>JBBPDJ010000017.1:9594744-9631281 GCA_037974625.1 Cucumis cinereus
TTCTTTTATTATTAACGATTTTGGTTAGAAAACTATTTTAGGGATCCCGTCTAGGTTCTTTTCTTACTTTTCCAACATTATTGATTGAACGTTTGAAATCTTTTATTATTCTATTTGGATTAATCTAAAGTATTTATTTTGATTTGTCATCGTCTTTAAAATGTTTTTAACGATTTTTACTTGAGTAACTACCTTGGGTTAAGGTTAAAATCCCGGGGCGTTACAGTTTCAGTGACTCAATTCCTCACTTCCAAGATTTAGATTGAATTAAAATTTAATTAATAATTTAACGTTTCGTTGGTTCATATCATTAAGCTAATAGCTTATTCACCAAATCACACAATTTGGGACAAACCCATTTAATGTTGGATCGATTAATCCACTTCCTGGTCAACCTTGGCTATTTTTGAACTAAATTAAGCCTATTTTTTTGGACTCAATTCGACCCAATTGGATTTTAACCCAAACAATAATAGGAAAAAATATAGAAAATAGCAAATTTCTATGGATCATTTGCATTTATGGCCAAATTAAAAAATAATAAGATTTTTGTAGAAACTTGTGCACCCACGTGATTTGACTTTTTATATTCATGATTTGTCCTGAATGAATTACAAAACTGCCCTCACCATTATTATTCTTTATTATTCTTAGGTATAGATATTGTATAACAATATTCCTATTTTTTCTCATTTAAATTTCAAATTTTAATATATCTTTTTGGCTTAGTTTTTTCTTCCTAATTTTAGTATATATAAATTGCCTTCTATCTTCATGTTGGTGTTCGTCTCTATAAAGCTAATCGATAATAAATTATAAGATTGGCAAAATATTGTTTGGACGAAATATTGTAGACTTTCAAAGAACATGAGATTTTGGACATTTCTAAGAGTTAAAGTTGCAGGTGAAGAATATGTTTCAAAGAAGTCAAAGACATTTCCTTAAGTAAGTAATTATCAATTATTTTCTTATTTTGAGTTGAGCTAATGCTGATGTTATGTAGTTGATAATATGAGGGTAGTTTCAAAAATTCTAGAATTTTTTTCTATTAACTTTTGTATTTATCTTTTATTCTCTTGAAAGTAAAATTGAAGTGAGACCATGGTTAAGGTCAAGATGCACATTAAATTTAAAGATTCTTTGAATAAAAAACACAGGTTGAGTTTCAATTGCAAATTTGCAATCTACAATTCGGAATTTCAATCCCATAATTGAAGTTTTTTCTTTCATTATTGGATTTTTTTTTAATATTTGTAGTTACATATATCTTCAAAAATATGCAATTTGGAGCTTGAATCCTAAAATATTTACAATGTGAAGATGGAGCTTAACCTTGTGATTTGGTTGGACATTTTTTTTGTCATTAATTTTTTTTTTCCTCATGGTTTAAATGTTGTAGGTATAGTGTGTTTCTTGTATAGTGATTGGAAAGAACTAAATCAAATTTGTTTGTATTTTGTGTAATTGTATCAAATTTGGTAAATTATGTTTCGTCAACCGGGTATACTACAACTACATTTTTTTACGTTTACAATGTATTTGATTTGGTAAATTAAAGAAGAAGGTAGCTACGCTTTCTCAATATTTTTTTTGTTTAGCATTGTATTTGATTTGATAAATTAAAGATACTTTTTATTTTGTTTTAGTGTATTTGATTGGATAAATTAAAGATATCTTTTTATTTATTTTCTTTAGTTAAGAAGGTGGTTAATATATATATATTTTTTATTTTATTTTATTTTATTTTATTTTATTTTTTTTTTTTTACCAAAAGTTGTGGTGTATTTCTATGTGTCTACATTTGATTTAGTAGATTGGGAAAAAATATAACTAAATTTGTATATTTTGTTTAGTTATTATTATTTCTTTTTAGCTGTATTTGATTTAGTAGATCGGGGAAGAAAGTAATCAAACCTAGTTAATAATTAGTTTTAATTTATTATTCTTTTTTAACTACTTTCCTATATTTGCGGGATTAGCTTGATCTTGGGTTAAAAGAATTATTTTCGTCTTTTACTCATTAATTTTAGGGTATTTTCGTCTTTTGCTAATTAATATTTTCTATTTATAAAATTCAGTTTGTTATTTTTATTACTTTGAAACTTTTTTTCTCATTCTCTCACATGACTCCTTAAAAATTGTTATTTACCTTGTCACCCTATAATAATATCAAATTGAACCAAATTAATTTATTCAATCCAACGGTCATCATGAAAACACATGGTGTCAGAAATTTGCCAATTTATGTCTTCAATTTGAATTTGGGGCACATGCAAACTTTAATCAGACCCACATTTTAATTATTTGTGATTTCGTCATTAATTTAGTAAATGACGTGACAATTTGCAATTCGTCCAAAATTTCTCATTCAACAACTTTATCTATACTAAATCGTTAATTATGTCGAATATATTTTAATGTTTTCCTCTCTAAACTAATTTGAACATTTCAAATTTTATTCATCACATTGTTCTAAGGTTACTTTTGCTATGAGCTAGCAGGGCTACCTAATGAACCTATAAATCATGAGCTCCAACGATTCAAGGCTAACCGGATAAATGATTTAACCTAGTTAACCAACATTCCTTAACTATCGAAATACTCCACTAAAGCTCAGTAGTTGTGCTCTCCTCATTATAGATATATTTCTGTCCACTTAATATAACCATGATTAGCAAGTCGATCCTTCACAGGTTGTACATAATTACGATTGGGTCAAAATTACCATTTTACCCCTAAAATTACTTATTGTTCCTCAAGTCCCCTGATCCTATAATGAACAATTGATTTATGGTCTAACCACTAAATCGCTTTCCTCTCAAGCCAATGAAATGGTGGAGCCTCTTATTCAAAACTCGAGTTAGTACTTAAGGGAACAACCTCTCTACTATCCCTAGAAGCTGACATAAGCGAATTTCGTCTTGCACCCTATGTCCGCGAATTTCGTCTTGCACCCTATGTCCTCAGCTATTTATCCGGTCTTACCCCTGAAATAGGGGGCTTAATAAACCAATGAACTCCGGCTACTCTCACCAATGTAGATCTAAGGATAATCCTTAATAAACAGAAGTTCATAATTAATTCAGAATTAAGATTTTAAAATAGTTAATTTTAAATAGTAAATGTCATTATAAAGTAAGAGTGACTATTTCATGGTCTGAACTTATATAAACTCTTTGCATAAGACGTCTCTACTCACATGAACGATTCATGATCACATAATTTGTATTTAATACAAATTGCACCGCATCTATGGCGTCCTCATACTAAAGTACACAGCCTTATCCCTATACTATAAATCGTTTTGACTTATTTACTTAAACTTGATCCACTTTTATGTGAACCCATAAAATTCTAGTACTCATATGATAGTCATGAGATCTTAATTTATCATATGCAGAATTATAACAAACAAATCACTTTTTCAACATCTATGATGAATAATACCTCAATAACATATTTATTGAACACTAGAATATGTTTATCATTTACATATCACAAACTTAGGACATAAAACCAAATAAGAAATCCAATACAGAACCCCACTAACGAAGTCATAGAGGGAAAAAAAAAAAAAAAAAAGGAAACCAATGGAACAAAACGTTCACTTCCTTTTTCAATCCTAGAAGTCATCCTAATCAAGATTCCACCTCCAAAAAATTGGAAATTTGAATATACTAATAAAAGAATTGAGAGATGCCATTAAACAATTGGTCAAACAAAATGAATTTGCGAAAGACACAAACTTTTTTTGGCACTACCTAATCAGCCCATAAAAAATGTTTTGTTTTTCCACAACTCATTTTCAATACTTGGGTTGAGTTGATACACTCTTCACCTTTTTATTATGACAGTTCAATTATGTGGGCTTTTTTTCTTTCTTATTTGGGAAATTACATGTCTATGCACTTCAATATATAGCAGCATCCGGGGTTAAAATCAAAACATGACCATTATATACATACATTCATATATATATATATATATATATTGCAACAAATTTGAACACATTTAAGTGAATGTAACACCCTACTTCATTGGCCATCAAATTTTCAAGGACAGACGGACCAATAGAGAGAGAGAGTACAAAAACAAAAACATTTGTTTTTGTCAATCCACATAACTCCAATTATCATCAAACTTCAATCTTCTTTGAACGAAAAATATAATAATAATAATTTTACAACAGAAAAAAAAAAGTTTCTCAAGAATACCTAACTGCGCGATACATCAGCAAGGAAGAACTGCAAATGCTGAACCTTACCAATTACCTCTCGTTTGCTGATTTCTAATTATATTGGACCTGTAAATACCGTTTACAAGTTATATCTTAAAAGACCATTTGCCTAAATTTTTCATTGATGCTGCTTATCTATAAAACTTCAGGCATCATGGAAAATCCAAATACAATTATGCCAGTTGCACCAAGCTTACAAAACATCTCATTGCCATAATAAGTATCACCTTTTGAAGAGAACAAAGATGACTTAGACGTCTTATTCCATGAGCTCCTTTCCATTAGTCAAAGCCTTTTCTCTCCAGATTGCATGTACTTCATCAGTTCGAAACCGTTGGGTGAATGTTACTTCCTCCAATGGTGTCAAAACACCATGTGCCCAAGCAAGAAGACCAGTATATGCAATCATTGCCCCATTATCGATACAATAACGGTCATCAGTTGCAAATAACCTTCCACCTCTCTCAGAGCACATTATTCTCATCATCTCTTGCAAGCGCTCGTTACAACCTACACCACCCACTATAAGAACATCTTTCTTGTCACAGTGAGCCATGGCTCTTTCCGTTATTTCCACAAGCATAGCAAACAAAGTCTCCTACAACACAAGGAGGAAGTGAAAAGTCAGTGGAATATCAATTGCAAGACATTTTACAGAAGAATGAGTGTACATAGCAGCTTTACAAGTTGGATGGAAGTTTGGGACCTCTATAAAAGAGCACAACCCAATTCGGAAATACAGCTTAGTTACAGAATGGTCCAAGCTTTTCAACCCATCTCAGAAATGGAGACAAAATCCGCTTTTAACATAGTAAACAAAGATTACCTGCAGAGAGTAGCACAAGTCAGCAGGAGTACACTCATTACTTTTTAGCTTCTCCTCAGCAGTTGCCTCGATATAGCTCAATATCCCACTGAATGATACATCCATCCCTTTGACAACATATGGAAGTTCGATAAAAAGTTTTCCTTTCTTTGCAAGCTGTGGACAAAGAAAAATCAATAGAATGAGACAACAAAAGCATTTTCTTACACATTATTTAAGCTCAAGCCCTTGTTGGGGTTCAGGAAAGAGGAAAAAAGGTTTCAAGCTAAAACTCATTTTGAATAATTTATATCATAATAAGTAAAGAACAAGAATCAACTTATAACGACCACATGCAAATCATACAAATTGTTAAAAACCTTGGAACCATTTGAAACATTAAACTAACAAATAGGGAAACCTGAAGACATTGGCCTCCTTCCAATGTGAGATCGTATGCTTTAATACAATAGTCAATCGAAAGTGTAAAAAACAAATTGTTAAATGAAAAGCCGGCACAATGATTGAACCGTCTAATACATTCATCAACTTCAATGATAAAAGAAGAATTTCATATGTTCAACATCCTCCTACAATGAAGTGATTACTGCAGACCACTTGAAACTCTGTTATAAAAGAATCTGAATAGATCAAGTAACTGAAGTCACAAACACAAACAAGTTGGCCTTTCCTTTTTCCTTCTTTAGATATCACGCATCAAATACAAATAGAAGACAAATGACGTAATGAATAATGGATTAAAAAAAAACTATATTATCATTTGCCTGTAACACACCTGTTCAATATTGTATCCAGGACTTGGATCATTGGATAGTGTTAGGACTCTTGCAAACCGGTCCAAGCAATTTCCAACAGCAATATCAATAGTCTCCCCAAAGATTCTATACCTTCCTTCACTATAAGCAATCACCTGAGTGTTCCCACCACTAACATACAGGACAACAGGATCATCTGCACCAGTTACAACCCTTCCCATCTCAATATGTGCAACACAGTGATTAACAGCAACAATAGGCTTATTCCAAATCTGAGAAAGAACCCTCACGGCAACAGCAGAAACCTGTAGAGGAGCTCCCATGCCAGGCCCTTTAGTGTAACAAAGGCAGTCAATATCCTTTGGGGTAATTTTTGCGGTTTCCAGAGCAGACTTAACCAATGGAAGAATGTGGTGGAGATGGTGTTGTGCAGTTTCACGAGGAAGGAAGCCATGTCCAGGAGGTGTAATGTATGTGTGACGTGGGTTTGACAAAATGTTGCCATCTAAAGTTACAACCCCAACACCGATCTTGTTTGCTGAACCCTCAAAACCCAGAGCTATCATTTTCTTCATTTTCCAATCCATTCAAGGGACCCAATAGAAAATTGGAAAAGAAAAAAAAAAATCAATTCTAAAAAACATGAAGGCCATAGGGATAACATATAACGCTATGAGTTTTAACTGACAAAATACAAGAGTTTCTGAAAATTTAGCACATGAAATTTCAAGCACGTATGATAATCAAAACGCAAAACCCCCTAAACTAAGCCAAAAGAAAACCTTCGCTGAAAAATTCTCAACTACTGAGATGCATATGAATCAATCAAAATAGAAAATGGTTATGAAGAAATAAAAGAGAGAAAGTAGAACTAACAAAAAAAAAGGGGGTGAAACCGTTTCTATGGCTCAGTTCTTTAAACTGTATCTGGTTTTCTCATCCCCCAGATATCCGAGGCAACGTCACTACACTAGGTCGTCAATTCTAGCCTACTTTGAACCATCAACCGACCGAACGAACTCAAATTTGTCAGTACGATTTTCTGATTAGTTTGGTTGTCCACGGTTTGAGCACGTCGGAATTTTATCTTCTAATTTATTGGAATTTTGGCCATATATATATAGCTGGTCTGCGATTCTGGATTGGAGGGAGGATGATGTTGCGTGGCCTATATTTGGAAAGAAACACGGACACGAATCATTTGTTTATGCCTTGCCGGACTTCGATGGACGGAGAAGCAGCAAAAGGTGTGAGCAAAGAACGGAGGGAAGGTGCCGCTACGATTGGCGTGGCCGTGACGGACGGCCTGCGGTGGGCGATTGGAAGGAACGAGCGGTACAGTGCAGTAGGAAATGAGAGACCGATGATGGGAAGGAAGTGAGGACCAAAGCTTAGGGTTTAATGAGTGGGTTATACTCTGGTTCGGTTCAAGTTTTACCAAAGATAAACCCATTTTTTAAAGGTTTCGGTCTTACAGACCCGTTGAAACATGGGTTTTCACCGAATAAAATTCTGAAGTTTGTGGGAAAAATAGCAAAATAATTTTTTTAAGGAGTTTTTTCAAACGTAGAAAATAAAATAAAACGAAAATAATTAATAAAATACAAAAATCAATTATAAATGATATTTTTATGAGTGTAATATTTTACAAAAATGTCTATTTTTGATAATTTCTTTCTTTAATTATTAAAATAGCAAATCGATTTTTTAAAAATAAAAATACAAGTTAGCAAATACCAAACCAACTCATACACACTCAAATTGATAAAACTTAAAGTCCCAAATTAAAAAACGTCAAATATATTATAAATATTATTAAAAATAGATGTTATTATAAATATTATTAAAAATAGATGTTCATTATGTTAAGTGTTCTTTGTCAAGTATCACTTACTCCACATATCTTCTACATTGTCATGTATCTTGAAGATATCAACTCTTAGTAGCCATGCAATCTATCTCATGTTTGCCAAATTACCTCTAAATAGTGACATTTTGTGGATTTTTTAAGAGACACACATATTGATTGAAATTCCAAATAGATTGGAGATAGTGAAAATTTTTGGAGATTTTTATATTTTCTTAATTTCCTATTTTATTTATTTTGATTTTATATTTTCTCAATATATGTACTCCTGTTGTGCCTCATTTTTACAACACGTTATCAACACAACCTTCTATCATTTTATCCGCTAAGGTAGGTCCTAAAAAGTATATCGGTTTTTCTCTACTCGTTATAATTAATAAATATTATTTTATATGTTTGATATATATTAACTTTCTAATAGTGTTACCTTAAAAAATTACAACTTTTAGTATTTGATACTAATAGTAATAATTATTTATTGTGAATGCTTAATGCTGAAATATATCAAGATGTCATAAAAATATGATAATCAAAAAGCAATTATTTTTCCTAAAGCTCGTTATATATGGATGCACTTAAGACTCCAAAATTTTAAATCAATATGTTATAGAAGAATTTTTCTATGTTTTGGATATGCTCCTACAGTAGCAATATAAAGAGAAATATTTTAAACAATATTATGCATTTATCTAATGTCTTCTCATGGATGAACGAAATAACGAGTTATTGATTAAAAATCATGAATATCAGTCGACTAAAGAACCAACATTTTCCGAAGTGAATGTTGTAAATTTTAATAATAGTTTTAAAGATATACATTGCAATGGTTATCATATTGAGACTGATAGAAAGAATGAGATAAAATATCTTTATATTATATCTATTGTCTCAAATGAAAAATATATATCGAAAAAGTTGCCTACTTTATCATCTGGATTATAATATACTTAAATACAAGTAATTGAAACATATACAACAATAAACCGAAAGTTCATGAATCTAGATATATTTACAATTTGGCATAATCCTTTAGGTCATCCAAGGTCTATAATGATGAGAAGAATTATTGAAAATTCACCTGGACATCCATTGAAGAGCCAAAAGATTCTTCAATCTAATGACTTATCATGTGATGTTTACTCTTAAGGCAAATTAATAATTAAACTATCATCAACTAAAGTGAAAATTGAATCACATATATTTTTAGAACAAATTCATGGTGGTATATATGGACTTATTAGCCCACCAAGTAGACCATTTAAATATTTCATGGTATTAATAGACGTATCCAGCAGATGTTCACACATGTGCTTACTATCAAGTTGAAATTTTACATTTGCAAGATTTCTTGCTCAAATAATTAAGTGAAGAGCACAGTTTTCTAATTATACAATTAAGTTGATCCATCTTGGTAATTTTGGTGAATTTGCATCCCAAACTTTTGATAATTATTGTATGTTAATTGAGATAAGTGTTGAACATCATGTAGCTCATGTTCATACACAAAATGATTTAGCATAATCATTTATAAAACATTTGCAATTAATTGCTAGACCATTATTTATGTGAACTAAGCTTTTTACATCTTATGGGGACATGCTATTTTGCATGTTGCGTCACTTGTGTGTATTAGGCCAACGTCTTATCACAAGTACTGACCATTACAATTAGCATATGGTCATGAGCAAAATATTTCTCATCTAAGAATTTTTAGATGTGCAGTATATGTTCTAATTGCTCCACCACAACATACTAAGTTGGACTCTCAAAGAAGACTAGGAATATATGTTGGATTTGATTCTCCATCAATATTAAATATCTTGAACCCCTGACGGGTGACGTATTTACTGCACGATTTGTTGATTGTCATTTTAATAAGACAAATTTTCCAACATTAAGGGGAGACATTCAGAAGTTGGAAAAAGAAATCATATGAAATGTATCATTATTGTCTTATTTAGATCATCGTACAAATCAATGTGAACTTGAAGTTCAGAAAATAATTCATTTGCAAAATATAGCAAGTCGTTACTAGATGCATTTGTAGATGCAAATAAAATAACTAAGTCACATATAGCAGCTACAAATATCCATAAAAAATTGATAACCCAACACAAAAAGTTATCATTAATGAATCTAGAACATGCCAGAAGCGTGGTAAATCAATAGGTTCCAAAGATAAAAAATCTCGAAAAAGAAATGGAGTCAATAACTCGATTAAGGATATGGATGTTTCATAAAAGCTCCAAAATTTGACTTCTGACAAGAATATTGAAGAATATAAAATAACTGAAGATAATAGTGAGATTTCAATAAACTATGTCATGACAAGAAAAAGAGGGAACCGAATTAATGTAGTTATTGACAACATTTTATTTCGCACCCCGTTCTAGAATTTTTCCTCTAATCTAGATCGAGGCATGAAAGTTCTACTCTAAGCACTTGTCAAATGTCCTTATAAAAATTCTATAAAAATTCTGGTAGAGTCTCCCCTGAAAAATGAACTAACCACACCTGAAAATAGGAGAAAAGCACACTTCTATGCTTTTCAAACTCAAAATAACATCAAGTGTGTCTCACCACATACTCATCAAAATAGTCCAGAGTCTCAATCATAGTTTAAATACAATCTTAAAAATATTTACAAAAAGAATTTGCATCCTACGACAGTTTTCTCAAAAAGACTTCTTAACAAACTGTCACCACTTCTAAACTATCCTCATGATGCATCAAAAGTATGTATATATGATGATAGGATGTCTACAACAAGTGGCGAGGCGCTCAACAGGCACCTGTAACTTAACCGCTACTTGGGGGAGGAAAAGAAAACGTAAAAAACGTGGGCCAATGCTTAGTGGGTGGCAAGTTTATAAAAGTAAAAGTTGTAAAACATACTTTCAATAAGAAACATTTAAACATACTTTTGATAACAAAACCATAACTCATATTCCATAATCGCAATTTATAAAACAGTTACATATTTATTTAAAAACACATCAATTTATCCATATCCAAGTCTATTACAGCAGAACACACTGAATATATGGCTGAGAATAACTCACACATGATTCAAAAGAAACATGCAGCCAAACTGAGCTCACGCATATTCACAAGCAAAGTGGAGCTCACGCACATTTTGATATGAAAATCCTAGAATTAGAAAATTAGGAACCCAATTGGTGAACTCCTAATATCAAATTCTCAAACCCCCAAGTCAATTTGATACAACAATCCAAAAGAAGAGGACTAGAACTGGATTACCTTTTGATCAAAGACTAAGAGATGAGACTCAAGGTTTGAACACTCCATAAGCAAGATGATCAGATTTATTTGAATGTTCAAGCATACAACCCTAGATCAATAATTACAAAGGTTGGTGATAAATCTCCATCATCAACTTAGAGGAAAATCTCATTCCAAATTCAATGTGCCAAAAAACTGTTTTTGCAACCTAATAGCACGTTTAAATAGCATTCTCAATAAAAAAAAATCTTAATTCATCATAAAAAATACTAAATTAACCTTACTTAAATGTTATTACAAATGATAAAATTGGAAAAATATTAAAATTACATCACAATTATTAAATAAAATCTAATTAACAATTTGATGTTTGGTCGGTTTATATCACATTTAGAACCTGTGATAGTGGCAACCTTATTCGAATCTTCACGTCATCTCAGTCGTTGCTCCTATGTGCACATAGAGCTACCCTCTAAGGGTTAATCTAGGCCCAAAGTCAAATCCACAATTTGCATCCACATCCTCACCTAGGTTCAGATTCTTGGATCTCTGGTTACGACCCCTCTCAGCCCAGAATCCTCTATCAACCATAGGTAACACTACATAAACATATTCACGTAGCTTATGAGTAAATCACCAACTTTATTTCATAAAAAATCACATAATTCATGTTTAAAAGCCAAACATGGTCAAAAACACATTTTCATAAAATCACTTTCAATTCTTAGCCATCAACACATGCTTTAAAAAAACCATTTCAAACACTGTAAATTAACAATTTCAAATTTGCATTTAAATGTACTTTTGGTTGACAATTTTTTTTCTTTTCATAGTATATTTGTAAACCCCCTCCTCAGTTACGATTCTAATTGCAATTATTGGTAACTTAAAGGTTGAGTTTGAGCTCGTAAGTTCGAGATTAAGTTGATTTAAAACTTAAGATTAATAGATATACTTGGAATAAGAAGAACTAACTATCATTGTCATTAAGGAAGAAAATGTTAGGATTTGATAGGCATTTTGAGGGTAACAAATATAGTCGAGCTTATAAGGGTAAAGTAGGTGTGCTCAGATCAAAGTCAAAGGTTAATGGACAAAAGTCAATGGTCAAAGTCAAAACAGCTACAATCAAAATCAAACTAAGAAGTCAACAAACTGGAAAAATGTGAAATTATGGGAATTTTAGGAATTCAAGGGTAAGTTTGAGTTATTTGGACTTAAGTAGGAGCAAGCCATGAAATAGATATTAAACCGAGAGGAAGAGAGGTAAAGGGAATTTTATAAGTTCTGTTTTTTTCCAAATTTGAGGTGTCTTCCTCAAATTTCTTCTTTGGGAGGCCAAGGAGTGTTGTATTAGTCAGCAAGGAACATGGAGAAGGCCTATAAAAGGTACCAGCTGAACAAGGAAGCTGGAAAAGTGGTGTGTGGTGGGTTTGGCAATAAGAAGGTGAAGAAAAGGTTTGTGTAAAATTCAAGCTTTTCGATTGTTAAAAATTGTGCAAAACGTGTGAGATTTTAATAAACTTGGCTTTAAGTATGATTAAGGAATCAATTAACTTGAGGTGGTCTTTACCGGTATTGGTTGTCTGAGGTGAATGTTTGGTGTTGATCGTTAGGGATGGTTGTCATCAAAGTTGAAAATCAAAGATGATTTTCGTCGAAGGTGATCATTGGAGCCAAAAGTTGGTCGCATAAAGTGATTTTGGCGTTGGTCGCACAAAGGTGGTTAACAAAGGTGATTTTCGTCAAAATTTGTTGTTAGAGGTGGTCTGAAACCTAAAACTAGTTGTCGGAGTTAGTCATGCTAAATTTGTCGCAGAGGTGGTTGTTAAAGCTCAAAGTTGGTCGTCGTAGTCGGCCATGTAAAAGTGGTCGTTAGAGTTGGTTCTCGGAGTGTGGCAATGATAGTCATCAACGATGGCCGATGGGTGGACCCATGAAAACATTGAAAGAAAGAAGAGTTGGGTGAGTTTGTATAATATATCAACTCAACTCCACCAACATTTAAAGTTGGTGTACCAAACAATGAGTTGTTATTATATCAACACAACTCATCTCATGTTGGTGAGCCAAACACATCTTAGGTGTTTGGAAGTTCTCTAAAATCTTCCAGATTTTTTGAAGTGCTTGACCCCAAAACCTTCTTCATTAGGTAAAGCTCAAATCAAGATATATTTCAACTCCAAACTTGAAGATTTTATAATACACAAGTAATGTCCACCAAATCAAAATCTACGTATTCAAATAATAGTACACATCAGAAACACACCTCAATCAAAAACTGACCTTCCAAGCAGAAACAAAAGCCCATGGTAACTAAAAATCAAGAGGCATTCCGAACATTTTGTTAATATCATCCATGGCCTCTTTAGTAAATACTGTTGGCTCAAACAAATCACTGTCTCTTGATTTCTGAGCCTGTGCAGGCTCTACTAATTCCTCATCAGGAAGTATTGAGAACCCACCAAAATCATTTTGCACTTCCGATCGCTTTTCATTCTTTTGGGATCTCCTCCTAGTTCTAACAAATTCAATGGGCTTTCCAAACATGTTGTTGATATCTTCCATGGCTTCCTTCAGGTTAACTGTTGGATCTACCAAACCATGGTGGCAAATGTTTTCCACCTCTGGCTCATTTGAAATTGCAGTACCAACAAACCTACACACAATTGTATCTTCTCTAAACTTTGCTTGAATAGGATCTTGTGCATCGGAATCATCTATATTTTTAAGATTGTCCACACAAGGAAATCCAAATGATTTTGAACGTGAAGCAGATGCCGTAGAACCTCCTACGACATCTCGTGATTGGCTCAATTTTAATCCAACCTTTTTAATACTTGTGTTGCCAATTTCACCACCTGCTTCATCATCCACAAAAATCATCAAATGCGGCTGTTCTAGCTGGCGAGGTTCGCTTATACTACCATGCCGTGGCATTGTGCATCCCTTCTGCTTTTCTAATTCAATTTTCTTATCAAGTTTCTCATCAACAAACACCTCAAACCCACCATTTAAGTTGCAATCTTTCTTGGAATGGCTTCCACGTGATCTCCTACCAATAGGAGGAGGCATCTCTATTGGTTCAGAAAACATACTGTTTATTGCATTCATTGCCTCTTTCATATTGACGGTTGGTTCCACCAAACCATGGTGACAAGCATCTTCTGCTGCAGATTTCCCATAAATAGCCCTATCTACAAATTTCACAACAACCGTATCGTCACTCTTAACCATCCTGGATTCATCTGTTTCCCTCCCTCCTGAATCTTGAGGCAACTTCTCAGTCTCACTTCTTGTATCACTTAATGTTACAGCTATAGGTCCATTTTGAAAAATTCCTCCGTCTTGAACCTCATTATTGTTCTTCTCAGCATCATCTTGATTAGAAGTGCTTTTGTCAGACAGATACCTCCTAGAAGTTCTTCCGTGCTGATGCTGCAGAATATCTGCTGTTCGTTAGAAAGCTAACTACATTTTCCCTACAAGAAAGAGACAACATATGAAATACATACATAAAAAAGGCTCACCTGGACTCTCTTGTAATTGTGTCCTTTCATGCGATGAAGAAACTGCTGATATGACCTTTGTAATTCATCAATTGGTTCAGCAAGCCTGTACAATAACCAAAACATGTGTTTCCATCGTAACTTCTTAACACTAATAGCAGCTACTTCTATTGAAGATTTAATGCTATACATGCAGATATGAAAGTTAATTACGACAACTGTAGAAGACAGTCGTACTATTCACACCTTGAGCCATGATAATAAAAAAATGTAATGTGGCTTGAATTCACAAAATATAATAATCTCATCCCCTAAAGAAAAAAAGTTAAGATCTAAGATAAGTTTGACAAGCAAATCAAGGCAGCATTTACATCGAATAACACTGCAGGCATCTTGTTAGAGAAATTCTAAGAGTCATGCCAAAGATAGACCATTAAAACATGAGAAATATCATATGTGCTCTTGAAATATGCATTCCACAAACCATAAAAACTCATTTAGACAGAGTGTTTTATTCCATCAATAGAATACTTGTGGTCCAAACTTAACATCCTAGTGAAAACTGAAAAGTTAAAACCACTGCATAAAAACAAAGAGAACTGCTATACCCAAATGAATTCTCCTGTCTCAGTTAAGCCACATTCAGCAGAGTCAGTCTCTAGTTTGTTACAGAGGATTTCCACTCGACATTATCAACTGGTATTACCCTAAGCCAAGGCTATCTAAATTTTCCTTGAAACTCATTGAGTTTTGGGGACATGTAAGAGTATCAAAATGGATAATCAAAACAAAATACTATGGTTATTGATTATACGGTGTTATCTCAATGTTGTGAAAAAGCTTAAGTGCAAAAACGTCTAGTCATCTCATCGACTGATTTTATGGAAAAAAAAAAAAACCAGATGGTATTCTCAAATGCCTCCACTTCAATGAAAAACCAAATATAGTCATTTACTATTCTGAAAAACGCAAATCTAAATCATCAATTCTCCATAGACACTGAACTAAATATATTTAAATAACTCAGCTAAACGTGGTTCACAGAACAGGAGCCAATACCACAAAACTAAACATATTAATCATAATATAAAGGCACACACAAACATAAAGAGGGACAAGATAAAAAAATGGTATCAATAAGCAAAATAACCAGCATTTTAGGTTATACAAACTAGGATTCTCAATGTTCATTGCATAAAAAGCAGTCCAGCGCCTGGGGGGAATGTTTTGGGGGGGCGGCCAAGGTAGAGTAATAATTATTATTAACTTTTTTTAAAAAGATCATGTATAAGTTTAAAAATGAATCTAAACTTCCATATAAAAAACTTACTTCTGCACTCCTAAGTGATACATTTTATCAGCATCGACAAACTTCTTAAGTTTTTCGTAGTACAAGGCGTATGCTTGGTAGAACAAAGAAGACTTCGTCCCAATCTGCTTTTCTTCCATGGTTTTCAGCAACGCTCTTGGATCATCCACATAATCCATCTTGTCATCAGATTTAAATTCCAATCAACCATTATAAGCTATAAACATCAAACACTAACTACACTAATTTTTTCCTGAACAAGAAACAACTTCTCATTGATAAAATGAAAAGGAATATAAGGCTGAGGATATAAACCTCGAAGAGAGCGAGAAAAAATAAACAATTAAAAGTACAATCATATAAAGATTAGCCATGAAAATAAATGAACAGTAAAAAAAAACTAAAAACTTTTCTAATATATTATTTGTTTGGAAACTTAGAGAGCTTGCAAACCAATGATGAACCTATGAATAAGGGCTCCACTAAACACTGATAACCAATAGCTACTTCAAACTTCCAAAGAAAATCATTAAGCACCAATCAACAATATAGCTTTCAAAACAACTATAGAGCAGCCTGATGCAACATTATCGAAACCTTCTAAAGACCAGATAGATAGATTCCATCAAACGCTCAATCTCTAAGAAATCTATGCACATGATTCCCCCTTCTACATTGATTAGCCAACATCAAACTAAAGCCCCCTTCTATAACTTCAAGCTCAAAATTTCACAGAATCGAAGAAATACCCTAGAGAAATTATTGGAAATGGAAAAAACCCAGATGGATAAACAAGTTACCAACTGCAACCAAACGCGAAGATACCGCAAATCGTCCCTATAACGGCGATCGGACTCGAATTTCTCGGTGCATTTCTGCAAGAATCGAGGAAGCTTGTCGTTCAAAACGTGAGAAGGCAAGGAGTCTTTCATTTTTCGAATCCCTCTGCAAGGAAATGGCAAGGGTTAAGGTGTTAGAGAAAGAAACAGAGAGATGGGAGTTGAATTGGTTGAGAGGCATACCGGAGCCATGGAAGTAGAGGGTCTTTGCCAGAGTATGACTTAATGTCTGAAATCAAAGAAGAAAATAGGTCGTTGCTGACCATGGCCATTAAGAGTATACTGTGAAGCAGAGCAGTGAGCAGTGAGCAGTGAGCAGTGAGCAGAGACGAAAATGGCGGTACAACAAAATCAAATTGCTTGGTTTCCTTTCCCTGCCGAAAATTTCACAAACTAATCCAAAAAAACAAGTGAGCTTTTTCACAGTAAAATGTCATTTTTATCCCTTAGTATTCAGGTCTCTTAACAAATGTCTCTCTTCAAGCAACCTTTCGCCATCATCAAAATTCCACCGGAACATTTATTCTCAACTAAATATTTTACCAACATCATTGAATGATTTTGGATTGTATCACCAATGAGACGAGAAAAGTCGCTCTCAAACATTAAATTTCATTCTCCTTCTCTACTCTGCACGTTCTCTCTCAGAGTTTTGGAAGGTGAAAATTCTTTTTGTTCATTGCTTTCATATTTGCTCAGATCGATCTTCAGAACCAAACGATCAAAATGTAAGTTTTCGTATTTGAATTTTTTTTCTTCAAATCTACACGATCGTTTAAATTTCACTCAATAGGGGAGAATGCACAACAAATGCATAGATGTAGACACCTAAATTCTCCCACCAAAGAAGGTATCAAGCATTGGTCGACGTCGGACCATTTGAATACCCTCAACAGGGGAGGAATGCACAACAAATACATAGATGTTCTAGATGTGATATAAGGGGTCATAACATAAAAATATACAGACAGACTCCAATAACACCAGGATCAGGACCATCTATGGTAAACGAGATGAAAGATATATATTGTAAATGATCATTTAAACTACTACACGATCGTTGAGATCTGGTAAAAGATCGCGTAGTTTTGTTGAACGATCGCATTTTTGTAATGCACAATTGTTTAGTGTTTTACACGATCGTTTACATTATTTAAACTAAATGATTGTTTTGCTTTCTTACACGACAATGCTGCTTACCTACACAATCGTGCATATGTTCTACACGATCGTTTAACTTTGTTACACGATCGCTCAATTTTGATACACGATAACTGTGACTTGTTCCATATTATTCAAACTAAACTAAATTGATTAAAACTTTGTTACACGATAACTATAAATTGATTATAATGGAGTATACATTCAAATAAGACATTAGTATTACCAATAAATTTATTAGCCCAAAACTCGACCACATATTGTTGTCTAAATAGTTTCATAGTGTCCTGATTAAGACAACTACTATCTACATTAGTTACAAGACACTCTACAAATTTGACACAAAATATTCCACAATCTGGAGACTTTCATGTTGGAATGTCTCCTTCGATGTCTTCATTGGCTATGGTCCATATTTGAGTAAAGGGATCTTCTTGTCAATTCTGACTGCAATTAAAAGCAAGTATTCTACAACCTTTATGTCGGCTGCAACTAGGGGTGGACATTGAAACTGCAAAAATCGAACCGTTTGTCAAAACCAAATCGAATCGAACCGAATCGCTTTTAAAATCGAAAAATTTGGTTCGATGCACTTTGAAATTCAAGAAACCGATATTAATCGGTTCGGTTTCGGTTTCTGTTTCAAAAACTGTTTTTGAAACCTAATCGAACCGCTTTTAATAAAAAAAAATATTTTTATTATATATTATATATATAAATATAAGCGAACCGATTTTAGGAACCGAACCGAACCATTTATAAACGGTTCGGTTCGATTTGGTTCAAATCGCACAAGCAATGTGGTTCATTTTGTATAAAATATTTTTAAAAAAAACGGCTCGGTTTGGTTTGATGCCCAAACTGAACCGTTTCCACCCTAGCTGCAACCATCAGCCAGTGTTGCTTGATATTGACTGGCCCCAACACGTAGTAAACCTCTGCCCACCCACGTTTGTACTCCTTGTGGTTGCCAAGAACATACTTGAGGAAGTATCGATTTCATCCCACAACACCATATGAGCGGTTTGATTCCTTCAAACGACCAAATTATTATTCTGCATCATTACACCATCAGTACTTAGCCGCGAAGATGGTCCCTCGATATTTTGAATGATATCCTACAATAAAAGTAAAGGATGAGTAAGAGATTGTGTGATAAACAAATTTTAAAATGATCGTTTATGTTATAACTAACCATGAAGAATTAGTTGTATGAAAAGTTCAAAAATAATAAGAGAATACTTATATCTCCCCACCCCCATGTATTCTTTTCCAGAGTTTGGAAGAAATCCTTATTTCAAAATGTGTAGACTACAATCTTTTTTTCATGTTTCATCTTTAGATTTCCTCTCCATGACAGGTATACCTTCCATAGGTTACCGTCCACTTGCCATTCAGAATCATAAGCAGGTATCCATCTTGGTTTCACCTCAGGAACAGAAACCACATGTGTGAATACGACCCTGGTCGGTGGTTTAAGTGATATTACCTCAACCGACTTATCAACCACCCCACGAGCTTTTCAACCACCTTCATTGGCACATCGGAGGTTTTAAACTTTTATCCCTCACCGGGTGAGAATTTCTCTAGTTTCTTCGTCTTATGGCGTGGTGGTTATTCATCTTTGTCCAACAATCAATTGAGTTCGTTTAAGAAACCTCTTAAAATAATAATGACATCAAATTTGTTTTAATATACATACCTCGGAGTCTTCATTTGAGAAAGAATTAATTGTAGAGGCAATTATTCTCTCTAGCCTCTCAACCCTAGCCTCTACGTTAAATTCTCCCCACATTACTCTCTACTAAGGACTCTCCTCCTCATGCTCTAATCACTTCCTATTCCTAAGAGTTAGAGCCCACACTTCTAACTCTTTAGGAATCCAAGAGAAGGACAAGGAAGATCACGTGGTGTGTTCTTCAAGATTCATAGAAGGTTACAAGTTGGTGATGAAGATCGAAATTGTTCGGGACAAAGAAGAGGGTTATGTAAAGTTTGGAATCTTCAAGGGTAAGTTCTACTTCTCTCTATCTCCAACAACATTTGTAGCGTTGATAACTTGTAGTCTTTTATATAGAATAATGAAGTAGAGATGCGATAAAAAGTGATAATGCATGGTAAATCTTGTGAAAATGTAAACTATGCGATCTATGAACTATAAAAGACAAAACGCATGTTTATCACGATTTTTTCTTATCTTAATGCATGATTTTGGCAAAGAGAAGATAAAAGCGAAATGAAGAAGTTGTCTAGACGATTGAAGTTGTTCACATCACCCAACCATGCGATAATCGCTAGATGATAAACGAGTTGGTGAGAATGTCAGCAAAGTACCACGCGACATTCAGAATGACGCAAATCGGAAGCAGAGCAGCGTTGCAGTGTCTCAGAGCACAAAAAGTTTTATTACACAATCAGAGCCATGTGCAAACGCGCAAAACCAACGACTATAAAGAAAGTCCCAAGCTTCATTTGTGCGCGTGTGATACCATACGGTAGAGTGTGAAAAAGCAAAGAAAGCAGAGATTTGAGCCTCATCTCTAATCCTTGTCCATTCGACATTGCCATCTCTAACCTTCCTTCTCTGTATCTTTAGATGAGAGCTTAGAGCGTGAGAGTCGGAAAGGAAACTACCATAACCCATTCCCCTAACATTGTAAAAGAGACATCAATGGAGCCAAAGAATGCAAGAGCTTGCATTTCGTGACTTGACACATTTCTAATTTCTATTTTAGTTGCATTTTTATTATGAACTCCATGGTCGAGAGGCCTAAAGTTTTTACTATTAATGCAATGCACTTTCAATTTCATTTTTCCATCTTTTTTACTTTCGCCTATCCTAGTTATCTATGTTATGATTGAAATAAAAAGTTAGAATAATTATTTGAAAAATCTGGACGTTCATAATGTTTAGTTTGTTTAATCAGAGAAATAATCAACGCCTAATTCTATTTGATACCAAATGATATGAAATCCCTAGGATTTGTAAATTAGGAACCCAATTGGCGAACCCCTAATGACAAATAAAAACCCAAGGGAATTGATTAGATTTGGATTACCCTTTGATCGAAAACCAAGAGGTAAGGAGAACTAGTTCCTCACTCCAAGTTTGGAGAACTAGTTCCTCACTCCAAGTTCGAACACTCCACAAGCAAGGTGATCAAACTTACTTGAATGTTCTTGGCTTGCAACCCTAAATCAAGAATTGCAAAAAGGCGGTGATGAGACTCTGTCATCTACCAAAGAATTTTCATTCAAAGAAAATCCTAAAACTTTAATTATAAAAAATTCTCCTAAACAACCTAAAGGCAAGGCTTAAATAGCCTCCCAATAAACCCTAATTTAATAGGATAAGACTAAATTATCCCTTTTTTTAAAAAAAAAAGTTATTAAAAAAAGATAAAAAGATAAAAATTGAAAATTGAAAATTATTTAAAATACATCATAATTATTTAATAAATCCTAATTAATAATTTGATGCTTGTGTGGATCATATCGGAATGAATTAAGCATTGGGAGTTAACTACTCGAGAGAACAATTAACTAAGACCTTGATTAAACAAACATAGAAGGAACTTTAAAAATAAAATCACTTTATGGATTTCCCCTTATCCTATGTATCAGAAATGTGAGTGTGTGTGTCATTAATGCGTCGAGAGGTCGTTTGTATTAAATAAAGGATGAAACATGAATATTGTGATTTAAAGGATTTAGATAAAGATCCTATATTTATTTCAGCATATGCATTCCGAAAGGCGAGCATTAGTGACAAATGCGTCGAGAGATTGCTCGCCTTAATTTAAAATTAATTGTATAATTTATATCACCTCAAAGAATTATATCTTCTCTTTATATCACGTAGTAGTATAGTTAACTTTCCTTCGTCACTTTCAATCTCTAAGCAAAGTTAGTTCAACAATCCCCATTATCCTCCACAACCATGTCACCTTTCATATCACACCAGTAGAGTGTAAATAACAATAGTAATTAGATTATTGATACTGTGAATATTGAATACTGTACAGAGACAGCAAGATTCCTTAATAGGTATTATAAACCAGTTTACTTTAAAATCTTTGAGTTCGACCCAAGCTTACCTAGAAAACTTCTCTTTTCGCTTACACTTGGACAAGAGAGAGGAAAGCTTATACGCAACAAACTTATTGTTAGGTTCAAGCAACGAAATAGGATTATGATATTTGCACCTATTAACACATATATATATATAGTCTTGTCACATGAATGCAGTCACATACTTAGAACCTAAATAATAAATCTATGATACAACTAAACATAATTCACTCACAAACAAGCAAGCATACTCAAGTTGTGTGGATGCTTATCCCTGTTGATGTATGATTAGTGTGTTTTTTTGTTTATGAAAAATTATTTTCTATATTGCACGACCATCACACAATTCCACGGAAATTAGATTCCCTTCAATTGGTATTAGAGTCCAATATGTGCAATATTGGATTTCATGTTTTTTGAAACAGAAATATGATTAGTGGTGGATTGGTTTTTGCATTGTGGATGTGGATTTGCGGGTTGGATGTTTTTGAATTAGCTCTTAGATTTACATTTTAATTTGATTAAAATTGTAAGGGTCTATTTGTTTTGGGAATAATTTATTTTTGTTATCGAGTTTGTAAATCTGTGTCCATTGCGGAGCAAAAGTTGCTAAGAAGATCGGTGCAAGATGGAGCAAAAATGGAGGCAAAACATAGGAAAAAAAACGCTTCTAGTCGAAGCGCAGCTGTAGGTGCTGCGACACTCTAGGTTGCGCCTGGATAAAAGGTTCCTTGCATTTTGGTGCCTTGTTGTAGTGTAGGGCCACACTTTGACAGCAAAAACCAAGCATCGTGGCGCTCTCCAATAGCATTATGGCGCTCCAACAATTTTCGAAATGCGAGGGACAGCGCTATGGCTTCAAAATTGTATGGAGTTTTGCCCTAATATAACTTTTGATTTATTTATTAATCAATTTAATTAACAAGATAGTGGATTCTTATTGGTGACAATCACATAATTTGTTGATTTTGAAAATTGCTCTCATATATTTCTTACAATTTCAATGGTTGGTTGCTCTCCAAATTGTTGGATTTGTTTGGAGTGATCACGAGTAATTGTTCTCGTGTAAGCGTCACTTGAAGTTTTGAAAATGTTGTCTTTAGATGACATGTGATCTTATAGGAGAAAAAGAGATGAATGATAAAGATTGTCCTACCAGAGGTGCCAATTTGTTCAACGAGATTTTCAAAGAAATTAAATTTGTGAACTTTATATTTGTCTTAATTTCAAGCTTGTTGATCTTTTTGGATAATCGGTCTTTGGACTTTATGATCTTTTTGGATGATCGACCCTTGAGATTATCTTCTTAGATCAATCTTTGACTTGTTGATCGACTTGAATCGCCCGCTAGCTTGATGATCTTCCTAGATGATCAATCTTTAGGCTTGTTGATCAACTTGGATCGACCACAGGCTTATTGATCAACTTCGATCTGTCTTTGGCTTGTTGATTGACTTGTGAGTCTTTTCTTAAGTTTTAGGAGAGTGAATCTTTAGCTTGTAAGTTATGAAGATACATCTGTTTTGTTGAAGTCTTATAATATTTTAAGTTTCAAATAGTTTAAATCTCCAATTCTTCAAAACTTGTGCTTTTCAATTTTCACAACTTAAGAAACTTCAAAGAACTCGAGCGCTTGTGAACTTAAGTCTTTAGAGCTTTAATATGTCTTATGGTCTTCAGAGCTTTAGTATGTCTTCTGATCTTTAGAGCTTCAAAGATGCTTCAATCTTCAAAATCTAAGAGCTTCAAAGTTTTAGCCTTCAGAACTTGAGAGAAGTTATATTCTTCAGATCTTCAAAGCTTCGATATTTAACTTGAGAGCTTTAGAGCTTGAGAAGAGTTATATTCTTCATATTTTCAGAGCTTTAATCTTTAAAACTTCAAATCTTCAAAGAGCTTTTGGTTTTCGGTTCTTCCAACCTCTTCTTCCTCTTCCCCCTCCCCCAAGATGATGGTGTAAAATCTCTATTTATAGAGGTTTCTTATGAACTTTAAATGAGCCTGGGCCCAATTGCTTTTTAGACTTGGACTTGGGTCAATATCTTCTTTGGCCCAAATTTTTACCATAGGCTCAATAAACTTTCACCATGGGCTTGACTTTCCTTGTGATAACATAGTAAAATTCAATTGAGAAATTCAGGATATGACAAAAAAAAAAAAAAAAAAGAGAGGGGTGGTTAGAAAAATAGCAAAATTTAAAAGGAATAAGAAAAATAGCAATTTTGGGTGTAACTGATTTTTCGAAATTACAATATCCTTATTTTACCTCTACACGGTGTTGGTTTCATTTTTTTTTAAGGTGTATTTGGCGTATCGATTTTCACATATCGTTCACTATTAAATGTTAGATATTTGAATACAATGTATTTTATCTAGTTAGAATATTTTGAATTGTTTTAGATATAGATAGATAGATTTATTTTTTGATTGAGTATATTATTATATTTATTGTAGTTCGAAATCTAAATAAATTAAACCCCTAAGATTATGGTATTTATTGAAATATTTATTACACTTTCTATTTTGATTTATTTTATTTCCAATTATAATATAATTAACACTCTAAGATTATGATGTTTAATTGATGAGATATATTTAATTCTATATATAATTCAATTAAATCCAACATATTGAGATTATTGTTTCAACTTATTAGTATTTCGAAATGAAATCTTGAGAAGGGGATGCACGTATGAAAAAAACAATAAAATCTCTAATATTATGAAATTTGTTTAAATAAATACCTAATTACTTAATCAAATTCCTAAAGATATTTTCTTATTTACGGTTATAATTATATAATCAAAAGATATAATAAATTCAAAATAGAAAGTTGTTTTAGATATAGTTAGATAGATTTATTTTTTAAATAAGTATATTATTATATTTATTGTAGTTCGAGATATAAGTAAATTAAACCCATAAGCTTATGCTATTTATTGAAACATTAATTAATATATATATTTAGATTTATTTTATTTCCAATTATAATAAAATCAACCCCCTAAGATTGAGTTGTTTTAGACATAGTTAGATAGATTTATTTTTTAAAAAAAATATTATTATATTAATTGTATTTCGAAAGATAAGTAAATTAAACTTCTAATATTAGGGTATTTAATGAAACATTAATTAATATATATTTATATTAGAATAAAATCAACACCCTATGATTATGGTGTTTAATCAAACATCAATTAATACCTAATTAAATGTATTAAATTCTATATATAATTCAATTAAAATCCAACATATTAAGGTGATTACTTCAACTTATTAGTATTTCGAAATTAAATCTGGAAAAGGGATGTATGGACGGAAAAAAACAATTAAATCCCTAAGATTATGATATTTGTTTAAATAAATTGATAATTACTTAATCAAATCCCTAAAAATAGTTTGTTATTTACGTTTATAATTATATATTCAATTACCACGTATTTTATCCGGAAATAATCTTTGAATCACTTAAATATATTAGTTTTTAAAATTAATATCTAATTAGATTTATTTGAATTCTAAATATAATCGAATAAAATCCCTAAATTTATGGTAATTTGTTGAACAAACGTTTAATTGGGAATTAAATTTCGATAAGTAGATGCAGAGACGAAATCCGTGCAATACGAGGTATTTCACGAAAATATTAATAATATTAATAATATTGTTATATATATATATAAACATATATTTAAATCCGTATAGTTGTATATATATTAATTATTGGAAAAAAAATAATAATAATATTCATTATTATTATAATAAATATGTTTTAGGGTTTTATTGTTGCGTGAAGGATAAAAAAAATTTCAAAACTTCTTCCTCATGCATGAGCTGTCAAGTTTAATCTCCATCGTCGGTCGCCTTAAACGTCGCCATCTGCGTACGAAGCCGCCGTCGAATGAGTCTTTTATCGCTGATTGCCTCAAATGCCGCCCTCCGCAAACGAAGCTATCGTTGGACGAGTCTTTTGCAGTCAGTCGCCTTGAACGCCGTCCTTCGCGTACGAAACCGTTGTCGAGTCTACATCCACGCATCTCCCTTTGACGAGAGCATTGCTCTACGTCGTTTCGTTAACTCCTGTCTGTCGGTCTTTGATCCGTGTTGCCGCTAGCCTAGCCGTGCCAATCTTTGTTGTTGTCCACGAATTGACTTTGGGAGTATTTGGAGCTTTAGAAAATTTTGGGGTTGGGTAGGTTGTTGGAAGATGTGAGGTTAGATGATGTGTTTGAGGGATAGTGTTTTAATGATAGTGTGTTTGGGGAATAGTGTTTTAATGATAGAGTATTTTGAATTTTAAGATGATTGTAACGGGAAGGTGAAGAGTTTATTAGGAGTAGGGGCATTTTTGACAATTTTATACATGTATTTTCTTTCTTTTTTCGATTCTGCCATTTTTACAATTATAAATTCTTTTTGCTATTTGTCCAAAGTAAACCTTAATATTTGCTAAGAATCTAATCGACCCAATTCAATTGGCTGAAATTTCTCATTCGACAATATTATTTAGACACTCTTATCATAAAAGATATTGTGTATTATATTTAAAATGTAAAACAAATTTATAAATCGAGTTTTTTTAAGTACAATAAAAAAACCAAACTATTTAGACTTCATGCAAAAAACCATTAAAGAACACAAATCCATTACACTCGATTTTACCATGAAATGTAAAAAGTTTGTCTACTTTATCATTCTTGACAATTCCTCTTTGCAAATTGTAAATTATTTAACAAAAAATAAAAAATAAAAACTTATTTTTCTTCGCACATTGTATGAAATCTTTTTTTTTTATTTATATTTTTTATTTTTTAAATAGTATCTTTATTCTTAATCTTTTTTAAAATTATAGCAAATATTGACTTGTCAACTTGTAAATTTTTTAAGAATTTCAATTTTACTCTTCAATGATAGCAACTAATAGCATATTTCTCAAATTGAAAGTTATCAGTGATATTCATTGGATAACAACTATTAATGATAACAACCTATAGCACATTTTCCAAATTGAAAACTATCACTAATACTAAACCACTTATAGCAATTGATAACACATTTTCAAATTGAAACTGTAACGCCCCGGGTTTTCAACCTTGACACAATGTCGTTACTCAAGTAAAAACCTTTAAATCTATTTTAAAAGACGAAGATAAAACGAAACAAATACTTTTATTTAATCCAAATTAAATAATAAAAGGATTTCAAAACGTTCAATCAATCAAATAATGGAAGAGATAAGAAAAGTACCTAGACGGGATCCCTAATCCCTAAAATAGTTTTCTAAACCAAAATCATTACAAGAAGAACCAACAAACAGTTTAGTTATAAAGAAAACCAATGCCAACAATCGTAAGCAGAAGCAAATAGGTCTCCTGGTCCCTCTTGATATAGTCACTGGTTCTACTTGCCCCTCGCCGGTCCATTCTCACCTTTGTCTGAAATAAAACATAGAAAGAATGAGTATAAAATATACCCAGTAAGGAAAGCCACTTACAGACTCCACTGGATGACCGTTAACTTTCCCTAATGGCTTGTACTTTACGACACGCAGTCGGTTGGTTGAGTACTGACAAATAAGTCGGAACAGGCTTCCGTACAGACCTTGTTAACCGACCCTGTCAAAGCAAATCGCCACACAGGCTTGCCCTCAGAACAGAATGTCGAAACAGGCCTCCGTACAGACCTTGTTAACCGACCTTCAGTAACAAATTCGCCACAAAGGCTTGTAACTGGCCTAGTCAGAATCAAGTCGTCGTACCGACTTGCAAACTGACTCATCGTTCTCCCACCAAGTACAAATTCATTAGGTAAAGTTAACAGAAACCGTAACCAATTAAATCCAGGCCAAAACATTGTGATCACAATAACCAAACATATCTCATGCAGCAGATAACACAGGTAAACGATAACACAAATCATGCATAATCCACACAAAAATACAATCCAAATATAAACCCGAACTTAACACCATAATGCAGGCAACCTAACCATCTTCCACACCTTATACGCCAAAGGCGTAGATTCGGTAGAAGTATTCCTTACCTCAAGTTACAGAGATTCCCTTAATCGAATTAGCCTCCAATTGGCCCTAAACACATAAGAACTTTAATTAATAATTTCTTCCTAAAAGAAATATTAATTCTACCCCTTCTGTAACCAATTCCAAACTCACCGCTCAAGATGAAAACCGAGGCAATTGCACCACAAAAACTCCGATTGAATCTTCAATTTGATCCTTCAACAATAAAGAAAAACCGGATTAATCCAAGAAAAATTCTTAATTAAAACTCCATTGGGCACTCTAAAACCCAATTTGAATTCTTCCCAAACCTTACCAACAAACCAACAAAGAGCAGTGGCAGCGGAAACAAGAAGTGACAGAAGGCTCAAGAAAATGGCTCGGCTCGGCTCACGGCTCGGCTCGACTTGCAGATCCCAACGTCACAAGCGACTCGGCTGCATGCCTGGATGAAGCGGCTTGGCAGACTGGCACGCGGAAATGGTAACCGGCTCACGGATGGAGATCGGCTCAGGCGCACGTGGAGCAAAACTGAGGGGCAAATCAGACGAGGGCAGCTGGCGACTTCCTCGACTGGGAAGCAGATCTGACACGAGGAGAGCGACTCGTGGGTGGAAGTTGCGTCGACTCGGAGTCGCGGGCGTGACGCACGTGGCTGACGACGGCAAGCGAAACGCAGGGGCGCGGCGTGCGGGTGCTCGAGCTCCTTGGCGCACGGCTGCTCATGGAGCAAACGACTCGGCCTGGGCTGAGGAAAGCGGCGTCGTGTGGGGCAGAGCTGTGCGGCGACGAGCGTCGTTCCTTGACAAGGGCGGCGGCTAAGGTTTTTTCAAAAGGAAGAAGATGAAGAAGAAAACCCTAATTCCCATTAATTTAAAAGAAATAATAATAATAATAAAAATAATATTATATTATTATATCTTTTCCTTTTTCTTCCAAAAATTAAATCCAAAATTCTCTCTCCCAATTAAATCTTCTTTCTCTTTTCTCATTTAATTCCAATTTTCACTCTCTTCTTTAAAACCCACCTTTTCTTTTCTCCAACCACAATTAAATCAAAATCAACCAAATAATGATATTATTTCAGCAATTAATCCAAAATTTAAATCCAACATAACATCCCAAAATTAAAATTTACCAAGAAACGAAAAGATAATTGACAAATAAAATTTTAAATTACCTTAAAAATTTGGGATGTTACATGAACGTTACCATAGATAGCAACTATCAGTGATATTCATTAATAGTAACTACCAGTGTGGCAGATTGGAGTTATCTTGTGCTAGGTGTTAGTTTTTTTAGTGTCATACCAATTTTTGTATTATATATGCAATTAGTGTATCCTTGTGTTATATATTTATTATTTTTTACTTAAATGACATTTATGCAAGAGAGCCTATTTTTGAATGAATACCGTTTTCATTTTCATAAATCCAATAATATTTATGTCTTTAAAATTTTCCAAACGAATCTTCTGGGAAAATAAAGCGATAATGAGTATAATATAATTAAATCACAATCAGATTTTAGAAACTAAAATTAGAAAAATTATGTTCTCAATGTCTCTCTAAATTTATTAATTCTCCTAGTATTCTAAATCTCTCCCTCTTTTTGATTCTCACATTTTCCTCACCAAGTCCAACCAATCTTTTCTTCCTTGTACATACAACCAAATAACAAACATGCATATTCTTTTAGAATGTTGGAAAGTTAAAGATGTTTTTATTCGAGAAGAAGCAGAATAACACAAATAAATAAATAACTCACCTTAAAGATACAAGGAGAATGAAATTGATGAAGATTTAAGAAATTGGTAAATGGTTTGCTATTGAAATTAAATGTGATTAAAACGGATCTCCCTTTTTGTTAACTCATTCCCTCCATCTCTCATTCTCATTTTCTCAAATCTTCCCTCTGCCTCCTTCCTGCCTCTTCATCATTCCATATTTCTAACGTTAAAACCACAAAAATAAACTCTGAGAAAGTCAGAAACATAGTAGATTAGAAATCATGTTTCAAAAAGTAATTACCTTGTATTTGAAATGGAAGAACAAAGTTTTGTAAACACATTTATTCTCCTTCAACAAAATGAACCAACATTTCAATAAACACGACAACAAGTACCTTGTGTATCGATGAGCAACAATATAACATTGTTAATGACAAAAGCTTAGTGGGGTTGTTTTGAAACAAACCTTAAACTCCAAAATGTGGAAGGAAAATTTTAAAAGTTTGGAGTTAGGATTTAAATAAAAGCAATACACAGTTTCCAAGTATAGATATGCCATTAACATCAAACTTGACTTCACTCTTCTGGTATGGTTACATGCAGCATAGGTCATCACCTACTATCGACATTTTTTAACACCGAATATTATTGTTACAACTTCAATAAATGAAACTAGAGAGAATAAATGCTATCAACTAGAAATAATTTCATTGATATCACTCAGTTTTCGTCGATATGATTTTCAAAAAGAAAGTAGGAGAATGTAATTTCAAAAAGTGCTTACCAACGCAAGTGTGTGTTTTTTCCTTTTGCTATCTATCAACTAAGCCTCGTAATTATAAACCAATAAAACGGGTTCCGAGGTTTAACCAAAGAGTTCCTCTCATAAAGTTTAATCTCATTGCAATGTGAAGTAATTCAAAAAAAAAAAAAAAAAAAAAGTGAAAAGATGCAGTTACCATCGTACATTGACGGCAAATCACAACCCAAAACGCCCTATTAAAAAAACAAATCCTGAGACCAATTAACAGCGGAAAAGCAAGATTAAGCTACCCACCCAATAGTTTCCTAATACAATCCTACAAAATTAAAGAAAGCCTCTTAATCGAATAAGCTGAATCCCATGTCATCATCGCTCTCCTCCTTTGGCTCCTCCTGTACAATTAGCTTTAAATTAACAAATCGCAGAATGGGAAAAAAAGGAGGCGAATGAAACTAAAAAGGATCGATAAAGATTGATTCTAAGTCACTAATATCTTAATTAATGAAGGTGGCAGTTAAAATTTTCAGAAGTGCAAATTACACTCATCAATATTCAGTTTTTTATTGAATCTCTTGGATACATGAAATCCTAAAATTCAAAAGTTCAAAGGAATATTATGAAGTTATGAACTACCTAATGGGTTGATTGCAAAAAGAAAAAACTATATTGAAAAATCACGGCAGCAGTTTAACAGTTCATTTTTTCATAGTTAACTAACTCAGCAGTAACTAACTAGCATTAGGATGTGCGTTATATGGATATATATATACAAAAGAGATCCTTATTCAAAATCGCACCTAAACAAGTTAGAGCTAGCAGATACAGAGAAGGGGGGCATCTCCAAAAAGTTTCACTACAAAATTAATAGAGCTAAGAGAAAGTTCAAGAACAGTTAAAGATTCATCAGCATACCTTCTTTTCCTCGACGGCAGGAGCGGCAGCAGCACTAGCGGCAGGGGCAGCTACAGCCAGGGGAGCCGCAGCGCCACCTCCACACCCAACATTAAGAAGAAGGTCCCCAATGTTCCTCTTCTCCGCCAATTTAGCAAACAAGCTAGGCCAGTAGGATTCCACACAAAGCCCTGCAGCTGCTACAACGGCTGCAATCTTTTCCGCCTAAACCCAATATACAGATTAATCACCCATCAAACAATCTAAAGAAGGAAAAAAGACAAATACAAAGAAAGATAATGGTTTGTACAGTGATTGCGATTCCATCGTCGTGAAGAGCCAGGGCGGCGTAGGCGCAGGCGAGTTCACTGGTAGACATGGCTAATGTATGGCCTGATAAGCGAATTAAGCAATCAGAACTGGAAAGGTAGTAGAAAACGATGGAGAAAGAGAAGCAAAATTGAATAATGAAGATCTTGGAGGAGGAACATACCAGGAGACAACTCGGAGGCAAAATGCGCGTACGGTGATCGCCAAAGTTCTGAAGCTTATATATTGGGCGAAGAGGGGCTAGGATTTAGGGTTTTTCATGCTCCATAGGTATTGGACCGGTTTCATCTGACTTGGGCTAAATCTATTGGGCCCTTGAAGGTTTTCCAGAACCATTTAGAAAAGAGATGGAATATTTGGAGGAATCTTTCGTTTAAGAAATTTTGGCAATCTGAAATCAATAAGAATTTTGGTAAAATCTAAAATCATTAAGAATTTTAAAACATCAGTTAATAATGTCAATTTTTTTATATTTTGAATTTACCTTCTTGGAATCAAATAATCCATCTAAAATATAGAATATAAATAAATTGTAACTAAATTTCTAATATTTTATTTTTAAAAATCTATGTTATTTCTTTTTAAAGATTGAGATTTACTAAGTAAATCTAGTTTCTTTCTAATACCATATATTTTTTTATAGATTCATATTAAACAATTAAATATTATACAAATAATATGTTTTTAAATATTATACAATATATCCTTTACAAATTTATATTAAACAATTAAATATTATACAAATGATAGTGTTTTTAAATATTATATACCATATATCTTTCTAGGGTTACGTGAAAGTATTTTTTTTTTTCAAATTCTTCTTCCCCGCAGCCATGTTCCAATCTTTGCCATTTTCCACTTCTTCTTCCCTACAACCATGTTCCAATCTTCGTCAGTCGCCTCCCTTCTTTGTTGACCACCTCCCCTCTTCGTCAGTCGCCTCCCATCTCCGCTGACAATCGTCTTCACTCCACCTAAGTCTCCGTTGCACCACCACACCAAGCCCAGTCGACAAACACGTCGAGTCGCGCCTAGCCGTCCACGTCATCACCATCTTCGATCGTCTGTGCAAGTTCCGACCAGTCGTTCATCGGTGAAGGCCGATTAGGCATAGTCTACGCTAGAGATGTCCAATTTTTCCATGGGGACGGGGCGGGGATTCCCCGATTAGGTGGAGAATGAGGGAGGGAGTGGGGGAAAAAAATTCCCCGTGAGTTAAATGGGGACGGGGATGGGGAATGCATTCCCCGACCCCGACTTCGTCCCCGCTCCATTTCCCGCCTTGATTATAGTTTATTTATTTATTTAGTATAGTTATGCAAGGTTATGTTATATTGTTTATTGGCCAACAATAAATATGTTTAAATTCAATATTTAAATATAGATTATATATGTTAATAATTTGATTTAGGTTTATTTATTTTTACTAAAACGTTTGTTAGTTTTTTAGGCCAAAACTTACAAATTTATCTTTGAGTTCAATTGTCATATAAAACTTACCATACTAAACAACTTAGTGATAACTTTAATTATTTAATTAGAATTTTCTTAATGATTTAAATTGATTGGTTTTTTAAAAAAATATAAATTTTTTTTAAAAAAATAACAGGTAAAAATTTTCTGTGGAGAACCCGATCCCACGAATTCCCCGTGGAGAATCCCCGCCCCGATCCCCGCCGGAAATTTCACGGGGATGGAAAATGAAATAGGGAACGAGGATGGGGTTGGGGATGGGGATGGGGATGGGGATGGGGAATGGCTTTCCCAGCCCTGCCCTGTCTCGTGGACATCACTAGTCTACGTTGCCTTATCGAAAACAAGGGAACTCATCGTCATCAAAAGAATCTACCCATGGTTGGTTTTAAGCTCAATAATGTTGGATTTGGGTTCTCTTCAGTAATCAAATCCCTCTTTTTTGCTCGACCCCAAATCTTGTCTCCGTCATCGACCACTCAAAAAGCCCTCGGTGAACGAATCATGGTTATGAAATAAGTTGGCATCGTGAATTTAGACATGTACTTGCATCAAAACGCAGATGGAGCATTTCTATTAAATTGGAAACATCGTGTGAAAATCGTGGCAGGGGCTGCCAGAGGACTTCAATACTTACATGAATCAGTGGCGACAATAAATAGTGATTGAAAACGGTGAAGTCGACGAACTTAGGTGCTTCGATTATCTCGTAGACATCTTCACCGAAATGAGTAAAAAATACAAGGTATGCAAATACAAAGTAGAAAATGTAAGGTATGCAAATACAAGGTATGCAAAATAGTATTTGTTTAGTTGCACATATATTTTTACTTGGCAACAAATACAAGGTATTTGCTGCAAATACAAGATAACTCTTAATTTGTCAAACTTTTTTAGGATAGTATGGTTCATAGATTTTTTCTACAACGTAATTTAGGTTTTATTTTGAAAATATTACGTTTATTTTGCTAATAATATTTTAGGGATATCGTTAAGATTTGAGATTTAGGATTTGAATTTTAGAAATAATAGAATTTAAAAATGTTTGTTTTTTATTAGTACTAAAATGATTTGAATCTTAGATGGTTTGAATTAGTTAGGGGTATTTTGGTCAATCGTTAATTCATAATTTTAAATTTGTTTTGCCATTTTTTTTGTTATTTATCAAAAGTAAACGTTAAATTTTGCTATTTATCTGGTCGACCCAAAAGAAATTGGGCAACTAGGCACCTGTTTCGTAATGTTTCCGTTTTCTGTTTCTGTTTCTAATTTTTTAAGAAATGGATGTCTTCGATAACGTTCCATGTTTCTTGTTCTCAAAATTTTAGGAACGTTTCTAAAATGGGTAGAAAATTGTGGGAAAAAAAAGGGTTTCTAGCGTTTCGTTCCCATTTCTTTCGCTCGGTCTTCTTCCTCTTCTTTCTATCAAAATCTTTCTTCCTCTTCTTCCTCTTTCTTTCTCTTCTTTCTCTCAAAATCTTTCTTCCACTCAAGCTAGGACAATATTTTTTCCTTCAAATCTTCTTCTCCATCAAATCAAAGCTACTTTCTTCTCCTCTCAAGCTAGGGCACACATGTATTGTTTTTCTTTGATTTCTGTATTTTTTTTTGTCAATTTGGGTTCCTCGGTAGCGCACACACAATCTTTTTTTCGACGGTTCGTAAACAGTATCGTCACCACCATTTAGACATTTCCACATGTTTTCTTCTCCTTTTTATGCTCCTTTAAGAACAAGCCTTCACCGACGATGACACTGTTGCTGCTGTAGTCAAGCCCTCGTTGCGAATAAAAGTGGGGTCCATCATCAACTTGTAAGAAAATTAAAATGGTGGAAAAACATGGTCGAAATTCTCTGTTTTGAGATTAAAATTGTTCTCTCCAAAATCAAACCAAATTTTAGAAGTAAAATTTTGGTGAATTTGATCGGCTTCTTCATAGATTTGATTTTAAGATGAAATCGAACTGGATCCCAAATTAGAGGATTGGTTACATGTGTGTCTTCCTCTATATGATGCCTCAAAAATATTTGGACCATTGTCAGATTTTTTAAAATATAGCTTTTTTGTATTTCAAAAGCTAAAATTCGTTTGTTTTAATTTGTAAGATGATTGTAATTTATCTCTGTATTTCTACTGGAATTTTTTGTTTTGGCATGTCTCTGTTTTGATGTCTTTGTATTTCAGTTTTATATGATCTAATTATTTTTGCTAGAATTTTTGTTTTGCTATTACTTTCTTCATAACTTTGTTATATATGCATGTGATATTAGTGTATTACTAATAAAAAGGTGTGTCCCAATTTTGATTTTAGAGTTTAGGATCATAAATTTATGATTATGGAGTAAGTGTGGTGCATTTGGATTAAGGATTACAATGGTCAGTGTAGAACGTCTTACTCGTAACCATATTCGTTGTCAATCTGGTGATGGCCTCCTTTCCCACACTATCATCAACTGGAATTGTTTATTTTTATGCTAAAAACTTCTTTCCCTACTCTATTACTCTATGACAATAGATGAATTAACATCTTTCTAGTTTTATTGATTTTCGTTTTTATTCCAATTTTAATATTACATTCTAGATGTCACAAAAATCATCTGAACAATGTTGTGTTGATGAAGTTGTTGAAATTGATGGATTAAGAAGTGAGGGATCACGGTCAGACAAGAGTGAGACTATATTTGTTGACTTAATGGATGAAGAGGTTGCAAAAGACAATCGACCAACTACAACATTTATAAAGACTAGCTGGAATTATATGAGAAACCAACTAAATGCTAGTACTGGATATATTTATACTCATGATCAATTGAAAAACAAGTTCAATAAATTAAGAAAAATTTATAAAAACTTCAAAAAGATATTGAGTGATATGACAGGAAATGGTTGGGATCCATTATTGGGCACTATCACTTTAGAAGAGGAGCAATGGAATGAACTTTTTAAGGTATAATTAAACTGCAAGTGTTTTTCTTTTCAACTTCTGATCATCTATTAAGTTATGGTTGATTTTATACCTTGTTGTGCTACTACTTCTTATAGGTGAATAAGAGAGCTAAAAAGTTTAATAAAAGTGGTTACCTACATTATGAGAAACTCATGAAGATTTTTAGAGATACTACTGCCACAGGTGTAAATGCTTTTCCATCAAAACAAAACTTCCTTCAGATTCTGAAGATGAAAATGATGTTGGAAGCCATACAAATGTTGGTGTTGAAGAAAATGATAATGAAAAAAGCGAAAAACGAGTTCAAAGAAAGAGAGACGAATTTGACAATTCTTTTCTACATTTATAGACATATATGCTGGTAGGGGTGTAATTGGGCTGGGTCGGGTCAGTTTCATTCCAAACCGACCCGACCCAAAAACTGTCGATTCTACATACTAACATATTCGACCCGACCCGACCCAAATCAGGTCAGTTTGAGTCGGGTTGGATCGAAGTGAAGCCCAAATCATTGTTCTGTTTTGAAGTCCAACGAAAGTAGCTTAGGTATTTCGTTTAACACCATAAG
>JBBPDJ010000017.1:9631381-9681115 GCA_037974625.1 Cucumis cinereus
TGCATAGTGTAAGAGAAGCAAGTAGCACCTATATATATATATATATATATATATATATATATATATATATTATTTAGTTTGTTCAAAGATTAAAGTTTAACCAAATTATATTTAACAATAAATTAATAATAATATATTTGTGAATTAAATGGGTACAAAAAGAGGTGGTGGCTGCAGCATGTGCATGTTGTTTTGCTGGTGGATTCATGTGATTACTTTCCCACAATTGGTTGCTTCCCTATCATCTCCTTCAATTTGTTTATTTAAATAATAATAATAATAATAATAATAATAATAATAATAATAATAATAATAATAATAATAATAAGATGTTGATGATGAAATTAATTAATGGGATGTGGATGTATAATATAGAGATGGGGCGGGCAGATGCCAATTTGAGGCGCTGAATGCGGTGGCCAATGCATCCACATCTTCTTTCATATTTCTCACACATGCAATCTTGCCCTTTTCAATTCCCTTCTGATTCATACTTTCAAATACTCCTATCACAACTACACAATGTTATCTTCAAGATTGATTCCAACTAGTATTTATTCAATTTCATGTATAGAAATCTTTATGTTTTTTGTTTCAAATATTAAGTTAAATAATCACAGTTCCACAAAACAAAAATACTTACAAAAAAAAAAAAAAAAAAACATATACAAATAATAACATGTTATTATTAAGTTAAATAGTAACATGCTTTGCACAACCGGATAGAGAGGGAAGAAAATTTATGGATGGAATCAAATATACGGTATTTATTGACAAACGTATTTGATCTCCAAGTTTTTGGAATACCCCTAATTCTACTTGAGCATCCAAATCTAGGTCAATCCCAACAAAGCAACCGGCCGGATTGTCTGCACCAACTTGCTCATTTTTTATTTAAACAAAAAAGACTCATTTGTCATTTCTTTGGTCGATCTCTTAATTCATGTCTAGTAGACCTTGTTGTTGCGAGAATGTCACTCGATCATTATGCAATCTTCCTCTTATTTGAAAATCTCTCGGAGGTTGTACAGCTTCTTACTTATTTGAACCTTTCAATCAAGAAAACTTATGTTTCTCCAGTGATGGCATATAAGGAAGTTGAAAGGTATAATCTTGATGTTGAATGGAAGTTTGTCTATCACAGTCTACTCTTATGCTGGATGGGGTCAAATATTGATGACCGAAAATCTGTAGCTGCTTATTGTATTTTTTTTTTCTTTCTTTTTTTGTTCAAACCTTGTTCCTTGGTCTTCTAGGAAGCAAATTATCATGGCACGTTCAAGCACTAAGTCTAAATATCGAGCATTAGCTCATCATGCATCATTAATAATTTGGATCAAACAACTTCTTTTCGAGCTTGGTTTTGCTTCTTCATCAAAACATGTCTTATAGTGTGATAACATGAGTGTTGGGGCTCTAGCTATAAACCTTATCTTTCACGCTCGCACTAAGCATTGAGATTGATATACATTTTATCTGGGACCAAATTGCTCGTGGTGTCTTTGACATTCGTTGTATATCGTCAATATGATCAATTAGCTGACTGTCTTACGAAATAGCTTGCACACTCACAGTTTCAACGTCTTCGTACCAAACTCAAGGTACTTGATCTACCCTCTCGTTTGAGGGGGGATGTTAGGGAGAAATCTCATATGGACAAAATTACCACGTCAGCCAACAAGTCAGCAATCTCAAATAACACCTAGAAGTATTCTAGAACCTTCGATTGATTTGACAGAAATCTTATACATGTATCAATTGAGTTAAGCTCTTGATGCCAATATTTTCTTATTTAAGAGACATACTTATTCAGTAACATTTGCAACCTCTTAAAGATACTTTTATGTTTTGGAAAGATATTTCTTGTGATTGTGCTTCTCCCCTCCTTGTTTAGGGTTTTTGATTATGTTTGGTTGTTTGTTTATGTATGTCTAAAACAAAAACTAAATTAATATTTTTATGTGACACTTTAACTAAATAAAATCTTTATCTAAATATTGTTTTGCTTGTGTAATTGTGTATTATTGTAAGAAAAATTAAATAAATTTTAGGTTTTTCAATTAACTCAAACTAACTATCAAGAAGCAATGACCTCTTATATATATATATATACACACATACATACATTTGTAATGGGTTAAAAACTAAATCTTTTTTTTGTACAAGTTTATATACAAATAATTTTGAAATTTTAGGCTGATTTTTTGTTTTTGAAAATTGAAACATATAAACTTCATTTCACATGTAAATTTTTTGTTTTCTTATTTACTTTACTAATATATTTTAAATTACATTCAATTCAGTATAAGTTTAATCTCTAATTTTAAAATTATAACTAATACATATATCTAAACTTTCAATTTCGACACTAATAAGTATCTTAGATCTATCTAGTAGATATATAAACTTTTAATTTACAATTTAAAAATTTCAAAATATAAAAAATATTTATAAATTAATTGTTCGCAGTCCGATAAAAGAAATGTTTTTGTTTTTAATTAAATCTTAAAATTTCAAATTTGTAACTAATAATTAGGTTATTTTTTATGAATAAATGTATTAGACACAAAAATCGAGATGTCGTTGATCTAGTATGTCTTTCAAAGTTCAAGAACTATATATGACATAAATTTAATGAATTTTTATTTTAAAATGATATAAAGTTGTGCCCCTAATATGACATTATAGGTCGACCACTGTTCGTACCTAAAATCTTCAATCTGTGGTTGACCAAAGCAACTTATAAGGCAAGTCGATTAAATCCAAATTCATAAGAACCCAACAAATAATTTGATAACTAGAAACGATTAATATCCTCATATAGTTATTATTATACCGGAAGCGATAAATAAATACACCAACAAAATAACCATTACTCTTTCCACCGCCGAGCCGGTAGCTCATTCTCTTACAACCCAAGTGAAAATGGGAATCCGGTGGAGCTCAGCCAGGTGCCGCCGCCAATGAAATTCCCCGCCGTGAAGGCCTCCGCTTCCGACGCTCTGGTAAGAACCCTAAACCCCTTCCAACTCACTCTCCTCGACGTATCGGCACCGGGACCACTATTCTGATACTCTGCATAAAACAGAGTATCAAGCGCAAAATTCCCATCCCAAACATGCCACCCCGCCGGATCAATCACATTACTAATACTCGTCTGCATAACCACCGTCCTCGAGTATCTCTGCCACGGCCGCCCCAGAAACGTCGGGAAATTGCTGATCACCTGCCTCAAATCCGAGGTGGTTCCGATTCGACATTTCTGGATGACAATCCCTGTGTTCTGATTTGGGTCTGTTCTTCCTTGTGCAGTGACCATGTTCCTCTGGCCGGGATTGGGGCGGCGGGCGTGGATGTCGCAGTCTTGGATGACGGCAGCGGCGTTGCCGAAGATGAAGTCGATGGTGCCGACGATGATGCATTGGACGTAGAATTGACGGTTGGAGTGGACGTAGAGTGTGTCTTGATAGGCGAGCATGTCGCAGCGGTAAAAAGCAGAGAGATCGGAGCCCACACGGAGAGCCACCGCTTGGTGCTTTGATGGACCGGCGGTGTTCTGAAATGTAACGTCTCTCGCCAAGAACCTTTCTCCCACCGCCGCTGCAATTTCAACTCCCATATTAAACATTAAACAAACTTTTGAGGCTGATCCTTAACTTTAATTTAGACTTTTTTTTTTTTATCTTTATTAAAAATATACATATTATTCATTTATTAAATTGTTCATCCTAATTTGCAAAATTGTACAATTTTTAAAAATATTTTAATATTTCTTTTACACGAGTGGTGAGAAAAAATGCATCTAGTATTATCATTTTTTTAATGTACATTAATTCACCTATATTTATAGTTTTTAGTTTCAAACACAAGCATAAAGAAAATGTTAAAATATCTAGAAGAGAGTAAGAAAAAATTAATCGTAAGTTGATAGAACCTTAACTCAAAATACACAAGTATTTTTTAATAAGAATTTATCAAATCTTTATTTCATCTCAAAATTAATATTCTTAGTTTAACGAGAATTTTAAAAAAATTATTAATTTATTACAAAATCGAAAAATAATCCACACGTTTTAATTGAGCAACTGGATAGATACGACTCATAATAATAATAAAACCATATGACTTGTCGGATCCATTCCACGTGGGTTTCACTCTCAAATATGTCTTTTATTATTAAATTTTTTATTTCATGTGCGAAAATGATAAATGCAATTTTTGTTATTTAAAAAAAAATATAAGAAATTAAAGCTGTACATTTTTTTTCTATATCTATATAGGTTATTTTTGTTATATTTTATAAATGCTTTCATCTTCTTTTTTTTTATCCTTAATAATTAGTCTTCAATTATTATTTATTTGTTATTTTATATTTAAGATAAGATTTTGCACTGTTACGTAAATTCACATAACATTTAAGAGTCACCATTATAATTCAATAGCAATTTCATGTTGTTGGTACGGTGGGATACAGATAAAATAGGTTCACAGGATTTTTCCTTTTACGTCGGCTTTTTCTAATAAAAAAATAAACGATAATTATAATGACAAATACGTGTTGTTAAAATGTTGTTATATATACTAATATTTTGAATATAAGGGATAGATCATTTATCTACTGAAATAATGATGTAATTAAAAAAATATAAGATAACATACCAACGGTGGCGGAGTTGAAGGTAGTGCTGCCATCGACCACATTTCTGTTCCCGGTGATTATAGTGTTAATCCTTCCATCTCCCCAAAACATTATATTCCTCTTACTACTTGGCACATTCACATTTTCTCTATAAACCCCTGCCTTTATTCTTATTATATACCTCTGACTACTTCTATTAGGTGCTGCCGCAACTGCTTCTGAAATCGTTCGAAAATCACCGCTCCCGTCGGCTGCCACTACCACGTTAGGAGTGGCTGCAGATGAGGCTTGCAAAAGCCTTCGATCGCTGGGTGACATCCAATCCGGCCAGTTAATTCCATGGTCTGTGTTCATTTCGGTCAATTGCTTTCGATTGAGGTGGTTAATGCTGTTGAGCTTGGCAATGTCGGCGTCGGTAAGATTCTTAATCAAGGCTAAAGCAATGCTGCAAAGCTTTTCGATGTGAATAAGGCCTGCTTTTAATGACTCTCGTACTTTTTTGTCAGCTTTGTCGTGTGAGAATCCGTCTATGCATGTCTCCTGAATTATTGAATTAAACATGGTTTCTCTTAAACAATGATAGATAGAAGAAAACAAGACAAATAAACGTAAATGTGAAAGAAGTGTTTATAAACGTAATTTTAATTATTAAAATTTAAAATATCATTCGGTAACTGTTTAATTTTAGAAAAGTTAGGCCTATCCTATTTTTTCTGTATGCATTTATAAATGCCTTGGTCTTGGACTCATAAAATTAAAGATCTCAAAATATGATAATCTTTTTGCATTGGCGTAATTAGTGGAAGAGTCGAACCTGATTAGTGATGGCGGAACTGAGTAAAGTTTTGAGGTCATCGGCATAGCGTGACAGAGATTTCTTATTAGGATATTCATTAACATCTTCAACAACTTCATCAAGCTCTCTCAGCGTCTCCTCCCCTGTTTCCAAACAGTCATGAAGCGCAATCTTCTCTCGTTTCGTCAGATTCTTAACTGTCTTAACCAATTTCTTCACCCTTTCATAATTATCCTTCACTGCATCAATCGTAATGTTCACCGCCGCTTCGATTGCCTCTTTTGAACTACTTCCCACGGCGGTGGATGTCGTCATCTCGCAGAGCTCCGGGTAGAGCGTGATGGCGCACCTGCTTCTCACGTGGTCGTCCGAGGAGACGGCTGCGAGTAGAAGGGTAGTTGAGAGGGCGAAGACTAAGAGGTTGGTTTTTGTGCTGCTGCTGGAGAATGGAACTCCGGCAGCGGGGGTGTCGTCGGGTTTTGACATTGGTGGTGGCCGTGGGATGATTGAAGATGTGTGGTGGTGGAGGGATTTTGGCGTCAGGATTTGTGGGTTGGGTTTATAACGGCATCAAAAAGGCATTTGGGGTCGGGTTTATGTATGGTCCATTTCAAACTTTTTAAAAGTATTTTAAGATGTTACGAACCGGTCTTTCTATTTTGTTTCCTAAAGATTTTAATTTGTAATTAAGTTTATAAATATTATTTATATCTTTAATTTTTTTTTATTTCTTATTTATATTTTACCGATGGTTTAAAAAACCAATCCAAAATTTGAATATTAAAAAAAATAGTTTTCAAAAAATTCTTTTTCGAATTTGAAATTTGACTAAAAATTCGACCATAAATTACTGTAAGACATGAAAAAAAACTTAATTTTTTTAAAACAAAAATAAAATGACTGTCAAACTAGATCTTAATTTTAAAACTTTAGCGTCTAATAATTTGGTTAGTTTATTTTTAAATTTGTAACAATCTAATGTCTATGGAGAAAAATCTCATGTAACTTAATTAACATTTTAGGTTATGTAGATCCCGATTAGTAACTATTTTGTTTTTAGTTGTAAAACATTAAGCATATAAATATTAATTTCATTTCTAAATTACTTTTTACCCATATTTATAAAAATTAAAGTTAAATTTGAAAAATAAAAATAAATAATTTTTAGAAACTTGTTTTTATTTCTAGAATCTTGTTAAATTTTCAATCCTTGTACTTATTGTGTATAATCTATAAACAAATTTGACTCTAAACAATTTATTAATCTTTAAAGTAAGAAAATTCATTAAAATCTTACCAAAAAAATTATAAAGTATAATTATTAAATTGATATTTATTAAAGTCTATTAAAATATAAAAATTAAATTATTACAAAATTGAAGAATTATTCTACAAGAATGTAATTTTTAGTTTTCAGTTTTTAAGAATTAAGTTTATAAATATTTGATTGGTGCCTAGATTAATTGATTTGACTTTTATTTTAAGCCAATATTTAACAAACAAACAATTAAAAGAAAAGGACTATGGAATAATAATAGAATAAAAGGAATTAATTCCATGACGCTCCCTGTCCCACTCACCAACATTTCTTCAGACTTCTGACAGCTCAGCACATGGATACAAATTTCAAAATAAATTGGAAATTCAAATATGGCTTTAAATTCTTCCATTATTACTATTATTTCTTAAAAACAATTTTGTTTTTAGTGTCTACAAAAAACTTTATACACTGAGCTAAGGTCATTTAGAAGCAGACCACATCAACCGCCAAAGTTTAGATTGGACACCCTTCTCGAATCCAACCCTACAAACCTACTGCAACTCAATTCTACCAAGTCATACGATGAGAAATACCCATCAAACCTAGAATATCACCACATACTCACGACTAAACTCACACCCGAAAAGTAAATATTGAAGGAAGTACGTATTAACAGCTAAGATATTTTAATTGTTCGAAGTCATTTTATTTCGATTCTTTTTAGCATTTATTTTAACCTCTTGTATTTGAATTTTATAATTTGGTTGAAACGTATGTTAACTAAAGAAAAATTTTGTGGTATTATTGATTGAAATATATTTTTTGGGTTTATTTTCAAATATAGAAAAAAAAACTAAATTATTTATACTTCATAAAAAAAACTACTAAAAGACAAAAATTAATTACACTTGATTTTGTCCAAATATTTGGTCAGTTTTTTGTTTTTTATAAATACTCTATATTTTTTATGCTAGCAAACAATAAATTGGATTTGGATGATATAATAATTACAATGGCTACAATAATTATTTTTCAAAAGCGTGAGGACTACCATATTATTATATTTTAAATGGGTATGAATTAAAATAATTTTTTAAAAAATTATAACTTAATAAAATTTTGTAGTTAAGGTGGAGTGGATGATGAAACCTAAACCATTAAAAAGCTAAAATCATAGAAAATATTTAAATTTGTGCTTGGTTTAAAATGATACTTTTGAATTTTTCGCGATCCATTAATACCCTTAAACTTTTTTTAATAATAATAATATTAAAAAGAACCTCGAAAAGAAAAAGAAAAAAAAAAGAAAGTGTATTTTAAAAATTATTATTATTATTAAACTAATAGCCAATTTCGATGACTTAGAAAAGGATTTTTCAAATATTCATTTTTGTTTAAACATTTTTCATAAAAACTTCTTAAAATAAAAACACAAATGTGTTTTAAAACTATATTTAAAAAAGTGTTTGTACATACAAGTTTTAATTGGTTTGTTATAAATACTAAAAGTGTTTTTATTAAAAATTTTCAAGGTTGATCAGTGGTGACCAGAAATTAGTTGGTGGTCGATCTCCAGAGTTGATTGTTGAAAGTTTGCGGGTGGAGTTACTGGAGGTGGTGGTCGGAGATTGGTTGACGACGATCATAAGAGGTGGTGTCCGAAAGCTGATCGACGAATTTCCCAACCTTTGAAACAAATACCCCTAGAGTTGAAGAATAGTAAGAGTACGTGGGTTATTTGAAATCCTAATTCTAATCTTCAACTAAAACTAAGCATTGCCTCAAACAAAAGACTGGACTATTATAACTTCCTCCACTCCACTTCGTTCCTAACCCCAAACATGCCTTAAATGTTAAGTATCAAAATACAACATATCTATTACAAACTCCAAATAAACATCATAACAATACGTATGAGTTATAATAAATACATATTTTTAATAATATTAGAAATTCGATGTTTAAAAGTGTAACTCAAACCCAACCCAATCTAAAAAAACACATACAAATTCAACCAAATCCGACCCGAAATTAAAACTGACTCAGCCTAACCTTACAATTTGGGTTGGATACCCTAAGTTATTGATATTGTCATGTGATTTGAACACCGACTATTTAAAATGAACCGTAAATATACTTTTAACTTGTCTATTTTCTCTTGAAATAAATTGCAAAGTTGAAAATATTTCCAAACATCTAAAATACAATTTCATTGAGGTACTTGATTGATTGATTTATGTATGTTTCCATTTTTCTTTGGAGTAGGTTATTATAAGGATAGGAAAAATGATGTTGAGCATGGAAAACTTTTGAAGAGGTTATTGACCTTTCTTTAAAACCCAAAAAGGACGGCATTATGTTTAGAAAAGAAGGCACAATAATGATTTGACATGTAATTGAATAAATCGTAAAACTAAAACAAACCGTCTCCAAAGTTCACAGCTTACTCTCGAGCGAATTCAATTTAATTAATTGGTTTTAATTGTTGATAAATGTCAAAGCTTAAGGTGAGAGGTTCTAATCTCCAACCTCCAATAGTAATAGTAAAAAAAAAAGTTCTAAAAAGTAAAAATCACTTAAACTTTAGTTTGTAACGATTTAATGCCTAAGCTTTAAAATTTATGTTAATTTAGTCTTTACATTTTATAATTTGTAATGATTTAGTTACTTAATGTTGTAAAAACTATTATTAAGATTTATCAAAATTTCTTACACATAAACAAATAAATGAATTAAGGTTAAATTATAAAGATTAAGTTGTTATATGATCAAAATATTGACAATTCAATTTGATGAGATTTTTTTTTTTTTTTTTTTTAATGAATGAGACTACACTACAATATATTTAAGGGTAGGGAAACTAAATTATTAGTTTATGAAAAATATTTTTAAGGTTTAAATAAATATAATGCATCTTCATATGGACCTTTTATTTATTTACGGTTGTTTTCCAAACTTATTATAGAAACACAGTTGTTTAGAAACTTATTAGGATTTTGTAGTTGTTTCAAACTCACCCCATTTATTTGAAAGAAAATAGGGTGAGCGTTGAACCCTCACCTAGATAAGAAAAGAAGTGGATCCAAAGGACAGAAGGATGGGCGAATAGGAGGAAGAAAAAAGGGCGAGTATTCAACACTAGCCCAACTTTTATTCACCTGATCGTCAATTTTGCAAGTGTCTGCAACGTCTATAGATTCTGTAGAGCATTCAACATTGCTTTGAATGTCGTACTCCCGTTGAACGATTCCCCTGCCATGCGTTGAATGCTTGTTGTCGTCTCCTCCGACGACCATGTGATGTACCCATTGGCAGATGATCTACAACAAGTCCTTAATATATGCAATGATAATGAGTAATACATGAACAATCATTATATGTATGATGTACCCATTGTACCTGATCCATTCCAAAGAAGACATGCTGGAGTACAAGAGCCTGAGTTTGATGAAGTTGACCATCGTGTGAATAAAGTTCTTCCTGTGACATAAACACAAAACAAAATTGGTTATGTTAGTCCATTGACGATGATGTCAACATTTGGTACTACATATGTGTTTATAATAAAAGGGAGGGAGGGACGAAATGACCGAGTGTTCAACACTCATCCATATTGTGTAAAAAAAAAAAAACCAAAATGATCGAGTGTTGAACACTAGACCAAAGAAAGAGGCAAATGACCACATTTTGATAATAAGTTTGAAGATAACAATATTATCGTAATAAGTTTACAAAACAACAATATTCATCCATATGTTTTTTTTGAAGTGCATAAAAGTTAGAAAAAGGAAGATGAAAATAAATTTGGAACAATAAAGTGTGGTGTAGATGCAGAAACAAAGCTTGGGTAACTTGTCAGGTTTTCCTTACAAATAGGTATTAAAAATTTCAGAATTTAATTAAATTAATGGACGGCAACGGCTAGTGACATTATGACTGACCACACCACAGCCCATTGTCCACCCCTATGGGCCTCAGCCTTTAACACATTTATCCTTACTTGTAAGGTGAGATCTTAATTTTTAATAATAATAATATTATCATTTATTTTTAGTTTAATATAATAATCAAGTGTATAATAACATCTTTAAAAAATTAACAATATACCAAAATCTATATATCGTTTATAGACTCATATGATCTATTAGTGAGAGATTTTCTAATTGATAGACTCTAACAAATTTTGCTATATTGGTAATTGTATCCATGCATATATACGTCAAACATTTATTTTGAATTATGATCTAATTTTCTCCGCCTTGTTTAAAGAAGCAAACTCCTTAAAGCTGTGAGCATTTTTAATATAAGACTCATATTCATAATCATCAATGTATTGGAACTAAAATTCATTTGCCTGCTAACAGCTCATTTACAAAAGCTAATTCTCTTAAATTGATTTTATTTGAATATCACGGATTACTTTATTAAAAAAATAAAATATATTGAACACAAATTACAAATGTCAACCATGATTTTACAAACAATATTACAACATTTGGGCAAATAGAAACAAACAAAATTATAAAATCTTTATGCTTTGTATGAAATCTCCTCAATACAACATACGTAGGCTCCTTCTAAATATAATATCAAAAGAAAACTCCTCACGAATTCTATGTACAATAGCTATTGAAAATCAAACCTCAACGAGAGAAATACGAAAAAGTTCTAATAACATAATACATGAAGGTTGAGCTTAGACACACCTTAAGTTCAAAAATTCTCAATGTACACTGTTTCAGTAAGGAGGCTAACCCTAAAAATAAATTAAACAAGAATATACATATACACGACTAGCTTTTACAATATCTTTAAGGAGTGAATATAAATAATCTATGCAGAAAAAAAGGAAGGCAACCACAAAAATCTGCAAACCACGTTATATGAGGATTTTCCGCGTAACATGTTAAAACAATATATGGTTGGACATATTGCGTAACATGCATACTCAAGTTTTATTCATAATAAAATTAGTCAACTACACAAGTTAGAGATGAAGTATCACTTGATACGGGAGATTGTGCAACGAGGGGATGTGATAGTCACCAAGATCCCTTCGAAACACAACATTTGCTGATCCATTTACGAAAACTCTCATGGCTAAAGTGTTCGAGAGTCATCTAGAAAGTCTAGGTCTGCGAAATATGTACATTGGGTAATCTAGGACAAGTGGGAGATGTGTAATGGATATAAGGATGCCCTAGTTTATTATTTTTGTATATATACATTTTATGTAATATACTTGTACATTTTACCATTTTTGTGTTTGTAGATTACTTTATTATGTACATCTCATAGACTACCAGACTAGAGTTTTAGTCCAAGTGGGAGTTTCTTGAGTTTTATGTCCTAAAACTCGTAGATAATAAATGTAATTCATTGACTGTTATTAATAAAGAGTTATTATTCTAATTTTAATAAAGAGTTATTGATGATTTGATTAATTTTTTCTTATTAACTCAAATTCAATAAACTAACATTCTAAATTGAATTTGTCTCAACAAAAATATTTATTTTATTTGCTGTTTGAGATAGGAAAACTATGAGCCAAACCAAGCAGTACTTTGTTGATACCAAATCAACAACTTGCTAAAAAAAGAGAATTATTTAAAGATCTTGAGAGATATAAGAGATTAGTTGAAAAATTGAACTATTTAACAGTGACACGACCAGACATTGTTTATGTTGTAAGTCAATTTATGTCTTTTCATACAATGGATTATTGGGTTGTGGTAAAAGAAAATCTATGTTATCTAAAAGCTGCATTTGGACGTGGGAGCTTATATAAAGATTATAAACATACGAGAGTTGAATGCTTTTCTTATGCTTTTCTTATGACGACCAACTTTTGGATATTTTGTCTTTGTAGGAGAAAACTTGGTATTGTGAAAGAGCAAGAAACAAAATGTAGTTTCTCGTTCGAGTGTTGAGTCAGAATATAGGGTTATGGCACAATCTGTGTGCAAAATCGTGTGGATACACCAACTGTTATCTGAGATGGACTTCAGTGTTATCGTGCCAGTTAAATTATGATGTGATGATTCAATTGCAATCCACATTGCATCTAACTCAGTGTTTCATAAACAAACTAAACATATTCTAAGCAAGAAAAGATGGTTGTTATGGTATTTTTTAATAGACTCTTACCTGAATTTGGAGTGGTCAAAACACAAATTCTCTATGACTCTAAAATCTCGTCCTTAGTAGATGCTTTCTTAATGGACTCTTTCTTATCGAACAAAAAACAGAATATGTTGCTAGCTATTTTATGCGACTTAAGAGGATAGCTGCCCAACTTTCTTTGTTACTACCATTCAGTGTCGATGTTAAAGTTCAACAAGCTCAGCAAAAAAAGATGGTTGTTATGGTCTTTCTGAATGGACTCTTACCTGAATTTGGAGTGGTCATAACATAAATTCTCTATGACTTTAAAATCTCATCCTTAGAAGATGTTTTCACTCGTTTCTTTCACATTGAAAGTTCTCAATCCAATGTGTATGTTCCTCAACCCAGTAGTGCTCTCATTAGCAAGATTATAACCCCAGGGTACCTCGAGGGATGGACAACAACTTGCATAGGACTAATTATGATAATAAAAAATCAGATTATCAGAAGATTTTCTATAACTACTGTTGTAAGCCAGACCATTTAAAACGTGACTGTCGAAAGTTGTTGTATAAGAATAATCAACGATCTCAGCATACTCAAATAGCTTCCACCAGTTATATGACAGAGAAGTTAGTTACCATTTATGCAAACGAGTTTGCTAAATTTCAAAGATACTCAAATTCATTGTAAGTGTCATCTTCCTCTAATTCTATTGTCTCCACTATTGAAATAGGTAGTAAAAATGTCTCCTTACATCATCTACCAGATGGGTCATAAGCTTTAGTGCCACAACTCATATGGTAAGTAGTTCTAGTTTATTTTCTACACCATTGTCCACTGCCCCTTTTCCATTTATTACTTTGGCAGATGACTCAACATCTTTTATTCTTGGTTCTGGCACCATTAACCTTACCCCATCATTCTCTCTATCTTCTGTTTTACATTTGTCTTAACTATATTTTAATTTAATTTCTATTAGTTAACTTTTTCACAATTTAATTGTGTTGTCTTGTTCTTTCTTAGTTATTGTTTGTTTTAAGATCGTATGGCGTAGAAGATTATTGGTAAAGGATATGAGTCGAGGGGCCTTATTATTTATCACAAGATACCAAAAGTTGTAGCATGCTCGGGAGTTGCATCTTTGTTTTGAAGTTCATTGTCGTTTAGGTCATCCATCTTTGTTCGTGTAGAAGAAGTGAACTACATAATTATTTATTTATTTTTTATTAAGAGAAGATACTGAAAAATGAAAATTCAAATGCAACCTAAAAAAATGTAGCAAATAAATAATTATGAATAAATCAAGTATCTTCAACATTCTATTTTATTTGAATTAAATTATAGTCTCATTTTTCTGCCCGAAAATGAAAAGTTTATATTTTATTTGTATAAGTGTTTTTCCTTAGGAGTGCAACAACTACCTGTGTTGGGATAGTATTAAATTTTTATTGATATGTTAACATTTTTATCTATTCAATATCGATATAAGAGATGAATCAATAGTTTCATTGTACCGTTGGAAAATTAAAAAACACAAAAAATAAATATAAAAAGCCACTAATACAATAAACATACCTATTTACTTATTTAAAAATAATAAAATATTTATTTACCAATTTAAACTTATTTTAAAAAATTTTGTTTTTATAACTTTTTTTTAAAAATATTCATGTAAATTGTCATAAAATTAAAAACCACAGTATTTCCAATCAACATCTATATTTTAAACGTTGGGTAGGATATTAACCACCTCGAGGGAAGAAGATTACTTGAATTAGTATGAGCTAAGCTCACATACTATATATATATATATATATTATATAAATAATTTAATAATCAATTATTAGGGAGAATGGTGAGGGTGGTTTTACGAAAATGCCCCAGTAGGATAACGAATTTGAGAGGGGGCGGATGTGGGTTGTCGAAGGAGTCAACAAACTCTCGGGGGTGCGGCTGCGTTTCCTCCCAATTCTCATATTCTCTTTTAATTGAATCCATTCCATTCTCCGACTCGGTTCTTTCACCAAAACCACCGCCACCCTCTCATCTTCTTTGCCATTTTCAATTCATCACTGCCACCGGACCGATTAACGCATCTCAATCCGACGAAAACCCTAGTCAATTTCCTTTTCTTTCATCATTTCATTTCAGGTATTCTTCTCACTTCATTCCCACTTTTCTCTTTACTTTCTGATTTTTTTTTTTTCTGTTTCTCTCTACGTCGAGGCTTTTGAATTTCGATGCTGTCGCCAAGTTTCTCTCTTGTCTTCATTTTCCTTCTCCCCGTCCTTTTTTTGTTTTTGGGTGATCTTGATCTCAACCTCCGGTGGTTGGGGTTGTGGTTTAACGGCCTCGATCACAGATTGATCCCGGATTCAATTCCAAAGAATGAACGATAGATTTTTGTTTTGTTGGGGGGTTTGCAGTTTCTCAATTACGACGACATTTCCGTACTTGATTTTAATTGCATTATTCATTTTATTATTGTTGTGATTTTTTTTGGGAATGGATGATTGTATGATACTATTTTATTCTATTCCGATGATTTATTGTTATAATTTTTAAGCAGTTAAGGGGAATTTTGCTGCCCTTGTTCTATTTCAACTTTTTACAGGTTTTAGACTATCTTCGATTCGTTTGTTATTTGTTTTTTCTTAAAAAAATTATTTTGTACTCAGTCAACTAATCGTAAATTTAATCAGGTATTGATTAACAACAGAAGGCCTTGCCATTGCCAACTGCCACAGTGAAAGGTGACTTGAAAAAATAAGACTTAAAAGCAATTGATATTTAGTGCTGACTATTGGATTGCTTGTTCTTCTTACAGTTCTCTTTGTTTAACTCATTGTTATTATTATTCTCATTTATATGTAATTAATATATATATATTGTCTGTATGTTTTCTGCTATAGAAAGTTGCTGCATTTAAAATTTTCTTGAATTAAAAACCTTTCGCATTGCTTTCTATTTAAGAAATAGATATTTTCTCTTTAGTGTTTTTAAAACTATGACTGCTTCTGTACTTGGGAAAACAATCTTTTCCATTGTTCATCAGTTCTTTTCCATAATTATTATCTTTTCCTCGGTTGATGTCATCTTACCAGGCATTGTTTTTGAGGTTGACGAAAGATTGAAAGAACAATAGCAGCTGATTTTCTTTGTCGATAGCTTTGTGGAATGGCAGATAGAGCATGTATCAAGAGGCTTCAAAAGGAATATAGAGCTCTTTGTAAAGTATGTGCATCTGATTTTATTTTCTTTCTTCTTTTTGAAATGCTAGGGTTACAATACAATGCATAGATTTGTGGGATAAGTAGTTTATGGGCTAATTTTGACAAAATAATATTAGATTCGTGTTGATCACATGGATGATTTCATAAGTAAAATCTTATTTTATTATTATTTTTCTTTAATGAGAAACTGAATATTCCAACTCTTCCTTTGCATTTTTCTTGCTGAAGTTCTCGCACATTTTTGTACTTGTCTCACAAATGGTGCTGACTCTGCTATTTGTAAATTTTTAGGAGCCTGTTTCACACATTGTTGCTCGTCCTGCTCCTAGCGACATTCTTGAGTGGCGTAAGTTTGTTCCTATTGATATTGTTTTGGTGTTAGTCATGGAGCTTCTCATTTTCTGTGAGCAATTGTCATATAGGAACTAGGATACATACAACAATGGTTTTTTGAAGTTGAGTCAGTCCTATGTTATTATTTTATTTTATTTATTGATTATAGGAGACTTCAGTCTAGTTTTTAATTGATCCAGACTGTAAAATGACGTATTATTATTTTGCGTGGAAAGATTGAGAGAGAACTGCTAGATCATTGTGACGTTGAATACTGTTTAGATTGTGATAATTCTTGGCTGACTGGAAAAGTTGAGGTCTACAATTTATTTGTCACTGAGCATTGCATGTGGCGTTAGTAATATGTTGGTGCTGGGAGTTTTTGACGCACTGCTTTTGGTTCTATGGCATAATTAAATTCTTATTTCCAGCAATTTTTTTCTCTCAACTTCCAACTTATGATTTGATTCTCTGCGTGTGTGTGTGTGTGTCATGAAATATGTGTTTTTTTGCTTATCATATTGCATTATAGTTTGCATATTAAACGTTGTTCCATTTCAGATTATGTTCTGGAGGGAAGTGAGGGAACTCCTTTTGCCGGTGAGTTTGTTTACTTTAATCCTAGTATTCTTATGAGCACTTCTCTTCCCAATTCAATTTATGGTTTCCTTTCGTGAATTTTCGTTGAAGTTCTCTTTAATTTTGCTGCTAAGTTTCCACTGGGATTTCAACTTCTTTATTATTATTACTATTATTATTGTTATTATTTTTTTAATGGAAATCATTGAAAATCTTTGTTAGGAGGGTTCTACCATGGAAAAATTAAATTTCCTCCAGAGTACCCATTCAAACCTCCGGGAATCAGGTATAAGCATCATCTTGGATATGTGTAGTGATTTTTATTAAAGCATAGACTCAGCTTGGTTATTGCATTTTTCATATGATTTCTGATACTTCTGTGATTCTTTGTACATTGTAGCATGATCACCCCAAATGGTCGGTTCATGACACAGAAGAAAATTTGCTTATCTATGAGTGACTGTAAGTTTTTGGATTTTAAAGATGATCATGGCTGTTTGTTTATAGAAATGATTCTAATTGACTTGATCTGTCTGCAGTTCACCCAGAAAGTTGGAATCCTATGTGGTCCGTGTCCAGGTGAGACAATCCTTTTCTCCCTGATATGTTACAATTATTTTGTAGTACCCGTGTTTTCTTCTTCTACTATATTTTTCTTTAGGTTAATAAAAAGTTGCTTGGTGTGTGACTAACTTTTCTCATGGATCTTTTCATCCTTTGCTATCTAACAATTGCAGCATACTAACCGGGCTTCTTTCATTCATGGTGAGTACATTTGAGCACTCGGCTCGTTTTGGTTATGGTTGTCTAATTGAAGATGGCTGCTTTGGTGGCTTTATCTGTTCTTATTATCTATTAATAATGAGAGATGATCTACTTTCTTACGTAGATGGACAACAGTCCCACTACTGGCAGCGTGAATACTACTGCTGCTGAGAAGGAACGCTTGGCAAAGGCTTCTCTTGCATTCAATTGTAAAAAGTAAGTTCAAGTACAGGATTTTGTGCCCTTGAACGTCATTTTTTCTTCTGTTGAGGTTCCAAGTGCCATCTACATTCCCCTATTTTTACTGTTTTTCATGGAAACATCGATTTTAGAGACGTGCAACCATGATTACTCTACTTTAGGCCATAAAACTTGGACGTCCTTGAATGTGTAAATTGCAAGTTATTTTTCTTGAATTTTTCACTTACTTTATTGCCATGTCCTTTGCGATGTCAGTTTTATTCTTTTTCTACGACAATCGTGCATCATATCATCAGTTTTCTAACATCTAATCTATTGCAAATAAATATCCTTTTGTATAACAGTCCAACCTTTAGAAAACTGTTTCCCGAATATGTGGAGAAATACAATCAGCAGCAGCAATCAGAGCAGCTCGTTGCAGAACAGGCTTCACCAAAGTCATCAGAGGAAGGCGAAGGCAAGAACATAATGAAAAGGGTCAAGTCCACGGAAGAGAACATTAACAAAGCAGATGGAGAAGACATGAAAAGAAATCGAAAGCAGTCGTTCCCTACATGGTTGATGTTGCTACTCTTCTCAATCTTCGGAGTCTTAATGGCATTGCCTCTCCTTCAACCATGAAACCACAAAATGGGAAGGTTGGATAGGTAATGGTAGACAGACTAGTTTTATGCCAAGTCAAGGATGCTCATATTTTTGCATTGTACTTAACAAAGTGTGTCTGTATAGATGGTCAGGTGTTTAATGACGTGGCTTTCATGTTGCTGAGAGTCTGTTATGTTTGGAATAGTTGCTTGAAAACTAAACAACCCCTTTGTTTGTCTGTCTATATATGGTTTTAAGTACTACTAAGTATTATTAGTTGAGGCAGGACACTGCAGGATGTTGTTTCTTTTTTCACTTTTTTAGATTGGAGAGAGCTCCTCGGAGCCATCCCAAAGTTTAGCCGTGTTTCACGCTCCTCTTCCTTCTCCAATCCTCATGGGGCCATAATCCATTTTTCTATATTACTTTTCCCTCTAACATGCGCCTATTTTTCATTTGTGAGCAAATATATTTCAGGGAGTTTACAATAATGACAAAACTTTGGAATTTCATCCTTTCACTATGCTGAGCAAACCTTGCTTGTTGAGGCAATTTCAGATATTCTCTTTTACAAATTCAACTGAGATGTTTGGATGGAGTTTGAAATAGTTAAAATCACTTTCGATAATGTTACTCAATGTTAAAGATCTTACCTATTTAATCATAATTTTCATACATTTAGAACTTGTTTTGAACTATTAAAATTACATTTTGAAATGATTTTGAGTATGACAAAATTGATTGATGAATGAAGTTCGTGTGTATTTGTCATTTTACAAAATAAATTTTTTTAGAAAATAATAAGGGAAAGTACATTAACGTGGCTAATCTAATCTAATCATAGCTTACAAGTTAAGGCATTAACAACGCTCCACCTCGCAATTATAAAACTATGAAGAAAAAGAAAAACAGAGACTTTGTGTAAAGATCATTTTACTTCATAAACCTATCTTGAAATCATAAATCAAGTAATGATTTCAAGGATGGATTTCGTCTTAAAATAGTAAATAATTCAATTGCGAGCAACGAAAATGCAATAATTAAGAACAGAATATAAAAAGGGATACCAATGTATAAATGAGTTTAAAATGTTAGTAGATAGACTTAGATTATGTGTTTTAATGCCCCAAAGAAGCGACAACCTCTCTTTACTGTAATGAAAGCATAACATAAACATTGAGTTGATAAGATAAATAATCATATTGCAATGCTCATGTGTGCTGCGATCAAATATTTTACTTTTTTTTTTTTGCTTTGATGATGATTATGTTAGGTAGAATTGGGTGCTATCAAATTTATTACTTTCCCATTTCCCTGAAACTTTATTCCTTAATTTCTTAGTAGCTTTCTACTGTCTGCCACTTTTGGAAAGATAACAATTTGTAATTGAATACCAAATGGAGTTCTTCAATTGGTGGTGGTTCAACTTTGCTCCATTTGATTTAGATTCATAAGTTAAAGAGTTTCTTCTTCTTCTTCTTCTTCTATTTGCCTTATTTGAAGCTACAATTTCCTTTTTTCTTTTTAAGCTTTTTTGGCTTCATTCCAGAACTTTACCTGCCATTTCTTCTGAACCAAGCTTTCCTCATTTGTTTTTGTTTTTGTTTTTGTTTGTTTTTTTTCTTTTTACTTGGGAAGCATTAGCTGAAAAACATGAACCACAAGGAATACAAAAACATCCTGAAAGCTGACAAAAGTTGATTCCCAAATTTCATGTGTCTAATTCTCTGTTGTTTCTTGTCTCCTACCTCTTCTGTCTGATATTTCTTTCTGGACTTATTTAGTAGTTTGGTTGGCTGTGTTTTGTTCAATGAAGAAATCTGTTTCTCTTGATTATGAGATGGAGAATCCTGGTTTTGATGATTTTGATATTGGCCTCAACTTTTCCAAGGTGAGTCATTGATGTAGTTTCATCTGATATTCTTCTTCGTGTATTAATGAAATTTGTTTGTCAATTTACCAGTTCTTGGAAGAAGCAAAACATCATGCAACACAACAACATTTCAAGGGAGCCTCCATAGAAGAAGAAACAGGAAGGAAATGGTTGGCACAAGAGAAAAAGAACAAGAAATCATGGAAAAACACACTCTTCTCATGGTTGAAAAGTGACAAAAAGGGCAAATCTCTGCCTAAACCAGAGAAAAATCCTCACACACCTAATAAAAGACGTGTTCATCTTTCTGGTCCAATTTATACCGAAGCTACAACCATTGATGGCAGAACTCGACGTCGTCCCATGTCTGGACCGATTGCTAGTCTCTTCAATCCTAGTATGAGAACAAATATGGAGATCCCATATATGTGTCTCCACCAGCTTAATACCCCTAATGCCAATCACAATTATGGTCCAATTTATCTTGTTACATAGGCCTACATTGTTCTCATTTCATCATTTTCTTATATTTCTATGTTGGTTTGTTTTGTGTCTTAAGGTTTTGAAAGCTTGATAAATGTTATGGTTATTTTGTTGTCATATTTGCCTCTTCTCACAAATCAAGCTCATTCCAGCATATACTAAAAAAGATCAAAATGGATTCAAATGATAGAAAAAGCTTCTGAGAAATAACCATATTGCTAACAAAATGGAAGAGTTGGTTGGAGAAACATTGATTTCAGAGATGATCTCAACAACACTATCCCTCTCATTACTGAAAAACAAATAAATTTATACAAGTTTGTATAAATTTAACTTTGTTCTTAGCCTCTCATGGCAGTTGTTCTGATTCAGCATTAGCTGAATTTGAATTAGAAGGATTCACTCTTCTTTGCCTACTCAAAAGTCTTTTCAAAGACCTCAATCTAGTGACAACAGGTAACTTTCCATCTTCATTAGTTGTTGATGGCGTAAATTGAAGATCATTCTGTACATCAATTACCAATTCTGCATCTGGGTAAGTGGGTGATGCCGATGAAGAAGCCGCCGGAAAAGGGTTTTGAGAAGAACCCTCTTCCACTTCAAGAAGAGCTCCGGCAGAGGTGACCTGCGCTTGATTTCCCCAAATCAATACATTAGTTGGGAAAGTTGGGGATTCTGAGGACAACCCAGAAGTTGAATCTTCATCGTGCAACTCGGCGGTGTCTGCGGCGGCGGTGGTGACGGGGTTCCGACAGAGAGGGCAAGTGGAATGGGACTGAAACCACATATCGATACAATCGCTATGGAAGCCATGGAAGCAATCATGAAGTAGCTTTGTCTTTTCACCTTCAACAAGCTCGGAGAGACAAACGGCACATTCGAGCCCATCTTTGAAGTCATCGGGGTGAAATATGATAACAGGGAGTGAGCGGAGGACAGTGGCGTCTAACCCTCTAGCGGAATTGGGGTCATGTACGGCGGAGAACTCAAATCGGCGGCGGCGACGGCGGCGAGTTTCAAGTGGAAGAGGGGTGGGATCTTCAATGCGAGACCACAACCATTTGGCGTAGAGTTGGAGAAGAAGAACAAAAACAAGGACTAAGAAGAAGACTAAAGTAGCAGTGATAATGACCATTCCAGGTAGCTCGATGGTGACCGAGTCGCCGGAATGTTGACTCAGTTTGTACTCGTCTGCCATGAGTGCCGACGAGAAATCTGAGTAGAGAGACTTGAAACTGAGAGAAGAGGAGGAAGAAGAAGAATGCAAAAATGGGTTCAAAATTTGAAATTGATGATTACATAGCGGAGGGAATGGATTGATGAGTTACAAAACAACAGCTTCAAAATCAAAACCAACTTTTCTTTGTTTATGTTTTTTGGTAAGTCCTACTCATGACTTGTGAGGCCTAAAGTTTGTGCCGCAGCAATCATGCCGGGTTTTTTCACACGTAAAAGGTGGGGATTTCTTTTTTATTTTTAAAAAAAAAATTATATACTTCGACCTAATATTTTTACTAGGGGAATAATTTCGTTTCAAAATTGCTATTCCATAACGAATATATATATATATAACAGTATGTGTTTGTGGAGTAGATTATTTTAGTTTGTGAAGAAAATAGCAAATAATTAAAAAAAATTAAGAATCTCAAATAGTAAAAACTATAACAAATAGTAAATATTGTAGCAAATTGATTGAGGTTTTTAAATAGTATTTTACTGTAGCAAAATGTGGTTATTGTAGTCTGACATAATTTTCGGTCCCTAAAGGGTATTGACAATGGTAATATCTTCAGGGTTAATAAATAAAAGTGTATAACAAAATTTTCAAAGAATTGCAAAAATATCAAATTCTATCGGTGATAGGCTCTGTCGTTGATGGACTGCTATTAGTTATATGTTCTATCACTAATAGACTTCTACTAACGATATAATCTATGATCGGTAGAGTGTAAGAGTTGGATCTCAATTTATAAAAAAAAGAAAAGAAATTAGGAATGTATTTAAAAAATAATAAAAGAAGATAATTAAAGTAGGTGTTAGAGAAGTTTAGAGGGTTAAGAAGAAAAGAATAGAGAATTTGATTAAAGAATAAGTGGAGGGAGTGGGTGGGGGAGGAGGGGCCATGGCCATGAGAGAAGAGAATGATTAATAGCTAATCAACTTTCGGCCAAAAATTTAGTCCATAAACTCCGGAAAATACAACACCAAAATTCAAAAACTTACAAACTCACTTAATTTTCAACTAATTAATTAAAAAATTATATTAATTTTGGGTTAATAATTTGAATTGTGAGTTTAATTATAAATGTTTACAAATATATTTGTTTCACCCAATGTTCCATTTACGAGAAACTTGCAGATCACCAACTATTTTTGTCTCTATATCTCTATGTACTTTCACACAAATATCCCTCTTTTACTTACTAAATTCCAATTCTACCCCCACAACACTTTCAATTCAAAAATAAAAAATTAAAAAAAAAAACCTCTCTGCAAAATCTTAATTGTACTGATTCGTATGTGTATCTATTAATGATAAATGATAGTAGTCAATATATATATAATATATAAATATATATATTTGGATTATGTCGTTGAAATTAAAAATTTGAAAAGGTAAAAGTGATGATAATTAATTTTAATTTTATTTATCAGACTCACTCATAAATGCACAAAAGGTATCCATAAAGTACAAATTCCAACATGAAATTCACAAGTACGAGGTTTGTCACATGTAAATATGTCCAAAGACTCTTTAAAGTTTATTGAATTAATTTGTTTTTGTTTTTTAAAATTAGATTTAGGACACCCCTTCTACTTTCAGCTTTCTTTCTTTGTTATTACCACTATTTTATCGATAGTTTTAAAAAATCAAGCAAAATTTTAAAAACTTAAAAAACGTATCTTTTAAAAAATTGTTTTGGTTTTTAGGAAATGACTTAACAAATATGCATATTATCGTAAAACATGAATAGAAAATAGACTTAATTTTAAAAAACAAAAAATAAAAAAGAAAATAGTTACCAAACGCTACCTAAATTTTATTTTGAGTTTAGTTTTCTTCTTATTTTGTATCCTCTAATATGAATCTCTCACTCTTCTATGTTTTCTCTTTGTCTAAAACATTTAGCTACAAGTCTGGCCTTGTACTTGTCTACTCTTTCATCAAGTTTGAGTTTTTTCCTTAAAACTCATTTGCATCCTATTGTTTAGCAACCATGGATAGGTCTACTAAATGCCAAGTTCTATTGACTTAAGAGAATCCATTTCATCTTAATAGCTTCTTGCCAAAAGTTGACATCTACTGAGGATAAAACTTCTGTTAGATTTTTAGAATCTTCTTCTACATTGTATGTTTCGAAGTCATCTCCAATGTCTTTAATGATTTGAATTCTCTTGCTTCTTCTAGACTCAGGATCTGCTTCCTCATTTTAAGTTTGAGTTCTAACTAAAAGTAGACTACTGAAACTCGAGCCCTCACTAGTTAGACTATTAGAGCTCAATCTCCCACTATTTTTTAATTTAAAAAGAAATCTATCATCAAAGAAATCAGCATCATAGCATTAAAAAAAATGACCATCTTTGATGGAAGCGTTAGATTGTTGAGAGCATAATAGGAAAAAATAAGTAGGAGATATGTCACAAATCATAGCATTCATAAAAACGACCATCTTCCCAATTGGATATTCCTTTGACAATTGACTTGTTTTTAGTGGATGGGCTTCAATTGAGATAATGGGCAATTGGAAATCTGTGTGGGCTTTAGATTCATATTAATGGGCCGGTGGCTGGTGCTGCTGTTATCCAACGCCCCCATCAAATCCCACAAACGCGGCTGCTTCCTTCCTTGTGTGGCTCAGGCTATCGGTCTCACTCTGCCTTCCTCTCTGCTCCTCTAATCCCTTTCCTTTGAACGGCATCTTCCAACAAACTCACACACCGACCTTCCCCACTCCACTCTAATGCTCCTTTCTCACCTGATTTCCCTCCATTCTTCTCTCAACTGAATTCCGGTGGTTGATTTCGCCTGAATGAGCTCCCATGCCTTTGTTAGGTATGCTTCTCTTCTTCCTTTGTTTATTACCTCTTTACACATTTGACGCCTTCATTTCATACTGACACACACCTTGTATATTGCTTTTCCTCGCTTTTGTAGCTGATATTTCTACTGCCCCTTCATGGTTTCATGTTAATAAGTCATTGGGTTTGCTTACTTTTGGGAATGATAAGGAATTATCTTCTTCTTGGAAGTCCATGATTATTCCAAAACGGGTGAACTTCAGTGCCCACCCTGAGATTTCCAGGCGTGGGTTCTTGATTAGAGCAGTTGCTACTCTTGAATCCAAGCCTGTGGTTCATGATGGGAACGGCGACGTTTCTATGGGGGAACGGACGGAATTTAAGAATTCTCAGCCGGGTGTTGCTCCCCATACCCCGAGTACTTCAGAACTTCAGCTTGCGTCTTCCAGTGGAGATTCGGAAGAAGTGGATGAGAGTGAACGGTTGAGGAGAGAGAGGATTTCCAAAGCAAATAAAGGAAACACGCCCTGGAACAAAGGGAGAAAACATAGTGCTGGTAAAACACTTGACTATTTCAACCACCGTCTATGCACTTTGAGGATTTATGGTTTACTTTTAATGAGTAAGTAATTTGCAGAAACCCTTAGAAAAATCAAGGAGCGAACAAGGCTTGCAATGCAGGATCCTAAGGTGAAGTCATGTAAGAATGGTTTTATGTATTGTTGTGGATATAAGAACGGTTATACACATTCTTGTTGAATGACCATGATGTCTTGTAGGATAATTTGTCCGGCTTTATTCATTTACTTGAAAGGGTAATAGCTAGACATTGAGCTGGGCTGGCTGTGCTACTTAAATTATTTAATTCTTTTTTATTTTCTGGTAACAATCATATCACAGATTAGCAGATGATCTCCACTGTCCCATTAAACCTTAAGTATGACAGTTGATGCCTCGTTTCTGTATAGTAAAAAAACCACTATCTATTTTTACTGTATTAAGATTTTGTGTGATTAATCTATCTTGTATAATGTTGCTCTCTACTTTTGTGGTAGCCATGACTCTGAACCATGAACAGTGTTACACGGCTGTGAACTGAACATTTATGATTTATCTCTGGAATATTTAATTTCTCACCACTTGTAGTTGTAACTACCTTGTTCCTGTCGTAATTTACTATTCTTTGTGCAGGTAAAAATGAAGTTGGTTAATCTTGGCCGTATTCAGAGGTATATGTCATCTCATTCTGTTTGTTTGTATGGTTTATATCTGTGATTGTGCAGTAATACCAACCTAAATGGGTGATCTCTGAGCCATTGGTTTCCAATTGTCTTTCCTTTGTGATGCCTCAGTGAAGAGACAAGGCTGAAAATTGGGGCTGGTGTGCGAATGGGCTGGCAAAGACGTCGTGAGAAGGTGGTATTACAGGAAACTTGCCATTTTGAGTGGCAAAATTTAATTGCTGAAGCTTCAAGACAAGGCTGTAAGGGTGAGGAAGAACTGCAGTGGGACTCCTACCAATTCCTTAATGAAGAACTTCAAAAGGAATGGCGGGAGAGTGTTGAGCGGCGAAAAAAAATGCCAAGGCCGGTCGGAAGCAGGAGAGCACCAAAGTCAGCCGAGCAGAGGAAGAAGATATCGGAGTCCATCTCTGCAAAATGGGCTGATCCTGTACGTTGTGTTGTACATCCTCCATTTGTTGCATTAAATCAAATCTTTTTTTTTTTCTCATTTAAATGCTCTCTATATGGTTTTCAGTTGTCAAGAAAAATTTGATCATCATTTGTCAATATGTCACATACAAAGCAATCCCTATAACTAATCTTCAGACTACCATACAAGATTCATTTTTTACCATCGTGTATATCCCTTGACCATCACAACAATTTATTTTCTCGATATGGGGCGTGACCCCAACAGTGACCTAAGCATAATCTTATCTTTTTTGGTTCATGCTGTTAGCTTTGGTTTTATGCAGCTTATCATGATCCTATCATACGTTCTTAACAGCTGCTACCTCTTCTGCATTCTACATTTTTTATTATATATCAGGACTATCGTAATCGAGTTTGCTCTGGCCTGGCTAAATATCACGGCATGCCTACTGGAGTCAACGGACGGTCTAGGAGAAAGCGCAGTGAAAGTACGGATACCACAAGAACCAGCCAGGAGAATGAAAAACGTGATATTATCTCTTCTTTAGCAGGTGTGCCTAGAACTGAAATTCTACGGTTGAAACTCAGGAAAAGCAAAGCACCACGATTTAAAGACCCTCTAGCAAGCTCGAAGCTGGAAATGATAAAGAGTATCAGGGCACAGAGAGCAATGGTAGAAACTCAAAAAACGGAAGCCATTGAGCGAGCTAGGTCTGTTCTTTCTTTTCTTTTCTTTTTTACTCGCAGTTTCTTAAATAAATTAGTGGATGGCTTGTCTATCTCATAGACGTATCTTTAGTATCTATAAAGAAATCATTTTCTGCATTTTAAGGTTCATGACAGCTCTGCTTTTGAGAGAAAGAACCTCGTTGATATGGTGTCAAGCATGTGTGCTACTACATTGTTTGAAGTTGTAAAACTCGTTAGGACCTTTATTCTAGAACAATGCCCCGAGGGAAATGAACCACTGATTGCATCTGTAGCCTTTGACAACCATAGTTATATTTGGGTTTCTTTTTTTTTGTGACCGACTTATATTAAACAATATTCATTACTCACTAGTATAACCTCTTTGATTCCTTCTAATTGAGAATGCGAGACAACTTGATTTACATTGAACAGTTAACGACATTCCTGTTTGTCTTTGCAGACTATTGATTGCTGAAGCTGAGAAGGCTGCCAAGGCCCTTGAGGTTGCCGCTACTAGAAGCCCCATTGCTCGAGCTTCTCTGTTAGAAACAAGGAAGCTTATAGCTGAAGCAATACAATCAATTGAATCCATAGATATCGAACAAATGGCATCCCCACAGACCAAAGAACCGAATGCAGCAGCCTCCTACGCCTCCTACGCCTCCTACGACTCCTACGAAGTGGTCACCCCAAACAATGAGGGAGAGTCACTCGGCAGAAAAGAAGACCAAAATAAAGCAGTTCAAACAATGGCAAACGGGACCCAGTTGTTTCCATCAAACATAGATGAGGATTTTGATTTTAGTAAGTTCAGTCTGCAGGATCTACTTGGTGGAGAGAAGGAAGTTCCAGCAAGCTCCAATGGATATGGCTTATCTCATTCAAGTTTTTCAAGTCTGGCAAACCAGCCTAATGGGAATAAGTCATCTGACCATAAACCTTCCTTGAACGGGACCAAACTTCATCACTTGGAAGAGAAAGCGGATTCCCAAGTGATTACTGTCACAAAGAAATGGGTTCGCGGGAGACTCGTTGAAGTAGCCGAAGAATGTTAGGCCTGGATGTTCAATGAAGCAACACCCAGCGATTAGCATTTGATTGCCACATGTGTAATACAAACTAGCTGATTCATCATAGTCGTGATAGTAGTATTGACATTGGAGCAGCATCCGTTGTCTGGTTCGATTTCTTTATGTAAACAATCTCAACAGTGTTGGCTATGATAAATTCATTTGCTCCCCTTCACATCTCAACCTCTATTGCCCCATCTACAGAAATGCAAAATGATGCAATTGAGGGGAGTCAGAGTTTGGAACCTTATTTGACTTAGCTTTGGAAAGAGGGTATTAGGATTACAATTGCAATAATTAGTTATATTTTTTAATGAATATTTTAAAATAAAAGTGTGCCAATGAATGTTGATTATGCTTTTAGATTTGAGTTTTGATGTGGAAACTCAACTGGAATTGGATGTGAAACTTGTTTATGAGAACACTGTATGTATGCAAGGTTGTTTTTATGTGAATGCTATATATGAGTGTGTGAAATAAAATCACTGACATGGATGCCTGATTTTTAAGGTGGGAAGGCTTTACACATACGTAAAAATGTCACCTTTATGATGAAAATATCCATCAATATGCTGTTATAAATATCCATACATATCTCCCTAACATTTGTTACAAATTCTTATAAAACATAAAATATGTAAATTTGTAACAGGAATACTAATAATATCTAAGTTTTGAATTAAAAACAATTTAATTATTAATATAAATAAATTCTATAAATTTCATGACTTCCAAAGATATTTGTGGCTAGGTACTTAAAACTGAAATTCGATCTCAATATCGACATCGATATTTTAGTCCTTGTTGACATGAATACTCCATTAATAACTATTAATATAAGTTTAGAACCAAACATAAATTTGATTTGATTGTTAAAAAATTAATTTTACATAAATATCTCCTTTTAAAATACTTAAAAAGTCACTTTTACAAAATCAATGGTAAAAAAATCACTCTAACAAAATCAATCCATTGGAGTGATTTTCAATTTTTCAATCTTCACTTGCAACCCCGTAGTGGCAGTGACAAAGGCCATGGTAGTTGGGGCAATGGTGACACTAATAATGTGGTTTTTGGTGGTAGTGGGTCTGCCAGAAGGTAGATATGAGAGGAAGCAACGACACAAAAATCGCAATATTTCACTCATATATGTCCCAAACCATAGTATCGGAGATTTGGGAGAGGAAATAACATTGTTTTGATAGAAAATCACACGAAAAATAAAATCACATATATCATTGATGTATCAGATACAACGATTGAGAAATATATCGCGTATAAGAACACAAAAAATATGTAGATTTCGCATAAATAGGGTAGGAGAATGTTATTGAAATATCGTGGACATATTCTTGACATCCCACAAAAATATCATAAATGATAGATATATCATAGGATATTTTGTCGAGTTTCATCTAAGTAAAACATTTAAAAGAAAACTACAAAAAGAAACATATATTTAACCTATATTTTTTTCATTGAGTTTTCGCAACATTTCATCTCAAACTTTAATGGATGTGAGTTTTACTTATTTACCATCCAAAAGTTTCATTTAAACCGTTTGTATTAACTTTTCACATCATTTCACCTCAAACTTGAACCGTAAATTTTGCTTCTTTTAGTGTCCAAAACTTTCATTTTCAAAAAATAGAATTCGAAAAGAAAAATCCTTGTATTTTAACTTCATAGGTCTTATCAAAAAAAAAAAAAAAACTAACTCATACGTATAGCAGATGTGCATAACACATAGATTTTTACACAAAAACCAGAAGTTTCTTTCGAAAATTATGAAAACTCAAACTTATAACTTCAATATTATCTACATTCTTTAGAGCATTCTCATTTAGTCATCGTGTTTAGTCCTATTAATATCATTAATGTTGGCGTTGGTACTCATATATGATATATTTTCAATTATATTAGAAATTTTAAACATGATATTACTCGAGAGAAGTAGCACTTGTCAATATAAAATAGATTTACGTCAATATTGTGCTACTCCATCCTAGGATCCTAGGTCATCATCTTTCTATTCAAACTTCTATTTATTATTCAATTTGTTTGACTTAAAACTTCATCAACCAAATATCCGTTTCATATTCATTTGTCGACCATCACTATTATTTAATATTTAAAGGCTTAATTTTGCAGTTAAATAAATTTGTTCTAATATTTCATCAAAAGATTTACAATATATATTTTTTCTTAAATTTTAAGAATATTTGTATTTTTTTTCTAAAACATTAAATGATATTTAAATATCCACCAATGTATCCGTAAACTTGAGATATCAATATTTATATAGATATTGTTTTTATCTTTAGGAGGAAGAAGTACAAGAGGGGGGAGAGAGAAAGTAAGGAGAGAAGATAAAAGTTTACCTCAAGGAATAAAATATTATTATTTTTAATCATTTCATAAAAAATGTCATATTTAATGGGTTTGTTTTTAAATATAACAAAATATGACTTATAAATACTGATATAGACTATAAAATTTAGTTATATTTGAAAATATTTTTAGCAATTTTATCATTTAAAATAATTTTTCTATTTTAATTGGTACATCACATTTTAATTCAAAAAAGATTTTAAAATCTAATATCAAAACTTTCAATGATATGATATTGGCCACTTTGCATATAAAAACTCATAATTTTGCCGTTGAAGTCGTTCAAAAAGCTTCATACACCATGGATAATTGTGTCGCTTATAAACCTATGATTATTTACTCTTTTGATTATCGTAGAATTTTATTTTCGAGTACATATTTTCTCGAACTATTTTCGATTAAAATGTATATTTTAAAAGTTAAAACTCAAAATAAAAAATCTATTTTGTCAAAAAAAAAAAAAAGAGAGCGTATATATTAAGCATAAGGGGGCGAGGGTTAAAAGAGTTTGTTTTTGGTGAGGGCGATGGCGTGTCAATGTCATTCACCGACGAATTTGATGATAGTCCATTATCGTTGGGCTTTGTATTTCTTTCCATTTTTCTCGCTAAGTCATCGTGTTCATCGACGCAGTCCAACACAACACTGTGTGGATTTGGTGTGAAAATTTTGTCCAATCAAATTGGAAGAACTGGAGAAGGTAATGGATAGATCTGATTCGTCTTCCGACGAAGAAGATGATCGCCGAAGCCTTGTCGAACACAATGACAACAAGCGTCACCCTTCTCCTCCTCCTCACTCCACCACCTTCGACATTGACGACCATCCCCATTTCCGCCCTCCCATTCACAGGTTTCCTTTCTCCATTCCCAAATTTGCATTTCACAAGAGGTACTACTATCTTTTAGCCGCCGCCCTCCCTCTATGCATTCTCGTTCTATTTTTCTCTGCTGATATTAGAACTCTCTTCTCTACTTCTGTCTCTTCCACACTCAAAACCTCCGATCCCCTCAGTGATCGAATGAGGGAATCAGAGTTGACAGCTTTGTATTTGTTGAGGCAACAACAATTGGGTTTTTTCCATCTTTGGAATCACTCCTTGTTTCTTCAATCTAACTCGTCTTTCAATTCCACCCCTTCTAATAATTTTAGTTCAAATTCAGCTCTTATAGAATATATCAAATCTGCTCTATTGAACCAAATTACTCTGAACAAAGAGATCCAAAACGTTCTTCTGTCCCCCCATCGGTCTGGCAACTTATCAGAGGAAGTTGGTGATGCTCTCACCATGGGGACCTTCGCCCTTGATAGATGTAGAAAGATGGACCAGAAATTGTCTGATAGACGAACGATTGAGTGGAATCCCAAATCGAACAAGTTTTTGTTCGCTATATGCACCTCGGGGCAAATGTCTAACCATTTGATCTGTTTGGAGAAGCATATGTTCTTCGCTGCTATACTTAACAGAATTTTAGTCATTCCTAGTCATAAAGTTGATTATCAGTTCAGTAGGGTGATTGACATTGATCGTATTAATATGTGCTTGGGTAGAAAGGTTGTCATCTCTTTTGAAGAGTTTTCTGAGATTAAGAAGCACCACTTGCACATTGATCGGTTCATTTGTTACTTTTCAAAACCAAATCCTTGTTATGTGGATGATGAACATATTAGTAAGTTGAAGAACTTGGGGATCTCTATGGGCAAGCTTGAATCTGCTTGGAATGAGGATACTAAGAAGCCGAATAGAAAGACAGTTTCAGATGTTGAATCCAAGTTCTCTTCCAATGACGATGTTGTAGCTGTTGGAGATATTTTCTTTGCTAATGTAGAGCAAGAGTGGGTGAATCAACCAGGAGGTCCCATTGCTCACAAATGCCAGACTTTGATAGAACCAAGTCGTCTTATCAAGCTGACAGCCCAGCGATTTATTCAAACGTTCTTAGGAAAGAATTATATTGCACTCCATTTTCGACGACACGGGTTTTTGAAATTCTGGTAATACATTTACAATCAGTATGTTATTACAAATTGTATTGTTCGAATCTGTGTTTTCTAGATGACTGCATTATTAGTTTCTTTAAGAGGGATGGTTAAGATTTTGTTTATTTTCTGGAAAGTCTTTTGGTGTACAATGTTAACAAACGGTATCAACCTTTCTTGCTATTTGAAGTACTTTGTTAGTTAGTTTTTTTCTTAGGGAGTTTTCAAATCAAAGTTGGTAATGAAATTTTGTGTCTTCCAGTAATGCAAAGCAACCAAGCTGCTTTTACCCCATTCCTCAAGCAGCAGACTGCATAATTCGAATGGTTGAGAGGGCAAATGTGCCGGTAATTTATCTTTCCACAGATGCAGCAGAGAGTGAACATGGGTTGCTGCAGTCACTTCTTGTGTTGAATGGGAAGCCAATACCACTTGTTAAGAGGCCTCCTCGTAATTCAGCTGAAAAATGGGATGCCTTGTTATACAGGCATGGGATTGAGGGAGACTCTCAGGTTAGCCAAAAAATCTCTAATTTTTCTTGTACAAACACCTTGGTTTTATGGGATGACAGGTTGTTTTAATACTCAACCTTTTTATTATTAGCGATAGTTTTTGTGCAATAACTAGTAGAGTTTAGAGTTAGTGTGTTAATGATGCTCCATTACTTTTAGCATGCACTGTGTGATTGTGTCCTAAGTCGTCCATATGAAAATTGAATAGCCCAGATGAAGTAGTGTAGTGTGAAGTAGTATGTCCCACATAGTTGACATGATATCTTCCTAATTTTTAATTAAGGTCTATTCATGATCCAGTTTAGATGTTGATTTTATCTATCTGATTCTTGATTTCGTTTAGCATCCTGAGCTCAACTCCAATGAGCAAATTTTCATTGTGTAGGTTGAAGCAATGCTCGACAAGACAATCTGTGCTATGTCTAGCACGTTTATCGGTGCTCCTGGGTCGACATTCACAGAGGACATTTTGCGACTACGGAAGGATTGGGGCACTGCATCTCTGTGTGATGAGTACCTTTGCCAGGGCGAGGAACCAAATTTCATTTCAGAAAATGAATGATATATAGAGGTTCGATGATGTATAGAAACTGTCACTCTATTATCCTTTTTTAGGCTTGATCTGGAATTTAGTCTACTGTATGATATGGCACTTGGGCGAAGTTTACACGAATTCTTTTCCATGTATCAAGACCTCTCTTTTAATAAGATGTTCGCGGCTGTAATCAGTGTACATAGAGAATTACTTCCATTTGCACCCATTGTTTTGCGGGAAATTGGCGGGTGGGATTTTGGTCACTCATCTTTCCCTTTTCATAAAGCAGGCAGTGCAATCAATTTGGCTGATCAAAGTCAAGGTCCATTATCAAGTCTTTTCTTTCGTGAAGTGTGAGTTGTGTATGATTTCAAGAACTAGGTGAGGCCCCTATTGAGAGGTCTATTCTTAATTGGGTGTCCTCTATTCTTCTATGCTTCTTCATGAGGACTTTGTGTGAAGACTTTCTGTGTGGCTAGCTTGTTAGTTTTATGAAATTTTCTTCTAGAAAAATAAAATGTATTGTGTACAATGGAATGGCCTTTAGATTTGAATCAACCATTCTTGTTCTTTATCTAAACAGTCTAAGACTATTTGGAGAGCTTGAATATAACCAACAATCTTGGGAGTCTAAGGATTGTTGGAATGCATGAAAAATCGAGGGCAGAACGGAAATGAGATCATGAAACGGGAAAATGGTAGCAAAGGTGGTTGGGTTAAAAACTACAGAAACTGAAGGAGTTTGGTATTACGAATTAGGCCAATATAACCTATTACATTATAAGTGTCCAAATGCCCTCTAACTTTACATGAAAATATTTTCAGTAGAGAGCCTGCCCTCTAACTTTACATGAAAATATTTTCAGTAGAGAGCCTGTGGTAGAGTAAATACGATCATTGAATCAAATGCAGCGAAGTGGGTCCTAAAATAACTGCTCAGTTTTCATTGATTGTACCAGATTCACATACTATGAGTTAACTATAGAGCATAAAGCTCGAAAAGCAATGTGAACGTAAAACACAGAACATTGGCATGCTTCTGTCTATGAAGGTGAAGTTCTAATAACAATGTGACATCAATGCAAACAATTAAGCATCCCTTCGTCGTAAATTCCTCAAAGAAGAGAATTTTGTTTTCGGTGGGAAGAAGCCCATTAAGATGTCTCACGTGCATCAAGATCATCAGTTCTAAAAGATGATCCATGATCACTTCCAAATGTTCTTCTGCTCATGTTGGATCTCTGCACAAGCCGAACCAACGCTTCCACCACCTCCGACATGGGTGGTCTGAATTCAGGCTCAGGCTGCCATAGAAGAACAAAATGAAATTTCATTTAGCTGATTGGTAAAGGTTGAATGAGCAGTATTTTGGAAGTTTTGTGCTTCTTAACTAGTAGCTGTTTGAAGTAACAATTTTGAAATTAAGGCTCAGTACCTGGACGCAAAGAGCTACAACGTCTGCAAATCTCGAAAGGGACTTAACTGGGTAGAGCCCTTTAAGTGCAGGATCAACCATTTTTGTCAAGGCATCAATATCATGGAGCTGAGGCGTAGCCCATCTAACCAAGGATTGCTCAGCTCTTGGCCTTGAACTGCAGTGAAATGTGATAAAGAGAATTGAAAAAACAAACCAATTACTCTTTCATTTCAGGATTTGAGTGTGCCTATTTTACCTATCAAATGGCTTACGTCCGCTTAGAAGTTCTAACATCACCACTCCAAAGCTATATATGTCGCTTTTTAATGTATATTGACCAGACATTGTAACCTCAGGAGCACTGTACCCAGATCCTGCCTGCTGATCTAATGCCTGAATGTTTGACAAAAAGAAAATAATAAACGGGGACCTATTCAATGCCTTTTCCAATAAATTCATTACACATTATGCAACTCGGTGCATCAACTTTGGTTGGATGCACATGCGGAGTTGATTGAACTAATAATCATGAAACATACAAAGTAAATAACTTGTGGGAAAGTTTTGAGAAGTGCACCTGATCTAGATTGGTTATAAAGCTAGCCAGACCACAATCGGAGAGATGAGGATTCATTTCAGCATCTAGTAAGATATTGGCTGACTTGATATTTCTGTGAACAACTGACGGTGCACAAACTTCATGTAGGTACCTACAAAGGTTCTCTGAAATTTCAGGTGTTTGAATAACAAATATAGATAAATTTATGTCTAACAAAGCTGTGATCAGTTGAGAACCTACGGCTGACCTTAAAGCTTTGCATTTTTATGCTTCCATTTTTACTTTTAGAAGTATACATAAGCATCTTGAGAGTCGTAAGCATGTCAAAATGTATTGATAGTACTGAAATTTGAATAACCATCGATTGCCTAATTGATAGAAATCATCTCATAACTTTATCATAGAGAGACAAATAACCTTCCCACAAAATGAACTTACTCTAAAGCACGGGCCGTCCCTAAAGCAATCTTGACACGTGAGTTCCAAGTCAGTGGCTTGCTATATTCATCTGATATGTGCAAGAAGTCATGTAGTGAGCCATTCTTATGGAACTCATATATTAGCAAATGCAAGCCATGCTCTGAGCAATAGCCCGTTAGCTCGGTTACATTAGGATGATGCAGCTGAGATATATTAGCAACGATCTCCATGAAATTTTCCAACAATTCTCTCGGGAAGGCAGCTGAATCTATTTTCTTCACTGCAAGAACCTGTACCATTTTCAAGAGATGAACAATTAATCAAGTTGGGTTTTCTTCTTGCTTTCAAATAGTTGTGCAATATAAACATATTAATTCAAGAATGCTTAAAGTGAGATTGAATTTGCATATCAAATTGATCTAAATTCACATCAGATAGATCACAGATGGACACTAAACGAACTCATTATTCTGTCCAAATTTAGATGCAACAGAATAGGTTAAAGATACCTTCCCATCGTTGAACTGAGCCCGATAAACACGTCCAAGTGATCCCTCACCAAGAAGGTTTTCTACATTGAAACTACCCGTAGCCATTTGCAGATCTGCTATTGAATATGATTTCACACTTATCGGAGCGGTGACATTGGTCTTCTTCAACACCGGTACCTTTGATGTATCATTGTCATCAAATGATTTATGACGATCAATAGGTGGGGGTTTAAGATTGATTGAAGCAGGAGAATCCAATTCTTTCGCATCAAATGAGGATGAAGTATGAACAAGCTTCATCTCTGCCAATGCATCTTTCAAAAGAATTTATTTCGTCAGAATACAAAAAGTTGAGAGGCAGGCCAATAACATCGACTTTTTAAAACTTCACAATCCCAAAATTGAAGATGTTGAATTACATTTAAGTCAAAAGTTTAGAACTTCTCATAGAGTAACAGAACTTCAGTTTAATGAATTCCACTTTATCATTCATTAAATTGAAAAGAAGAGAGAGAATGGATACAACATCAGTATGGGGATTAACGGAACTCAAAATGCAATTAATTGGAAACTAAGCATTACAACAAGTTTGATCTAGAGTGTGTTTGTGATTTTTTTCCCTCCCTCTCATAGGCATTGGCAACAGTTTTATTTGTGCCATATGAAAGAGAATTTCATTTGATGGGCCAAGCCACTTGATAGCAAAGGCCACAGCTTTTGTCCACGGTCAATTTACCCATGAGGGAGAGCCAATCCATATATTCATCTTTCTTGACGTTCCCTTAATGTTGAGGTTCCAAGTTGAGAGCTCTTTCATTCATAATTGAGGTCTGGGTTTGCAGGCATCAGAAGAAAGAGCATAAAAGTGTGGAAAGATGGAGGAATCACGGTGTTAATGTGTTAGAAACCAAGGTAGTATGGGATGCCTTTGTCCCAGCTTGGTTAGAATGGGATGACCAACGTGGTACTTCAATGGCTTGGTTCTCCCACCCCAACAACTGGCTTTTGGGGTGTGGTTCTCCAAGGTGCTTAAATACCTAACGTAATGTTAGCTCTCCAGTTGATATTGAATTCAGAGGGAAATCACAAGAACCAGGTTCTTTGTTCTGGCCAAGTCTCTCTTGTAGGCACTACCAGCTATTTAGCTGTCTACAGTGCATGGTATTTTATTTACCTCCCTCATGCGCATCACCGATAAAATTAGTTATCTACCATTTCCCCCTCCCAGAAAGAAGGAAAAAGAAAACCATATCGTTGAAGAAAAGTCGTGGGTAGAGTGTGGGCAGATACACTGGGCACGGCTTAAAAAATGATGGGATGTAAAAAGGTCATGTGCAAAAGAGAATTAGTTATGACGTCCAAATTAAGAAAATGGGGAACAAATTCTCAACAGCAGCAAAGTGAGAAAGAGCACAAGGCCTTTCACGGAGAGAGTGTCCATTCAGTTCCAATTTACAGAAACTAAACATGTACAGGGGAAAAGTACTCAAAAGCTTTCGAAAAACTAGAAAACAAAATATATTGAACTAGAAAAGATAACAATTGATCAAATAATTAAAAAAATGCATGCTTCCCAGTTAATAAGCAGTTGAACATGGTTACCTTGCACTTCATTTGAAGCAGGAGATACAATAGGCAAGTTCCCATGCTTTTGCTTTTCTATGTCTGTGGATGGCCTCTTGGATCTTCTCTTTACAAGAAGATATGCTAGTATTGCTCCTACGACTAGCACAGATATAAGAATTCCAGCAATGGCACCACCACTGATTCCTGATCTATTGATACCTCCACCAGCATCATCACTACTCAGTGGGCTGTAACTGTTCCCAGCCTTGTGATATCTGTAATTTTGGTTGGCTGGAGGAGTCCCAGGCGGAGATGGGGGCGCAAGCCCAAAGCTCCAAGAATTGCCACCCTCCCTGTCATAAAGTTGTTCGAGCTCAATTGGACTTGAACATTCAGTTAAACAAAATATCTTAGAGATGATAACAATATAGGTCAGGTACTCACTGAATATTTATATTCTTCAATCGTTCAGGAACCCACCCGGTAAAATGGTTGTTCTCAACATTCCTGATGAGAATGCAATATAAGTAGTTTGTACATGCTAAGTTCCTTAACAAAGGTAGTCAAACATAAAAAGTAGTCATATAAGAATACACACAAATTTTGTAGCGGAAGATTTGCAAGAACATCAATAGTGCCACTGAATTGGTTGTTTTGCAGAAACCTACAGAAATTTAGATGGCAAACCATGGAGAATCAGCATTAACTACATTTTTCTTCCACAAGTAAGTATGTAATACTCACATATCGTTCAGACTGGTAAGGTTGCTAAAACTCTGGGGGAGGGCACCTGACAGAAAATTGAAAGAGACGTCCCTGAAGAATAGAAGTAAGTTATTGACACTAGAATTCAAAGAGAACCAGCTACAAATGATTGTTAGTTCATTTGTTTAACTGAAGCTAATTACTGTTGGAAAAGGTTTATGAGAGAACTTTAGTAAAGAAAACTACAGTGAACAATGAGAAAATATCATCCATGCCTGAAAATGAAATAGAAGGAAGTGATCAATTAACAGTGTGGTTAAAAAGAACTATGATATATACTTTAATCCTTTATAGTTATTTGTTAATATAAAAGGCTTTAGAAGAATCCAGTAATGCTATTAACAAAAAGATCAAATAGTTAGTTAAATTCATCTGAATTGAGGATAAAATGAGAACTCACAACATGGCCAGGGAAGAAAGTTTCCAGAACATATCATTCACTTGATTCTGAAGCTGATTGTGGCTCATGTTCCTATAATTCAAAGTCAGGAGGTGAGGGGGAAGAAAGCAGAAGACCATGGGTTAGCTTTGCCATGCAGGTAGAATGCATAGACGAAAAAAAAATAATAATGAGGATGACTGTGGAAGTTTCGAACAAGGAAATAAGCAAACTCATTTGAGAAATAGAATAGGGGATGCTTCCACTGAAGTTATTCCATCCAAGGTTTCTGCAGAAATAAAATAATTTTATAAATTGAAATGGAAATTTAACTTTGTCAGAATAAACAACAATAGAAGCATACAGTTTTTGCAAGTTTTGAGGGAGCTGATAAGGTATGTCAGGTCCCAGATTGTTGTTACTCACATCTCTGCAAATTGCATTTATTGATATATTATTTATATAACAAATAGTGATTATGAAAAATAATTTATATCCATTTGATAAACAAGATCATAGATCTTACAGATTAGTTAGGGATGTCAAACTTGAGAGCTGGTATCCCAGTGTTCCAGAAAGTCCTAAACCAGACAATGAACTAAAAAAAATTATATAGATAGGTACACCACAAAAATATTAAATTGCATAAAACGATTAATAACAAGGCAAGATAGATACATTTCTGTGACCCTTAAGTCCAAGCAAGTAATGCCTTTCCAAATTTGTCCACATGGATCTCCACCACTCGAACTCCATTGTGTTAGAATTGGAGGAGAGTTTAAACTACTATACATAGCATTTAGAGCCGACACTGCATAAATAATGTGAGTAGTAAGATATCCATGTGTATTAGTGACTGAGCGCGTCCAAATAACAATGACTTTCCAAATGGTATATCTTCCGTGATTATAGAATAAGTTGCATTCGAGTTCATACAATAATTTAAGATGCCATGAAATCTTACATTCCCCGCTTTAGGTTGAACACACTTGATAAAATATATATACGTCAAAATATCACTTTTGAAGCAACAATGCAAAATGAAATCTTTCACACCAGTAAAGTAACATTGTTCAGGTTACAGTCTTACAGCCAAGAAATAGATACAAGGTCAGTCTTCTCAGAAAGAGAGGGTAGGTGGTACAGGTTTGTTCATCCATACATTTTAGAAAAAGTTTCTGCAGCTCCAGCGCAGGATAAAGCATATACGATTACTTACGATGGTCGTGTTCTTGCTCAATATTAATTGTTTTTCTGCAGTAACGAGGTCTATTGAGATAGTTTTCTAATCAAAATCCAAATAAGGCGTCACCAAGTACTATCACATTCCTATAGGATGAAAGTTGTGGCATGGCAAGTAGTCATTTCGCTTACTCTAGAGAAAAAACCACCATTCCTAAAGAAGCTCATAGCTCCAGAGAAAGAAAGTTCTTCATATGATGAGATCCCTAATAGTAACGGACGCAACATTCTTTGAACTAGAACCCTGTAACTGTGAGAAGTTGTAAGAGTCATCTTTCCTCTTAAGGGGGTCTTCTGATAAATAAACTAAAGTATGAATGAAAAAATGTATGCAAGAAACATCCAGGTTGCTTTCCAGTTACAGTGTCGGACATAGAGGAACTGAGGATGGATGAAGAAGAATGAAAGCTAATGTAAGAGAAGGAACTTCAAATGAGAGGAAAACTGAGCAGAGAAACAAGAGAGGAAAAAAAAAATCAAGAACTGACCATCTCCTGGATCCGTAGCTCCATTGACAAAACTGATCCTCCATCCCAAAATGCAGATACTGACTAGCAGCAACGGCTCTCCCCAACTCCACTTCTTCACCATTTCTATCTCAGTCACTTGCTCTCTCCTCCTCTGCCTGAAAAAGCAGAAAAAATCAGCTTCCTCCTTTTTTTCTTCTCTCTTTTAATTCTACTCCTTACCCTTTTTTAAGAATGGGGAAAATGTTTCTTTAGCTCTGGCAGACAGGACTTGTCAGATAGTATCCAAGGCTTTGGAAAGCTCTTTCTTTTGACACTGTTGCCACTTATTTTGTCTCTCTCGTTCTCTCTCTCTCTCTCTCCCTCTCTTGGGGTAATTTGATTTTTGCTGTTATTCCACTTTTTCGTAAATAGAAAAAGCGAATACAGTCATGGTTGGTGGAATATTTTAATTCTACCATCGATTCTGATGGGGTTGGATATTGGAAATAATAAATAACAACAGACATTCGAGGAGGATTACCAGCTCTAGTGTTTACAACTAAAAGATAAACAAGAGATGTATGCAATTAATTAAGTACAGATAATAAGCGGTCCAAACCATTAACGGAAGAACTTCTATTTCTCAACAGTTAAACTATCATCAGAATGAAAAATAAAAAATCAGGTAACTGATCTAAACTCTAGTCTCATTTGAGAAGCATACACATAAACCAAATACAGCCAGCACCAAGCTCTACAAAGCAAAGTGGGAATGTCTGAATGGGTCAAAATTGGAAAATCAAAGGCAAAGCCCAACAAAAGGGAAGAAATCCGGACGAATGGTGGGACTCTTAAGAGGCAGTAGAACAGCAGTGTCAGAACTAGTGCATGCTATCATTTTACTACACTGCTGCTTTCAACGAGACATTTTGGGTTTGGAAAAAAATTACTAGTTAGAACCAATGCAGCAAAATTTCGGGATCTAGGGGATGGGAAGTGACAAGATATAGTAATGAGCCCCTTTTTTTCACAGATACAAGAAACTAAATGATTAATATTTAAAAACAAGAGTGTGCAATGAAGACTACTTTTAAAAAAAATAATCTTTTGCAAACAATGAAAGTTTTTAACTTTACAATTACACTCAGTTCGCTAAAAAAATGTTAGTGTCGGTGATGGTGAGCAAAACCCAAGAAACTTGGGAAAAGGAAGAGGGCAATGAGGAGAGAAAAAGAAGACGAATAGTGGTGGACCGTTGGTGGGGCTAAGTCTAGATGGCGTGGTGGGTGATCACGAGCTCGCAAGAGTTGCGCTCCACGACAATTTAGAGTGGGGTCTGCCTCTGCGGCATTTTCACAAACAGTTTTGCTACATAAAGCACAAAGCTTGGAAATTGGAAGGAGCCCACGCCTACGTATTTCGTGGCCCCTACTTCTTCCCGTCGGTGGTCGAATGCCCTCCATGAATCCATCTCATTCATTCTCAATATGATCCATAATTATTGGATGAGGCTGACTGCCCTTAGTTGTTTTCTTTATATTCATTTAGGTGTATTGATAGCTCCACTAAAATTTCTCACATCTCAAATAATTTTTTTTTTTTAAAAAAAAACATCTGTTATTTTTCTATTTGGTAAGAAAGATTAAGGTTGCGTGAATCGATGCAGCCATAAGTTACATCTAATCATTGTCTATTAAAAAATCTGTGAATACTTTTATAACTTTCGTCATACATCTTTTTATATAAAAAGAGAGTTTAAATCCTATTTTAGTTCTCGAACTTTATATATTATTCTATTTTGATCTCCGAACTTTTAAAAACGTTTGTTTTAGTCCTCCAACTTAAAAAAAAAAAAAAAACATATTTTGGTCCCTCATGTTAACTCTCAAATGATAAGGTGACTTCTTTATTTTGATGTCGAGGTTGCTAAATAAGATAATAACTCAAGATTGTGATCGCCACCATTTTTGTGCATTGTCATTCCAATTTACTTTTCTCAACTCATATGCTACATGCAATTCTATCTACATACAAAGTTTTTAGTGCCTCAAGTTTGACATATTTTGTATTTTTAAAGTGCTTTTTTTTCTCTTCCTCCAATTCTTTCTTCTTCTTTTTTTGTGTGAAAATATTTATCTATTATTTCGTATAGAGTTTATTTTATACATGTGTTGTACTTATTGTATTTTTCTAGTTTATTTTACCTTGTCCTGGATGTTAACACCAATATGTAGTCTTATTTTTTTCTACTGGATGTCACTCTTCTAATTTGCTTCAAGATTTCAATTTCAAAAAAAGGTTGAGAGCATAAGAGGGGATCTGAGAGATATAAGCTTTGAAGAAAAAAACAAATTAGTTTTTAATTTGGGTTTATTTGATTCAAGTGTGTTGATTATGTTTTGGTGTTGATATAAAATATTTAGAATAAATTAGCAAGATTTCTTGGTTATTTTAACAATTTAATTAATGTGATGAATCTAGAGTCTAATCAACCAATATAGAAGTCACATCATCATTATGTTAAAGAATTAACAGAATTCTAACGACGGGACTAAAGTAAGTTGTTTTCAAAAGTTCGAAACGTTTTTAAAAGTTTATGGACTAAAATAGAACAAAATAAAAAGCTTAAGAGCCAAAACAGGGTTTTAACCGAAAATGATTGTCACGTCGTGACTTAGACTTTTTTTACACAATAGTTATAATTTCAAGTAAAGATGTCAATAGAGTGTAAGCCAAAATCACTTTTGTACACAAAAAAAAAAGTATGGTATTTGGCAAGTTAATAGAAGTGATTTTAAAAAAATAAAAACTAGCTTAAAATTGATTTGTGAACAATTAACTTTCTAATTATTCTTAACGAATGATTACCAGAAAATCACACCTGATTTTATATAATTTTTAAAATACCAAAAATACTCCTCTATTAACCTAATTTTCGTTTCTCCTTCATCCCTTTCACATTGTCCTTCCAGCTTCACTGAGCGGCGACCTCAACACCTTCCTGTTCTCCTAGCCTCGTCTCTCACCGGCGACGACCTCAACATCTGTGACGCTTCCGTTCTCACGACCTTATCTCTCACTGTCGCAGGTTTCTACATCTTGTCTTCTTGGGGTTATATAATTCCTTTGATTTTCGATTCAATTTTCCATTCATACATGGGTAGATTTTTATTTTCTCTTAAATACGATCCATCTCAATTTTTTGTTATACTCTATTCTATGACTTTCTTCCCGTCGATTTTCGATTCTATGTCAATTTTTTTTTTTGTTGACTTTCTTTATACTCTGTTATAAAGAGATATGGGGCGTATGTAATAGACATGGTGAAGAGAAAGGAATTGAAGAGAGAAATGGTGAATTTGTGAGCACAAGGTTCAGGAAATGTGTATGTAATATAAGTGTAAAGAGGGAGAAACAGAGGAAACTGTGTGTTGGAGAAATCCCAAATCGACTGTTTTTAATATTTTGTTTCATTGTCTTTTTTATTTAACATCATTGTTGCTTTTAGAGAGGGAACTGTGTGTTAGAGTAATTCCAATGGTGAATTTGTTGCTTTTCTATTAAAGGTGAATTTTATATAATATCTTTTGATTTTAAAAGGTGTATGTAATATCATTCTTGCTGGTTGAGATGATAATTCTAATTCATTTGTTTTCTTAAAGTTCTTTTTGTTAAAAGTTTTGTTCGAAAAGCGAATTTACATTCTTTTTCTTTTAGAAGGTTTAAGGATATAAATGTTGGTGATGAAAGAGATAAGCATGAAAATACTATTTGGGATGACACAACTCTTAATACATTCATATAATTGTGCGTTGTCGAAACTTTAAATGGTAACAGACCTAACCATCATTTCAATAAAGTTGAGTGAAAAGTTGTGATTAAGAGCTTTAACAAAAAGAGTAGAAGAAAGATTGGCAAATTTGGAACAAATTGGTGGGAGTTGCAACGTGATTAGAATGAAATCCTTTAAAGCAATCTAATAGGTAGTGTAATGTACCGATAAAGATGATCTTTGACCTTTTCTATAAATTATAATTTTCAATTTAACTAGTTAATAGTAGAGTGAATGGTGTGAAAAATACTATTATTGTTTTATTGATAGTTTCTCATTTGTATTGATTTTGTTATAGTACATTTTCCCTTTTTTCTTAAAAAAATGCAATGAATGAAAATATGTTTGCTCTTGATTTAAAAAATTCATAAACTCCACTTTAGTCTCCTAAATTTCCTCTTCTCCAAATAATAATAATAATAATTAATCATGTAATCTATCGAAAAAATACTAATATTAGAAGGTAGCCTAGTGGTAAAACTACCTCCAATCTTCCTTTAAGCCCCATTGTTTACGTTTTTTTTTTCAAATTATTTTTATTAACCTAAATTTTTGTAGGTAGAGTTATTGAATTTGTTGAACAATTGGCAAACTTGCAGACCTTGTATTTTATTATTATTTATAAAACCCACCACCTTCAATTATTATTATTTTTAATACAACAAAAAAGATGGGCATAATTATGTTATTATAAATAGTTTAAAATCCTACCATATATGAAATGGAATCTAAAATGTCCTATATCAAGAAGAAGAAGCAAAAATAGAAAAGAAACAAAGATGAAGTTCATCCAAACACAAGAAATTAAATTCCAACAAATATGAAAAAGAGAACAAAGCATTTGATGAAGAAGTGGAAAAAGCAAATGAGAGAAAAAAGGGGTTAGAAGAATCGATCTTCCGATCTAAAACTCTTTTGTAGCTACGTTGATATCAGTTGGTTGAACTATACTCATTTTGATAATTTACGAAGAACGGTATGTTTAATTAAGATGAGGAATAAAAATAGAGTAAATCTCATTAAGTAAGAGACGTCTCTAACTTGTAGGGGTTTGAAAAGGCAACCAGCCAGAGCCAGCCACGCCATACTCACAGATGATGCATCGTCCTATCCACAACCAAACCAACCGTAAGCAGCTCCAGTTTCTTTTCAATACATTTTACGCTACGGCACTACCAACTTCAACACCATTCCCATATTCCCTTTCTTACTTTTTCCCATTCCTTTCCAATCTTCCACGCATTTCCTAGCTACAACCATATACTTCCATTTGGGTCTTCGGATAACCCTTTCGCTTCCACCCTTTCACCGTTTTCGTCCAATTTTACATCATTTCCAACTCTACAGGAGCTGAATCTCAACTTACAAGCCTTCCCATTTGCGGGAATGTTGAAACTAGCGTGCCATTCACACTTTCACTTTGTGGGTTTAATCCCATTTTGCGTCTTCTTCACACTTGAGGGTATGTTGGATTATACACGTATTGGTTGGTTATGTTCAGTTGGGAATCCCAGAATGGGCTAAGGTACTCTTATAACTGCATTTCCTTTTCCTTCCTCTCCATATATAGCAATTGGTAGCTTCTATTCTAATGGTGTCTTCTTCAGATTCATACCAAAGGGTGTCTTGTACAAGACATTGAGAAACATGGCTACTGCTCAATTCGAAGATGGTGATGATTTCAGATACCTTGTTGTGCGGCCGGAGAAGGGTGGAATCAGAGACGTCTTCCGGTGCTGGGTTTGCCCGGATGGCGACGCTGGACGGAGATTCTTCGAGAGCTCCGAGGTGGATGTTTTTGATGCGATGGTTTCGGGACGCAGATGGGCCATTGTGGTGTCAATTATGATTCGAAAAGTTATAGCGATATTCGGGAAACCATTGGAATGGACTGGCAATGTGGTGGACTTCACTCTCAATCTTCTGTCTATGAATGACAATCTCTTAGGATTGCTCTGCAATATCGTACGCGGTGCGGTTCCATATGCTTTTAAATCTCAAGCAATTGTTTCATCACATGTAGATTTTACAGAATAGGCAGCATTCATTGATTGTTTGAAAAGTTCTTTTCACCCACAAAAGCTTTCCCCATTCAAAGAGTTTTTCCTTGTGGTTAATGACAGATTGCCAATAAAATCTTAAGAGAAAGTGACACTTTCAATGTGCGTTTATTAACTATTTTTGCTGAATTTTCCCAATTAACACATGAAATACCTGCATTTTCTGAATGTTCTTATTCTTAAACCACTGAATTTGCTGCCATGATGGATGAGCAGGAGAAGTGGTAGTGCCACGGAGGGGCACTGAGACTTTTATCAGCACCGTTGGGCTTTTAGATGGGCGAATGGATTTATTAAAAGAAGAAAAAATGCTTAAAGGAACTGCTGATTTTGTTTCTGAAGAAAGAGGCTTCGGATTTGAGATGGGCAATCGGTATCTAGTGGACCTTTGCGTCATGGCTTCAAAACTATCCTATGAGAATGAAAAGGTCATTCAGAATATTGTGCTTCGCCATTGGAAGGCAAGTTATTTCATTGCTTCTCAGCCTTCTATTTATGTGTCATTTCAGATTCTGTGTCAGCTTCAGGTTACGTGATAACATCTCTAACTTTGATCTTTAATAATGAAGCAGATGCATTTTGTTGGCTTCTACAATTGCTGGAATGGTAAGAAGAAAACTAGCATCTTTATCATATTAGTTCATTTTAGTTTCATTTAGAACTACTCTTAAGCCAATTGGTTGATTAACCTAATAACTGAATTCTGTTTTTCTCTTAACCATGATGGAATTTGGTAGATTTTCAAAAGGAAAACTGTACTCAGGTGTTCATAGTGTGCGATAAGCCTAAAGACGCAAATTTGATATTGATCAGCTTCAGAGGCACTGAACCCTTTGATGCAGATGACTGGAGCACTGATTTTGACTTCTCTTGGTACGAGATCCCAGAAGTCGGGAAAATTCACATAGGATTCTTAGAGGCTCTTGGTTTGGGCAACAGGAAAGATACTAATAGCTTCAATGGTCAACTTCAGGCAAAAACCAGTATTAGCTCCATTGCTTCAGATGTTTCTCATGGTAGTACAAGTCCATTTGGTCATACCAAATCAACAATCTCAAACCTTGATCCAAACATTGAACAGTTTGATGCAGTTACACCAGAAGTGGAGCAGTTGACTGCATATTATACAGTAAAACTTAAACTCAGGAGATTGCTTATGGAGCATAAAAATGCAAAGTTTCTGGTCACTGGTCATAGTTTAGGCGGAGCACTTGCAATTTTATTCCCTACAGTTCTGGTGCTGCATAAGGAAATGGAAATAATGGGTCGGCTATTGGGTATATATACATTTGGGCAGCCTAGGGTCGGGAACAAGCAACTGGGGCAGTTCATGGAGCCCTATTTGGTGAATCCCATTCCAAGGTACTTCAGGGTTGTATACTGCAATGACATTGTACCAAGGTTGCCTTACGACAATAAAGCTTTTTTCTTTAAGCATTTTGGAGTTTGTCTATACTACGACAGCCTATTCACTGAACATGTATGTACATTTTCCAACTCCTGTATCGTGTGGTTTAATAAGCTAGACTTCTTAATGATGAATCTGAACCATATTATGAATAAACTTCTCTCATCAAGAATATAGTTGTATGATGTTGCTATTAGTTCCGGTCTTTTGATAGTTAGACCCAATTTGTGGTTCTTATTCTGTGAATTTGTTTTTTCTTTTTGCTTATTGAAGAAAGTAGATGAGGAACCGAACAAGAACTTCCTTGGGATTAGATACCTGATACCGGAATATCTCAATGCTTTTTGGGAGCTGCTCAGAAGCTTGCTGATGGGCTACACACATGGACCTGAGTACAAGGAGGGATGGTTTTGCATATTGGTAAGGGTGATAGGACTGGCATTTCCCGGTATTTCTGCTCATTGCCTCACAAATTATATCGATTCTGTGAGGCTTGGTAAGAAGAGCCAATCCCTTTGAAAATTCCAATGATTGTTCACTTGGCAAGGCAAGGGCTAGCTAATTCCATTCCTCCACGTGCTATAACTTCTTCCAATTAGGGATTGTTTTAAGGTTAGCAGTTTCTGACCCAGACACATTTTATACGTAGGATAATTGTTTGTCAATATATACTGGAAATAATGTTTTTATAGAGGTTGTCTTGTTCCTAATCACCTACCCTGTATTACTGTAATTGGAAGAACAATTACCAAATCTCCTTGCCTTTCATATATATTGCCAAGTCGAGAAGACAAACTGTAGACTGACTCAGTTGAAGACAAAAGATTGTGTTCTTAAAAAAAGGAAAAAACAAAAAACAAAACCAAACTTTCTTTACAATTAATAGTTAAGTGGGATTGGTTTAGATAAGATTTCGGGTCATATAAATATAAATATCGGTGGCACTTTGCCTTAGTTGATTGTGATTGTTTCATTAGAATATATTCTATTTACCTAAGCTAAAAAGCTATGGATGTTAAGATCCTACGCAGAAACATATTCCACCTTAGATTTTGTTCCGAGTGTGGGGCATTTTTTCTTTCCATCTTTTGCATCCCACTTTTTTTCTAGATAACGCTCACTCCATGGATAATCTAGTCTTGCTCCATTTTGTACATTTTCTAGAAAACTGGGGCTGCTTAGTTATATAAATAAATACTACCAATTCCTTGTTCAGCTCAGAAGCCTTACCCTTGCTACTCCCCTCGTTCTCCAGCAATGATTCTCTACTATATTAGACCTCAGCCTCGTTTGTTAATAATTTACCAAGATTCCAGAGTGTTATCATCATCATATTATTCCATGGAGATACATTGTTTGAGGAGGGGGGGGGGGGGGGGGGGTATCCCCTTCTTTGGAACAACCTTTTCACTTAAAGGATATCCTCCACCAGGACTC
>JBBPDJ010000017.1:9690262-9725221 GCA_037974625.1 Cucumis cinereus
AAACTACAAAATTTAAATTTTTACCAATTCTTAACAAAATTACTAAAATATCCTTTCTCAAAAATTACCAAAATATCCTCCGATATTTTATTAATAAATTTGCAACAACAACTTAAATAAAGAAAAAGTCGGGTATTACACATGAAACCTAAGTTCATGTAAAATTTAAGTCTACGTTCAAATTCATGCAAAATAGGAATAAAAAGCATTCAAAAGCATTCGTTCAAATTCATTCAATATATATATTATAGTATAATAATAAAAAAAAAACTGTGTAGGTCGGGTCGACCCGATTACTAAATATTATAACCCAACCCAAAATATATTTTTTAAAAAAATTTACAATCCAACCAAGCCCAATAGAAAATGTAATGGGTTAGGTAATCCAGGTTGGTTGGGTTACCAGATTTTTTGAACACCTCTATGTACAATTCATTATGTACATTAAACTACCGATAACTCTAGGATATTTTTTAGAAGACATACTTTCATCATTGTTTTTCTTCAACTTACAATTTGAATCATATGGAGTACGAGTCCGCTTACTCTCAAAATGATATAATTTTCTGAGCACTTTCTCTAGTGAGATTGAGAAAGTATGTATCCACTTGAAATTCTTGTTATTGAATTTCAAGGATAACATCAGCAAGACCAAGGTCTTTCATATCAACGTTGGATTTCAATATCCTCTTAGGGATATCATTGACGCTCCTATTTGTGTCCATTATTAACATATCATCCACATACAAGCAAGCAATGATATACTCTTGATCTATGGTTTTAACATAGACACATTTATCTTAAATCCATTTATAACATAATGGTGATCAAATTTTTCATGCCTTTGTTTGGGTGCTTATTTTAATCCATAAAAAAACTTAACAAGTTTACAAACTTTGTCTTCAAGTCCTTTGACAACAATTCCTTCAGGTTGTTCTATATAAATTTCTTCATCTAAACTCCATTTAAAAATGCAGTTTTTACATACATTTGGTGTATTTCCAATTTTTGTAAAGCTGGTATTGAAATTAACACCTTTATAAATGTAATTCTCGTCACTAGAGAATAGGTATTGAAGAAATCCAATCCTTTCCTTTGGCGAAAGCCTTTGGCTACTAAGCAGACTTTGTACTTATCAATAGTGTCATCTGTCCTTTAATTAGTTTGCTTCCAAAAAAACAAATCAACCAGTACCCAAGTATTGTTTTGTAAAATAGATTCTAGCTCACTATTGATAGCTTTCTTTCAATAAGGTGCATCAGAAAATGATACAAGTTCTTATCATGAAAAAGAGTTTTCTGTTTTTAAGTTTAACTTTATTACGAATATGAACATAGTTCGTGCTAGTATTATCAACATAGCAATTTTAGTCAATTGTGAGTGATTTTTCCTATCTTGTTTTACTTTTTTTCTTTTTCAATTTTCTAGAGTTTTACTTCTATCCGGTTGATTCAATCCTCCATCACCACCAGCTATGGAGGAAAAAAAAAACTCACAAAATCTCAAAATCAATTTTGCATGAAAAAAAAAATTAAAACAAAACACAAATTTCAAAACTAATTTTCAAAGAGAGAAAGCTATTTTTCAAAAAAACAAACATATGAACGCCATTTTTCGAATCCACCGCATACGGCAAAATGGAAATGTTAATTTTACGGTAATAGTTTTGATTTGTAAGAATAATTTTGATGCGTCGTGGGGAAAGGGGAACAACCGAAAACGGCAATCGGGAAGCTTCTCTGCACCATTTTTTTTTTTTTCCGATTTCTGAGGTTGAAGTTTCATCAATCTCAGTCCAAAGGATTCCATTAGAGCTCAGCTTTAGAGATCAGCCCCCAATTTGTATTCTACACGAACGGATCTAATCTATTAAGATGAATATCTTTAGATTAGCAGGTGATATGACCCATCTTGCAAGCGTTCTCGTCTTGCTCCTCAAGATCCACACCATTAAATCCTGTGCTGGTATGGATTTTATTCCTCTCCACCATTTTTATTGGGATTTCTTATCTTTTGGAATCTTGCCTTTAAGACAGATTGCTTTTGTATTTGTTGTATTTGCTTTTGTATGGGTACCCATTATCTAGGATATTTAGGTTCTGAGAAGACTTGTTCCATTTTGATGTATTACATTCATGGGTTAGGAGTAGAATGTGCTAGAATTGCAAAATGGGAACTTTTTGTCTAATATATATGATGATAGTTCCAACATATTTATCATACAATGAAGGCTTAGAGTAATTAAACAATGTGGATTTGTGGTAACATTTTGTAAGATTTGATAAGGACACCGGAATCTCAATGTTTTAGAGGGTCTTTGTTCTTTATGGGTTTGGTGCAGTGGTCTTTATCATGTTGTTTATTGGTTAGGGTTTGGCTGCAATTTCTTCTATTTTAATGTACTTCACTTGATGTAGGTGTTTCTTTGAAGACTCAAGAGCTCTATGCAATTGTTTTTACGACCCGCTATTTGGATATCTTTACCGACTTCATATCTCTGTATAATACGGTCATGAAGTTAATATTCTTGGGAAGTTCATATTCAATTGTTTGGTATATTAGACGTCACAAGATTGTTCGTCGGTCATATGACAAGAACCAAGACACTTTCCGCCATCTATTTCTTATCTTACCTTGTTTTGTCTTGGCCCTACTTATCAATGAAAAATTAACATTCAAGGAGGTTAGCAGCAACTTAGCTCTTTTTATGATTTTTTATTAGCTATAAAAATGCGCATTGAAACTATTCTGGGAAAAAAGAAATGGAAGAGAAGGCAAGTCTATTTTGAAGGTTTTATTAAGGACTTCTTGAATATCTCTTTCCTATATTGAGGTAAATAAATTGAACAGGTCATGTGGACATTTTCTTTGTACTTGGAAGCTGTTGCCATCCTCCCTCAGCTTGTACTTCTACAACGAACGAAGAATATTGACAACTTGACTGGGCAATACGTATTTCTTCTTGGGTATGATTTCACTACCAATTCCATTTATTAATTGTCGTTGATCTGCTAGCACTTGAATCCATGGCTCAATTTCCACCTTTTCTTATATTGCTATTTTCTTATTTCCATCTGTAGCAGTGTACCTGTTGTTTAGAATCATACCAACCATAAATTCGAGACAATTAGGAATTTGAATACAATTTCATGTTTGCTTCCTTTCTATGTACAAGTACAGGGTGGCTGAATGCAGGCTATGTAAGTTCAAATCCATGAAGTAGGACCAAATTTCATCATCTCCCATTTTTCTTTTCTTGGTATAGAATCTTGACTAGTTTAGATAGTGTGCCAATGAACATCAAGAAATTGGAAAAATAGAAAATTATTAGTCTGTCTTCTGAATGGTTTGGTGCCCAGATAACTGTTTCATGTAAATTGGACCCTAAATCAAATTGTTCCTCTTTAAATGTCTTATATAAAGAAATAAATATATATGTCGTTCCTCCTGTGTGAGATGTGGTATATGCTTTAGTGTAAAACTCACGGCATTTGTAGTTTCCTACTCATGCTAGAAATATTAGTGGAGGTACTGGAGCTCTGTCTGAGAATATAAAAACTGCAATTGCATGTGAGCTTGGAATATTTTAGAGCAAATACTCTACACACTCTGTGTTAGTGAGAGTCAGCTTCATTATTTTTATGCTTGAAGTTAGATTTATACCAGGGGAATGTGATTCACAAATAATGTAATTCACTAAATCCTTGCTTTGAACCCCTTCGGGGACATCCGATAGAATTGGAACAATAGAAGTAGATTAGCATGACCTCTAAACTCTTGCTTTGATATCTACCAAAAATAAAAAATGAAATGGTTACCAAATTGGACTTAAATTATACGAATTATCTAATGATTATCCTCCACCAATATTTGCCCTGCGAAGATATTTTGAGGACAAGACATTTCTTTTATAAAGGTTGCCATACTCCTACTTGAATACTAAACTAAATGTTTGAATTCATGTAAAAGTTAAGTTGTGCACTGTCGAAGTTGATAGTTTTGTGGCAGAGTGGCCTGCTGGATAGGCACTGAGATTCAGCCATTCGTCGCTCCAATTCGGAAAAAAGAAAAAAGTTGATAGTTTTGTAGGGGGTTGATTGATTAACAATTGTACAAGAGTCTGCTGTATTTCCATAATGGACAAACTTATTTTCTTTACCTGTGTGATGGGTTTGTTTAGTTAGGGTTCTTGTGGAGCCAAATGGAGAAGCCAACCTTGTGAAAAGCTTCTTCCTCTTTTATGCCCACAACACGCAGTAGCTTTTATTAGGCCATCTATTATCCACACCTTGACTTGGTTATGTCAATCTCAAGAACTTTATAAAGAAGAATACTTATTTTATACAAACTTTTCTTGATGCAGTGCATACCGAGCTTTATACATTGTTAACTGGATCTACCGATACTTCACTGAGCCTCACTTTGTACACTGGATAAGTAAGTCATCTCTTTCTTCTCTCCTCTGTTCGGTCTTGGTGGAAAGTTGTAGGTGTTTTGTTTTGTGCAATATTTTGTTAGTTAATAGCAACTTCGTCTCGTTACCTTTCAAGAAAAAGACAGAGATGCATCCTAAGCTAATATCAATGTAACCATAGTACAATTTTTTGGGACATCATTTCATTTAAACTATTGAGTGGCAATGTATAATATGACACCTGAATTATTTGATGTTTAGTTTCCTCGTTAGAATTCAAGATATTTTCCAAGAGATGATTTTTCTTCTGCTCTTTATAATTGAAAAAAAGGGTTGTAGATGCAATTCAATCTAAAGTTGATGCAATCGCATGCATTACTATAATCAGCATTCACTTCAGCATAATTGCAATTTTATTTCTTGGAAACTTTGTATATAGGCTTCTTCTGATGCAGGAAAATAGCAAAAAAGGAACTTTTTTTGTTATTGTCACCACAGTTTGACATATTGGATCTTTTAGTACCTTGAAACCATATTATGCTAAAATAGGATAATATGTTGGTTGGAGCGTTCAGCTCGATATGTGGCAACATGTTTAAAGTAGCATAGAGTAGCATATCTTGAATTGATATCAATTTCGGGGGAAATTCTTCTGCCATGTCAGTTTATTTCTCAAAAAAATTGTGATGTAGCCCTTAGTTTGTGGAGATATATTATGAAAAGCTTGTTTTCCTCACATTAGTCGAAAAAGGTGGCATACAATCACACCTAGACGAAGATGTGTTGTTACATGTTCTCGGAGAAATTGGCTAACTTCCTAACAAACAACATTGTGAAATTGCAGCTTGGATTTCTGGGCTTGTGCAAACGCTACTTTACGCCGACTTCTTCTATTATTATTTTCAGAGGTGACGTAGATCTTTTCCTCCAAATAATATTTTTGATTTCTTATGATCCAAATGGATATTTCTTCGACTTATGTTATGACGTTTACTTTTTGAACATTAAATCTCTGCAGTTGGAAGAACAACAAAAAACTCCAGTTGCCAGCTTAAGAACTTGGAAGAATATATATATATATATATATATATATAAAGGAGAAGTCGCTTCACTTATGACATTCAGTTGTATTTGTTTTTTTAGTTCACAGTTACCACAAAATCCTGATCTTTCTCGAATCTTCCCCAACGTGTGTTGTTCACTCTGTTTAAACAGTTTTTGAGAGTGGCAGGTACTTTTATTGCTACTAAATCAATAGAGAATACATGCTTGTAAGTTTTTGCTGTCAAGATTCTCATTTTCAATCTCCTTCCACAAAGAGATCCCTTGGCAATTTTTAAGCAATCTTTAGAAGTTTTGTGATGTCTTTAAGGGGTTTAGATAGATACAATGTAGTGTGGCTTTCTATGTTTATGTTATAATGAGATTACAGTGACAATTCATCAACACTTAAGGCTTGAAATCCCAAAAGGGTAAACCATTATCTTTTCAACCATTTTACTAGACTTTGAGGAAGGGGTCTATTAAGTGGTAGAAATACAAGGAAAAAGTTTTGAATTTTTCTTTTTCTCAATGTGAAGGTAAGCAAATATATATATATATCTATATATGTATATATGTGTGTGTGTATATATACATGTATATGTATGTATGTATGTAATGGGTACAATATAGTATAGTTTTGTAATCATAAAGCCTTAACTAATTATAAATTTGAGAAAAAGAGAAAATAAGGGATTCTTGTACCTAAGATTCTTACAATACTATTGAATTAAGGTAACTCAAATGAGATATTGGTAGTCCTGACAAAAAAAAATCAATATTGCAATATCCAATGGTTTCATTGTCTCATCCCGTAGGAGGAATGGGCGTGATCACTGAATTCTTATCCCTCCAAGTGCTATTAGCAAAGTCAATCTTGCGGCTTGAATTGACAATCAAGATTAGGGAGCATGGCATAATGGATGGTTTGGTGATTTTTATTGTGGTGCAATATCTTACTTGGGAGTGTCTCGATTATGTGGTTCTTTTTTCTTTTATTTCCTTGTTTCTCAAGGGAGAAAACTTAGATCAGCTCAATTCACAGTTTTCATGTGTCGTTATAGGGGCAGTCGACTATGGGATCAAAAGTAGAATGGAAAGGGCATGACAACAAGTGAGTGATGGTGATGGCATAGTGACGGGGCAAGATAGGCCTACACTTCTTGTTATTGGTTGGCGTTGTCATGTACATTTACACATTTACAAAAGCTTAGAATTTACATTGATATATTTACTAGTTCATAATTTAGATTTAATACAACCTCTAGTATTTAGGATATACATTGATATTTTTTTTCTAAAAGAATATATGCAGTATAATGTTTTTTTTTTCTTCTTTACTCACAAAAGAGTAGAAAAGACAATTTAAGAAAAGAGAAAGAAAGAAAAGAAACGAAGAAGAAACCATTAGACTTATGTTTTCTAGAAATCATGAAATTCGACCTGGATCCATGCACCCGAGGGAATTCCAGTCGAAAAATGGCTGAAATTAATGACTTTCAGCTGAGATTGGTCAATTTGTTGGAAGATAGATATCCTAATTTTTTTTTTCATGAGTACTCTTTTTTTCTTTCATTATTAACATTCACTTAACTAATAATGCACAACCTTGTTAAAACATATAAGTCTTAAAGTCCATTGATGTTTCTTTCAATATTCTCCTTTTTTTCATATATAAATGGTTTAAATCCTATTTTAGTTCATAAACTTTTAAAAATTTAATACTTACTTTCTAAAAAGTGTATATTTTAGTCTCTGACGTTAAGATTCAATTAACTCTCGATCGAAATGATTAGGTGACTTCTATAATTCGATGACTAGAATGTCAAATAAGATAACTACTCTTAATAATTTAGGGTTTTAAATTTTAATTAAAGGTTAGATAGTAAATTGGTGTGTTATCGGACAACTCAAAAAGTGAAGTCTTCAAGATTTTGATTGTCATCGTTTTAGCACATTGTCATTTGACTCCACTTTCTCAACTCATATATTTGATGCAATTCATCAGTATACAAATTTTTTTAGTGCCTCAAGTTTAAAACATTTTGTGATCAGGTGTTTTTTTTTCTCTTCCTTCCAATTCTTTATTCTTCCTTTTTTTGGGGAGGGGGTTGTGATTCATTTTGGAAATATTTATCAGTAATTTCGTAGAGTTTATTTTATACATGGGTTATACTTATTTTATTTTTCTAGTTTATTTTATCTTGTCATTGATGTTAACAACAATGTGTCTGTTGTATTTTATCTTTTTTATTCTACTCAATGTTGTTCTTCATTTGCTTCAAGGTTTCAATTTGAAAAAATAAATAAATAAGTAAAGGGTGGGGAGTCGGGAGGGGATGTGAAGGATTTAAGTTTTGGAGGAAACAAAAAATAAAATTAGCTTTAAATTTGAGTTTATTTGATTCAAATGTGTCGATTATGTTTCTATGTTCGTATAAAACATTTATAAAATAAATTAGCAAAAAAAAATTATGAATCAATTTAATTAATAAAATGAATAATGTAGAATTTAATCATCTAAATATATCAATCACGTCATCATTTCATTAAAGAGTTAACGAAATTATATTCGAAAGAACCAAAGTAAGATTTATTCAATAATTTGAGGACCAAAATAGACGTTTGTAAAAATTTAAAGATAAAAATAGAAAAGATATAAAGTTTAAGTTTAAAATTTAATTAATATTAAATAATCTAAAGTTTAATCATTCAAAATCACGTCACCATTTCATTGAAAAGTTAAAGAAATTCAAACCGCACTGATCAAAGTAAGATTTTGAGAACAAAAAGAGACATTTCTAATTGGTTAAAAATCAAAATATAAATTTATAAAAAGTTTAAGTTTAAAATAAGATTTTAACCCATGTAAATTTAAAAATTATATATGACAATTTAAAAAATAAAATCGTGAAATTGAGAACGAAATATTTTGGCGCACAAAAAAGTTATTTAATAAAAAAAAAGAGCGCGCAACAATAGTTAATTGCCGCTCAAATAAGGGAAATGTATAAATAGAGTTTTGAGTATCAGGCAAGTGTTTTAGCAGAACTGTGGAAGAGAATCGGAAAGTGCACAGTCAGAAAATCACAATTTGATCCCTTGATTGATCTCAAATGGCAACGGAGGGTTTGCAGATTCCATGTTCTCCCATTAATGATTATTCATTGCTACAAAAAATATTACCCATTGGGTTTAGATTCATGCCTACTGATCAGATTCTTATTGAGCATTACCTTTACAACAAGATTCATGGCATCCCATATTCTCAAGCCGCTGTTTTTGACTGCGATCTCTACGGCCTTCACGAACCTTGGGATATTTGGAATTCTTTCTCAGGGGTTGATGGTCAGGATCTTTTCTTCTTCACACAGCTTAAGAGATCCACTACCAAATCCGGACACATTTCTTCCCATATCAATCGCAAGATTGGCTCCGCCGGTGGTACTTGGAGTGGCGAGAATTCAGCCACCCCTATTCTGTCTTCTCGTTACGATGATTCAATCATCGCCTACTGCAAACGTTTTAGATATGAGAATCCTAATTTGCTAGAACATCATGGCGAGTGGATCATGCATGAGTACAGCTTGCATGATAGCTTTGTCTTGCCCAACTGTTTTGATTCCAACTACGTTTTGTGTCGCCTGAGGAAGAATGAAAGACCCAAAAGAAAAGCACGGTTGAATAATAAATGCTCTTCTAAAGTTCAATCTATGAGAAAGAAAGTCATGGCACCACCTATGATTAATGATATGCCTACTGGGAATAATAGTAATAATATTGAAGAGCCTAAAAGAAAAGTACATGAAGAATGTATTTCTAAGTTGCAAGAGAAAAGACAAAGAGTTGTAACCCCTACTCTTATCACCAACAAGAGTATCAATGAGCATGACCCTCGAATGAAAAATGAAGAGATTGAACTTCAAGAGTTAGATATGACTGCTTGTCAAGGTACTACTGATGTGCCCTGCAAGCCTCAGAGGATGAACGATGAGATTGAAGTTCAGGTGCCAGAATATATGACCACTAACCAAAGCACCGATGATATGTTATGGGGGCCTGAGATGAACCAAGCTACCAGTGGTTGCTCTTTCTTGCCTGAGATGACTGATGATGAGGTTCGGCTTTTGGCGCTAGATTTGATCACCAACCAAAAAACTAATGATGTGTTTTGCACGCCTGAGTTAAATCAAAGTACGAGTATTGTACCTGACATTCCTGAGTTGACTACTGAAGAGATTGAGCTTTGGATGTCAGATATGACCTCTACTGATGTGTTTTACATAACTGAGACAAACAAGGATACCAATGATATTGTGTTTTGCATGCCTAAAATGAATAGTGATAAGATTGAGCTTTAGGTGTGTGAATTAGACTATTATGGTGAGATGTTTACATTTTTAGAGTGCTTTGTAGTTGAAATAGTTAAATTGGGATGAGATAGATATTGAAGATGCAAAAGTTGTATCAATGTAGTTGATATATTTGAATGGACCTACCTATCAACTATATTCTTCATTCTATGTACATGTATCTAATCTGTATGTATATAAAAGTTCCATAAAGATAATAAAATTATCATTCTTTAATTCTTCATTCTGGTCATAGAATTTACATGTTTTCAAGTCCCAAGTGCTTCAACCATTTTTCTGATTCTGTTCAAAGTGAAGTAAATGGTAGTAAAAGTTGGCATTTCCATTTAAGGCACCAAAAATATGGCGAATTGATGTTCATTAGAACCATGAGAATCACAAAACCTTTGAACTAAGACATTAATCAATAGAATTTCTCAGTCTCCATTTCATTCTTTTTTCTTTCAATCTCAATTAAACTCATTTCAAGAAACATGAAATCCATCATTGGCATCATCTTTCTTCAAACCAGTAGCCCCTTTTCTATTCCATTAGAGTGAAAAATTATCCTGCAAAATTTCTCACTTTTTATATCCTCCTAGTGTTTGATTTTGAAGGTTTTGGTTGTCTTCAAGCAGACGATCGTATTCGAGAAGTAGATCAGCAGCTTGTTTCTGGAGAGAAGTTACATGGGCATCAGCAGTTTCAATCCTCTTATCTTTTTCTTCACTTTCCTGCTTTAGTTTCTTCAAGTTCTCTGACAAAATTGATATTTCTTCACGCAGCTCCTTTATTTGCTTTGAACATTTCTCTTCCTTTTGTGCTAGCTCTGTTTTCTCTTTTTCTAGTCTTTCTACTTCCTCTTTTGAATTTCCAATGTTCTCTCTTAATCCAATAAGCTTTTGAAAATAATGGTGCATGCGATCAATAATAAAACCAAGGAATAACGTAAAACCTGTAACATCCAGACAACATAATGCTTAGTAATTCCGGAGGTAGAACCACTGCAAAACTAAAATGGATCACATCACAAAATGTAGTTATGCAGTTATGGCAGAGTAGCATTCATCAACTTCTAGGTCCATTCACAAAATCGTAAGTTCAGTTTTTGATTTAAAGTGCATGTTCGGAAGTGATTAAAGACGTGCTTCAAAATAATTTTAAACATGACAAAAGTGATTTTAACATTTTCAAAATCACTCTCAAACATGCACTACTTCTCATTGTCCTCTTTTTGTATACTAAAAAGATGGAGAAGGTTGTTCTGGTTTCAACTTTCGTCTACGAGAGGTCCTAATTTTCACAAAGTTAGCTACCTGGTTGTTTGAAAACGAGTCTCTCTCTTTCATAGGATCTTGGAGGTCTTGCTTGATATTTGTAATTCATCCATGAAAATAAATCATCCACCTCAAAATCATCATGAAAATCATTGTGTAGTTGCTCACAAATAAATACATTTGAGGGATGATCATTAGTTTCCATGGAAGTTGTTAATCTGGTTGGTTTACAATAATCGTCTGCCTCCAAATTAATATCTATTACAAGAATCTTTGGCCTTCTATAGGTAGATACAAAAATCACTTTGAAAGAAGGGATTAGATGGTATCTGGTAGTGGTAGCAACATCTTGATATCAAAGACGGTTAAAGAACGTCGGAGTGATACGAATAAAGCATGGGATCTGGAAGGCCAGGACTCTGTTTGACAGGGAGGTGGATGAGTGGATTAGATTGTCATATTATCCTGGAAAACATTATTACCTAATCAAATGTGGCCTAGTTTGGACAAAGGATACTTCAGGTATTTGGTTTCTGTTGCAAATCGGTCAGATCTAATCAGAACAAGTCCCATTCTAAATCAAACAAACCAATGCATTTCTAGTTTGGAAAGGAAAGGTCATAAAGAAAGGTAAGTTAATTCTATGCTCTCCAGCTAGGCTTGTTTGTCTCCCTCTTCACTGGAAGCTATAGCAGCTCCCCTGACTCCTTCATTGGTTTTGGCCGTGACCAAACGATGACGTCGGTAGGTGGGTTTTATAAACACTTACACAACCGTGACCTCAACCATGACCAATAGGTTGGTTTTCAGCATCGTTTGTGCCCAAAACTGATGTTACAACTAATGTTCATCCCTAGGCATGTAGTAGCTTCAATAATAATGATGAGCTACAAAGGAGAAAACAACAATTAACCCTTTCTCCTCAAATTAGCCTTAAAAGATAAATAATGCGACAATCAACCATCTTTCCGTTCATTTTTAATTCACAGCTGGAACTCTCCTTTACTGTAACTCCTACGTTACGATCACAGATTTAGAATTAACTTTTTCTGAAAATTTGTTGAAAATATTTGTGATATTATAAGAAAGAACTTGGGATATTTTTTAGAAAGAAAGTTCTAGAACTTGTTCTTTATCCTTGTATAAAAGATCAACAAAGAAGACAACTCAAGTTCCCTTTCTTTTTTTTGGAATAAAGAGAATATAATTAAGCAAGGAGAATATATTTAAGCAAGGACTTAAGGTAGCGAACTACAATGACTATTGACCGAAATAAAAGCATATAGATATTGTTTTATAGCCTTCTTTTTCTAAAAAGAAAAGAAAAAAAAAACCTCAGCCGGATGAGATACTCCCTAAGAATGATTTTTAATGGATATCTAGTTGTCACAATCCTCTAAACTGTAAATCAAATCCTGATGCCCAAGAATGGATTTTATGGTATGTTGATGGCTGGAGACAAGTAACTAGGAAGCTTTTTCGTATTTTCGTTTCACCAATGAAATGTTTCTTATCCTAAAAAGTTAATGAACAATAACGGGTCATCTTTTTTATTACCTCTTTAAAAATCCAAATCATTTGAGTTTCTGTTCACGCGCAATAAGAAGAGTACAAAACCAACAAGCAAAGGTAACATCACCGAGGCTTAGATCAGTGGTGCGAGAAAGTCCGAGAAATTACTTCTTTGATTATTTTTTCCTTTTTTAAATATTTGAGAGTGTTTACCGTAGTTTACCCCTTTATTATTCTTATAGGATAACCACTTGGCCCTACCATATGGGACAACAAAGTTAACTTGTAAGATACTAATCTGAGGTAAGTGGTCACCATGACTTAAAGAATACCTTTATTATCTACATGATCCTTAAAGACCACTAAGCTAACTCAGAGTAGTTTCTTCAATACTATTATGGTGTAGCATTCTCTAGAGAGAAAGGGGACACAAGTAGACTTCATAAAAATTGGATTTGATTGGATAAACTTACTGTGACACAAGATCTTAAAGAAATTTCTCGTACATGTGTAACATGGCTTAAATGAGATTTCATAGTATAGTAGAATACTATAATTGTTTATGGAAACCCACATGATTCATGAGAGGTGTGAAAATTGGGTTTCCATTTGTAATTAAATAAAATTTTTGTGGGTTGTGAACGGATTCTTTGGCTGAATTTTTTTTACTTAATACTAAGCTTATTCTTGACGTTTGTTTTTATTTTTTATTTTTTCACATAACAATGAAATGTTTATTGTTTGTAGCCCAGAAAAAACAAAGAATATCCAAGTAGGCAAGTACAATTCCATTCTTGACATGGTTTGTAGAGGTTCTAATCTACAGTCACGTCAGAATTCAACAGACAAGAATGATGTCTTTATCAAAACTTCATTCTACGATGGTATCATCAAAAGGAAGAATTATGAAAGAAGAACTGTAGTTAAATTCTTTATGCTTAGCAGAAGATAAAGAACCCCTTATTAGTAGTAGAATTATTCATACCTATTCAGCTGTTAATTTGGACCTCAAACTTTGCTATCTTAAGACATCTCAATGGATGAAATAACGATAATCAGTTTAAATCACAATAGTTTTCCACTCAAAACACCAATTCAGGTAATGAACATTAGAATTAGCTACATAAAGCATTAGTAATATTTTCTTTTCACTTGACAGAGATACCAATTATTTATCTTCAAACCACAAGAACATTGCAGGGCAGGAAATGGACAACCGACTTTAAAAAAAGAGTGCAAAGACTACAGAACAAAAATATCAAGCAAATCATTATCACACAAATGTAAACAGCCAATGATCTAGAGCATACCAATGAGCGAAGCCTCAAGCAATTGTGTCCTCCAAAGAACCTGATCCATGGGTGACATTGTCCCAAGCTTTGCACCTTTGTTCTGGATCTTAACAATGTTCATAAGACTGGACAGGAGAATGACAGACATGGTAGCTGCAATTGTTTTAACAGTTGCTGGACCTTTACCCATTTTCAGCTGATCTAAACTCTTTATAACAAACTCTCTAAGTAACCCAATCTTTACCAGCAAGAGAAATGCCACAACTCCCTCAGCAAAAAGAACCAAAAACAATAACTGAATCATCTTTGCCACTGGGAAATCAAAGATCCACCACTTCCAAAAGAAAAAAGCCCTAAATCCCTCAAAGGGTATTCGATTTCACTCTTATAAAAACAAAACAAAAACAACTTCAAAACCCCAGTTTCATTTCCCCAACACAAAATGGCAATCTTTTGAAAACCCATTAGCCATTTTTCCTATCTAATTCCACCTGAAGGAGCTTCTTCTTCCCTTCAAGCTCCAAAACCCAAAAGGGAGGGTGAAGTTTTTAAAACAAAACAGCTTACTACTTGCAAGCAGTCATATAATAAGTAAATTTGTAAACAAGCTTACACCCAGAAAAGGAGGGAGATGAAAGGCTACAGATCTGGAAAATTAGCCCAAATGAGAAGAGGAAAGCTCCTCCTGAGGAAAGCCCACGTCTTACTTTAGTGAAAAATGAAATAATGGGTTTTGGTTTTAGGTCTAGGATTTCAAGTAGGTATTAGCTTTTTTCCTGAGAATGAAAAAAGAAATGGAGAGATGTAAAGTGTGAAAGGTGAAAAAGGAGGAGGGAAAAGTAAGCAAACAGAGACAATGAACAATTGGGGATTAGACAAAAGAGAATAAGCACAGTCAAGGGGTATTAGTTTATTCATGGAAGGAGGCCACTCGAGAGTCAAACAAGCGTAAAACGAGGTCCTTTCATTACAACAATAATGACAAACTCATTGAAATGATCAAAATTTTAGGTTAAATTGTAAATATGGTAGGCACGATTCGACGAATGTTAAAATTTAGTCGGTTTATGATTAGAATTTATTCTTTATAGTTCGACGATAAAATGGATTGATTTGAAGTTTTATCGTATCATTGAATTCTAATTTTTAAAATCGTAGAGGAGAGATGAAACTCTTTTTTTTCCAAACTATAGGAATCAAAGTACTCAAGGACTAATTTATTTCATAAATATTTGTGGACTCCACGCCTTATTTTTAAAGAAATAAAAAGAGTGACAATTTTTCCATACTCCAGTAGCATGAGAAAAATTTCCTATTGAACTAGTTGTCACATGAGTTCAACAATGGTAAATGTTTCGAAAGTCCACCACTGAAGAAGTAATTAGTATCTCGTCTATTAAGTTAATGCTTAATTTGGCAATCACTATACAATTCATGGTTAAATTACAAAAGTAGTCCTATGATTTGGATAAATTTATAATTTTGTCTTTATCATTTATAATTAAAATTTAGTCTTTAAGCTTTGATAAAATCTTTAGAAATTGTTTCGAGTTTATCGAACTATAAAGACTAAATTTCAACTTTATTCTGACCCTAGGACAAACTTTATAATTTAATCATAAATTTTCCTCCATAAATATTGTGGTATTTTCTCGTGAAAGATGCAAACCGTGTAAGAAATTAAGAGAAAATAAGTTTAAATTTCTACAAATCAAAAACCAAAAGTCAAATGTTTACTAAACCGTTGCCCTAGTTTTTGAGTTTTAACATTTAACAGTTTAGTCACCGTACTTCCAAAGTTGTAACAATTTAGCTATAATTGTGACAAATTTTATCAAAATTAAGTATCTAAGTTTTAATTATGTCATGGCTTAGTCTTTATATATTTTAAACAAATTTGATCATTGACCAATACATGTGTAAAAGAAATTCTATTAAATCTCAATAATATTTTTATATTGTGAAGACTTAATTATCCAAAGAAATTAGAAACCAATTAAATGAAATGAAATAGTGTAAGCATGATTTTAAAAAAATTGCTAAATTGCATTTTTTTTTCCTTACATTGGTTAGTTTAATTTGGATGAATTACCATTTAAGAAACCCTATATGTAGGTTAAATTGTGGAGATTGAACCATAGAATATAGGCAGGTCAATTATGTAAGTTAATAACTGGCTTATCATTTAATGGCTACACTTAATGATTAGTAAGTTTTAGTACCAAAACTTTTTTAGAATATTCACGGACTATTGTTTATATAATAACGATAGCTGATGTGTTGTCACAATGAACATAGTTTAACTAACATAAAATTTTTACTATCAACTTTAATGTTAGAAGTTTGATTCAAACCTACCATCAATTTAAAGTGACAGGATGCAGAAGGAAATTTTGAGATCTTTTACTGAGAAGTTGATAGAAATAATATTGATGAAATTTAACAAAATGGATATTTATAGAGAAATATGATAAACAGGTATAAAATTTTTACCATTTTAGTTATGTTATATTGATTTTTAACAACATAATAGAAATGTCAATTGATCTCATGTCGACCAGTGTCAAATTCACAAATTTGTAAAGTAATTTATGTAATTGTTGATGTGTCAACAAAAATGTAATATCCTAGAAACGCATAAAATAGACTCAAATCATTTTTAAGTTGACTAGTGAACCCCTAACCCAATTAATCTATATGGGACAACCTGGCCGAACTAACTCAATTTCATTCAACCACGTTTCGTCGATGGAACTAAAATAATAAATAATGTGTTAAAATACATTTTTTTTTATCTTTGTACTTTAATTATCTCATTTTAGTCTCTATAATTTTAAAAGAAAATATTTTAATTAGTATTGCAGTTGGTTCATTACTAATATTTTTATTTATAAAAAACTAGTATTTATTAATATTCTCTATATATATTGTGAAATATATTCACAAATGCCTTGTATAAATATTATTGTTTTTACTATTTAACCAACATTTAAAAATACATAGAGCAAGACAAAAATAAAATAGAAAATTGAGAGAACAGGAAAATAGTAGTTTTTTTCAAATTTATGAAATGAATGCACGAGTTCGAAAAAAATTTGATAACGTGAATTGAGCTATACTCGTTGTAGCAAAATAAATAAATAGTGATATTAATCTTAAACATAAATATTAATAAATAAAAGAAATAAATGTTGCATGGGTCTACGCCACATAGGCACATACTTGTACAAGCTTTTGTTCTTTATTTTTATTTTTACGCGAAAATAATGTCTCCAGCCGCCTTTAACTTTGACGCCGTTAACTTTCTCAATCCCAACTGCCCGCATGCCCGCCATCTTATCCGTCTATTGCCATAATCTCATCCAAATTATTGTTAGGGTTCATAGATTTTTTTTTTGGTTGCTATATTTCCATTTTGATCCTTAATTTCAATGAACTCTTTTTTCTTTAGAATAATATATACCCAAATAATGAGCTAAATCATAAAAACTATTTCTCCACATTTTGAGATCATTGAATGTATGAATCTCTTGTTGATATCTGGATGGCCGAAATATTTTTTGCCACCAATTTCACGAGATTAATACTTTGTTCTCTTTCCGTTCTACAACTAATTAGTAACATTAATGTTTCTTGTTGTTTAGTTACTATGTTTTACTTTGTTAAGAATTATACATGTTCGGTAAGCTATCTCATTTCTTGTAATTGGATTTTAATGGGAAAAATTTGAAAAACTACAACAAAAAGAAATTATGAAAAACAATTTTTTGAAATTACATTCTCCTTGTTGTCAATTTAGTGGATCATGAAGGCTAAAGGAGGGAGTATAAAGATATCTTTACATCCCTTGATACGGACAACATTATGAGTATGCAAACCAACAATAGTTGAGTTGAAGATGAGATTATTAGGAGCCACGAAAAAAATGGTTGCTTTTAACGGACAATAACGCTTATGATCTTGCGATGGGAGCTTGAGAGAAAAGATGTTTCATCTTTTTCAAGCATGGACTCTTTGGCCTTGCACTATAACTCTTTTTGAAAGATTAATGCAACCCTTTCAAAAGCTAAATTTTGCGTGTGGAGGATCTTGCACGATATTATCTTAAGTCGAATGAATCTTCAAAAAAAGGGCTATGTATTACCCCATTTGCTTATTTTGCAAGCAAGTATACTGAAATTGCAACGCATGACTTATGGGAGTGTAAGTTCTCTACGAATGGTTGGGAGGCATATTTAATCCACTTCCGTGTTTTTGTATTTTGTAAGGGGTCGTGGAAGTCGTTTGATTGGTGGTGTTGGATGTCAGAGAAAGCTCGATAGAAGATCTTCAAACAATGATCATGATTCTCTAGTGTTTGTAGTCCTATAGAATTATCTTCTTAATTTAGGTGTTGTAAGTCTCTTGATTTCGTTCAAAAATTTAAAACTACGATTATCAAAATTCCTTCAATGAGCTCGAGTCCCTCGTCCATCCCTAGGAATAAGAGTCCTTCAAGTCATTAAGTTTGCCCCCAACCCCCATTGGTTAGAAACTAATTGTTGATGTTTTTTGGAATGATAAAAAAAATTGCAAAGGTATAAAGTTAGGTTGTTCAATATCTATGCAAAATACATAAAGAAAGTTGTCTATTTAAAATCTAATAAAATGTTGGAGATGATGACTATCAAAGACGACCTAACTAAAAGCTATTACAAAGGTATGCAACCCCATTCTCCTTCGATTCTTGTGGAATCGGATGTTACAGATACTGATATTCTTCTTCCATAAACGGTCGACAAACCTCACTGAAGTTGGATAATGTCACATCCTTCGAGCATGCTAAATGAATCTATCTAGTAATTTTGTTGTACAAATCTTTACTCGTCATGTCTATAATTTTTTAGAACATCGTCAAGTGTGTTTCGAGCCGAGTTGGTAATATATTATCTTTAAAAAAATCATTTATTGATTTTTTTCAAATAAAATAACTTATTAATTAATTTATAAAAAGAAATCCCACGAGGCAGTACATTGTGAAGAGGACAGGAAGAGACGAAGACTCGTACAGTTATTACTCATTTGGTCTTTCTTTCTTTTGTTTATTAACAATGGAACTTCATTCCTGCTTTCCTTTCTTCCTTCATCAACCCATACTCTCTCTCCCCCCTCTCTCTCTTTCTCTCGCTAAAACTCATCCCTTCCCTATGCTCCCTTTCCGGTCACCTTCCTCGCCGTGATTTCTCGTTGGAGTCCGGTAGATCTTTCCCATTTCGGACTAGCTCACGCTGCCGTGTAGAAGGAGAAGAAATCACCATGGCTGTAAGCTACCATTCCTCCTCTTTTCTCGATTTCATTATTTGACTCTGTGTTTCTTTTCATACTCTGTTTGGCTGCTCGGAAAATCCCCCGGTTAGCTGGAAAATAGAGAATGAGAGTTTTTCAAAGTTTTCTTTCCGAACGGAACTATTAGAGCCAGATGTGTTTCTTCTTTTCGTTTACCCTAAACTGAATAGTTAAATTTCAGTATCTGATGAGTGATGATGAACCGAAACCGAATAGTTTTTGAAGATTAAATCAAGAACTGTTAAAAAGCTGAGATATGAGATAGAACTAGAAAGCTTTCTAGATGTAATTTCAGAAATTAAAAATGGTTTTTCTGTCACAGTCCTCGTACGGTTCGAATTATTGCTATTGTTTAATGCTTTTTTCTTCTGTTCATACGCTGGATTTTGACCTGACTTGTGGTGGGTTTCGCTTTGTGCTTATTTCTTGAAGAAGTGTTCAATCACGAGCATTTGAATTCACTTTTAGAATTAAATTATTACTACTTTAGGGCCATTCTTCTAGTTCATCGTTATGAAAAAGGATTCATACATACTTGTATACGTGTGGGGCTATGGTCGTTTATTACTATTATTATTTTATATTTAAGCTATTTTTAGGGGTATATGACAATCAACTATTCTCTAATCAATCATCTATTTATTTGTGCTTATCCATATCTGCTTTATATTCGTTTTTGGTATTTTCCATTTTGAATCTTTCGAAAGGCCTTGTCTCTAGATATGTGTGATTTTTGTTGAATCCTTTACGAACTCCATTAAAGCCAAGTTCAATTCTCATCTTCTTAATGATATAGTTTTCATATTGCCCGTGTGAAAGCTAGACTATTTGTGCAAAACAGCTTAGTAAGATCATTCTTCGTATTTCACATTTGAATCTTCTCTTGTTCAATACATTAGTCTTATATTATGATTGGACTTCTTCTATTAGCTGTTTTGACATTTGGGTTCAAATTTCTAGTGTAAATTCTTGAAGGGAAAGGAACAACTATTAGGATTGACAATATGTTATTTCATCTCAAGATTATTCATAGGCATCAATTGAGAGTGGAATGTTTTGGGTACCCTTCAAGCTATTTTTGTGGTTGAAGTTGTCGTCTTTTCTTTGGGGATCGGTTTGTAATATACATTTGGATGATTTTAGATTTGTGGTGCGTCTGTCAAGTCAGTTGTAGTTAATGATAATTGTTAAACTTAAACCAATTTTACCAAATATGTCATCTGTTTTTCAGCCAGCCCAACAACTTCAGAAAGTGATCAACCTCTAAACAGATTAATCTCTCTTAACAAACTCTTTTCAACTACTCTCAACCATTAACAAATAAAACAGAGTAACATACTTCTCTGATGTAGTTATAACAGGGGTTTGAAATTCTACTCACCGAAGTGTACTTACATTTTGTTTTGATGTGAATAAAATTTCTTCAAGGCTATTTGAAGTGGATGTAGGCCTGAACCACTATAAATCTTGTTGTATTCTTCTTTCATGCTTTGAACTTTACTTCTTAGAAGTTTTAGTACTTGAAGCCCTTTGATGTCTTCTTTCGAAATCATGAACTAAGAAACTTAGGAATAACAATAATAAGTTATTTAGAGGCAGCTTGAGCAGTCGCAAGTTCTTATTTTCATATTCTCTACTTTGAATTCAAGGCGTTAAAAACACTTTTTCAATCACTTAAGTGATGTCTTTCAAGCAGGTCCTAAGTCCTGAGTCAGTTTAGAGTTTGCTATTGAAATCTTCTAAAAGGCGTCAGCAATTCTTAAATCACTGTTTGAGACTAAAATTTAAGTGGATGGTGGTAAAATTGATGTTATGTCATCTAACAACAATACATATATCTGATCCCAATGAATCTATAACTTTCCTTATTGCTAATTGACATGGAAATGAAATGGTTGCAAATGAAAGGATAACGAAGCTGCAGTTCCAAAATTTGGTGAATGGGATGACAGGGATGCCAAAGCACCGGAGAACTACACGGCTATTTTCAACAAGGTGCGGGAAGAGAGACAAGATCCAGGAATACGAACGACGCCACCACGGCCAATAGACAGCTCAAACAACCAAAATCATGAACAGAATCAAAAGGTAATGAAGAGCTTTCCTCCATTTCTGAAATTATTGAGATTCTGTTATCCATTGTCTTACATTATTGCCTGCCTTTAAAACTTTTCAGAAATGCTGTTGTTTTCCATGGCCAAGAAAATGATATTGTTCATCATCTTCATAAGCTCAGTTTTACATGGACATGTGAATATATATATTATTTGAAGGAGAGGATCTGTTTGGCTGCAGCAAATATCCTTCTGTGCCATCTAATGTAAGTGTTTGTTTGTGGGCAAATAAAGTTGTGAGAAAAAGACAAAAACTGGGGTGTTTTGGGTTATATAATTTTTTATAATTACTTGAAAATTTTGCTTCTGCTTGTGATATATTCTTCACTTTAATAATTGTATTGTGTGGTTGGCCTATTTGATTACTATTTAACGACCACATTAATTTATGATTGTATGATCATAGAAACCAACCAAATCAAACTGAACTAAAACTGAAATTCAATTCAGTCAAGAAAACTATTTTTTCCGATTCAATTTCGTTTCGAATTTGGAAACCGAAACCAAGCTATTTATGTTACACACATATATATATATATTTATATTATACATTATATATGGTATAAAAGCCGGACCATATATACTATTTAGATTTAATTTAATTTAGATTTGCTATAATTATAATAACCCTATTTAAGGAATAATATGCATAGAATTATCATAATTATAGCAAATCTTATTTCGACATCCTAAAATATTGTCTAATTGATTTTTTATTTTTTATTTTAAATGTAAATAATTATTTATTGTCAATTATGGGTTTAGGGTTTAAGCCCTAATTATTTTTCTCATATTGGAAAATTGTCAATTAATTAATATTTATTAAATGGAATGTATTCCTCGTCACCGCTTGTTCCCCGCCCCCACCCCAGTTAGACTCTATTTATTTATTTAGTATAGTTATGTAGATCATGTTATTATTATTGTATTGTATTTTAATTTTAAGTTTGATTGTTTATTGGCCAGGATAATAAATATGTTTATATTAGATTATATATGTGAATAATTTGATTTATATTTATTTATTTTTTTTGGCGAAAAGTTGATTAGTTTTTAGGGCAAAATTTGACAAATTTATCTTTAAATTCAAATTATTATCTAAAATTAACCTTAAAAAACAATTTAGTGATAGAGTTAATTATTTAATTTGAATTGTTCTAGATTAGTGATTTAAATTAATTAATTTTTCAAAAAAAAAAAAGAGAAAGAGAAAGAAAAAACAAACGGAAAAAGTTCCTCCGGCAACCTGATCCCTGTGAATTTTTCGTTGGAATCCCCACCCCAATTTCTATTTGAAATTTCATGGGAATAAAGAATGAAATGAGGAGTAAGGTTGGGGACAGGGAATGTCATCTTAGCCTTGTCCCGCTCCATGGACATCTCTAAACGCAATCAAATGGGCTATACTTTTTCGATCACCATTGACTTATTACATTCTCCTCCGATAAACATGCTCTCCATTCAAGTCTAACAATGTACTACAACAACTAAATAACATTTTAACGTCTTTTTAGGAAAAGTTGAACCAATGAAAATGGAATAAGAGACCCATAATATATAAGAGTGTGTTTGGAATACATTCTTAGATGTTTAATTAAAAAATGAGTTATTCAGTGACACAATGAAATAAGGAAATTGAGTTTGGACGAAGGAAAATGTGTCAAAAATGTTAAAAGAAAAAAAAAATTTGACGAAAAAAGACGCAATTTTTAAATTACTATTTTTTGTTGACACCCTCTCAAGCATTTGATTCTTAGACTTCCTCTTAGTAAAATTCTAAAACACTTTTTAGTTTAACCACACATGTTGATCAATATAAATAATACTCACATAATTAACAACTCTCCATATGTAACCTTTTCAAAATAGATCCCTACCTCACACAATGCTTCTCTACATCAAAGAGAGATTGTAACCAAGAAATGCATTAAGAAATCAGCATGTTGAAATTCCAACATTTGAGGACTTTAGCAAGAAAGATGTCAAGATATCTTTAATCCTCCAACTTGGTTTTGGCTAGCATGCATGACTTGGTTGAACAACCTCAAATCTCCCTCCCTCCCACATCTTTAATGCAATAAGGCTTTCTCCGACTCAACTATTAGCTCTTTTGCCTATCTTTCGAGGACCCGAACAGAGAACTGAGCACATATCCTGTAGATATCTTTGCAAATTTTTATTGAAAGCTTGAAGTAGCTCATCATATAAATCAAGATGCCCTGAAACTTGTGTCTTCTATTTTGAGTAGGGAGGCTCAAAATTCTTACTCCCCTTCACGTTCAGAGGCCCTACATAGCCCGCTCACCTTGTTGGCATTCACATTTTTACTAACCATACAGTCTGCCTTTTGCAAATTGATGGTTTGGCCTGTCGCTCTCTTGTATAGTTTGAGTGCATCCATGATGTTTTGGTGCTCCATCATAAACTTAAAAGAAAATCATACTATGATCTGCAAGAAAAATAATATAAGCAAGAAAGTGAGTGACAACGTTTACTAATACGAATACGATTGTTAGAAAGATGTTTTTCTTTTAGTAGGATCACCGAAAGTCCTTAAACATAAATGATGAAAAGAAACGAGAATAGTTGGTCCCCAAAAAAGCCCTCTCCTAGGTTTGAACTCTTCTTTAGGCACTCCATTGAGGAGTATCAAGAAGCTTATAGATTCCACACATTTCATAATGCAGTTATCAATGTACTCTTAACTAGCATCTTTGCCAATGTCAATACAAAAAAAAAGAAAAATCACTTGACCCTAACTCTTTCACAGGTGTTACTCATGTCAAGCCTTTGTTCCTAAGGCTCTCTAGTTTGTTGGACAGACACGAATGCAGCAAATCCAACTATCACAGTGCTAGGTAATAAGCCGTCCAAAGACAAAAACAATTAGGAACAGAGAAAACGATTGATTCCCAACACTTTCTTGAACTGAATTTGCAAAGATTTCAAAATGAACTCTTTACCAAATAATAAAACAATGGGGGATGGTCGATGGTGAATCACAGGAAATTAACACAATTACAATTGAAAGGTTGTAAAAAAAAAACCTAAACCGGTGACGTAGGCACGTGCGATAGAAAGAAGGGAAGAAAGCAAGCAACACGTGTTACCCAATTATTGGATGTGAGTAAAAGACGTGGCGCCTTTCAGGCTCGGCTCCTCTTTCACTGTCCCCGCAAGAACCCTGGAACTTCCTCTGTGCCGTGTCTCCATTCTCGTCCTCAATCTCAACCTTTTTCTTGATTTCTCCCTTTATATTGCCGATTTTTCCTTCTCTTTCCCTTCCATCTCTCAACCCTTAGAACCCTAACTACAAATATCGCAAACCCTAGAAGAACTAATCATATAATCGAATCTAATCTATCTACCACCTCAAATTTGCAAGATATTTTTTTCAACCGCTTATTTCAGGTACCCCATCTTCAGATTCGACGTATTTTCTAATTTTTGTAATTGGGGATTTTATTTTGTTGATCTTAGTTATGATCTCTTGGGTTTAATTTGGAGAAAAAATTGTTTTGTGAATGTTTTGACCGATGTGAGATTGAAGACTTGATGTTTTGGTTCCTGTAGTTGGGGCAAACGATCCGATGGAGTAGGTATTGTTTGGAGATGGATTTTAATGATCGGGTATGAATTTTGTGGTTTATTGTAAGTCTTATGATTAATCCGAAGATTTGATGTATTTGAATCGTTTGGTGTAACTGATTATTAAAGAATGTTTAGGGGGAAAGGGTAGTGGTTGATTTATTATAGATGTGGGGTTTTCTTTTTAATTATAAATCTGGGAACAATGTTGATTAACGAGGATTTTATTGTTGTCTTTGTTTCTGAGTTACAGATATTTGTTTCTTGTGTTTTTCCTTTCCCCCTTTGAATCTCCTTGTGTTTATTGCATGACTAGACTTCACGCTTATGGGGTGGTTGCTGGGAATAAGTGTGATGAATAAAGATATAAAGTTTTTGATTTGTGTGCATTTCAGTGAATGATAACTGAAGTTCTTTTAAGATTTTTCTTATCTAAGGTTCTCAGACTGTTATTGAGTGGTGGTAGTTGTGGTTTTTCTCTTTGTTGGAAGCCATCGATTTCCTCTTTGTTGGAAGCCATCGATTTCCTCTTTGTTGGAAGCCATCAATTTCTTTCTCAAAATTTCCTTTGTTCACTTTATTTTACATGATACATCAGCTGGGGTCTTATTGCATTCAGATTTTGAATATATTGGGCTTATGTATAGCAGGTTGCTGAGGAGCTCGAAAATATAGATGAGTACTCAGGCTATGAGGGGACATACCACAAGAGGTTATCATCGTAGGAAATCATTGGACTTGGACCTGAACAGCATGCCACCAACCGAGAACCGAGATCAAGGAGAAACATCTCAACTGCGGTTTCAGGATGCACAGGTTAATCAACAACAGCCCATACAACCTGCAATGATCGACATTGAGGCCATTGATGACGATGTTATTGAATCATCCGCCAGAGCTTTTGCTGAAGTATGTTTCCTGTAGCTTCACTTGAATGTTTAAATACTCACAATTGTTCTATTCTTATTATACTCTTTTTCTATTGATTCTGATCTGTATTTCATGAATTCCATTGTTTATCTGTCAGGCTAAAAATAAATCCAGACGAAATGCTAGGAAGAATATAGTTGACGTGGATGCAGGTATGTTTATTTCAGCTGGTGGTGGACTATAGCTAAGCAGATTTTTTTCATTACTTCCCCCCTTTGTTAATTGGGAAAGAAATTGGTAGCATTTTGGTCTATCTATTTTATTGTCATATCCTTGCAAATTTGTAATGCAATTTTATTTATTTTATTCTGTATAGGTTTTTTTTTAATAAATTCTAAAGGTATGCAGTTTGCTGCTTGTTCATTATGAAAGGAAGCTTGGAAATTTGTTATATAAGAAAATGGAACGTTGTTATCAATTAGGAGAGTAGTTTCTTTGGGATTGATGGTCACAGAAGTAGCAAATGAAACAGCCTTTAGATTTGGTGATTCATGTTTTCAAACATACCCACATTATGGCGATCTTAATTTTAGGATGTTTAAGAAGTTAGACATCTTGACGCATTAATGACTTAGAAATTGTGAAGGCACAGAAGGTGTAGTTGTTATTCCATTAGTAGTTAGATCCATTCTAGCACCGATCTTTTTGAAGACCATGTACTCCTGTCTAGAGCATGGTAAGAGAAATTAATAGAAGAATTTACAGTTGATCCATACATCCTTCCCAAAATACATCATTATACCAAATCACCAATCACCATCTAAAGGTCGGAGTTAATGATCATAGTAGTTTTTAGCTTGGATATTTGTAACCCTGGTTTATAGTTGCTTGTCTACATCCTGCTATTAGCAAACCACCATAATTCTGCCATTACACACTCTTTTGCTAGGACATGAGTGTATTCCACATGGCATCACTTACAATGGGTACCTCCATAGCCATTTGGTTAAAAAATTGTTGTTGAGTTAGCCAAAATTTAAAAAAAAAAAAAAGAGTTAGCCAGCTTCTCTATTAAATCTTTCAACTTCATCATCTTGGCATGACTAAATGTTGAACTATCCTTTTATTTAGATAAGAAATGGAGATATATAATATATATATATATATATATATATATATATATAAATACAATAACAAAAAGAGGACAGCCTAAAGGCGAGGGGGTTGAGGAAACCCCCCAACAAAAAACTAAACAAGAAGAGCCTTCCAATCGTTAATAATCATGAGAAGGCTGTAATTACAAAATAACTTGGTGTAATTTGTACACCACCACGAGGCCGTATGCTGCACAAGAACCCAATCATTAACTAATCTTATCCTTAACACCCTACTATATCTTTCGTTCCAATGATGAAGTAGCACAACTCCACAAGATTTTTCCTTTTCCACAAAGCTGCCACCGTTCAACTCATCCATCATCCAATTGTCAATCCTCATGGGGAGACATCCATCCAACCCTGAAGTAAAGAATCCTATTCCACCAAGCGAACTTGAAGTGTAAGAATAAATGGTCTAAGGTCTCAATCTCCTTCTGGCAGAGAAGACACATGGAAGGGGAAAGAGACCAATTAGGAATCTCCCTTTGGAGCTTATCATGGTAGTTAAGGCTTCTCTAAGCAAGGGACCAAAGGAAAAACTTTGTTTTTCTAGGAATTTCTAGTTTCCAAATAAGATTGACCAAAGGGAGATTAATTTAAGGAAAGTAGACTCAGTTGAAAACTGGCCTGAAGCCTCCAATCACGCTGAACTAGCCATAAAAATGAATCTGAGATCCTTACTTCCAACATCCATGGAAATAAGGATCTCAGATTCATTCACTCACATATTCTCATACTCACAAGGTAGAAGACCCCAGTCGAACTTATTGCACTTGACAAGAAGTGGAAAGTGATTGGATGTAATATGTTACTTCTAGTATGAGGTTGTATTCTTTCTTTTTTTTTTTCTCAATGGAAGTCATGTTTTTTCATTAAAAAAGTGTTACTAGTGTACTCTCTAATTTTGAGGACATGTCCGTTTTATTGTTCGAAGGAATATGTAGCAATCACCATTTGCTGCTTTGAATAAATGCCTCCCAAATCATAGTGAGGTTGGGGTGAGAGGAACGAATGGGTGTTTCATGGTAGGGAAAGGGATCACAATGAGGTTTGCTCATTTGATTAGATTTCATGTTTCTCTTTGGGATTCGATTTCAAAGACCTTTTGTAATTATTCCATTGGTAACATTTTACTATGGCCCCCCTTCTTTTAGTCGGGGCGTTCTTGTGGGCTGGTTTTTTTGTATGTCCTTGTATTCTTTCATTTTTCTCTCCATGAAAGTTGTTTCTATTAAAAAAAAAAAAAAGATGCCTCTCAAATCTTTGAGATTCTTCTTATGAAATTGGTTCTTCCTTCATTTGAAGCTTGCCCATAAATTTCAGTGAACAAAAGCAAGTATTTTTAATGCCATAGGAAGGATCAGACTACATTACAAACAATGATACCCCCGAAAGAACTACAAGAATCAAGTGTGGCTCAACCAAAATTCTCCTATTTGAAAGATTTTGTTTCCTGCGGAGGATGACAAAAATTGGGCTGGGCTGAGACATATAACTTGTCGGCGAACTATTAGGAAACCTTTTTGTAAGATGTTTATTATTTATGTTTATGGTTGTACACAATGATTGAAATATTTGTCGATATGTCGATATTTCTGTTAATCGAAGGGTTGGGCATCAAGTTAAGGGTTAATCGATCTCTCCAATATCTTTTATAAGTACATATAAAAATGTCAAATTAGTTTGGGAGTAAAAGCAACTATTATTAATTTATAAATTTCTTTTTTATTGAAATACTTGTCAATATCAAATATTTTATTGAAATATCCATAAAATTAAAATCTCAATTTTGTTATTGACATCAATATTTTAATATTTTAATCATTGATTGTACCCTCAGAGGACTGTAACTCTCAACAATTGATTTGTCTGTCAATCGCTTGTTGTGATGCTTGCTTATCTCATTCTCTCATCTTTTAATTGTTGCAGAAGAGCGGAGCAGGGTGTCAAATAATAACCGGAGCAAGCGTAGGAGAGATGTGTCAAATCGACCACCTGTAAATTCAGATTTATTAATCAATTTGGAAGCGAGCAACAGTTCTATGGTACTGGGACTACTTATATCTTTGTTACTCTTCTTCTTGTGCAAGATTTTTCCTGTGTCGTTAGGTGTAGTGTAGATCATATAATTGTCTTTTGTTGAGGTTGTAGTTTTTAGCACAAAAACCAATTCTAGCATGTTCTCCCTTATCCTGCGGGCTATGTCTGTATCTTTCTCCTGGACTAGTTCTCATGGCTTGTTCTTGCATATACAATACATCATTATTTATTATATGATCAAACATTCAAGAAAAAGTTGAGAAAAAATGGATAGGGTGAGGTTTGCTTTTGGAGTTTGTTATGTTTTTGAGAAATGATATCACCCTAGAAGCATGGAGATGGAGATGGGGATATACATGACACCACTAGGGCATGAGACAAGGACTAGACAAGACAGAAAATGGTGCATGCCATATCTGAAATATTTTTCTTTAAATACTTCTGCAAGTTCCCAATGCCTCAAACAAGTTGGATGATACATAGTTTAAACTTTTTATGGTATTGGTATGTAGGTTTAGAAATATTGAGACAACATATTTGGTCTGATACAATACTCAATAATGTGAGAACTTGAAAATTGAATAACAAATTATGTCTATCTCTTGAAGACAGACCAAGTTTTGTGTGCACCATTGGAATGGAAATTCCCCCAATGAGTTGCTGCTGAGCTCTCTCTCTCTTGGACCTTGGTTTATCAGCTGATTGGGTTTGGTAGATTTTGTTCTCCCCTTTGGAGAAGTTAAGTTAGTTTGTTTTAACATTAATTTATTACCTCTTTCCCTTTCTCTCTTTCCATGTTTGAGTGCTGCTGTTCTTTTGGTTGATTTATGTTCAAAGTTAGGGTTGTTCACAGGTTAGAGACAAATGAGAGAGGAAGAATAGAGATAATTAAAAAATGTTACATATAAATATATATGATTACCAATATAGCTTCTGATTTGAAGAAACCAGCGACTGGTTTCCCTCTTTTCTTTTTCTCTTCTCGTTTTTTAAATTGTGGGTTGGGTAGCCGTTTTCTCTGTAGGAAAAACAGACTTTGACCACTGTATCCATAAAACCAATTGTCCGATGTTGGTTTCAGTCGGTCATCGCAGTTTTTGGTCCTACTTTCTTCCACCCCTCCCTGTTGGTTAACTCTTTAATTTCTGGAACCATCGTGGATTGGTGATCTTTATTTTTAGTTGTAACATCTTATTAGCTGTTAGTGTTGAAAGTATGATTTAAAATGGAATTATGTCTCTAGTGCTTAATATTGAGCCAACATGTGATTTCTGTGCTATTGCCAGAAAGTGAAGCCTTCTCCACCGAAGGAGCCCAAATTCAGTTGTCCAATATGCATGGGTCCGTTAGTAGAAGAAACATCAACAAGGTGTGGTCATATTTTCTGTAAGGCATGCATCAGGGCTGCAATAGGCGTCCAGAGTAAATGCCCAACATGTAGGAAGAGAGTAACTGCCAAAGAACTGATTAGAGTATTCCTTCCTGGGACAAGCTTGGAGTGAGGCTTACATGTAAGTTGCTTAATTGCTTGGTCATTCTCTTGTTCTCATGGTACTGTAAAGTTGCATATGCCCCATTATTAATATGGTTTTTGGGTATTGACCTAGGTCTGAGATTTCTTTCATGAATAACCTTGTCTTAATGGTCATACTTATGGGTGAGATCTTTTTTTGTATTATCTCTTAGGGTTTAGGATTCAATTGTAATTTGGGGCGGCTGGAGCAGGTATGATTGTCGTAAGGGTTCCAGTGTAATTGCCTTGTCTGTTTGAAGGGGCATTTTAATTTGTTGTATTCATGAAAAGTTTATTACTGGGAATAATTCAGAAAATTGGTTGTATGAGAGAGAGAGAGAGAGAGAGAGGGGGGGGGGGGGTATATATGAAATAGCTCAGTTTTTCCTATACCACTCTCGTGTTTCATTTAGGCTGAAGTATAAAAATACTCCTGTGCTGTTTGAGCTTTAGCCTCTGTTTCAAAATAACTTTTTGTTAATGTTTCAAAAATATCATTGAAGTTGAAATCCTGTAAAATGTTGGACCAAAATCAAGACTTGAACGGTGTGACGACCACCTAAAATGTTGTGGTGATTGAAACTTCGTTGTAAGTCACTGCCAAAACATTTCAGCTCCTAATTTATATCCGAAATTTTAAAGAATTCCTATTCTAATGATAGAGTTGTAGCATTTACGAAAGTGCAAGGGTAATACTGTGACTTTGGGAAGTATAGTGCTACTCTTAAAACAGAGAGTAAAATTCTTAGAATCCAAAGAACACAGATGTACAACCTATAGACAGATCCTTTTCAAGTAAGGTCGTAACAGAGGGTAAACTTCAAGGGTGTATTTTATAATTTAACCTTTCATTCTTCTTCATTGCTTAGTTTCAATCACAAACCAGTCACGTATTGACAGAGAATTCATGGAGTCTGTAATCTGCTGCGTCCTATTATTCAATGCACTGTTAGAATGGTGGGAATATGAATGCACCACATATGATGTATAGAAGTTTTAGATTTTGATTGATTTAAAAGTGTGGTAAATTAGAAAAGTAGGCAGTATGTCTATTTAAAGACATTGATTATTCTCTATCATTTTGTGGCAAGTGCAATTATCTGAACTTTTATTTTCTAATATTTTTTCTTTAATATGATTACAGCTCACACCGGATTTTGTTTTTGAAGATTCGAAAGGAAACGGCTCAAGTTCTCTTGTAAGTAAGAAAAAAGCTAATTTTTAGATGGAAATTTCCAGTGTATTCTTCTGATTGCCACTGCATCTTAATGATCTCAGAGTTGCATTAGGAGAGAATGCAGGAAATTCTAATTTCCTTATTGTTTTTTGTTGTCAACTTTGATGGTTTTATAAAGTTGTAAACAAACTGACAATGAAATCCAGCAGTAATGCAATGAGTTTACATAATTATTAAAGTAGAAAGTTGCTTTTGTTGGTTGACTTCTGGTTGTCTCTCATCTATGTTATTTATATATCTGATTCTGATTTGATGATCATATTATATATTTGTTTGCATCTTTTTGAGAGCCTAGTGCCCATATCTTCGAAGACAATTTATTATCTCTTGCTAATTAGTTTGTTGGATCATGTTGGAGAAAGTTCTAACTAAATGACTGAAAATATGAAGAGCGGTCAAATTGGCAGACCTTTAAGAAAGATTTTTCATTTCATTACCTTGGCCTTGCTTACATATCTAGTTAATGCCCAATCCCATTAAGCAAGACCTACTTATATTTCATACATTTTATTCATAGAGACCATAAGCAATACTATGCTTACAGAGGTTGCTTTAGCACTGCCTTTCAAGGGTAGCTCTGGTGAACTCCATACTTTTCGGCCATCTCTTTCGGCTTTGCTATCGGTTTCTTATATGGACCCCAGTTGTATTGACGGTTGACCTCCTCGATGTAGGGAGATTTGTCACAGTTGCCATCTTCGTAGCAATCTTTGTCTTTGTATTTGTATCCATCACATTCATAATCCTCCTTGGGTTTGTATCCCTCATAATCCTCCTTGGGTTTGTATCCCTCATAATCCTCCTTGGGTTTGTATCCCTCGTAATTTTCATCTAATTTTTGGGGATAAGTTTTTGCAGTTGGTTCCTTCAGAGCCATTTCTCTTCCTCCTTCAACACTTTCCAGAAGCGCCATTGCCATTGCAGAGACCACGAGGATCGCAACGAGAACCTTACTGATCGTCATCTTTCTTGCTTTGGTTCTTCTTATCTTTCTCTTCTTTTTTTTGTAGTGAAAATGGTTTGGAGGGCTCCAAATTTATAGCTAACAAGGGAATTTAGGTAGCCTTTTTGGATTAAATAATTTATGAGTTTCTGCAGGGGAATCTTTGTTCTAATAGAAACAAGTAGTTGAGTGGCCTCCTTGCAATTCATTGCCTCTAAATTTGAATGGCCCCATATGCTTCTTTTGTGTATTGATATAGTTTAAGGTTCATTTGATTTCAGAGAAAATTGCTAAATAATACCCATCACCCAAATACAAAATTCACATTTATTATACTGCCATTGTTGATTTACTATTGCACATGAAATAGTTAAAATATTCTTTAATACATAGCCAGGATTATATATTAAAATAGTTTGAGTGAATATAACTTCTGGTAATTGACGTGTACTTTCTCAAAGTTCAACATCAACAATTTTTAATTTTTTTTTCATTGTTACGTTGCTTATTTCTGATTAATTTATACTATCAAAACATATTTTGTTCTCTATTTCTTATTAATTTTTTTATTTACTAAAAAATATTTCTTTATGTAGTTTCATCGAAATTAAATGATTGAAATAAATTTTGCAATTAATATTGAATTTGCTAAACTAAAATATGGTAATAAATTAACAAGTTATTATAGTCCATTATTATAAACAAAAAAATTACTAGATTATTATAGTTTAGGGATAATCTTTTGTTACTAATCGGTTAAATTTAGTATTTTTTTAAATAAAAAAATTAATTTGGCAGTAATTGTAATTAATTATTCAATTAAAACAATTCTTTTATTTTTAAATAATAAACATCTGTTTATTAATTAATCAATTTAAATTATATAAGATTAGTGGGATTAATCACAAAATAAATATAATTATAATTTGTTACCTTTAGATGTTTATATGAGATTGGTATTAGTTGTTTTAAGTTGGTACATTAATATAATATAGAACACCTAGGGCTCTGAAACTTAACCTTCTCGGTTCTTGGGGATTCGACTATGATCGCTTGGGTTTTGAGTTTTAGGACGGCTATGGAGACTCGTTTGCTGAAAATTCAGATGGAAAAACTAAAACTGTCGACGAAAGAGAAAGCAAACATAGTTGAAATAGAAGACAAAGGATGTTGATGAAAAGGAAAAAAAAGTTGTGTTAGAGATGGATTTTCGTCTCTCTCCTCAACCAATAGATATGGGATAGTCTTCAATGCAACACCAACATTCTACCATATTTCCAACTAATAACCTATCAACACCATTGAATGGTATCAACAATGAGACGGTTACCGTTAGTTATTCATTTTCATTCTTATTCTCTACTCTTCGCTTCTTCCTCAGTTGTTATCTCTTGGAGTTATCAAACTCCTCCTTGTCCATCACTTTGATCATTGTTTAGTTCCAGGGAAGGGGGAATTTAAGTTTTTGTTTTTTTTTTTCTTTTTCAAAGTTTGTTTCTTACATCATTTTCTAAACGAAATAGAGCTCACTTACATCAACTTAAGTAATATTGTAAATAATACTGAAACGATCAGTTACGTTTATCTAAACGATCGTCAATGTAGATATATACAATCATTCAAACAAATCCACGTGATCATTTATGTTAATTCTAAACCATTGTTCATGTAAATTCTAAACGATCATTCATGAACAATTGATAATCGTGTAGAATATTATGCGATCGTTTACTTAAAATTTATTAAATCGTTAGGTGTAAGTTGTGCGATCGTTTAGAAACAATGGCTATGCTTCACATATTTGTACGATTTGATGAAAAATGGGACTAGTTTAGAAGAAATTATGTTGGGGTAAGATGAAAAGAGTGAAGGTCTGGAATGGTATAACTTGTTCTAAAGTTCTAAGTATTCTACACCAACGATTGAATATTGATCCGAATATGTTTGATATGCATATCAAGTGGAGTTATGATCTGAGAGTCTCAGCTCCCCCAATCGATATAATTGATGATGAAAACCTAAACTATTTTTTAGAATGCAGTGACGCATCCACAAAGCCTCATCATTAAATCATTTTCTCTGTTTTAGTACATAGTTTTCAAGTCTCTTCACGTTCGATTTGGGTTGATTTTTTATTTCTCTAGCTTAGTCTTTGTAAAACACTTAGGTTTGAGAGAGAATCAGAATCAATTATTGCATTTACTAAAGAAATAAAAGATATATACAAAATACAATAGTGACCAAATAAGGAAAGTGTAGAAAGACTCAAATATATATATATATA
>JBBPDJ010000017.1:9733671-9744110 GCA_037974625.1 Cucumis cinereus
GAGGAAGAACATTATTATGAGTACTTAAAAGTAATAAGAAGATTTGAAGAAAAAAAGTTACTTGTATATCCTAGGTTAAGAGGAAGAAATATTTTGAGAGATATTTGTAGAGGAAGAAGAGGAAGAAGATGAAGAAAAGGAAGAAAAAAGAGAAACGGAACAGGAGAAACCTTTTTTTTTTTCCCACAAATTCCTAACAATTATAGAAACATTTATCAAATTTTGGGAACAAAAAATAGGGAACGTTATCAAACACATCCGTTTCTTAAAAAATTAGAAACAGAAACAGGAAACAGGAAATAGGAACGTTACCAAACGGGCCCTATGTTAACCATGCTCAACTTGTTACATAGATAATCTATACGTGTTCCATTCAATGCTTTCGTGAAGATATCTCCTAATTGTTCTCTAGTCAGATACCAAACCTTGTTGAATTTTCTCACGTACAAAATGACAATCAACTTCAGTATGTTTAGTCCTTCCATGGATCATTAGATTAAATGCGATATGAAGTGTTGCTTGGTTATCACACCACAATTTTGTTCATGTGGTGATTTCAAATCCCAACTCAACAAGAAGTTGGTATATCCAAATCAATTCTTACACAGACTCAGCTATTACTCTATATTCTGATTTCACGCTTGAATGTGACACCACATTTTGCTTTTTACTCTTCCAAGAAATCAAATTACCGCAAATAAAAGCACAATATCTTGAAGTTGATCTTCTGTCTTCTTTAGATCCTACCTAATCGATGTCTGAAAAAATTCAATATTAGTATGACCATAATTCTTATATAATAAACCATCCCCGAGAGCAACCTTCAAATAACACAGAATTTGTTCCAAAGTAGCTCAATGATCAATTGTAGGACATGTATATTGGCTTATAATACTCATTGAATAGGCTATGCCGGGTCAAGTCAATGTAAGGTAATTAAGTTTTCTCACTAACTTCCTATATCTTTCAGGATCTCTTAGCAATTCTCCATCTTTAGTGAGTTATAATTTGGACATCATTAAAGTACTACATGGCTTAGCCCCTAGCTTCCTTGTTTCAGTCAACAAGTCAAGTACATATTTTCTCTATGATAATAGTATTCCTTTCTTGCTTCTTATTACCTCAATTCCTAAGAAGTATTTTAACATGCCCAAATCTTTTGTTTGGAATTGGAAATGGAGAAAAGTCTTTAGCAACTGGATACCTAAAGCATCACACCAGCAATCACAATATCATCAACATATATGACTAACATGATGACACCCTCTCAGATCTCTTAAAAAAGATCGAATGATCTGACGTGCTTTTCTGCATTCTAAAGCTTTCAATCACCTAACCAAATTTGCCAAACCAAGCTCGTGGACTCTGTTTTAGTCCATACGAAGGCGACACACCTTTCCATTCTTCTCCTAAGAAACAAACTCTAGTGGTTGCTCCATATACACCTCTTCCTGAAGATCACCATAAAGAAGTGCATTTTTATTATCAAGCTAATATAAAGGTCAGTGATGGATTGAAGCTAATGAAATAAACAACCTCACAAATGTCACTTTTGCTACTGGAGAAAAGGTATCAGCATAGTTAACGCTATATGTTTATGCGTAGCCTTTCGCTACAATGTGTGATTTTAATATAGCAACAAAACCATTAGGATTAACTTTAACTCCAAACACTCATTTGCAACTAATAGGCTTCTTTTCTGCAGGGAAAGGAACTAAATCCAGGTATAATTCTCATCTAAGACAGTCATCTCCTCCACCATTGCAGCACACCAACGAGGATGATAATAGTCTTCATGAACAGATTTAGGAACAAATACAAACTTTAGTTGCAATGAAAGAACATGTAGAGACGACAAATGGTTATATGATGAGCACACGTTCGTTTACCTTTACGAAGAGCAATAGGATGATCATCACTTTGTTTTTGGTTTCAATGACGAAGATGCCTCTGGTACAGGACATGAAATTGAATGAGGCAAAGAAGCCTCATGTATAGGGCATGGAACTAAAAAAGGTCGTCGTTGAGCATAGACCATAGTGATGGGTGGACGAATAAAGGCAGATAGACGTAGAGCTCAATCGAGAAGAGGTTCACCCAGGAAGATACATTTTTAGGACTTTAGATCCAACTTTGTAAGTTGAGACCGAACATCTCAAACAAAGTAGGTCCAACCAAATATTTTGGGTGGAATGGAAAACAAATGTTGTTTGGAGCATTAGGTACGAAAAAGTATCTCAACCTTAAGAACAGAAAAGGGCATGTGATTTATTTGAATTTAGGGTTTAGGGTTTAGGGTTTAGCACGGTATATTTGAATTTTCTAGAATTAAATCAGTTTATATTTGATAAGCACATGAACATCTTAGAATAATATATTTATGTATACTTACATTTTTCAGATGCTTGTGAACACTGTGATCTATAGTATATATATTTACATTTTCTACTATATTACCGATATATTTGACTTATACTTTAGTTTGCAATAGCTGGTTGATCAATTGTCAGCTAGAAAAATAGAAGAAAATTAAAAAAATCTTCTAAAATGAAGAAAACGTTAATTTTAAACAAAGAATGGAAAAATGGATAATTTTAAAAAGATAATCTAAGAATAATAATAATAATCTCCAAAAGAAAAAAATATATTTTAATTAAACTAAGAGCGTATTTAGAATAATTAGAAAGAAAAAAAAAGCTTTTCAAAAGTTCATTTTTATTTAAACGCTTTTGATAAAAACTTCTTAAAATAAAATCACAAGTTTTATTAAAAAATATTTTTATGTACAAGTATGTTTGGTTTCTTATATATACTAAAAATGTCTTTATGAAAAATTTTCAAGGTTGATCGGTGGCGACTAGAGTTTAGTTGACGATGTTCGTAGGAGTTTGTTGTCGGAAGTTTGTTGATGTAGTCGTCGAAATTGGTGGTCTGAGAATGGCCGACGACGATCATTAAAGGTAGTGTCTGAAAGTTGGTCAACCAACTTTTTAACCCTTGAAACAAACACCTCTTAGATTTGACAGAGAATCAAAATCACTTATTGCATTCATTAAAGAAATTTATATATACATAACCAAATAAGAAAAGTGTAGAAAAACCCATATATATATATATATATATATAACAAGAATATTTACAATAATATAATTATAACGGTCTTTTCTTCTTGTATTCGTTTTGTTAGTTTTAAATATATATTCCTTTGCATTTTATCAATGAACTCCCATTTCACTTTAAAGAAAAAAATGAAAACTAATCTCAAGATGCAAGGAAAGAAATGTAACATTAAAACACAAATTGAAATCAAACTCAATAAAAATGTATATTTTTTAACCCTAAAACCAAATGAAAAATATGCTTAGATTTGGAGTTAGAAGATCAATATATATATATATTTTCTAACACTTCATGATGTTTCATCCATATTTCTACGAGGTTTGTTTTTCACGGATGACCCTTTTTCGGGTGATCTTATATTTTTTCACCTACTCCATAAATGTATGAAATCTAACTTTAGGCTTACGTCAGAGTGCACTTCAAGCCTTTTAAGTGACATCGCGATAGAGATGAATTGCCCAGTCCGATGGTGGTTTGTCTCTGATTCGATGTAGATGGCCAACGCGAGGTCACTCTTTCACAATTTTTTCCATTCAACATCACCTCATGTGAGGAAAGAGCCCAATGCCTTTTCCAAAGCTAGTCAAGTTGTTAAAATAAAAATGCAATGGATAAATTAAACAGAAGTTCAAAAGCTCATTCAACTTTTATGTCTCGCTAGCAAAGGTTAGAGATAAGCAACTGTCTCACTAGATAATTCATCCCTACTAAAATGTCACTAAGACGGTTGAAACTGCGTTCCACTTGAAGCATTGTGTTAAATTTTATACGTTTGTGTGGTGGATAAAAAAAAATGCATTGAAAGATGTTTAAAAAAAATAGTTCGATTTTATAAAAAGAACACAAAGGCCAGTTAGGAGTTAGGGGTGTACATAAGTGGGGTTGAGGGGGTTGGAGGTAAATTATTGATCAACCTGAGGTCCTCCTGGCAAAACTTGAACCTCGGTTCAATGTGCAAGTAAACCCAACCCATAATTTTTGGGTCACCGAGTTGTTTTTTTCTTCATAATTTATACTATTTTTTATAATTTTATATTTCAGTAAAAGTTGAATTTTTGCAGTGAACAAAATGTAGCAATGAACAAAATGTAACAGTGAACAAAATGTAACGGCATAAATATGTTATATCAATTTTTTAAAATTTTATATTCAAACAAATAACAAGCCGGTAAATTTAAAGTGTTTACCTTCAAATACATGAAACTTAAATTGATGTAAAATTCAAGTCTACATTCAAATTCATTTAAAATACAAATAAAAAAGCATTAAAAAATATTCTACTCAAAGTTGACGTCCCCATTTAAATTTATTCAATATATAAATATAATAATAATATCGGATTGAGTCGGATTAACTAATCCAGTTACTAAATCTTATAATCTAATTCAATCCAATCGAAAATATATTTTTTTAACAAATTTTGCAACTCAACCTAACCTAAAATAAAAGGTAACTCAACCCAAAGTTGCAGATAATTTGGATTTGTGAAGTTATCAAGTTTTTTAAACAACTCTAGTTGAGAAAAGGGGTTAATTTTGAAAATAATGTTTGTTTTAAAACAATTGACAAAAAAGGGTTGGGATGAAAGTATTGTAAAAAATAGGGTGTTTTTACTGTAGCAAGGACTTCCCTTTGCCCAGTCACGCCCCACGTGGACGTGGGGCGTTGACTGGAATGACTGGAGTCGTGGACGGGGTCCACGACTTCCTTAATTTTTATCTTAATGGCTAAAAATAAAATGTTTAGGCTTAGTTTTGTACTTTCCTATCGATTTGCTTTCATCGTCTTTCAACAGTTGTTTTGATCTTGGTATGTAGCCTATTTAATTAAGTAGGTGGGTTTCTATCATTAGTGTAATTGGTTTTCTTCTTACTCATAATGTTTATGTTGGTCAATCAATGAAGGAAGAAAAATTACTTCTACAACAACATAAAAAATGTTAAAATTTAATATTAATATTTTGTAAATTGAAATACATAAAAAATAAGGAGATTTGAAGGTAGAGAGGAGTTGGAAAATAAGGGGGAGAGTGGGGATTTGGGAGGTAGAGGGGCGTGGGAAAATGAGGGGAGAGTGGGGTATTTATAGGGACCGAAGTCGTGGACGTGGACGAGGTCCACGACTCCGCTTTTGAAGTCATGGACTCGGTCCACGACTCTCTTGAGCTGTTGTCGGATGCCAGTTTGACCGTCCTTGCTGGCATGCTGCAGACACGTCAAGCGAGTCGTAGACGGGGTCCACGACTCTGCTACCCTAATAAAACATGATTAAAAAAAAAATTCTGAGAAAAGATATATTATGTATACATTTCCATGACATTTTCATAAAATTGAGAACTTTGTGTAAATAGGGGGAGGAAATTGGATGGGTCGACGGCGGAGGGATAGCAAAAGCAAGAATATTGTTCAATCTTAATTGGGGACTTCCATCTCCAATTCCTTCGCCTCTTTCAATTCCAAAATCCTTCAATTTTCGATTCCAATTCCCAATTTCTGATGGGTACACCAGGTAGTGATGTAGAAGCAGGGTTCGCCAAGCTTCAAGGTGAGGATTTCGAATACTATATGCAAACCTACTCCATAATCCTCGGCCGGAATTCCAAGAAATCCACCGTTGACGTTGACCTCTCCAGTCTCGGCGGCGGCATGAACATATCTCGCCATCACGCTCGTATCTTCTACGATTTCACGCGCCGCCGATTTGCCCTTGAAGTTCTAGGCAAAAATGGCTGCCTCGTTGAAGGGGTTCTTCATTTGCCTGGAAATGCCCCGGTTAAGCTCGATTCTCAAGATCTTCTTCAGATTGGGGATAAGGAGTTCTATTTCCTTTTGCCGGTGAGGAATATTTTGGGTGGTTCAGTTGGGCCGAGGAGCTATATGGGTCATCCTGGATCGGCATCGGCGGGTCCTGCCGTTGCTGGCCCGGTGGTGCCGTCGCATTCGCACTATAATTTTCATTTGTCTGGCTCTGGAGGAGCCGCTGCTGCAGGGGCGATGGTGAAAAAAGGGAGAGGAAGAGAGTATTATGAAGAGGGATACGAGGATGAGGATGATATTGGTGGAAGTAGTGGCAAGAAATTCCGGCGAGAGGGATATGGACCTAGTGGTTCTGGAGGCAAAGCCGGATTTTCTGGCGGATTGGGTTAGCATCTTTATTGTGTTCCCCGTGCATTTTTTGATCGACTGTTTTTAGAGGTTTAGAGAAATCTACGTTCAACTTCTTCATTTTGTCACTTTGATTTTGGCTATTAAACAATTGAATCTGGAAGTGGAAAATTCTTTAATCATGGTAGAGTTATCTTATAGTGCTAGATTTTATTGTGAACTGCCAGAAAATCTTGGTTTTATTTTTATCAGAAGCCGTTTTATGGATCATGGCTGGAGTTTATGTGATTTTCAGCTATGTTCAATGTTTATATCTTTGTCTATGCGTTTTTTGTTGTCTCCCTGGTCTTTGAATTGCTTAAAGTTGATCGAAGAGGTGTTTGACTTCACCATTCTGTGAATTTATGATGTGTTTTCTTTGATACGTTTCTTCAATGTATTTATCCTGAATCTGATTGTTTGATTTAGAGCTAGTGAATGTCTGTATTATTTATTTATTTATTTGCTTTATAAGTCTATTAGAAGCTTAATGAGTAGACAGACAGTCACAAGAACAACATGGAAGTCTTTAAACTACTTGTGGACTAGATTTTGGATTTCTTCTAATACTTCAAATCATGTAAGTAGCTCTGCTCAAATTCTTGTCCTAGTATGGCTTTGGTTTACTTCCTATTCTTAAAACTTTACATTTTCCCAGATTTTATGTGCCCAATTTGTTTTAGGAACAAAGCTTGAATACTTCGGTTGAGTGTGATAAGGACCTCCTGTACAATTCTTGTTTAGAGAGAGATAAGGAAAAAATGGAATCTCAATAGAGAGAAATTTGTTAATTTGTTGTTGGATTTGAGATCTTGAATATGTCCTCTACTTGGTGTTCTTCTGTGCTAACTGTTCTTGTTACATACTATGTCTTATGAATAAATACTAATTGGGAATACTTCTGTGATCATGTTTGGCCTTTTACGAGGAGACTATTTAAAATCTTTCCTTTCTGTATGATGACTGCTATTGTTTCTTCCTCCCGTTGAAATTCTAGTATCTTATCCGACAAGGGAAAGGACATTTGCAAACTCCTTCCTTCCCATTCTTGATTATGGATTTTTTTATCAAATTGGTATCTGTTTTCATATGCTGGGATTAAAGTGAACATAACAATTGAATTAGTGCCTACCTTGAACTATTATTGCATGACCATTTGATATACTGTCTTTCTCTTGTGCCATAATTTACAGTTTCCATGGACAAGAAGTTAGATGGAAGATCGAGAGTCGATCGAGAAGCTGATAATCAGCTTCTTCAGGAAGAAAAGGATGTGGTGTCGTCGGTTGCTAATGTGCTGTCTGATCTTTGTGGTCCGGGAGAATGGATGCCTATGGAGAAACTCCACTCTGAGGTATGTTTTGATTATGAAGGATTCTCTTGCTGCTTATTTTAATATGAAAGTCTTATTCCTATACCTGTAGAAAATGAGAAAATATGGGAGTTTGGATAAAGTATATCATTTAGACAGTGACCAATTAAATTTGTAGGACTTCTTATACAAAAGAAATAAATTGTACAGGTATGAAATGTTTCTAATCCAAAAAAAAAAAAAAAAAGTTGTAAGACTCCTTGTGGTACTTTCTGATTACTATGCTATCGAATCTTTATTGTTTAGTTAAATCAGAGACTATTAGAAGGTTGGGAAATGTAAGTTATTAGGTAAAGCTGGGAAAAATAGGTTGAGTAGGCATTTTACTATTGCTTTGAGGGTTACTCTTTCTTCAGACAGCATGATTTTCCTGTCGCCCACAACTACCATTGTGTTCAGCATCAACCTATACAGTTCTCATGTCCACTTATTAGAGTTTTTATAATGCTATCATCTATCTTTGAGCTGCATACTTAATGATACCAAAACATAGAATCCCAAAATTCAGCCTTCTAAAGAAATGGGAAGTTAGGACTTGAAATTACATATCAAAGTTCTGGTGATAGGATTTCTGTAGTTATTCTATATATTCCTCTTTTCATTTAAGGGACTGGCCTGCTTTCATTTGCAAATGCTTGGACATGGAAAAAATCGACACCCAAATGATATTTTCTCGCTATCATCAAAATATGATTTCCCTTTCACTACAGACATTTTCATTTAGCTCTGGGATCGTTGGGGGAGGTCTTTCGGGGTTGGTGGGAGATGGGGCAGTCTTTGTCGGAGGAGATGGTTTTTCATCCTTCCTTAAGAGAGAAGGGTATAGTGCTGTGGCATGCGAGTTTCTTTGCCATTTTGTGAATTTGACTTGAGCGGATAGTAAGATCTTTAAAGATGTTTTTTACTGTCATTTCATCTTTTAAAGAAAAAATACTTAAGAGTCCATCTCCAACTGCACCTATCTTGTGCAACACACCAAATGTTCAATCACAAGTTGTCATGTGACAAACTTTTCTTTTCTCAAAATATATGTTTTTTTCTTTTTGAATGTTCACATTTTTTCCGGTTTGTGTTATCACAGCTGGTTGAGCATTATGGCAATGTTTGGCACCATAGTCGTGTAAGAAAGTACCTAACAACAGAGGATTGGCATGGTCCAGAAGCTAAGGATAAACCGTGGTATGGCCTGCTTATGTTGTTGAGAAAATACCCTGAACACTTTGTGATTAACACGAGATCCAAGGGCCGAGTAACGCTCGAATTCGTCTCACTCGTCTCACTGCTTTCCTAGAGCCAGAAAGTAGAATAGGGGTTTTCCTGGGTTCTGGGCGTTTTGACATAACCACATATGTAATGAGATGACATTCTCGCGCTTCACTTGCCATTCCTTACCTCTGTCCAACTTGCAGTGATTTTATGAAACTCAATATATGTAAATTATAATTCCTACTATCAATCTAAAATAGTTTTTCATCTCAATTAACTTTTTGTAGAAGGTTTCTGACTTTGTTCATGTGTCCAGATTATTGTAATATCACTGTTCATCTGCACTCATTGTAATCGTAATTTTTGTTTCTTTATGGCATACAAATTATCACAAACACAAATTATTAACTTATCTAAGTTAAGACCTGTCTTTCAATATCTCTTTTTAATTTCTAACTTTGATAATTAAATTTATAAACAGTACTTAAACTTTTGAGTTCATTTTGTTTTATCATTGATTGAAGTCTTGTTTCTGTTTGGAATATGAATCCAAAATGAATTGTTTTCTTTTATAAGACCCGAAATCCTCATGAAGATTTTTCTTAATGAAAATCTTTCTTTTTTGGGCTGAAAACTTATCATTTCAATCATTTCTAGTCAGTTGTGAAATAAAAGATTTTAAATAGCATTCAGTTTGCCACTTTTATTTTCCTAAAAGTATTATGTTTAAAAAAAATTAAATGTCAAAATACTGTGGTATACAAAGAGACCTTCAAATAATAACAATGAAACCAATAATAAAGACATTTAACTATGAACGTATCTGCTAATCTTCTTCCTCAAATATCACCATAAATTCATCACCTATCACTGTCAATTGCTCCGTCAATCGGCTCAAAGCCTTAAGGATTTGCCTAAACTACTAAAATGATGTACATCCAAAATTTCTATGAGGTTGATTTACCCAACCCAGAAAAAAAAAACCAAATCTGCAGGTCTCCATACTTAAACTGAGATGTTAGAGATGGGAATACTATTTTTTTTTCTCTTGAATTTCAAGATGTATTGGCAACTGGTTCCACATCTTCTAGAGATGAGAGGTCAATGAACTTGTCATGTCTTTTGTTAGAGTCGTCATTCCCAGGCGAAGAAAGTTTAGACTTCTTTGATTCTGGGCTGAGCCTCTTCTGTTCTGAAGATCATGATGTTAAATAACTCATACGATCTAAATGGGAAGTGACAGCATTTGTCAAGTTGTATAGAAGAGAGACTTACTTCTATTAGTAATCGTGTTGCGAGTCATTGCTAGAAATTCGTCCCAATTAAACCTTCTCAGTTCTTGCTTCTCCTGTTCCGGGAGCTCAAAGTTGGGTTCCCTTCCACACATGAAAGCAGCTCTAGGATAGCAAAAGACTGATGATCAGCTCATTCAGGTTGTTCTTTTTTTTTTCCCTCGTTTTTTAAAATGCTAAAAATAATGCATTCAAGTATAAATGGAATAATTCATACTCCTGTAAGCATGTTGACCGGTTCAGTGTTTTGAAAGGCGCGCGCCCGGCCGCGCCTAGGCGCGCCTCGGCGCTCGGCGCCAACGTTGC
>JBBPDJ010000017.1:9744210-9766886 GCA_037974625.1 Cucumis cinereus
CGCCTTTTTTTGCGCCTTGCGCCTAGGCTCCAGAAGGCCGTTGCGCCTTACTGCGCCTCGGGCTTTTTAAAACACTGGACCGGTTAAAATGTTGGTCACATTTGATGACCTTTGTTGTTTATCTTAAGAACAAAATCCCATTCATCAATCAGCTAAAAATTTGTCACTTCAAGACTTTACCTGTCATACAAATGAGCAGCTTCTTCTTGTGATCCCACAGTTCCCAAGTGTATTTGTTTTTTGTCAACCTTTATAGCAGCCTGCCATTTCATGTTCTTGAAATAAACACCCCTCATTAAGAAAGATTCGTCAGGAAAATGCTTTCTCCGGTGTCTCTTTCTGCGCTTTACAGGAGGGTCTGCTAGAATAGCATGCAGCTTGAGTCATAATAATATACCATGATTATATTATGTCTAAATATAGATTAAACGAATGATCTCTCATCTCTGGATGTTACAATATGTAGATGTCACTTCAAAGTTCAGTGAAAAAAAAAAAAAAAAAACATCGTATCTTCCTAGCGGTACACTCAAGATATAAGGCCACAGAAGAAGAAATGGATTATCAGATTTGTGTCTCCTGTTAGTGGACCTACAAGATTAAAAGAAAGTAGATATAACTTAAAATTTTAGCTATGCTCATATCAGACCCATTAGAAGACAGATGTTTATCCATCTACACGGCAAATGCAATGCGACCTACCCCCACCCTTCCCCACCCAAAGATGAATCAATAGCATAATATAACAAATAATCTCACATCAAAGGATCGACTTATATCTTTACTATTCTAATATCACATCCATTCATGTAACTTATAGATGTGAAGGGATGATTTGAAGCCAAACAAACCTGCAATTGGCTCGTCGTTTGTCGTGTCAATTTGCTCTGTTGATGTATCCAAAACAGATACCCCTGATGATTCAGGCTCTATATTTGCAATTGGATTCTGGAAAACATCATATTATCGAGATGAGTATCCAGCATAAATGTCCATGCTATGTACTAAAAGACAAACCAGTCTTGCATTGGGAGGAAAAAGGAAAGTAAAGAAAAAGGATAATTAATCTTCTTTTACTTATGGAACATGTGTGGCATTCCTATAAGAACATTGCAAGACCTCCAGCGAATAAGGTTCTATGTCAAACTTAAACCAGTTCTGACTGAGATGATGACCATTTATCAAAAGGTAGAGTTATATTAAGGGTGCTCAAATATGAGCCTTTTTATGCAGATTAACCTTATGTAGATTACGTAGTGACTATATAATAAGATGCTTGATGGGATTGATACTTTTGACTTCGGTGGTAAAGGGAAAGTTCTTTGGAGTTGCGCTATGCAGTCTCTCTTGTGGTGCCTTTGGAAAGAAGGAATAGTAGAATTTTTGCTAAGTATACTTCTTTTGAATTTTTTTTCCCTTTTTTTTTTGGCTTTTATTAAACATACATGATACATCCACTTGGTGGTGCAGAAATTATGCCAAATTCTTTTGTAATTAGTCTTTTGATGATTTTTAACGATTGAAAGGCTCTTTTTCACAAGTGCTCTACGAGGGGTCTTATCAACCCCTCGCCCTTGGATTGTTCTTTTGGTTTATAATGAAATATACATGGTTGTTTATTATAAAGAAAAAACATTATGAATGTTACTGGAAGTGTGAATACTTTATAATCCGCCATATCATCTCATGACATTTCATTAGACCTCCTATTCTCTTTTAACCACCGAAAAAAAAAAACACCCTGCCAAACTTAAAGCAGACTAGATGCAAATTTTGCAAATTGTACCAAAATTTGAACGTTAAAACAATAATTAAATGTCCATAATTCTAAGTTTATTTGGGACACAGGATGACATATATCCTATTCTACAAAAATGACATACCAAGATAAATAATATGATGCATCACTTAACATGAGAGTCACGTTATTAGAGGGAAACTCGTGCCATCTTGTACATTGATCTTACACCAATACAGTAATTGCTATTAAAAGAACATGTCCATTTTTATTTTACAGATAATTTTGCCTCAGATAAGAATTGTGAAGTACAAAAACTGACAGCAAATTATGCTATGAAACAAATAGAAAGAAATAAGGTTTTGAAGTGAGAAGCTATGTACTAAGAGGAATGGTCAAGGTAGGCGGTAGCCAGTTCTTTTATTAACAATATGATGTGATTATGTAGTGATTAAAGAAATTGGAAATCTTAATCTACTGACCTCCTCTATCTTGTTAACTTCATCTGAACAGATGGGATAAACCCTAACGAAGTTCGTACAGTGCACATGATCTTCAGCAGTCAAATTTTCAGAAAACTTCAAAACTGGAGCAACAAATGACCCTTTGCCTATAAGTCCCACATGGGTAAGTCATATAATTTTAGTTCCTCTGAGTCAATTTCATTCAAAATCATGAATCAAAAGTGCAAAACTATATGTATATATATAATTTTTAAAAAGTCAGTTCTTTCAACACATTAATTAGCTTAAGCAAAATGCGTAAAAGCCTTCTCCAATTCAAGGTCAGTGTCCTTTTCTCAATACCATAACTTTAAAAAGTAATCTTTACCAGAGCAAAGTCCCAGGAGTTTTCGCCTTCTTAAGCTCACCATAATTAGCTTCGATCCTGTTATCAGTGGTATTGTTTGGTTCTTTCCAGGATCACCTCACATCTAGACCAGACAAGCAGAACAAACTCGATCAGCTTCAATGAGAATAAAAAAAACATCTCCAAAACACTGGCCAACATGTAGCTAAACTGATGGATAAGGCTAAAAGAACAGAACTTATTTGATTATAACGGTATAAAGAATGCACGTTTCTACGAATGACCAATAAGGATGACCTATTTTCAAATTGATTCATAAGTTCAAGAAACTCAACGCAAATGAATGAATAGATTATGGTGAACTCTCTTCTTCTCTAGCCGATGTCAGAGAATATAATCTACAAGATTAGCTTTCTTTTCTAATCAATTAGAAAGTCATTCCAAACCGACTCTAAATAATCCTAGCGTTTAACTTCATTTTCTTTCGACTGAAACAATCTGAATAGAGTTAAGATGTGCAACATAAGATACTAATACACAAATTCAAGCATCATACCATGAATAATCTAAAAGTTGTGCCAAGCCAGTTTAAACTATCACCACCCGAGAAGCAATAAAGAGCAGTACAAAGCTAACAGTTAGCAGCTAATAGCAACTTGAATTGAGCAAAAACAAACACAGAACACAGAACACCTACACCAATTTGGCTAGCTCCATCAAGATCGTTCAACCGAGCTGAATACTGCTCAACTAGTTAAAAGTATTAACAAACTCAAAACAAATCGAAATCTCCGAAGTCAACTTGAATGTTCAAACCTTCTCCTTCTTGATCTTCCATTCATATCTAAAACTCCAGTCCCAAACGTTGAACTCAAAATTCAATGTAAACACAAGAAAAAACCATCAAACTCATTTTTCTCATTATAAGTCAACCAAAAATCCATAGACCCAATTCATGAAATCGCTAATCTAAACAAACCCAATACTAAAAAAACGCCAACTCAGAAACCCAAAAGAGAAAAACCAACAACAAACAACTCATCAGCATTCGATTCTTCCCGTCAACGCCAAATGCCAATTACCGAAAACTAAGCAAAAGCGATCAAAGAGAGAGAGCTGCCGTTCGTACCTGAGGAGGAGACGGCAGCGGCGACGGCGGAGAAGAACGATTGAAGAAAAAAAAAACAAAAACTAAGAGGGGATTGAGATTATGAAGAGAAAAAGGAAGGTGGTAAACATTTAAAAAAAATTAAGAGATTATACGAAAAATCCTTAACACATCATCATCATCATCACTATAATCTCTACCACCTTTATAAAAATTGCTGGTTTTGTAAAAAATTGTTAATTGTTTGGAGTGATGAACTCAACAATGGATATAAATATATATATATATATATAGAGAGAGAGAGAGAGAGAGAGAGTGTTGATTGTAGAGAGAGAAAGGTTGAATGAGAAAAAGGAATGGCATATCTTCTCTGAACTTCAAAAGAAATTTCAACCATAGTGTGCATATGAATGCTGGAAATTTTCCAACATTTTACACTTTTTTTTCTTCAAATTTCATGTGCTTATTATGTGTACAAGAAAGATCCATAATTGTCAACTTTCCACTTATCAAGAATTATAATAAAATAATAGCTATTAAAATCTAAACTTAATTGGTTGGTGGTTCAAATCTATATTAATCCATAATATATATAAAAAAAAATAATAATAAAGGTTTCTAATTCATCAAACATCAATTAATAAAACATTACTTATTTAATGTTCGAAGTGTGAATCCTTTCGATCCTACAATGCTATCCTTTTAACGATTCAATTTTAATCTAAGAAATATTAAAATGAGTGTGGAGTATATTTAAGATTCATTTATGAATTAAAATGAATCAAAATTCAAATTAGCAATTTAATGTAAATTAGCATATACCAACGTTGCTCTAAACTTTTAGATTAGGTTTCAACTATGTCTCCTGGAATGGTAAATTGCAAGTAACTTGGAATAGTTGTAAATGTTGCATGCATTCGAGAATGGTAAATTGTTCATCGCTCCCAATTATTGGATTACAAGTGATCTTCCACCCCATGTTGAACCCTAATAATAATAATAATAACACGAATAGTTAAAACATGTATTATCAACCACAATATTATGGATTTGAATCTCCTACTCTCTATGTTTTTAACGAGGACATTAACGAAGCTAAGCTATATACATTATGTATAGATTGACGAGACTATAGCTTGTATTTTTAAGATTTGTCTTCCAATATATAAAATGTTTTTATGCCATTAAAATGTTAGGAATTTTTTTAATAACAGTTGAGTTTTCGTCTTACAAAATTAATATTTCTAACAATTTTTCTAGGTACATTCGAGATGAGGTCAACCAATTTTGGTTGGTTTTGGGCCTAGATTACATTGACATTCAAGTAATTTTTTCAAATACTCCCAAATATTATATATGTTCCAAAAAAAATTCCAAATTCGGTTATTTTTAACCAATATTATATCAAAATCTTAGTAAACTGTTAATTTTTAAATGGATTCTTTAGATGGAATGTAAGAACTGTATTTGGCAAAATAACTAAATTTGGAAAAATATATAAGATTCGGAAATATTTTAAAAAATTATTAAAATCTTGTCGAGATGCATCGAGAATACCAAAACAATGTTGGAAATTTTTAATTAATTAATAACATTTCGTGGTTGATCTCGTTGAAATGGACTGAAAAAAATTGTTTCAACAATTTTTAGAAAGATACTAGTTTTATAGTTTTATAAGACGGAAAATTAAACTGCTTATTTTTAACGATTTCTTTCTTTCTTAGATTATATAGTGAACTCAATAATCAATATCTAATCTAGAACACATCTACCCATAATGTCCTAAAAAAAGAGAACAAAATATATTAAAAAATGAAATATGGTAAAAAAATTTACCTTTTCCTTAAAATCAATTATAATCCATAATGTTAAGATCTTATGATATGCCACAATATAAGATTTTGAAATAAGAATAGAAAAGAAAAAATAATCCAAATTCCAATTATATCAAATATAATTAAAAAATTTACAAAATATTTACACAAATAAAAAAAATAATTTACCCACAATTTGTTTTATTAATAAAGATATAATTAATCACATTATTTAAAATAGGTATTAAAAAATTATTTAAAGTACAAACGTGTGCCTTAAGAGAAAAAATACAAACGTGTGGAAGTAAAAGAAAAATAATGGCTAATAATTATTGACTTATTCTAAGATGACCTCTAAGTCAACCAACGAGGTCTCGAATTTATGATACAAACAAAAAAAAATGAAAATTGGGTCTATAAGTATATGGAATATATATATATATATATATATATTACTAATTTAAAACCTGATTTTTATTAGTATATTAGTGAGTATTAATTGATATATTTTTTTAGTTTATAATTATTGCGATTAATTTTATTTTAGTAGGTGAAGGAAAAGGGTATTTTCGTAAATTGAACAAGGAATAGATAAGAGAGGACATATTGGGAATTCAAGGAAATGAGGTAGGGTAGTTGTGGAAAGTAAAATAATAGGGTGGGTTGGTGGTGGGTAGGGAGCCGCAGGCACCGACGAATGGGTGATTGTATTAGTCGGCCACCCACCTGATGCCTTGGTTCAAATTTAAGAGCACCGAAAATAAGTTCAAATCTTAAGTTTGTTTGTAATATTTTGTTAGGTTAAATTGTATAAAGTACCCTTAAATTTTTTCATATTTGTCCTGGAGATCCTTAGGGGGTGTTTGGGTTAAGGAGTGAGTTATTATAGTCCTAAGTTATTGTGGTTGAGTTATAATAGTTTGTGTTTGTGGTGTAGATTATTTTAGTTTGATAAGAAAATAGTGCAACACTGTAGCAAATAATAAAAAAATGATGAATGTCAAATAGTAAAAACTGTAGCAAATAGTAAATACTGTAGCAAATTGAGGATTTTAAAATAGTGTTTACTGTAGTTAATTGGGGATTTTTAAATAGTATTTACTGTAGCTATAGGGGGTTATTATAGTTCGGCATAATCCTTGCCCCAAACGCCCCCTTAGACTTTTAAAAAGAGTTCAAAAATATTCATATTGTTAATTTTTTATGGAAACTATTATTATTTTAAGGGCAACTTTTATAATATAACCTATATGAAGATCGAGTTACTTTTAAATGTACAAATTTTAATAGTGTTTACTATTGAAATTGAGTTGTTTATACATAATTATTAGGTTTGTAGACTAAACAATTCCTTATTCAAGAAAATTAGAACTCACATTTTTATACTTAAAGATTAAAATTTAATTTATATGATTTGATAAAATCCTTTTAAATAACAGTTTTTACAATAGAAACTATTACTAATAAGTTCATCAAACAATAGAGACTTTACGAATTCTATCAAATTCTAAATTCTAACTTTAAGTACGCAAAGTACAATTAATTTATAGTGATTAAACTTGTAATCTATGATCTATTTTTATTTCATAAAGTGAATTGGGACAGTGGTTTCATTTTTATTTATTTATTTATTGAAAATACATTTAGTTTAATTTAGATTCAAAATTACATTTTATCAATCTATATTATTGAATTCTTTACACCTTGGGATTATTGGAAATTGGAATGTTATTTACATTTTATTGAAGTCCAAATTAGTTTGGGCAGAGTCCTTTGACTAGAAATAATAGGCTACTTGTCCAAATTAGCTTTTACATTTTGTTCAAAATAAGTATATATCATGAATATACATGGAAAGACAATTAAATGAATATATATCAATTTTCTTTTTCTTTTTCATATACAATTGAAGGCTAATTTAGTTAGTTTGTCTATAAATGTCACAATTTTCTCAAGTGATATATGTTAATCTTTGATTCAAAATAATGGAATTTAGTGCTTAAGTTTCAATTTGATAAATATATTTCAAAATTTTATATTTTAATTCATAATTTTTTAGTTTAATTTATCTCTAGTCTCTAAACTTTATATGTTATATTTTTACCTTTAAATTTACTTTTCATTGGATCCTTAACGTTTAAAATGTAAATTATACTTAAGATATAACTATGGAAATAATATTATTTTTTTTCTACCAAAATCGTAGGAGCTAGCTCAATGACATTAAATCCTTTGATCTAGAAGTTAGAAACAAAGGTGTCGAAAACCTCCTTGAATCCATCAATATTTTCACAATTTTAAAAATTCATTTAGAGAGTACAAATTATTTATTTAGTAAGTTATATTAAAAAATTATTAAAGTAAGTTTAGGTAATTGACTTGCCATTTTTCTCACTTGAGCATGATCACCTGAAAAAACGAGCATGATAGACAAAAGGTGGTCGGTTGGAGAGAAGAGGGATTGATCGATGTCGATTTGGAGAAAAATCAAATTGAAAATTTTCAGAAATATTTTGAAGAATAAAATTGACCAACCTGATCGACTTTTAATCAGGTTTGAACATTTACAAAATCAATCGGTATGTAGTCCAAAAACCTAAATTTTTAAATTAAATTAATATATATATATATATATCGACATTTTACTGAATTTTCTTTGAGAGTGACGGCGGACTGTGGGTTTAAAGGCTGTTTGAATTCATGCATCCGCCTAATTCTCTTCTCTATATTACCCATAACAATATTTATACAAACGAAAGCTGAAGATTTCGGGGCCGGCGACAAATTAGGGTTTTTTGCTTCTTTCTATATTTCTTCCAACCGCTGTACGATGATCTACGACGTCAACTCTCCCCTCTTCCGCTCTTTCCTCACCCAGAAGGGAGGAGGAGCTTACGACAGAAGGTATTTACAACTCTTGTTTTCACCATGTTAAGAAACCTATTTGCGCATATTCTTTTTCCTAATTTAGTTAATTCGTTAACTCATCTTCTCTCTTCTCTCTTACTCCTTATTCACCTGATTTCGGATTTTAGGTCGTTTTGATTTTTGTTTACTCTCATCTTGCTTTTGCCTGAAACTTATCTAATTAGTCTGTTATTGGTTTGATTTTCTTTATAACTGAATACATTGAATTGGTAGTTACCGAAATTTGTTGTACATTCATCTGGTGAGCGAAATAACGGTCGGAGTATGAATGCTCTTGGAATTGGTAGCTAAGTATCTGGCCATTTAGTCCTCAGTTCGATTTTCGTGTTGCTTTTTTTATGGATGTTTGCTCTCGAATCTTCCAAGTATTAGGTACTCCAAGCGTACTTGTTACTTGTTAGTGAATATGATTTAAGAAGGACGTTCTATTTTAGCGTCAAGCGGATTTGAATTGATATTACTCATGAAATAGTGTTTTGACCGGCGAACTCTACTGTACTGTACCATTAATTTCTACAGAAAGCTTCTTAGCATAGTTTAGCGTTTTAGATTCATTGAGACTTTGGATTTACATGATTTGAATTCAGTATATAGCTAGCGACATCAGGTGGATTTAAACTTTCTAGTACAATTATGTTCTTTTACTTTAAGATTTTCAAGTGTAAATTAAACTTTCTTTTGGAATCTTCAGCTGAAAGGAACGAGAGGCATTTAGCATTTAGCATTTAGCAATACTGCCTTTAGCAAGATTAGTGGCTTCTTTTATCTTGGTGTAAATTTTACTACTCTGCCTTTAACAATTCTAGTCTCAGTGATTTTGTGCCCCTTTTTTTGTAATTTCTTTAGCCTAGAGTTTTTTTACTACTGAGCAAAAAGTGTATAGTTCAATCCTTCAAAAGCGCATGACTGACTTATCTTTCTTTGGTTTAGAACTTTTGGATCTGGCCTGGCTTTCTATGCAATATTATTAAAGATTATGTTCAAACCGTAGTGAATATCTTACTATACTAAACCTAAAAAATTAAAGATTGTACCCCTCATACCTTTTGCTTTCTTCTCACTATTGACTTCCAGAATATCCTTAATTGTTGTTGCTATGCTAATGATAAATCAGCAGTTAAAAGGGGAAATAATTTTATTATTATGTTGAATGCTTGTCTCTACTGTTTGAATTACGCAAGAGTATGGCTTTACTTTCCACAATGCGTAATCCAAAAGATAGTAATAACAGAATATATTCTGTATTTTGTAATGAATTTCCTGGACTTGTAATCATCCAATTGTGATGTTAGAAACGAGCATTTTGTCATCTGATCAAGTTGTTTGTGATGTTTACTTCAGGAAAACTGAGGAGCAGAAGCCGAAAGAGCAAAGATTCAAGGCCAACGAGAACAAGCCTGTCATGACAGAGTAAAACCAGCATGAATTTATAGGTTCTAGGTCATATTGTAGTCTAGTCAAGTTTGAATTTCTTGGATGGAACCAATTTTCATATTCCTTGTATGTTACAACATTGTGCCACTGGACACTAAAGGCATGATATACTCCAATCACCTCTTTCATTGATGATTTTATGTGTTGAGACCAAGCCTTTAATATCAATTTATGAGTATTTTTGTCTCGGGTAAATGCTTTGTTTGTACGGTTGATGGAATTATGAAGCAAAGGTTAATTAATTAATGTCTTTAATTATTATTCAATGGTGTCGGTAAATCACTGGAGAAAAGGAATGATAATTGGAGTGGATTCATTCATCCTTTTCCATTCCTTTTTGACTGTTGGTTGAATGCACAGGACAAGCAGGAATATAATTATGTAACATTCGCATTGGACAAATACAAATGGAAGAAGAATCCTTCTTTCTTGGGCGATGGGAACAATATCTTAACATTGTCAACCTTGATGGGCCCATTCTCACAAAAGCATCCGAAGCACCATTATTGTCATGACACAAGCATTGTAAGTTCCCTCGTGACTTCACATCTTTGCTTTTCTTGTCTCTATTTTTCTCATTGAATTAAGTAGATATATGTCTACATGTAAAGGGGGATGAAAAAAAGCATTGATTAGGGGGTTAAAAGGAAAAAAGAAAACCCATCCTCTTTTACTTTTTAGAATTTTTACCTTATTTTCCTCTATGAAATCTTTACACAGACAGTTAGGATATGTGTCGTCAAAATGAGCATAACTCAACTTACCTTCAGTATCTACAATAACTTTGAGGGTTATAAGTTCAATCACTTGGAGAAAAATAAGTTAGGACATGTGTCTAATTTGCAGCTTCTGTTGCATAGACATGCTCTCAAGTTCCCATAATCAGTAGTTGCATTGTCATGATGTTGTTCCTTTTTTATCCCTCAAAAGGCCTATTCCTACACTAGAACACACAACAACCCTACTTTCATGGGGATTTACTTTAGGCTGTGAGTTATGGATGAATCCATTCCATTGATATTTTTTTTTTCCAAATTTATTCTAATTCTCTAGAAATGTTAATTTTAAAAATAAGTCATTTTGAAAAGAAGATAAATGAAAGTTTTCCGCAACCACCTTAAATAATTTTTAAGGAACTTTAAAGGGGTGTTTGGGGGTAAGGAGTGAGTTATTATAGTCCTAGGTTATTGTGGTTGAGTTATAATAGTTTGTGTTTGGATGGTAGATTATTTTAGTTTGAGTTATAATAGTATGTGTTTGTGGTGTAGATTATTTTAGTTTGAGAAGAATATAGTGCAACACTGTAGCAAATAGTAAATACTGTAGCAAATTGAGAATTTTGAAATAGTGTTTACTAGAGTGAGTTATTATAGTTCGGCATAATCCTTGCCCCAAACGCCCCCTAAAAGTTTATCTTCAACTTTTTTTATTAAATGAGTTTAAACGAAAATAACAATTTTAAAAAATATATATTTTTTCTTTAGTCAATTCAAATAGGTTCTTAGCATTAAAAATATTTTTCAAAGTGGGGAGGTTTTTTATTAAAAAAAAAATTAAAAATTGAATTATTTCAGACAAAGTATATAATTTGACCATATACTTTACATCCATGACCACAAAGTTTTGTTTTAATTTCTAAACCAAGTTTGACAATTGTTGTTGAAAATGAGAGATTTGCCCCTTTTTTCTATTTTTTTTTTTAAAATTATTATTATTATCTTGGTTCTACCACTTTTATGAAATATATAGTTAGATAAGTTTGTTTCATATGTAGAGATGCAATCTCTTGCGAGGGTCTGATGTCCACAAACGTGCCTCATTTTTGCCTTTACAAGTCTTACCTTTCCTTTCCTTCTGTTTTTTCTCTTGTTCTTTTCCTTCTTAAAAGTCTTTTTTTCTCTTCGTTCTTTTCTTTTCTTTATAGTATTTGGTGTTATTAGTAGATACAACCTCCATTTCAATTCATTTGATAGCAACTGCATATTGAATATCTCATTTTTTTAGACTCTGTTTGGTATCCATTTTGTTTTTAGAAATTATGCCTACTTTCATCCTCCAATCTTTATCTTCTTTTTGCCCTTTGTTTAAAAAACCAATCCAACATTTGAAAACTAAAAAAATAAATTTAAAAACTTATTTTTGTAGAAGTTTACAATCATGCAAATAATAGTAAGAAATGAAGAGAAAGAAAACATGATTAATTTTCAAAAACAAATAAACAAATAGATAGAAAGTAATATCGATAAGTTTAGTTTTAAGACAAAAAATCAAATTGTTATTAAATAGTTTCTAATTTGGCATTTCTATTTTTGTAAGTTGAGTCAATTGAAATTATAAAGTCAGAAACTTAGAAAAACAGCATTACCACAATTTGGTTTTCATGAAGGGAATAGTTGTAGGTTCCAATCATTATTTTGTGAACAATTGTTATTGCTTAGAAAAGAAATCAAATAATTGTGCATTATTTTTGTAATGAAATTAGTATGATTTAATAAATTGATAATATGGTAATTTTAGGGAGATTAAAGTCGTAAATCAATTAGTTAATTTGTAATAATGAAAAGGCAAAAGTGTAGGGTTGGTTGTTAGGTTATGGTAAGTGGTAGAAAGGTAATTGAAGGAACAAAGGCTGGAATTAGTGGTAATTGAGTATTATTAATTTGAACTTTTGCCTTAATATTTCACACAATTAGAATGGGATAATAATAATAAAATAAAGTAAAGTAAAGGAGTTTGGTTAATAAGATATTATAATAATAGACAGACAAAAGTTAGCAAAAGTCTGCCATTTTCTTTCCCTTCTTCATTCTTCTTCTTCTTCTTCTCTTTCTCTCTCTGTTTCAGTCTGTTTCCTTTATTCACGCCGCTTTCTCTCTCAATTCTCATAACACTTTCTTTTTCTTTCCCCCTCCATTCCTACCATCGTCATTGTTATAGAGCTTCAACAAAATAGAGAAAGAAGAGAAAAAGAAGGAGTTTAACAATGTCTGAAATTTCCATCTCCAAGAAAGGATTTGGATTGTCCTGTGTTTCTCATTTCTTTCATTTCTTCTTCTTTCTCCTCTCTCACCCTCTTTATTTCTCTTACTTCATCTTCTTCTTCCCTTACTTTCTTAAACTTCTTTCCTTTCTTTCTCCTCTCTTCATCACCACTTTCCTCCTCCTCTTTGCTTTCTTCTCTCTCTTTTTCCCTTCTGACCATCATCTTCTTCATCAATTTCCTGATTCCAAGATGGGCTTTCTTTCTACTACTTACCAAATTATTTTTGACACTTTGAGAACCAGAACACCAGAGGAAATCCATGGATTCCCCCCCATCGAAGAGCTTGAAGCTTATAAAATCGTCTTTGAAACTTACACTTTTGGTGCCTCTGAACAAATCCCATATGGCGGGGATGACAATCCAGAACTTGAAGTTGATTTTCAAGAACCCATGGAGGATTTCCCTGAAGATATCCAAATTCTCCCGGATGAAACTGAAGCAAAAACAGAGGAATCAAAAGAATCCCAAATCGAAAACAGAGAGAATGAAATGATGAAAGATTTGAGGAAAATGGCAGAAGAGTCATCAATATCTTCAATAACAGAATCGAGTCCATGGAGTTCACCAGGGAGTTTCAGTAGTAGTAGAGAGTATAATAATTATTCATTAGGAAGCTATGGATCGATGAGGAAAGAGAAAGAATGGAGAAGAACACTAGCTTGTAAGCTGTTTGAAGAACGGCATAATTCAGAAGGAACAGAAGGAATGGATTCATTATGGGAAACATATGAGAATAGTGAATCAAAGAAGTTACAGAAGAAAGAGAAAATGAATGGGAAATTGAAGAAAGGAAAGAAAATTCAAAAGAAAGTAGATGTAGAAGAAGATGATGATGAAGAAGAAGAAGAAGATAGAGAAGGGCAACTCTGTTGTTTACAAGCATTGAAATTCTCAGCAGGGAAGATGAATTTGGGAATGGGAAAACCAAATCTTTTGAAAATGACTAAAGCTTTGAAGGGATTTGGATGGTTGAACAGAAATGGAAGTAGAAAGAGATTGATCCATTCATGAATTGTTGGTACTTTACTTTACATTTCTTCTAAGTTCTTCATCATCCTAATTCTCTATATTTTTTTTTTCCTTTTCTCTTGGATTCAACTGTTCAAATAGTGAAAGTAAATATTTTTGTTATGGTTGCTAATTGTAGATCTACCTAATCTTAACCCATTTCTCTTTTTTTTTTTTTTTTTAATAATCTTTTTTTACCTTTATGAGTCTTTGTTTTTGTTTTCTCTTTTGTTTCTTTGGAATTACTCATTATATGTGTTTGGTTGAGTGATGTTCAATCTACATTTCTTTTTTCCTTAATCTCTGTCTTTTCCTAGAATATATGGTTGCGAATCTGGAAATTTGAATCTTTAAACTTTGCTCCTGTTCTGTTCTTGATTAGTTAGTTAACCTGATTAGTACAATGTAGAAAAAAATGAAAAAGAAAGATTAAGACCCGATTTGTTAACAATTTAGTTCTTAAAATTGGGTTTGTTTTTTTCATAAAAGATTAGCATGATTCTAGATCTTTTCCGGTTTTTAAAACTTGGATGGTTTACAAACTTAGTTTTCTGGGAAAATTTTAAATTTGTAACCTTTAAAACTTCGAGATTATAACGAATTTAGCCTTAAACAGTTGTAAATATGACAATTCACACTACAGCATTTAATTTGTTTTCGTTAAGCTTCTAAACTTTCATAAATAAATTAATTTATTGTCTCTGGAAAAATTATCGTTACATCAATTATCACAGGTATGTATATACTTTTCAAATGTTTGATTTACTAAAAATCTAAATTTATTCGCTTATAAAATTAGAGTTTAATCGAAACAATTATAAGTTTTATGTTATATATATATTTTTTGAATGAAACGATATGAAAAGTGTAAATTAATACAATTATTAGTTTATAATTTTGATCGATACAAGGTTAGAAAAAAATTTTAGTTGAATTTTTTACTTGTGATCATAAGAGATTGCTTGGCTGGTTATATTCTTTGTTTATAGTTTGTGTTTATTCTTTAAGTTACCTATCAATCTTAAACTCTAGACTCTTTTTTTTTCGAGAATACTTTTGAACTCAAAATATTTAGTTTTGAAGATATGATCATTTTGTAATCAGAAAAAACTTTTATTGAATTTATATTTTGAACATTCTCCGTTAGGAGGTACGGTTGGACGAGTGATTCATGAATGTTGTCGGATGGGACGTGACAATAACTTAAAATGAATTTTGACATGATGAATTTGAGAAATATGCAGATAAATGAGAACATGTAAAAAATAAGGTAAATCGATTCAAATTCACAATAAGAAAACAACTCAACTAGCGGTTGAAGATCATATGCTCTCAATCAAGATTTTAAAATGTTTGAATCTATCTCTCAATCTCATAGATTGTTGAATTAAAAGAAATCAGTGTTTTTAAAAACTACTTATATAGAGAGACATGTATCAAGATTTTGATTTCAGTTTTATGGAATCAAAGTTTAATAAAAATGGCATTTGATTGTATGTTTCTTTATTAGCCAATCTAAAAAGTTAAAAGTAAAAGATATGTTGAATCTTGAAAATGCTTTCAACTTGAATCAACCTTTAATCCCCTTTTTCATTTTTCACTTTTCTGACTTTTGACACCCACCCAAAAGATCAATACTTTAAAACAGAAGAGAATTTGAGAGTGCAGTAAAATTAGTTTTTGCTATATTTCATTCAACTAATCCATCCATGGGAACAAACTAACACCCATAAAAACATGAACAAACTCATAACACGAAATATAAAATCCCAACAAGATGAATCTTCTGCTAACGAACTGTAAAAGCCGTAGGTGTAGGATTAAATCGTTGGAGTAAGCATGTTTGAGGTGAGGTGGCGGACGTTGAACTGGTAGACTCCCTAATACCCTCCTCAATTGTGGTGGGAGGTCAACGATACCATGTTTGGACCACAAGCATTGAAACTGAGAGTGGGATGAGAGCCTTCGTGAGGCAGTCACCAAGCTGATCAGAGGTAGGAACATACTGAACCTCAAGAGCGCCTTTGAGCATCTGTCAATCTTAATATGCTTCGTGCAAGCATGGAACACAGGATTGGCAGCAAGGGCGCAAGACACGCTTAGTGGTGCTTGGTGCCAATGAAGATCGGTTGGGCGCTGAAGGAACTGACTGAGATGATTTACTATGTAGGCAATATCAGGGCGTGTCGGCGTTGGATACTGAAGTGTGTTACGCACACAAATCTGTATATAAACCTACTGCTAACATACCATCAACAAATTTAGTGATTTTTTAAAAATATATTAAAATTTTATATTAAAAATTTAAAAACCGATCCGTCGAGGGAGTTCGAGGGTCATGGATCTGCCCCTGGCTCGAATGATGTTGCGATAAATGAAAGGATCAGCTAGGAAGTTGTCATGGTCTCAACATGGGGACCGAAGGGATGACCGGAAGGATCAATAGGATAATAAAAATGTTGAGTAAACTCATTTGGACATTGAAAAATTGATATTTAATAATTGATCATTTGGTTATTTATTTTTATTTTTGAAAATTGTGTTTGTTCGTCGATTCTTTGCAATGGTATTTATCGTTCTTAGCTATTTGGAATTTTTGTTTTTACTTTTAAAATTGAGCGAGCCTATAAACTCTACTTCTAATTCAAAAAAAATTCATTTGTTATCTATTTTTTACAAAAGTTTTAAAAAAGCAAGTAAAAATTTGAAGGAAAAAAAACATCTTTTAAAACCTTGTTTTTATTTTTTAATTTGACAAATAATTCAACTATTATATGTAAGAAAAATGCAAGAAATGAGGAGAAAATAGGGTTTGACCAAAAAATAAATAAAATAATTAATTACCAAATGGAGCTTAATTTAGTTTTTAAAACTTGACATTAATTTGAAAAACATAAAGTAGATATCAAAGTGAAAACTCACGAGTGAAAGTGGAGTTTATAAACTTAATTTTCATAATCTATATGGTTATCAAGCATTGTCTAAACTTTGGACTCTCCATTAAATATGTTTTTTTTAGTATAACAATTGTGGGATGAATAATCGAATCTCTCACCTTTAGCTATTAAATAAGTCTTTAAAGCTTCAAAAAATATTTAATAAGTCTTTTAAAATTTGATTTCGTACATAGGTCATTTGTCACCGTCCTACTCCTAGATAACTTGTTAGACAATAAATTTATATTAAAGTAATTTATAGATTTATTAGACACAAAAGTTAAATAGATAAAAAGTTGACAACTCTCTCCTACAGTTTTTAGGGAAAGTATGAGAATTTATCGTGAAATTGTAAAAATGATTCAAATTTTCATTCTCGTTTCTTTAAATTAAGGTTGATATGTGTCATAATTTTTACCTCCTCTCCCTAGCTTTCATTGGATTCGTAAACTAAATATTTTTATTTTGGATGTGTTTTTAACATTTGGAGAATCTAAAAACTACGTAATCAAAATTTGAAAGTATTAGGACCAAATGGGGGCATCCATCAAAGTTGAAACAACTAGGAATTTTCGTTAATTTTTAATTTGCCATTCTTTTTGTTGGTCCTAATTTTTCCTTCAAATTATGGGTTACAATTGAGGGAAATTGATAGAGGAATATGGGGAGGAATGACAAAATCGAAAGGGGTAGATAAACTTTTGGCAAAATCTAAAATAAATAAGAATTTAGCAACTCGGTTGATAATCACGTGCATGTCTTTTTTGAAAGATACCCTAATAGAATTGAGATAAATTGCAACTATTTTATTAAATCTCTAATATTTTTTTTTAAAAAAAAATTATTAAAATTGAGATTTACTTAGTAAATCTACTTTGTTTCTAATAATATCATGTATCTTTTACAGATTTATATTAAAAGAATAAATATTATACAAAAAAATTTGTTTCAATTTGGCATAACGAGATGTCGAAGAAAATATTTCATCTTCAATTTCCAACTATGAGATGGTTGAAGAGATGGATTTATGGGTAAATGGCTTGATAGGTCACATTCCTAGATAAATTTTCCACCTCAAGAACCTAAATAGCCTCATGCTCATCTCCAACAATCTATCTAGGTGTTATACCTCCAGAGATTAAAAAAAATTGCTTGTCGCTAAAACGTTTCAAGTTACCAAAAACTTACTCTTTGATTCTCTCTCACCACAGTTTCAATTCGATTTATGGTTGAACGAATCTAGAAATCTTTGTCGAAATCGTTACGGGTAGAGTTCAGAGCTTGAGTGTTCTTGCCCATGGTGGAATTAGTGGGAAGAGTGAGAGGAAATAGTATTTGTTTAGTAGATATGCACATATATTGTTAATTGGCAACAAGTAGAAGGTATTTGTTGCAAATACAAGGTATACGATGTATTAGGTATACAAGGTATTTGTTGCAAAAACAAGGTATTTGTCAAACTTTCTTTTTCTTTCAATAATACAATAATATAGCGGGTCTAAGTCTATGTGTATTTATAATGTATTGATCATGTTTAAAATTGGTTGATGAAATCCTATTGGCGATTCACAAATAGTGTGGTTCATAGGTAATTTAGTTTTATTTTGAAAATATTATGTTTTTCCAAAATTACTAGATTTTGATAATAATAATTGTTTAGTAATAGTTAAGATTTAATTATAGAAATAATTGAATTTAAAAATATTTGTTTTTTAATAATACTAAAATCTTATTTTATCTTAGATTGGTTGAATTAGTTAGGGGTATTTTTGTCTGATAGCTCATGATTAATAATTTTAAATTTATATTTTCATTTTTTTAATTTTAATTTTTCTGTTTTGCTATTTATAAAAAATAAACATTAAATTTTTCTATTTATCCGAATTGATATATTTAGATTGGGCTCGTGGATTTGGCAGCCCAACTTGGGAGAACTTGAAAGCTTTTGGCCCAAACATGAGAAAATGATGGATTTTGGCCCAAGTCAAACTATTTGACTTGTGTTTTCAAAAACTTACGTTTATAATCCTAATTTATACAATATCTGTATTTCATCGTTCAAATTTATAGATACAATGTTTTCACCAACTCTCTTTTCTCCTCGGACACCGCCATATCCTCCGGCGAGATTTTCCTTTCCCTTTTCCACGACATGTGTGTTTCAAATCAATCTTGAGTCACCTCCCCATTTTCGTCGATTGACAGTCATCCGCTCCGCCCAATTTAGACCCTTTATTGTTGGAATATTTTGTGGAATGGCAAAATTAGGAGCTTTCCACATGTTTTCATTAAACGCCGCGGATACTCTCAACACATTGTCAAATCTCTAATACCTCGCAAGATCGTTTGATATTGGAAAAATGGATTAGGAATTTTGTTATTGCGAATATTCTTTTGATTGTTGATTGTTTCAATTGATGTTGTTTATCTGGGTTTGTTGAATTTTGGCAACTAATTTCTATTTTTTTAATTTGAAATCATATACTTCACTCAAGGAGGATTGAATGGAGAATCACAATGAATGCAATTTTCTTTATATATATTTGATTTGACAAATTTAGATACAATATATTTTTTGGTAAATTTAGGAACCATCATTTTAGTTCTATTTGATTGCATAGAAATTAATTTAATTTAATATAATTTGGTAGAAACTAACTAAGTTCATTAGATTCGATAAGTATATTTGTTTTTTATTAGTACTAAAATCTTAGAGGTATTTTAATCCGTCGTTAATTCGTAATTAATAATTTTAAATTCATTTTATCATTTTTTTAAATTTTTGCTATTTATAAAAGTAAACCTTAACTTTTGTTATTTATCTGATCCTTGATTTTTTATTCTATTTATTTGAAAGATTAGGTTTAAAAGATTCTTAAATATTTTAATAAAAAAAATTTAAAATTATTATATCATATTTAAAATTAGAATAATATTTTTATAAAAAAATGTAGATAGAAGGGATAGTCAAATATTATTATTCTTATTTACTATATATCATATAATCATTAAAAATAAAAATAATAGTAATAAAAAACTATTTGAGGGATTTTGAAACAGATTTTAAAAAACTTTACAAGTTAAAAATGTACCTTTCAAAAATTTAAGGACGAAAGCATCTATCCTTAAAAATTCACGGACTAAAAATATAATTTTTTCTAAATTAAATTAAAAATAAATTACAAAAACCCCTACTAAAATATATAATAATTATAATTTCACCAAACAAAAACTTTAAATTTACAAAATCAAACCCTTCAACTTTTATATTGGTAAACATTGGGCCCTCTCCCGTTAAAGATTAACGTCCATTAACAAAGTCGTTAAAAAAAATGATTTTCCTAACGATTGTGAAAATAGAAGGGCCTTTAAGTCTTTTTAAAATGCGAAGGGTATTTTTGAAATTATGCCATCTTCTTTTTTCCTATTAGGGCTGGAGATCGTGAAAGGCTAAACAGAGACGGAGTAGTAGAGGCTTCGCCGGCGGTGAGTCTTCGGTTTAGGAGACGGATTAAGCGTGTGGATAACCATTTGTAGGCTGTGAAGACAAACCAACAGTGCCGCCGCTTCTCCCCCTCCCTTACAATTCACGACTGTGGCTCCCTCTGTAGCCGTCGCTCCGTTGCCGCCGGTGGTAAGCTATTGAGTTCTTGAACCAGGCCTAATATATTTTAGCTTCTATTTTGTTGTAAATTAATTTCACGAAATGAATCTCTTCGTTTCAAGATCGTCGATTTAATTACTTAGGTAATCCTATATTGTTATTGATCTTTGTTTGGGTAATTTACGCAAGCGGTTAGGGACTAATTTTGGCATATTAACCGAAATCTTCCTTATATTGGGCAAGTAATGGATAAGTCAAACAAAGTTGTGTGAGTGATTTTTGTTCAATGTGATCTGTTCTACATGTAATAACGTGTAAGGGCAGTGACAAGACGTTGTTTATGCTATGGAAATCGTGTTAGCTTGAGCTTACACATTTACTTTGTTGAGTTTTTACTTTCATTGTTGGTCTATTTCACGGTTTGAAGTGAGAGTTAGCTTTGATTTTTCCTTTTGGTTGTTTTACAAAAACTATTTTAGCTTTGTTTGTTTATTAATTTTTTTTTTTTTTTTGGAAGATCAGTGAAAGTAAATGAAATTGCTTCTTGTTTTGACAGTGTAATCATTTGACTTTGAAGTTTTCTCTGGAGTAATTTTGCAGAACATTTCTATGGAAGAGGCGAATGAAATTTTGAAGAACAACAGAATTGAAGATATCAGTTGGCTTTGTACACTATCTGAATCAGAACTTGTTAGTTCATTTGGAATCAGAGTTTGTTTCTCGTTATTCCCATAATGGTTGCATTCTTCATTGATTTATTGAATCCCTTTGTCTACGTGCTAACTCGCTCATAAAAATCCAAGCATTCTTCTTGTGGATGTTGTATAGCTACAACGTTTTTTTGTTCTTTTTAAACTTTTTTTTTTCTTGGAAAGGATTAATATCTTCTACTTGACCTTGATTGATAACAATGGACGATGATATGTTTTAGTATCCTCATGTTTTGCTGAAAGTACAGACATTATGAGCTGTGTGGGCTTTTCTTCTTCTCATATTGATGTATGAGAATCTTTTACTATCATTTTCCGATCATTTTCATTGGCACAATATTATGGGGTATGTGGCAGGACCTGCTGATTAGCATTAAAATGCTAGTTCTCCAACGTGCAAAAGCAATTGGTCATGAAAATTTAGCTGAGAAATTTGATTTGAAGACGCTACGTGCTATTGGTATGTTGCATTTATTCCATTTGTATTACCTCTAGTAATGCCTTTTGTCTATTAAATCGCTAATTTAACCATAGCTAGGTGGACAAGACACTCATTGCCATCTCAAAAGTCAGCCATTCCCCCACCCTATTGAGCTAAAACAAAAATATGAATCTCACTCCACTATATTTAGTGCTATCTACTATATTAGTTGTGGAACCGATTACCATTCAATCCAAAGGTCAATATGTTTGATCTCCCACTCTAACACTGTTGAACTAGGGAAAATAATTGTCTAGAAAGTCGGTGTAAATTCTCTCTCTGGCATCATTATCATACAGCCACTGCCTTAGCTATCTTCCATATTAGTTTCTGAACTAATTTTGTATTTCTGGCACTATAAATGTAGGGTTTGTTTTGATGGAACATCTTAAAGGAGAACTTAGGACATCAGATGTTTCGGATCTGTCTCAGTCTGCGACCTTAAATGCGTGCAACTTGTTAGACAGCAATCTTGAGGAAATTTTGTCAATTGATGAGATAATGGCAAGTATCTGCTCAGACAGAAGGAAGAAACCAGGAAAAAGGTTGGTACGATTTACAAGTAGTTTTGTTTGTATCTTCAAGACCACATTTTGGAAAGCATAGTGAAACGTCATCTTAATTATTGCTTTGTTATTTTATAACTTCATATTAACAGGGGAAAAAACTTTTGACAACTACATTAACCTTTTGGTATTCGTAAAGCCTTCTATTCATATGAATTTTCACGATAGCACTTATGCACTGGATAGATAAGTAGTAGATCAGTTTGGTCATGTCTGTTCCTAATATTTTTGCTCTGTACTCTGGAGCGGTTGTTATTTCCATTGTGTTTTCTTATTACGGCACTAGATAGGTGTTTAGAATCACGTTGGAAAAATGTGAGACCTCACGATCGTGATAAGATATGTGTTACTTCTCTCATAGTCAATTGGTCTTGAGATGGAGGATACATGTTTGTCTTATATGATATCAAATTCATGAAGTCCCATTGGGTATTTGTGGGGGGGGGGGGGGGGGGGGGGGGGGGGGGGGGGGGGGGGGGGGGGGGGGGGGGGGGGG
>JBBPDJ010000017.1:9771544-9832147 GCA_037974625.1 Cucumis cinereus
TACATAAATGAGAACCAACTTAAAGACTATAAATAAAAAGCTACGCATTTCTTGCAGTATTATTCAACACCGTTGAGTCGTTGACACTCTAACTAACAGAAATGCCCAAAGTAAGAACATGGCTGTCAGAAAAGCTCGCTGGCAAGTGGTTTGGGGAGGGGGGGGACAGGTTTGTCTTAGGGGAGATCAAATTCAGGAAGTCCCATTGGGGGTTTGTCCCCCCCCCCCCCCCCCAAAAAAAAAAAAAAAAAGCAAAAGAGAAAAAAGAAAAACAAAATTTGACCCGAGAAAGGTGAACCCAAAGAGATCTTGGAGAGAGAGGAGGCATGTTGAGGATCTTTCATCAGAAAAACTTACCATCTTACATGAGTTACTCCTTTCATAGTCAACTCGTTTTTAGATGGATACAATGTTTATCTAATAATAGGAAGTTTGGATACTTGACGAGTGCTCTTGAGCCTTCTGAAAGGTATTTTTATTTTGTTATTTGGTTGGATCATTTCCCGAAGAAAATTAAAATTTTTCTTTGGGAGCTTAGCCATAATGCCATTAACACTCCCGATCGGCTCTAGCGTCGTATGCCTTACATGTCTTTTTCTCCATCTTGGTGGATTATGTGTTGTGCTTATGCTGAGTCCCCTGCTCATCTTTTTATTCATTGTCATTTTGTGCGGCAATTTTGGGAAAACATTTTGGAGGCATTTGGATGGTCTACGGCTCTTTCCAACGATATTTATGACATACTTGACTCACTTTTGGTGGGCCACCCGTAATTTGGTTGCAAGAAGATTATTTGGCTGGCTATTCTTCGGGTTTCTTTTGGATTTATGAGGCAAGCATAATAGGCGTCTTTTTTTGACATTGTCTTGTCCACGACGTTTTATTGGTGCAAAATTGGACACCTTTTAAGAACAAGTCTTTCTGTCTTATTTCCAATTGACACTCTTTTCGCAATCACCTCTAGGTGTTTGGAGTTTTCTTTTATTTCATTTTATCAATGAAATGTTTCTAATAAAAAAAAAAAAAAAAGTTTGGAGAAGTACTTTATCACTCCTTACATTCTCTCGTTTTCTGCCTTCCTCATGTGATCGGATTCATTCTATTCTATTTACATTTGTAGATTTTCTAATTCAAATGAATGGTATCATTTGAGATGTAATCTCAATAAATGGTTAAGAGGGTTCAATCCACAGTACCTACCTAGAAATTAATTTTCAATGTGTTTCCTTAACACTCAAATGTTGTAGGATCAGGTGGGTTGTTCCGTGAGATTAGTCGTGCGCATAAGCTGACCTTGACACTAAAGGATATAAAAAAAATGCACGGTATCATTTGAACTGAACCTTATTATAATTTTGTGTAGGGATTCTAATGTTCTTAATGACTTGCACATTGTGCTTTAATTTAATGATGGGCTTCTCAATTTGCATTCCCAACATTTGAACTCATTATATTTCTCTCTAACTTCTTTTCCCTCTCTCCTCTTTCTTTCTAGGCCACGGGAAAAGGTTGATTCAAAGATATAAGAAGAACTGACAAGTCGTGAATTAGAAAATACTAGAAGTTGATCTGATTCATGGAAGTTATCTTTGCCGACTGTCGGCATAATGCAGCTTCCCACTTTGCAAGGCTTGGCAGGAATCATTCTAATAGCCATGATCGTTGCAAACATTTTTGTTAGTTATAAATATACAATAGTGTAGAACGCTAAAGGAACAGATATTAATGGTTTGAGCGTGTATTGGATGGATGATAGGGAAATTTATTTAGCCACACCGCTATTCATTTATTGTCACAAAATAAGTTGTTAAATTGCAAGTTTATTCTTTGTTAGTGTATTTAGAAGAATATAGTCTAATATTGTCATGATTAATTTTGTTTCACATTGATACCTACCTCTCTTTGTTATATAAATTACATTCCATCAGAATTAGATTAGATGTTAGTTATGATCTTTGAGGTTTTATAAAGTTTTATTGTTATCCTAAATTTTCAAATTTGTCTTAAAACTAACCATTAACTACTTTACTGTTAAAATGAGGATGGATAAGTGACTTGTAAGAAATACTGCTACATGTAGTATGAGTGGTAGGCTTAAATTTGCCCTTCAACTTTTGGTTAACTTTCAATTATTCTCTTACATTGTTAAGTGAACAATGTGGCTATAAGTTGAAACTTAAAAGCCTCATGGGAACATACTTTTTGTTGGTGAGCTTACAAATTTGAAGGACAAACTAGTTTAGAAGGTAGACGTGGAGGAAAAGCCATGTATCATAAAAGTTGTAACCTCTTTGACTTTTATTATGAAGAATCAAATACTAGAAAATCGTATAATAATAAATAAACTAATGAGCAAGGTTGCAACATTCGTTGCAAGGCCTTTCTTGTATTAGATCGTTAAGAAAAGTGGTCGGAGTGTGGCTGTCTCTTAATATTCATTAAAGAGATCAAAAAGATTTACACACCTCTAATAACCACTAATTACAAATACTACGGGAGCAAAATCGTCAGCCACATTGCCACAGAACTCTACAAACAATGTTAAGGTGCAAAGAGCTAGATCAAAATCTATGTGGGTTCATCTGATTGAAGAAGACAAAGATCCATTGGGTGGAAGAACAGTAATGTGTTTCAATGGATGAGAAACTTCTCCGCCGCCACCGTGCTTAACGAACTCGGCCGGCGAAAAGGATTGTCCATGGCAGACACACAAAATACTCACCTCCAAGTTTGAGTATCGATACAAGAAGCCAGTAGTTATGATTTTGGAACCATTAGGGCCAATCCCTGTTGTTGAAACACAAGGCATTTGCTCAAAACTTGCCACATTTTTCCGGGTTTGGATTAGAGGCTTTGGAGGTTTCCCATTCTCCATTGAAGATGAGGAAGATTTCTTCACTTGAGAGGATTGATCTTCACCAAAGTTCTTATTACAAGGCTTTGGTTTAACATGATTCATAGATATTGATGAATTACTTGAATTGCTACTACCACCTGAAATAAGGTGAACAACAACAACAACAACAACAAAACTAATTAAATTCTTATTTTCATTATGACGAACCATTAAACAAAACCAAGATTAAGGTTTTTTTTTTTTTTTTTCTCATTAGGGTTTGAAAGAAATTTGAAAAGTACCTTCAGGAGATGACGAACTATGGTGATGATTATCAGAAACAACAGAGGAACTACAAACAGGGGAAGATCCACAAGACCCAGATTTCTTATTCGAAACCCCATCATCAGAAAGACTCCGGCAACCCACCGGAGAGTCACCGGCGGGCCAGTACGGAACAAGACAGGGGTACGCATAGCCATAGCCATTGAAAAACGGAACGTATTGGAGCGAGGAGTAAGGATGTGAAATCTGCAGAGCAGGATCTGGTTTATTAAGATCGACATTGTTCGTCAAATTACCTTTCCGATTCTTGAATGCGGGATTGTTGTTAGGATCTTCTTCTCGCTTCCTCTTCCCCTGTCTTCGCCGGATCTCGACTCTGTTGCTAACATCCGTAACGCCGCTTTCTTCATCAGACCCATTTAGCTTTTGCGGTAAATTAGTGAAAGCTCCGCCGATTGAAAGGCGTAAATCGAGGTTTTGTTGATGTAGGTTCATCGATGTCATCTGTGAATGAATGAATTTGGAGGAAGAAGAAGATTGGTGGGTTTGGAATATAAGGAAGGAGTAATTGTGGGAAAAAGGAGAATCGGCGACGTGGCGATAAGATAGAAGAAGAAAGAGGCGGTGGGGTTAAGAAGGGAACACGTAGGAATGAAGAAGAAGAAAGCAAAGATATTTTTAGCGAAACCGAAGCCTGCGCGTACGCCATTAATCTATCTCCTTTTTCTTCTTCAACTCCCTTTCTCTTATCTCTCTATGACTGACTACCTTCCACGTGTCACCTTTTTGTTGACGGTCGCTCCCTAGAGAATCGAATGGGAAATTTTATAGCATGGACAAAAAAAAAGTAAATATTCTCAAATTTTTCCATCATACCAAGCAATTTTTTAGAAATATAAAGAATATATATATATATATATATGAAAATAAATAATTTCGACATATTTGGTAGGTTTTCAATTTATTTTAGACAAATGTATCTCGAGAGGTTGATAATACAAGTTTACATGTGCATAGGTTTGAGATTGTTAATTGGTATTTATTGTGTTTTTTATGTTAATTCAACTGCTTTAATAATTTGTCAATAAATTTGATGGCTAGTCTAAAATCAAGTTGATTCAAATTTAAATTAGTGGTTCAATTTTGAGTTTAGAAAATTGTTAAAAGTAATAAATAAATAAAAATATGTTTGTAAGAGTTTGAGTAGTTGTTAAATTGATTTGTTTTATTTGATACAAAATTTAAAATTTAAAACTTATGGTCGAGTGGGAGACTTAATATTATTGTATGTTATCTTAAATTGAGATTACTTCGACCCAATCAAAGGTTTCCAAATTATAATCAACGGATAAGAGTTCGAGAGCCGTGGGGTCCATGACTGACACGGATGAGCATTGAGAAAGAGACACGTGGATATTTTAAAGCGACACGTTGCGGAGTTTGAGCGGGAAAAAGGGGTCTTTCTGACAGGCTGGCCAAGAGGGACACGTGGTGGAAGATTTTCCCGTCCCCACGAATCTCCACTACGGTCTTTCTTTTCTTTTCTTTTTTTCTTCTTTGTACTACGGTCTTTCGTTTCACGTTAAAATCTCACATTGGAAAGCCAACCACAGTACGCCACGTTTACGTTTAGTGGGCCCCGCTCTGTGTACTCTCTACGTTCCACGTGGAGGAATTACAGCTAAGCAGCGCCAACTTTTATGAGGAAGACGGTTGATATTGACACGGCGACGTAACGCTGCAACTATGTCGGACACGTGGCATGATTTGTTTGGATTAGATCAAATACGGCGAAGAATAATCCTGTGGGCCGTTTTCTTTAACACGGCCCATTGGAATAATATTGTTTTTTTTTTTACCATTTTACTCGGGTTGCCTTGCCACGTGCCTACGTTTGGGTCGTGGACATAGATAAAAAATCAACGGCCATGAAGTGGCCACGTCAACTTTTATGTATCATTTGATTTGATTTGACTGACGTGGGATCGACTTTGGTGAATAAAAATCAATTTAGATTTTTACGGTCGGTCTAACCGTGAATCTAAAAAAACAAAAAGTTGAAAAATAATTGATTCAATCAAAGAGAGTTTCAATACGAACAGAGTCCTACTTTATGTTTTAATACACGTGTGTTAGGGTTTTGGTGACACATTTATAAATTTAATTCTAAATTTTAATAAATGTTTAAATGTATTTGATATTATAAATATAATCCGTTGGTTAGTAGTTATAAGTTGACACTCTTTTTTTAATTCGACTTTTCATCTTTCAAAAATCTTGCTTAATATCTTACTTCATTTTAGCTCTTATATTATTTCCAAATTTGATGTCTAATATTTATATTTTAGAATTAACGAGATTTATATTCTCAATCATTTTTAGTTCTCCTTACCAAATGTTGCACCCACGTTACATTTCATATTCAATATAATCAAATAGAACATATGTACTATTTTATTTATTATCTCTGTCATTACTTTCATATTTTACATTTAAAGTTAAAAACATATTTATTTTATAATTTGTGTTTTAAAAGTTTTTAATCACGTGCATCATACATATCTCTAAACTAGTTAGAATATAAGTTCAAATAAATTCAGTGAGATTAATTAAGTATGACGAGTAAAATATAGTAAAATTCATCAAACTCTCTATTATTCATTTAAATTAATTTTTTTGCTATATTTTGTAAATAATTTTTTCCGTAAATTTTAGTGTTAAGATACGAGACAAATTCAAATACAATGTTTCTTTAGAAAAAGAAAATGGCAACATTAAATTTCCACAAGCTAGCAAGTGTAGGCAACAAAAGGAAGGTTTACAAGTATGTCAAATTTGAAACCTTTAGAATAATGTTTAAGACTTTAAACAGGCATCCTCAACTTCCCTTGCACTATACTGCAAATTCAAATTATTAAACTACGATTAGAAAACATAAATAATCCAAATGAAAATGAAAATGTCGAATTGCAAAAACCATCCCTAAAGCATCCGACTCTCCTCAAATTTATACAATTGATACAATTTCTCCATGTATGTAAATTTGAGGGTCTGATTATAACAGTTATTCGAGGATATAATATAACCGTACTTTAGGGGTGATTTTGCAATTTTGAAATTTAAAAAAGGAAGATTTTTTTTTTTTTTTTTTTTTTTTACCTTTTTATATAGTAATAACAAAAGTCGGCCAAGATAAAGGATTGAATCATTTCAGCGAGGAAAGCCGCCATGAACCAAAAATAACCATTCCCGACCAATAGCAAATATTCTCCGCGAGTTTCGTAAACCTAAATCAATAATTTTAATACAATTATATCAAACTTAATTATCATAATTATTCTCTAAAAAATATTGATGAAATTACCTAAAACATTTAGATTTCGTTCGGTAATAATTTAGGTTTTGAAAATTCATACAATTGTTTTCATATTTTGGACGGAAAGATATTTGTATTTTAAGTTAATTTTTAAAAACAAAACAAGTTTTTGAAAACTAAGATGTTTTTGGTTTTTAAAATATGGGTTTAGTTTTTGAAACACTCCTAATAAGTAAATACAAAAAAAAAACATAGAAATTATTGGATATGGAAGTTGTGTTTAGAGTTATAATTTAAAATAAAATAAAATAATAAAAAAAAACTAAAGCTTTGTATGATAACTATTTCGTACCATGTTTTTCATTCTTCTTAAGTACACGAGTTAAAATGTTATTAAAATTTTAAAAACAAAAACAAACTTTTAAAAACTACTTTTTCTAGAGGAAAAACGAACATTTTGAAAGTGAATGGACAAAAAATCAAATATTTACGGGACAAAACCCTAAACAAATAAAATGTAGTTCAAGAAACGGAAAGCAAAATGGGTATCGAATAAAACCTGAATAATCCAATGAGCAAAAGCCAAGAATCTAGAAATCCCCAAAGCAAACACATAATGGGCTGTGAAAGGCTCAATCATCTGCCAAACATATATAAAACAAATAAATTAAAAGTACTTTTGATAAATCAAATAATAATAAATAAATAAATAATAAAACTGAAAGAATTTTAGGTTAAATTACCTTAGCATTTTGCATAAGCCTAAGTTGAGGCAACACTGAAAAAGATTCTAGGTATACACCAAATGCCCACAACACACGAACCACGTGATTATGGTGTGTGTAGGGAAAAACGAAGAAAGACAGAATCATGGAAGGCACCACCTAATTTGACACAATCATACAACGAGTAAACGTCAAAACAATTAACGTAAGTAACTAATGAGTTGCGGTAAATTTAATTATGTTTAAATACAAAACTTACTATGATCTATGATTTATTATTATTATTATTATTATTATTATTATTCATTTATAATCATTTTTATCTCGTTGGTAAATTTAATTACGTTTAAATACCAACTTACCATGTATCAATTCTAATTGTCCATTCTATTAATCTCATACGTGAAGAAGTCAACATGCTTTTCAAAGGCATAAATTGACATTTTTAGAAGTAAAGTGACCAAAATGAACATTTTAAAAGTGAATGGACCAAAATAAGTCAAAACTAAAAGTCGTGACCTTTATGGTTTAGTACGACTTATAAATATTTTCTCGAGATACGGTTAGAAATGAGGGGAGAAAGAGAGAGATTAGATTACCACATAATACAAATGGAAGTTGTCAAGAGATTTGGAATAGGTATTTTTCAAGTTGAAGCGAATCATGTAGATAACCCAAGCAGTGGAGAGGAAAGTAATGAGGTCCAAAAGTGTGTAAATATCAATTTCCATTATTGTCCCACACACCAATCTTACAATAAGGAACAATGCTGTGAGTTCTTGACTTTTGGAAGATAGACCTGTTTTCATTACCAAAATACCCCTATAAGAAACAAACGTTACGTTTATTCAATTCGATTCGTTTGATAACCATTTCATCCTTAAATTTTAGAATGTTATACACCATCGTGTTAACACGATTCCTTAGTTTGTATTTGACGTATTGTCTTTTAGCTAATTAATTTCAAAACTTAAAATCTAAACATGTAAGTCACATTTGGTAATTATTGGTTTTTAGTTTTTGAAGATTCAACTCATGTGTATTCATTCTAACTTTAAATTTCTTATATTATTATCTACTTTTTACTAATATTTTTTTAAAATTTTAAAATTTTAAAAGTAGTTTTTAAAAATTTGTTTTTGTTTTTAGAATTCGACTAAAAATTATTGTAAGAAAATTAAACTTAATCTTTAAAACAAAAAAAAGATGGTCAAAAACAAAAACAAAAAAATGAACAAAATATATACACTTCATGAAAAGATCGAGTGTAATAATTTTTTGTCTTTGATTTTTTCTATGGGGTGTAAATAGTTTATTTTGTTGTTATTCCTTAAAAAAACTCAAAAAAAAAAAAAAAAAAATTACCAAACAAGCATAACATTTTGAAAGCTAAAAACAAAATAGCAATTAAATTCAAATCTCACAAATAAAGTATAACATTTTCAAACTTAAAACTCAGACAAAAAAAAAAACTATTAGAAAAAAACATTTTTTTTAAAAAAAAAAAGAAATCAATTGAACCTTTTGAAATTGCCAAAAGAAAAAAAGAAATTAAAAAAAAAACCTCATATGGAAATAGAAAAAATTTCCCTGAGGTATTTTTCATCTCTCAACCACACCAATTTAAAATTTAAAATTATTTTTTTAAAAATTTCTAAAAAATAACTTCAAATCTTATTTTTTACGAGAAAGAGATATAAAGCGTACCGATTTATGGATTCCTAATCATTGACGTATAAAAATTTATCAATTCTTAATCCTCACCCAACAAACAACCCCCTAAAATTTCAATTCGTGGCGGCATTTTCGAACAGAGATCCCAAAAATAAAAATAAAAATAAGGAGAAAGAAGAACTCGCCGGAGCAGGTTTTATGAGTGGTGAGCTTGTAAGCGAGGACGAGAAGGCCGACGGCGTGAGTTGATTCTCCGGCCATAAAGAAATAATTATGATTATGAACAGTATGCTTCAAAATCACCAACGCAAACACCGTAACGGCCACCAAAATACCAATCCTGGCAGCGAAGGATCGCCGCTTAAACCATTCCCCCACCGCTTGACTCATCCTTCTCCTCCAAATGGGGCGATTTTTCTTCGATTCATCGCCGTCGCTCGAGATGGGAACCGTACCCGAACCGAAATTGATGGGATAAGAACCTAAGGAAGCCATCTAGAGAGAGAGAGAGGTTATTGAGAGGGGAAAAATTGGGGGAAATGGATGTGATGGATTTTCCGATGGGATTGAAACGGTTGCCATTTATGCAGAAAATAACATTTAATTGAAATTGCTAAGAGATATGGTGAAATGAACTCATCCAGTTCTTCTTCCTTTTTTTTTTTTTTTAGAAAAAATGACAAAAAAGGTATAAATTTAGAGTAATTTTGGAAATAATTAAAAATTAAATTGTGTTTATTAAAAAAATCAATACTAAAATTGGGGTAGGAAGTAAATTAATGATAAATTTAGGGTTGTTTTTTTACAGCATCAACCTTGTTGGATATGCTATTTATTTATTTATTTGTCTATTATAGAACCTAATAAGGAAGGAAGAAGAAGAAAAAAAAACATAAGTTTGCAAGATTGTTGTTACTGGATGGCCTTTCTTAGGAGTTAAAAAAAAAAATGTAACATGTTTTTAAAAACACGAGTTCGTAATATTATGTTTGAGTTGTAAGTGATTTATATTTTGTATTTGGTAGATGTTTGTCATTGTTTGTTTTCTTACTAATTCGGTGATGTTTTATTTATGTCTTGATCTTAGATCGTGAGATTTATAATTTCTTGTAATTTATTAGGGTTTAGGGTTATGTTTGTGTGTGGATTGAAGAAGGCTCCTCTCATTCATACATATCTAACATTTAAATTAGGATAAAATCTTTGTTTTAAAACTGATTTATAATCTTTATAAGATTATTTTTTTTCAAAAATCTTTAATATTAAAGTAGCTAGTCCACCATTATACTTGCAGAGAAAGAAATTGTTGACTAAAACGTTGCTATATACCCCAATTTTCGTTTCCTTTTTAGTTTGAGTGGAAAATAATAAACTATTGAGTTTGACATCACATTTATAATTAAATTAAAGTTTTTTTTAAGCAACTTAATAATCAACATATTTGTAGTTATTTTTATTCACAATTTTTAATAGTTGGTAAAAAAAATTAAGTATATTGGGTTTATTCTTCAATCTTGTTTTAATAATAATAATAAACTAGAAATTAAAATAATTCCGTTGCCGGGACTTGAACCCGGGTCTCTCGGGTGAGAGCCGAGTATCCTAACCAACTAGACTACAACGGAAGTTACAAATGCATTTGTATTTTATTTTAATTATTAAATATTTTTATTTTATTTTAAAACATTATTAAGAATACCACAACTATGGTATTTATTATTTATTATTCTTATTTCTTTCTCTTTTCTCTCTTTAATATTCACATTTAGATGGATTTCAACTTCATAAATTTGAGTAAAGAGCAAGTATAGAATCTAAAATATTTAAATCGTTAATAAAATATTTATAAGCTATTTTGTTGAAGAGTAGTGGAGCAATCGAACTTCTAAGCTCTAGCTTTGAAGTTGATATTACAAACACTATATCAAATTTGATAAGATTGTTTTTCGTTGATTTTGATGGAAGAAAACAAATAATCATATTCATTTACCATATTTGAAATCTATAATTGTTTATGGATGTTCTACTAATTTGGATAGAAATGCCCTCGAGCCTAGGTTATTTGCAATGATTACAATCGTATTAATACTAACGTGTTGAGACGGTATTTTGTAAACACGTAATTATCTTGAATATATTAACTATTTCTTTATTTTTCGATCGTCTGAAAGAGACAAAAGAAACATCTTGTTCATTCTTCAACAATTTATGATCTCTAGTAAACCTCTCAATAGGATTCAAACCCATATGAAGTTTTGACCATTTGTCAAAGCGAATAGATCGTGTAGGATTTTCGAAAAATCCTTCGATTTCTCTTGGAAGCGGCCTAATTCACTTGATGATCAATGTATGAACTTCTTTATCATCTCATAGAAAAGGTTATGTCTAAAATTGAAGTTAGAAGATTACATATTCACCCAAGTTTTATTTTATTTATTTATTTTTGAAAGAAATGTATGTTTTATTTATGAACATTTTCAAATATAATATAATGAATTTTGGAAAACTTATAATATATCAATTGAACTCATAAACTTTCACTAGAGGATCAATTCTGATTATGAATGAATTTATTTTTGAAAATTGTTCATGCATCAACTCTAATGATTCAAACAAAATTTGAAATTTCAAAAATTCCACACACGTAAGAGAATTGAAGCATTGTGATTTTCAGAAGCAATCTTGATGGTTTTCAAATTTTGATTTAAGAAATAATATTAATTAAAGCTTAATAATAATTTTCATAATGAAAAATAGGAAATTGCAAGAATGTGACCACTTTTTACAATTTGGACATATGACAATTTCTTGAAATTAAGTTTTGAGATTCTTTATTATTCCTAAATTGCCCACTATGAAACCCTTGTCTTCTTCTTTTTCCTTCAATCGTCGACACCATCACACTCCAGCGGTGATTGACACGACACAAATACCTTACCGTTGTGAGACCTCAGACCATGTCCGACCCGCAAGCAACGACAAATAATGTGATGTTCTAACTCAAGATCCTTCATTATCTTGGTTTGCAGTTCCTTCATTGTCTTCATGCAAGCTTCACGATGACAAAAAGAAGAACAAGAGATAAGGTCACGAATCCATTTATTAATGTTGTTTCTGTACAACTTTTTGTCAAAATGAAATGTAAAGTAGGAAGAGAAGGATTCCTACCCACATGGTGATTGTAGACTAAACCCTAAACTCTATTGGGGCCTCAATTTGTTTTTTTATTTAAACAACCCAATCGCACAAATTCCGAAGAAGTTTAGAGAAGTTGAAGTGAAGAAGGAGGAGATCAATGACAGAGAACATTCATATGGACAGGATTTCTTCAGTTGGGTATGACATTGATGCAACTCAAAGCCTTGTTTGCATGTTTATCTTAAAAAAATGCATTGGTAAATGACTACAACTTGGTATAGTAACCATTTTATTTTTGCGTCGATTTCAGATGCATGAATGAAACTGTGTTTTTCTTTTTATTCCATTGGATTGTTAAGTGATACGACCCTATGAGTTATGTCTTATTATAATAATCAAATCGAATGACTCTTCAACAATAAATTATTTTGACTAAATCAGCACTTTTTAGGGCTTTAATGACACACTTTAAACCAAATTTTCACATGAGTTAACCACTATTTAAAGACAAAAAATATGCAAATACGACATCTATCAGATTGATATCTGAATTCTATCTGATTGTTATTTCTGTTTGATTGTCATGGTTGGTAAAATTAGTAACTTTTCATCTTTTAATTTATGGTTGGTATTATAATCTCCTTATCCTAAACTACTTAGTATCAATATGATAAATTACTATGTGATATCCAATAAGTACTAATTACTAATGATATACCAAACAAGTTATACACACAATTTTAATAGATTGCTAGGTGATGTCCAATGAGTTGTACCTTATTATAACAATTAGATATAATGACCCGTAACCTTGTAATAACTAAGTATAAGATATCAATTATATACAATATCGTTCAACATGTTATCAACAAGTATAAGGTAAACTACTTGGGAAAGAAGCATCTCAATTATTTCATCTTCAACATCAACTCCGGTTGTTAATACACTCATCAATAATTCAAGATTGTAAAATTACTGTGAAAAAAAAAGTAAATAGAAGACAATCAAAATGTAATCGAATGACTATCAGAGGTCTAATTAATTGACAAAAAAAAAAAGAATGTAATCAAATGACTATTAGATAAGTCATTAGATAACAATCAGTATCATTTGCAATTAGATAATAATCAAATATTAAATTAAATAACAACGAGATGGTAAATTCGTATCATTAACAATCAATATAAGATAGTAATCAAATAACAATGAATAACAATCACACAATAATCTGACAGCAATCAAATAAGAATCAATATTATTAATAATTAGTGGTAATTAGATGACAATTCAATAAGAATCAGATGGTAATTAAATGCAGTTTGGTATTTTTAACTGTGAATGCATTTCCAATTGGACTGGACTTGTTTTTTTTTTTTTTTTTTTTGCCATTCCTGCAAATTTTAAAATGTTGGGTCATAGGTTCAATTTTTATTTTATATTTTGTCATGAGTGCAAGTGCCCCATAAAAAATAAAATGTTTAAATCCTATATTGATCCCTAAACTTTGAATCTTATTATTTTTCCGTTCCTAAACTTTTGAAGAGTTTATTTTAGTCCTAAACTTTGAAAAAGTGTTTGCTTTGATCTCTCCTGTTAGATTTTTGTTAACTATTTAACATAATGGTGAGACAATTGTATTTTTAAATGAGTAGACACTACAAAAATTGGAATCTCCTACCCAAATGAAAATTGAGTGGAATCAAACAAATGAAACCCATATAGAAAATAAACATTAAAAAAAAAAGACCTAAACAAATCACAAAACTGAGTTCATGAAAAAAAAAAAAAGAGATAAGGATCGAAAGGAAGAGAAAAGAAGTACCTTAACGAATCATAAAAATACCTCAAACTTGAAGAAACAAAGCACTAACGAGTAGAATGCCAACAACCAATGAGCCAAAATAGGCAATATCAAAATCTTGGACGTCTTTTGAGTTCTTCGTAAAAAATTGATTTACCCTCTAATTCAAAATTGAAACCCTAGATTTTATAGGATAGTTAGCCTAACTTTTTTGACAGTCTAGTATGTAAAAACACAATTTTGCTCAATATTATGTGTAAAAAAGTAACTAAATCTTAACGATTAGAGATCAAAGTAGACACATTTTTAAAGTTCAATGACTGAAAAACCGATGTTATTTAATTTAAGGACCAAAATATGACAAGAGTCGAATTTTAGGGACGAAAATAGGATTTAAACAAAAAAGAAGGATAATTACAAATGGTAAATTAGACAAACTAAATCATTACAACTTTAAAAAGTAGGTCTAAATAACTCTTGGGTTGGCCTGGTGAAAAGATACTGCCTAATAACTACAAGGTTTTGAGTTCAATTTACCACTTACCTAAAAATTAATTTCCTACAAAACTGACAGAGATGAAGATAAGTTGATCCAAATACTAACATGTGTGTATATATATATATAAAAAGAAAAGTCTAAATTGAACTGATAATACCATACATAAAAGAAAAGGAATTTCAAGTTATCCATAGAAAATAAATAAAGGAAGAATGATAAATAGTAAATAATAAATAATACCCTTTGCAAAAAAACATAATAATAAAATAATAATAAACAAATAAATAAAGACGAAGATGTCGACTTTGGCGTCAACTCATCTTTTTGGGTGAAACTGTCCTGAACCTTAACCCTTTCCTTCACAAGGAAACCATTCTCCTTTCTTTCTTTCTTCTTCTTCTTCCTCTTCTTTCTCATTTCCATAATCAATCACCGTAAAATTCCATTTCTCTAAAGTTTTTTCTCTGTTCTGTATTTGTGGAATCAAAGAAAACCCCTGTACTTTCTTTCACCACCGTCGTTTTGAATTCCTTGATTGGTTATGGGGCCAGGAGTCCCCTTATCTGGCGCTGAAAAACAGGCTGAGATTCTCAGGAAAGATGGGAACCACTATTTTCAAAAGGGTCGAATTGGAGCTGCCATTGAAGCTTATACCGAGGTTTCTCTCTATCTCTTCAATCCTTCTTTCTAGTTTCTATTACTCAAAATGTTTGGGATTGTATCAAGATCAAATTATTTCATTGTGGGGTTCTTTAGTCTTACTTTTTTTTGTGTGTTGATTTTGTGATATTCTTCTTGGTGGTTGGATTTTTAGGCGATTACACTATGCCCCAATGTTCCTGTGTACTTGACGAACCGTGCTTTGTGTCATCGCAAGCGGAAGTATGTACGGGCACCTATCCTTATTCCTTTACATGTATATATATATACACACACATATATATGTATGTATGTATGTATGTATGTATGTATGCATGTTTACATACATACATTTTCTTTTTGGTTTTTACATTGTTTCTCTTTATTTCCTGCCTCACTCCTTCCGAGAGAAGTGAAAATTTGTTGATATGATAATTTATTTTCAATGGTGTATAGTGATTGGAAGAGGGTGGAGGAGGATTGTCGGAGAGCTATTCAGCTTGATAGCAGTTCTGTAAAGGTACTGCTTTCCTGTATATTTAACAAACATTGGAAATTTGGTTGTTTCTTAGAGTCCAATAAGGCAGTGTTGATATGGAAACTAACATGACATGATATGGATATGGTGAGACCTAATTTTCTTGAAATCTAGGGCACGGGCGTGTTTATCAATATTCATTTCTAAGTATTTGTTATTTTTATATCGGAATGAAATTCAAAATCAATGAACATTTGCATTTGTATGCCTAAAAAGGGGTCTGATGTATTTCTCTTTCGAAATTTATAAGTTTTTTGTCTACTATTTATGTCTATTTATCATGCTCAATATCGGTTGGATATATGCTTAACAAATTTTCTGACTCACATTCACAATTTATACATCCCGTACATAACCCACATTTTTTCTATGAACAAATCTGAAGTGTCCTACAAGTGTCGAAGTGTAAGAGTCTCTTCTCTATTGCACATTACCCAAACAAAAGTGTTTGTGTTGCTTCCTATGTATATATGATCAAATTTGAAGCAGTCTGATATGTGTCCAACAAGCGTAGGAGTGTCGGAGTCTTTATTGGGCATTAACCAAAAACCAAACTGAAGTGTATTTTCTTCTTATTATATACATGTATGTGTGTGAGAGAGACATTAAAAAATTACAAAGGGTGTACGGAAAGATAGAGCAGCATATAGACCCAAACTTAGAATTAATTTTACACATGGAGTTTCAATCCAAGAGAAGTATCCACGATGCAGATAGCAAGTAGTGGAGCTAATAAAGGTAATAGTGGATGTAAGAATATTCCATCAATATGAATAGAACGTCTTAAAGTTTAGAAGAATTTTTTGTCACAGTGCTTTATATAGTTGGAAGTTGGAGGTCTTACTTGAGTTTGGAAGCGCTTCTTATATTAAAGTTACCTCAGTAATTTTAAGGAGGTGCTCCTGAATGAGCACTTCTTACATCGAGGAGGTGCTCCTGAGTTTGCCTTTTAGAGAGTAGGGTAAGTTTTAGACACAGGTAATAAATAAGAGAATACTAAAGATTCGAGCCATAGAATTTCTCAATTCTGACACAAGGTTGGCACATTAGTTTTTTTTTTTTTTTTTTTTTTTTTAATGTTTTGTCGGGAGCTTGGCACAAGAGAAACAATAAGTTTTTTAGAGAGCTGGAGAGGTCCCATGAGGAGGTTTGGGAGGTGGTGAGTTTTAATGCCTCCTTGTGAGCATTCGGTCAGATGGACACTAGGTCTTTTTGTAATTATGATCTTAGTTCGATTTTGAGTTTTGTAACTTTTGTTGGGTTTGTTTTTTGTATGCCGTTGTATATTCTTTCATCTGTCTCAACGAAAGCTTGGGTTCTCACCAAAAAAGAAAGGAAGAAAGAAAAGAAAGAAAGAAAAGAAAGAAAGAAAGAAAGAAAGTAAAACTCATTCCCCCTGCCTCTATGTCATGTCAGTTTTCCTTTGCATTTTTCTTATCTTGGATTCTTGATCTATCTATAAATCCTCTCTTCTCGCTTCTTCAGCTCTTTCTTTAATGTATTCCTTTATTTATTTGTTTTAAAATTTGTTGGCAATTCTTTCTATGTGCAGGCACATTACATGTTAGGATTAGCGTTATTACAAAATAAAGAATATCCGGAAGGAATCAAACATTTGGAGAAGGTAAATGTTCATCTTTTTATTGTTCCCTCTTTTTCCCCTTCTCTTTGGGTAGTCAAGAATCGATGTCTTCTGATAGAAGGCTGGATTGGAGATTCAATTGAAAAATAGTGAATTGCAAAAATCACTCTTGCATTTACGGCCTTAATGAGACATTATGGTATCCTTGGCTCACTTGATCACCCTTTGCTATGTATATTTTTTGAAACCAATCAATCATAAACTTGTATACTTTAGAACTTTGTATTTCCCTTGACTAAACTTTTCTGAAAATGCTAATTGAAAAGTTGACACAACATATTGAAAGGCCCATATGCATTACAAATAATCCTCATGCAACTTAGTCAATGTGAAAATATTATTCCTACTATGTCATTCTGTTAGCCAACTATGTAGGAAGATGCCCAATCTTTTGGTGGCAAAGACAATTTTTTCACCAAGATTAAGATGTTATCGTGAACAAAGAGCAAAGGGATGGATGCTTGCTTGGGCAATCATGCTGCAGCACCTCATTTTCAAAGTCTCCGACTGAACTCCTTTCATGGTCCTTAACAGATGAGAACCTCTTCCAGTTTTGTTCTGCTGCTAATTCAACAGTTTGGAATGAGCAACTTGACAGTTCTGAATACTTCCATTTTTCTTAATTTGGCTGTCTTTCCTTTGGATTCACTTTCAATTGGCTTAATAGTCGTCTGACAGCAGTGTCAGAAGCATTCTCTAAGTTGCCAATGCCATATGTCCTTTTGTTTCTTTATAACCATAGATTCCAAAAGGAGCCTGTAATAATAAGTTGAAGCTAAAGAATCTTCTTTTCCCTGATGTACTCACGTTGTCCTGTCACTTTGTGTCCTGTCACTTTGATAACACTGTCAGAACCTTTTGCAAAGACTTGAAGTTTAATGGCTACAATTTAACTACTGCATTATTAGAAAATACACATGACCATTGAATAGGATTTGTTCTATAGGTTGTACAATTGTATCCTTGAGTTCTAAGAATATGCAGGCAACCAAAAAATTTGGAAGAGTATGCAATTTCCCTATTCCTTTAGTTGTCCATTAATTAGTATACAGAAATCTGATCAAAACATTTTGTGGTGTTCACTTATTTCTTTTAAGAATGTTGCAGTTAAATTATTTTTTTTCAAGAATGTGAAACTAATGAAATTAACTACAGCGTCATGAGATTACAAAATATTATTCCATTGTGAAATAACAGAAGTAAGGTCGTAATCTCGAAAGTGTGGGGTGAATTTGCACCAAGTGAAGGTTGTATACAAAAGATGATCGAAAAATTGAATGAAGTCGGATTCCTTATCTTCGAAAGTATAATGGTTGCGTTTTGTTAGCTTGTTAGAGGGACGTTTGTCTGATGATTGGGGAATTACTTCTTCATCTGCCTTTTAGAGAGAAATTGCCTTTGGTTTGCTGTGGTGTGTGCTATTCTCTGGGATTTGTGGGGTGAGAAAAACAATAGTGTTCGGGGGGTGAAGAGGGACTCTTAGTGGTTTGGTCATCGGTGAGATTTCATGTTTCTCTTTGAGCTTCGGTATCGAAAATTTTTGTACTCTTTAGGCAGTATTTTACCTAGTTGGAAACCCTTTCTTTAGTGGGATTCTTTTTTGGGCTTGTGTTTTTTGGATACCATTGTATTGTTTCATTGTATTCTCAATGAAAGTCGTTTCTATCAAACAGAAAAAAAAAAAAAGAAAAAAAAAAGCTTTGACGATGAAGCACCAAAAGGCCTCCTTTTTTGTTTTTGAATGGAGGGTTTATAAGGAGCATATTCATTAGAGTGAGAGAGTCATTTGGGAAGACAATTTGGTAGTTAAAATATGAGAGAATCTTCATCCAGAAGGATTGAGCATATTCACAAAAAACAAAGAGATGCAGAATAGACTCCCCACTATTATGGCACAAGACACACCAACTAGAAGCAAAAGTCATCCAAGGCGCCTGTTTAATAAGAACACCAACGGTGTTGATGCCTCCATGACTAACTTTCCAAAGGTTGAAGGTTTTGTTTTGTGGCAGAAGAGGAGAGCCATATTTTGCATCAGTAAGGCATATCCATAGAGCATCGTTCTCAAATTGGTATCTCCAAGTCCACGTAGCCAATAATCCTTTGTTTCTTTTTTCAGGTTGGTCAATCCAAGGCCTCCTTCGGTAATAGGAAGTTGAATGAGATGCCAATTGATAGAGTGAATACTTCTTTTATCATTATGCCCATTCCACAAGAATTTTCTATATAGCTTCTCAATTCTATCACATGCTGTGGAAGATATTTGAAAAAGAGATAGGTAGTGTGTAGGTAGGTTGCTATGTGTGGCTGGAATGTTAGACCAAGTGTATTTCCCATTCGACAATGGTGGGCAATTAAGAGAGCAATCGTGGATGAATTTATTGAACTGATCTATGCTAGTAGTTTTAGGCTTGCCATTGGATTTTCAAATGACCATCGTGAAACATTGAAGTCTCCCTTGATGATCCAATGTCATTGCAAAAATACAATAGACCATAAAGTTCCTTTCGAAAAGGATTTCTATCTTTGGCTTTGGAGGGTCAATATACACCTATCAACCAAAAAGTGTAGCCATCTATGAGAGAAAGACGAATGGATAGGGTGTATTTACCTCCAATGACCTCGACATGAATGGCAGGATCATTCTAGAGGATCAAATGCCACCAGCCCGGTTCACTGCATATAGAGAAGTCCAGGCTATGTTCCTTGAGCTCCAAATAGACTTGATAAGATGGCGGTTGATATCCGCATTTTTGGTTTCTTGGAGAATAACAATAGTGGCATTGCTTTTGTTGTGAAGGTCCTTTATAATTGATCTTTTCTTCTCGAGCAGAGGCCTCAAACGTTCCATAATAAGATAATCATTGAATAGAAGTCAACTCATCCCGAATAGAGAGTATCCCTGATGTATTTTTAGAGGACATGAGTTTTTCAATTCTCTTTTTAGCCTTTTGGATTTTGAAGTGGGCTTTCCTCCCTTCTTTTGTATTTTAGGAAGGGCTATGATACTCGGATGAAGTAAGGATTTATATTTATCTTCGATATCCCTTGCATATTTTTTTGTTAGGGCTCTCTATAGTAAGATAAGTTTGATGAGTTTGATAATCATCTACATTGTCAACTTGTTTTTCGTTCTCCTCTTCATAGAAATCAGTAGGGAGTGTCGATAAGGGGTATGAGGATCTTGTGTTGTTGATATCAACTCTGAATAAGGACTGGAAAAGTGACCTGATTTCGTGCATGTTTGGATTGACTTTCTAAGTATTCAAAAAAGTGTTTGTAAGTGTAAAAAAAAATGTTTACAAACACTTAGAAAGTCGATCCAAACGCACCCTCAGATTGGTGGGCTTCAGTAGTTTTTTTAGTATTGTGCTTCGTACCTCGAAGAAGAAAGGTATGTTTGCCATTGATAACGACTGCCTTGGTGGCTGGGCAAATAGCCACGATGGATTAGTTTAAATTGATTTGGTCAGTCCATTAGGATTAGATGAATAAGGGGATGGTTTGGGTGAGTTGGGTTGTTGAGTGTTATGGTTGGGTTTAGGGTTTGGGTGGGTTTAGTGGGTGGGTAAGGGTTTGATGGAGCTTGGGCGGTTTGGGCTTTTGAAAGATGTAGGCTTTCCGGGGGAATGAGTTCGTTTATTTGGTGGCATATAGTTTGTAGAGATAATAGACTGTTGGGTAGAACTATGTTGGGTAGGTCGATCAGCTTGTGGTTGGTCAGTGGGGTAGATAGGTAAATGGCCCAACCCATCAGTCTTCTCTAAATTAGGGCCAGGGGTAATGTTGTCATCTTGTCTGGTGACTAAAGGATTGGGGTTAAGGTTGTAATCGGTGGAAGATCACAGTGTCGTTGGTGGTTGCAGAGGTTCAAAGGGTTGGTATGATAAGGTTTTAGGCAAAGCTGAGGTAGGTTGGCTGGTTGACTGCAAATCAGGCGTGACTTTGGGATTCGTAACAACGATATCCTTGTCTTGTGTGTGCGTCGGCACGTGTGGCTTTTTTGAACAATGACCGTGGACGTCGGTGATGAATGGGACAAAATTATCCGGCTGAAAAAACGGGTCAATTTGATCATCGCATTCTTGGATGTTGATGGCAAATGAACAAAAGCTGGGAGGAAACTTGTATGATTTTTGTTCACTTTTAGGCAAGCTTCCAACATATCCATCCTAGAAAGAGTTTCTTAGCAATATCATAGAGACCTCCATAGGCTTTTTCGATGAGTTCAAAGTTTTCGATGCTCCACACGTCAATCAATAGATTTTTTACTTTTATTCAACCTCATCGGATGGGACTTTTCTTTCATGAAAATCTCATGGTCCCATTTCACAAATCTGACTTGGAAGCACCCAATATCTTGCCATCCATGGTTTTGAATGATATTCTTCGCATGCTCTTCATCTACACAATTGAGGATAGCTCGGTCTGCTTGAAGGGGACTGATGGTGCAAAAATCACCGATCTTCTGTCTAAGGGCTTCTGATAAATCGTACCAATCGTCGTGGAAGCATGATCTGTAAATAATGACAGCCTTTGAGAGATATAACTTCGCAAAGACGTAATGGGGTGGGTTGGTTAATGGGATAGGTGGGTTGGTTCTGGCCATATAGCCTCATTAAAGTCATTCTTTAGCGCCAATTTGTATGATGGGGAGTTGATGTGGTCATGTGGTGGTTGGAGGGGGCTGTAGTTGCAATAAATTCCTTGCGAGTTTATACTTGATTAATGTCTTTGGTGATGAGGTTGATAAAAGGCTCAGTCAGTTTCGAATAGCCTCCCTTGTTATCTGTTCTCCATCTTGCAAGCTCCGGTTGGCATCATTAAAAGATTGTAAAAGAAAATAAGGGATTTTGTATGGAATGGAGGAGTTTATAAGCCGTTAGCAAACCTAGTCAAGTGGGATACTACCTCTCTCCCAATATGTATGGTGGTCTCAAATAGGTCCCTTTGCCAAAAGAATATTGCTCTTTTAACAAAGTGGCTGAGGAGGTTCAATACAGAAAAAGAAGCTTTATGGAGGCGGATTATTTTGGCGATGGTCTGGAGCTGAATGGATGGTCTACAAAAATGCCAAAGAAAGGAAATTCCTACAGACTTTGGGCTGGTATTCTGAAGCATTAGGAATTATTCGTCAGCTTTGTGGCTTTTGTCTTGGGAGGTGGCAAAAATATTAAATTCGGGTTGGACAGTTGGTGCAATACTCAACCTCTCTCCCAAAAATTTCCAGATATCTTTGCTCTTTCTCTGAAAAAGGATTCTTGTGTTCCTGATTTTGGTGTTCTGTTACTCATTCTTGGAATTTGAGGCTTAGAAGGAATGTTTTGGATAGTGAGCTTAGTAATGCTGTCTCTATTTTAGAGTTGCTCAATTCGTGGATTCCAAACGGGGAGAAGGATAGCATTAAGTGGAAGGCCAATGCGTCTGGTACGTTTACTACGAATTCTACTTTCCTTAGTTTAACTAAAAGACCCTTGTCTATTGCCTCCCCCCTAGTGCGTTCTATTTGGAAGTTTAAATATCCAAAGAAGGTTAAGTTTTTCCTTTGGTCTCTTGCTTATAGGAGCTTGAATACTCAGGACAAGCTTCATAATACTGCTCTCAACCCTTCTATGTGTTGCCTTTGCCTAAAGTGTTGCCTTTGCCTTAAGGAAGAAGAGACCTTGAACCACTTATTTTTACATTGTGAGTTTGTAGAAGAGGTGGTCTCTTATGTTTATTTTACATTGTGAGTTTGCTAGAAGAGGTGGTCTCTTATGTTCAGGATGTTCAGCCTGGATTTCTGTCTTCCGGGTAAGATTGACAGCTGGTTGCTTGATGGTCTAAATTCCAAAGCTTTCGGTCCAAAGGGCAACATCCTTTGGAGTTGTGCTACGCATTCCCTTCTTTGATGCATCTGGAATTAGAGAAATGGAAGAACTTTTGATGATATGGTTAATTCTTTTTGGACTGTGGTGCAACAAACAACCTAGTGATGGTGTACAAATTATACTAAACATGTTTGTAATTACAGCCTTTCCATAATCTTTAACAATTGGAAAGCTCTCTTGTGTTAGTTTTCTTCGGGGGAGGTCTTCTCGTCACTTGCCCTTAGGCTGTTCTTTTATTCTTTCTTAATATATTTGTCTCATCCCTTACCCTTAGGCCGTTCTTTTGTTCTTTCTTAATATATTTATGTCTTATCCAAAAATAAAAAGGTGCCATCCTTTTCTACCATCTCCGGTCGAAAGTGAAAGAGGGTTTTTTTCTGGCCATCGGCAAAGGATGGAAACAGTGGGTTCATGGTGTGGTTAGGTGGGGAGAGGGTCTAGTGAGAGAAAGCTTAGAGACATGAGTTCAACAACTAATATAACGCATTCTTGACTGGGGTGTTGACATAATCTATTCAAGGGGAAAATGTAAAATCAAGAAAAGAACTTAGAGACGATAAATTCAGAATGATATTTCTACTGAGAATGCATTGGTTAAATTAGTTCTGTCAAGAATTTAATAGGCATCGGTTTTGAATGCAACAATATTATAGACTTTTAACCAAAAAGAACTGACATTTGTACGTGTTAACGACTAGAGGGTCGGTGATTCGAATCCCCCCAACCACTGTTGTACTCAAAATGTTATGGAGTTCAGTTTGCATGCATGTTGCATCTTGTCAGTGAGCTTAGTTTTTGTATCTTTGTTATAAAGCCATTTATTGGTTCGTTAATTAAACAGTGAGCATGTAGTTTTCGTAAAGATGACATGTTTGTCATGATAACATAAATTTAATTCGACCTCATTTTTTATAGGCTTTGGATCTTGGTAGGGGTGAAAATCCAAAGAGTTATATAGTAGAGGAGATATGGCAGGAACTTGCTAAAGCAAAATACAGGGAGTGGGAACAAGCATCCACCGAACGTTCATGGGAATTGCAGACACTGAAGTAAGTTGCTGAATTCAGGGTTTTTGTTTTCACTTTTCAGAGTTGGATGTTGGGATGTTCAAAAAATTCAATGACCAAACCAACTCGAACTTATTATTAAGTTTAAAAGTTATGTCTTTTACTTATGATACAATTACAATTACATATATTTATTTTAATTTTATTTCATGATTTTTTTTAATAACTTATTCTTCAACAAAACTCCTAAAAACAATTTTTTAGCACTTTGCAAATAATTTTTTTTGCTTAAACAATTTTTTAGCACTTTGCAAATAATTTTTTTTGCTTATTTTTTAAACAAAAATTTAAATAAATGACATGAGTAACCAAACCAACCCAATACAAATATTTCATGGTTGGGTTCAGTTGGGTTCATTATTTTATAAGGGTTATATTGGTTGAAAAACTTACAACCCAGACAATTGAGTTAAGTCTAAAAAGTGTTTCAACTCATTCTATGAACATCGAACTCCCCTAGTTGGATGCGGGCACACTATTTTAGTCAATGATCAGCACATCTTTACAAACCTTGAAATAAGCTTTTTTTTTCCCACCTGAAATTCTGAAAATGTCAATTATAATGATTAGACATTAGAAAAGAAGGAATGAAAGGAAGATGGGGTTTCTCTGGTATTGTCCATTCCGTTTCCATTTTTTTGATTTTGGCCAATCTACTCGTATTGTTTCTCAGGGAAGCTTGTGAGGCTGCCCTTGAACAAAAATATTTTCTTGACCAATCTGAACTAGAAGGGTTTGTAGATGAAGCTGAAATTGCTCATCGGAAACAATTAAAATCGCTAAGAAGTGTGTTTGAAAAAGTTGCCGAGGCAGATTCGCCATCAGAGGTAAGCATGTTGGCATTGCATTTGCAATTAAAACCATTGTGGGGGTACTAATTTGATCTTTTCAGGTACCTGATTATCTTTGTTGTAAAATCACACTCGATATTCTTCGCGATCCTGTTATTACTCCGAGCGGGGTTACATATGAGAGAGCAGTGATTCTCGACCATTTTAATAAGGTTGAAATTTCCTCACATCACTATCCTTCTCTCACATGTCCTGTATCCACAATCCTGACTATTTTCTCCCTTATCTAGGTTGGGAACTTCGATCCCATAACGCGGGAGCTGCTCGACGAGTCCCAGCTTATACCAAACTTAGCCATCAAGGAAGCAGTACAATCCTTCCTAGATAAGCATGGATGGGCTTATAGTACAGATTAAGGTAATTTGTGTTTTGAATGGGAACTCAATCAAGTTGATGGTTATGCCTGTCATGAACGAATTGAACTACTTCAATTCTGTGTCATTAATGTCATGATTATCTCCTCGATTCGTCTGTATGGATTGTCGAACGGTTTGTCATAAGATATCGTGTGTCCATGACATTGTGAGGCTGTACCATCAATTAAGTATGTGAGGTCCTGTCTTTTTTAATTGCTCTTGTGCAGATTGTTACTATGAACTTATTAATCTTGCTGTACAGTTATTACTTAAAACCTTTGATTATGGCTTAGTTGTTGGAAGGCTCTGTTCAGCTGCCATTTCTTCCTTTCTAAAGGTTTGTCTTTAAAGTTGGATAAACTGTCCATTTTCTTCTTTTTTTTTTTTTTCCCCTCTATTTTTTAGAATACCAATTTAGTCCCTCTACTTAGAGATCTTAGAGACTTGTTCAATTTTGGTTCTTTAATTTGGATATAGTTAATTGTCTATTTTTTTTTCAATCTATTAATTAACTTTTAACATTTTCATTATAAATTTTGGAAACATATCATAATGTTATATTTTATTCTATGAAATTACTATTACTTTTTTTTATTGTTTCAACTTTGTGAGACTGAGATTTATCAAGGGTACTGGAAATTGGAATTGAGCAAATTCAAAAAATACATCGACCAAAATGGTATTTCAACCTTTTTTTTTCCATAGTTTTTTTAGCCAGACATAGGGGACTTTGAATACTCCTTGAGGAGGTTATGTATCTTAACCAATTGGACTAGAGTCATATTTATTTTAGGGGAAACATAATTTATCAATTGAAATTTCAAAATTGAGTTTCATTTTGTTACGTTAGTCGTTAATCTATTATTGTAATCGTAATGAAATGTGGAGTTCGTACAATCATCGAATGCAAATGATTGCATAGCTAACGATGATTAATATGATTACATTTGAAATTTATGTGAGACGCACTTAAGATACGCTGTTATTATTACAAATACTATTACTACTATCGTAGGAGAATTATGAATTTTTGATTGTTACAGATATCATTATCGATTGACTCTAAACGGTAATAGTAATGTTAAAGAAACAATGCTAAGTAAACAACCTGAAAGGTTTACTACCAAGTCAATTTGTCTATTGTATATAATTTTTAAAAGCTTATTATTTTATATAATCTATTTATTGTTAATGAGTTGTTTTTAATCTAACAAGTCAATTTTTGTGGTTCTTAAAGTTCATTTTTAATTAGTAATCAGGGCAATGGTTAAGCTACCACTTGAAGGTTCGTTTATTTTGATTTCTATGTTTTCCTAGTTGCAGAAGTGACTAGAAAGAAATTAGTTCAATTAGTATAAAGTATTTTTAGGACTAAAAGGTTCGACACTTGTATGAAAAAAATTAACATAGAAGTGCAAATTTGAACCTCAACTTTGAAGTAAGGGAGTATTTACTTAAATTCTATAGCCATTTGCATGTGTGTTAAGTCTCATAGGGTCAAACAGTAGTAGTATCGGTATCAGTAATAGTAACAGTAAAGATGTCAAAAGTGAACATTTTTTAACTGTAACAATAACAATAATGATAGTCGTAACGGTAACTATATTGATAATGGTAATGATAGAATACAATTCTCAGATGTAATTGAATTGACCCATGTGTTTCCATCAGAGTAAACGTGACCTAAATTGTAAGAAGATATTTTAAATTACAAAATTCAAAAGGAAGCATTGTTAGAAAATTTCAATCTCTTAATTCTTGGGATGGTTTCATGGACCGACCAACACCATTGATTATTGTTGTCCAAAGTCCCCAACATTATTGGAGCACATCACTCTAAAATTGCCAGCACATCACATGTTTTTTCATTTCTATCCAACCTCACAGCCAAACCCTAAATAATTATAATAATAAAAACAAACCCACATTTTGTTTTACACAATTTCTTTTTAATTTTTTTTAAGAGCATAAAAACTTCTATTCTGCCCTTTTCTAAGAGCATAATTAGTGTTACCCAACAATTTTTACCACATGCTGGTTGGATTCTGAACTATCAATCACCTAAAATAGCTTTTAAAATGTATTTTAAAACAGAATTTATAAAGTATGTTTAAATTAAATGAGTTTTTTTTAGAAAAGAAACACTACTTTCTCAAGTCAATCCAAACGGATCGAATTGAATACATGGATGATTTTCAAATGCAATCTTAATAAATGGTCTTAAATTGATTCACTTATAACAATTTAGAAGTTTAATTGAAAATATTCTATTAGGTGAATGAGTTAAAATTGAAACGACGATTAGAATTGCATCAGTTATGTTTATGAAATTCAAAATTTATGATTCAAATAGATAGGACGTGTAAAATGTCAAGGATCAGAATTATTGCTTCTTTTTTTTCGGTTTAGAAAAAGAAATGATGTAACAGTTGATCTAAAGTTTGTCGATATGAAGAGACGTAACATATAAAAACTTTAATTAAAACGAAACATTATTGTAGACAAGAAAAACCAATAGGAAGTTGTATCTTCTAACACCAACCGCACATCGTATTTTCAAATAACACCTTCAAAACTTAAAAATTCATTCCAAACTGACTAGCTCTATCAAATTTTCTTTGTTGAGATATCTTAATTTTGTTATCTGATGTTCTGAGTGACAAAACATGAGTGCAGAGAACGTAATGTTCTACTGAAAGTTTGGGGTAGGTCATCAAAATCTAAGTTATATTGAGACTATACGGGTATATTTCCGTTTTCGATTTCTTTCTTTTAGGTGTATTCTTTTAGAGTGAGTGAAAATATAGAAACAAGGGGATGTCCCATTGTTGTGTAATGAGATAGATTGATTTCAACATAATGCTATGCTCTTTGGATATACTGCCAAACCCCATACTTTGGGTTATATGCCACATGGTAGACCCCTTCCTCTTCTCTTCTTTTCATTTCATTCTTTCTCCTCAAATCAAACTTATACATAAATTTTACTAATTATATACTTTTGTATTTTTCATACTTCTCTCCCTCATGCAAATTATATATATTTACAATTCCCATTGAAGTTGAGGTGAGTGAAGTTGTAAACTCGAACTTCTTATTTTGAATAAGGAGTATGGACACAAGGTAAAAATATATATATATATATATATATATATATATAAGTTTATCCTCTAATCAAAATGAACATAGCTCAATTGATATAGTACTTGTACTATTCTCAATATTTGCCAACCCCAACCCAATAATCTTAATCTCAATGCCTCATTACCTAAATGCACTATTTTTTTCAAGTTCACCGAAACCAATGATAGCTATATGTTTTTTTTTTCTTTTCAATATGTGAATTTGATCCTTTGATAGTACATAATTTATATTAGTTGAGCTATTTCATTTTAACAATATAATGTTAAATGAAATTGATGTAATACAAAGGAACTTTTTATATAATCTTAAATGCTCAATAATTTTTTAATACCTAACAAGGACCCATTGAATTTAATGGGTTAAGACTTAAGGATGGAAGTGACAATATACAAATATAAGAATAATTGAGATTTACCTTTAAAAAAAAAAAAAAAAAAACCTTTGTGGTACATTACAAGTAGTAATTTTGAAGAAGAAGGTTGGTTTCTAATGAAATATTCGAAAAGTCTCGACTAAAAAGGAATAGTTACTTGCATCCATCTCAAAAGTTAATAGTTCGATCTCACACACTACGAGAATTTAGCTTAAAAGAAAAAAGAAATAGAGTTATTCAATAGTTCATCTTTTTTGTTTTTGTCCATCTGAGCTTTAAAAATGATATAATTATAAATGTTGAAATGAAGGGTATATAAAAGAATCCAAATATGAAGCTGGCCCAGGGACATGAAGGGACTTTTCTCTCCCATAAATAAAGAATGAAAAAGGAACTGCAAACCAAACTGCTTTCATTTGATTTGATCTTTTACTATTTCTATTCATATTTTTCTTTTTCTTTTTTTTTTTTAAAAAAAAAACAAATTATGAATACTAATAATAATAATAAATAAAGACGAAAACAACCCTTCGATGATGTAAAAGTTGGGGGCTGTTTGGAATGAATTAACTCTTCTAATACCTTTTTTCAAGCACTTAGAAGTCCTATCACATAGACTCTTGCTCTGAGAATGGACATTTGTACCTTTACCATTAAGTGGGAGGAGATTGACCCTTAATCACTCATTAGGAGAGACATTAATACTCACTACTTCTTACTACTTATGTTATACTTGAATCCACATTTGTAGACCAAATTTGTTATGGAATCAATTGAAAATGTGAAGGTCTACCGGTGGGGGAGAAGAGAATGAAAGAAATGGGCAAGGAATTTATAAAGCGATTCAAGAGATGTTGGGGTAAGTCTAAGGTAAAAGAGCATGGTTCACTCCACTATGAACAAAAAGGGAGGTGGTTAAAAGAGTGAACTATCTTCACAAAAAGGTGTTAAGGCATCCCATTTTTCCTATTCCTTTCATCTTCAAAGGGTCCACACACACACTACTAGTAGAGAGATATCACAAACACCATTCAAAATGATGCACAATACTTTTCTTGTCCAATGTTTGATCCCATTTGGTACCACTTAGGAACATATGCAATGCAACAAATCATATCCTACTTTTATTCTCTCCAATCACATTCGTTCACTTCCTATTCAACAGCCTCTAAACTTATCAGTTATCAGCAGTTCAATTCAACGAAACAGAGAAAGAAGGGAAAAACTAGCATTTGTAAAGTGCAGGAGTGATAAAATGAACAATATCAAAAGAAGGAAACCAAAACTAAAACAGAACCTTTATCAACAGAACTCACTTCACATTTATTCACAGTGACTGAAATCGACATTAGACTCCACAGGATAAGAGAATATACAAAAAAAGATGATTGAAGATTACCCATACAGACGACCGAGTCTTTGCAAAGACGGAGAGTGCCGGATTTAGATGCAGAATCTACAAGTTTTTAATGCCGAGGATTTTCATTAGGCGGTATGGGTCATATTAACTACCCTGTTTATTCTTTCAAGTATGCCACTGGCTTTTCTCTTAGCCCTTGAAGTCCCATTCTGAGCAAGTTCAGATATGGTTCGATAGCATTTCTCTTCTTCCCTCATATCCTTCCATTTGGTTCGATCGTATAAGCAGACGGAATGGATGATCACAATGCAATTTTCCTTGTTACGTGAACAAGAACTTTCCCTGATTATTCTGAGTAAAAATGGGACAGCTCCAAGTTCTCCAATTTCTTCAATAGCTCTTTGATGGCATGATAGCATTGCAAGAATAGCCAACAACTCATCGACATGCATCTGGCTCATGATCTTTTTCAGAAGCACACGAACTGCACCATCACGAACAGCTCTTGCTTTGTTTTCATGAAGTATACAAAGATTGAATATTGCTGAAGCAGCATCTTTGATTGATAATGGATGCCCCAATTCCAAAAGCTCGATAAGTGGTTTCAAGGCACCAGCTTTCCCAATGATTGCTTTGTTTGGGTCGAGAGCAGATAGTGTAAATAGGGCTGCAGCTGCATTGCTCCTTGTTTCCATGGTTCCTGATCTCAACGCTTCCATTAGAAGAGGTATTGCGTTGGGTGTTTCGGCAACAAGTTTCTTGTTGTTGTCATGGATCGACAAATTCAAGAGGGTTGTGATCACATCTTCTTGCAGATCCGTGTGAATACTAGTACTTTGTGACTTATCAACACAAAGTGGACTAAGCAACAAAGATATGGCATCAAGGGACTCACCAAAAAGTGCTCGAAAGGAAGGCATTCGCTTCGTCAACATTCGTAGCTCCTTTGCAGCTTCTTTCTGTTCAGATATTGTCATGGACATTTTCTCAAGTAACATGAGAAAACGGTCTCGATCAGCCTCCGTTATGACATCGTCATCAAGATAATGAACACGGACACGATCTTGCAACTCAATTCCCCGAGTTGCACACCATTGAGATATCATTTCACGAATCAAGTGATTGGGAGTGAGATTGGTGTGCGAGAGAACTTGCTGAGTTCTAGGGCAAGTCCTGTTCCCTGAATTTAACCATTTCTGAATGAAGGGTCTGTCATATGTCTGCAAATAAGAAGAAGAAAACTCAAAAACCAACATAATGAAATGACATTAAACGATTCATAATAATGGAGAAGAAGATATTAGCCATATCCAGTCTCCCAAAACCAAAATAAAAAAACCATACATAAATTATAACAAAAGATCCACGAAGAACGTCTCCTCCTCCTACTCTCTTATTGTATACAATTGAGAGTAACAGAAGATCCAATCCAAAGGGTTTGAATTCATTTAAATTCTAAAACTATAAATACAAAAGATGCAAAATGCGAATAAACATACAACAAGTTAAAAATAAAAAATGGTAATCCAAAAAGCGAAAAATGTTGTGAAGAAGAAGGAAGCAAGAAGCAGGAATTAGGGATTTAATTTGAAGACGTAGAAGAGGAAGAGAGAAAGAAAAAGAAAAAGAAAAAGAAAAAGAAATGATGACAAACCTCGCCAGTAGAGAGAATGACAGGATCTCTCATGAGTTCTCTAGAAAGAGGGCAACGAAATTCTTGGGGAGAAATGAGATTGTGAAAAAGATTAGAAGAAGAACGAGATGTCTTCCTGAGTTTCAAGTCCTTGAGAGCAGAAAGAATGTGTTTAGCGTTATCGATGGTGTCGGTGGAGTAATTGTCGTCATCAATGATAGCGAGGATGAGTGTTTGTAACTCTTTCTTCAACTCAGTGGCTTTGGCGATAACAGTAGGATCAGAATCAAAGACACCTGTTTTGGCCATGGAAGAAGTGTTGGAATAGTGGAGGAAGAAAGAAGAGAGAAAAGGAGAGGGTTGGCTACAAGGGATGAAGATGATTGAAAATGAAAGTTGGCATGTTTGATTGATTTGAAAAAGCTGCTGCTTCTTCTTCTTCTTGTGGTTCTTGTTGTTGTGTATGTGTATACTAGTTGAAGAAACTCAATCCGCCATTAAAGGCAGAGAGAGAGAGGGAAAGAGAAAGGAGAAGTTTTGTTGAGAATTTGTTTCAATTTTTGAGGAATTTGTTTTGATAAAATGAAATCTACAGCTACCACTACCACTACCACTACCACTACCACTACCACACATATAATTCTCTCTCTAATTTCTCAACCCTTTCTCTTCTTTTAATCCAATTATCCTTTTTTTTTCTTTTTTTAATATTATTTTCCCCATTTCTAAAATAATATAATATTTACTCTTTCTTAATAAATATAACTATGTCGTTTTATTTTTTTTATTACAAATAAGTTTTTAGGTTCTTCCTAAAAGTTACAAAAAAAAAAAAAAAAAATTAATTTGTGATGATCCAGTTCTATGTATTTTTTAATTTATATTTAAACTTTGATAATAATTAATACATAACAAAATTTGATTTCTTTCTATTTATCAATTTTTTATGTCTAAGAAATTTAGTTAAATCTTAACCATATTTTTAATGATATGAATTCTTACAGATCAAAGTTTAAATTCAAGGATTAAAAGTATTATTGAATTTTTTTTTTAGTTTGGTCAAAAAACAGCAAAATCGTTAATTTATTTACAAATATAGTAAAATATAAAAAAACATATTCCCATTTTTTTTTCACACTAAATAAGCCTAACAATGGTAATTTACGTACATTCTTCTTTTTTTGTTTTTTTACTAATTTTTGAATTATTATAATAAATATTTGTTTAAAAAAATTGTATTCTTAAAATTTGTTAAAAACTTTTGAGTAAGATAATCCTTATACATAATTTTTTAGTTCAACATAAATTTAAACAATTAGTTTGTAAAATTATAGTCTAAAATAGAAAATTAATTTTGAAAAGAAAAATCATTAACAATTATTTATTTTGGCATTGCTTACGACCATCTATTTATTTATTTATTCATTAAAATAAACATTTTTTAAATAAAATATTAAAATAGAAAAATATTGAATTTGATGGATGGATGGGATTTTTATTTTAACCGCGTGATAATAAAATATGGAAAGAAAAGGAGGTGGAATTTAGGTGCCTCATTAAATAAATACTAATTTTCTTTTTTAGACTATAATTTAATAAACAATTAATTTCCTTAATTCCTATTTAATAAACAATTACTTTCCTTAATTTTTATACATAGAATTTTCCGTGCAATTAATAATGTTCATTCAATTCTTTCAGTAATTAAGAGACAGGAATTTCACACGCATTTCGTCTATTTAATGTTCATTTTTCGGCTAATTCATTCAATTCTTTTATATACATATATGACTTTTTTAATCAAATAGTAATTTTCTTTTTTCCTTAATACTCCATTTAATTTTTAAAATTAAGATCCCGTTTCCTTCATGATTCAAAAATTATTTTGACAAACAAAAAACAATTTTTATTTTTCACTATATTAAAAAAAACATTTGGTTCTAATTTAAAATTTTTAAATTCTGATTCAAAATTCAAATTTTGTGTTTGATTGTTAATTTGAAAATAAAAAAACGACAATTTATTATTTTGAAAATTGGAAATTTCAAGTTATGTTTTTATAAATCGCTTTAAAAAACATGTATACCAAACACTTTTTTTTTTGTTTTTAAAAATATAAAAACGAAAATAAATCACTCACCAAACAAGACCTAAATTTCTTCCGCCATTTTATTAATTTTTTTTCAAAATAATTTTATTATCTTTTTGGGTGTTGGGTAAAAAGTTAGTTATTATATTTTGTAAACTGTTTTATATTAATACCAACATTTAGTATTAATATAAAAGGCAACAAAATAATAAATTACCGTTTTTTCTAACCTAATAATTGTTAACGTATTAAACACATTTAAATTACATTAAATTAATAAACTTTGGAAAAAAATGTCTTTGACCAAGTTTTAAATACAATTTGACTAACTTTTGACTCATATTTTTCTAATTTAGGAAAAATATGTTTAGATCTAGATGTTGAGCTAGTTTTTATTCGATCTCTAAATTTAATTGATGTCACGATTTTTATAATTTGACAACTTTTTCTAATCTTTTTAAGCTTTGAATTTGATTTCAATTTAGTTTATAAGTTTCAAAATTTCATAATTTTATCTTCGAAATTTGAGTTTGTTTCAATTTGATTTTTAAATTGCAAGATTTACAACTTTTAACGTTTATTTTTACTAAATACTCACTTCTAATTTTTAAATTAATGTCTATCTATTGATTAAAAAGTGTTGTGTTTTAACATTTATTTAAGAGAATTAATATAATTAATCAAGATTCACTAATTTTTTTCTATCACTATTAAAAAATTTAAAACTTTACTTCATAATTATTTTAAATTAATTGAAAGCTTAAAGTAAGTATTTCAAAGAAAATTAAGATTAAAACAATAAATCTCGAAACTTAGAAATTAAGTTGAAACACAACTCAAATCCATAAAATTTTAATATTCCAAAAATTACGATCAAAATTGAAATTCAGTTTATTATCGTAAAACTTAAAAATCAAATGAAAACCAAAAATAGAAAATAGTCTTGAATCTATGCTCGAAAACTTTGACCAAAATTGCAATTTAAATTAAAAATAAATAAAAGTCAAAGGAGACAAATGAAAAATAATGAATTTACTTTTTACCCATAATTTTGTTGGTTCAACTTTCAACTTTTAATTTCTTGATCTCTTAATTATACCATTTTTTAGGTTTGTTTACAAATCATCAAATTCCTTTCTTTATCTTATAGTTTTAGTTCCAAATGCTTTTAGTAAGAATTAGATTTCCAAAGTTGAGTCTATCAAAACCAAATCATAAAATCTTAAAAAAAAAAAAAATTAAATATTTCATTTGATAACTATTTCATTTTTATTTATCTATTTTTAAAATTTATTCTTATTATTTTCCAATTTATTTATTATAATTTTTACTTATTAAAAAAACACTTGAATTTATGATCAAGATCTCAAATCCAAAATAAATTTTTGAAAACTATTATTTTTAGTTTTCAAAATTCAATTAATTTTTTAAAATATGAGTAAAAAATTGACAACAAAACATAGAAATTTACGGATAAAATAGTGTTATAAACTTTATTATCAAAATTAAAAATAAAATAGTTATATAATTTAAATTACTTGTTTGTATAGTCCACTAATTAGAAAAATAGTGATAAAAAAAAACTATATCCATCCTAGATTTCAGTCAAATAAATTATTAAAAACATAGAAAACAGTAATACACATAAATGAAAATTACAATTATATTTACAAACTTTACCGTATATTTTGTTTTTATTTTCAATATTAATTTTTTTGTTAATATAAATATAACTCAACTAATATCAGTATTTCATTGAAAATCGAAACTTCATAATTCAAATTCTTTATCTTCATTTGTAGTAAAATAAACATATAACTTTTTTTAACCAAACTAATATACTATCTTTTCTATTTTCGTTATTATTAATTTTGAAAATTATATAAAAATATTGATTTTGAAAAAGGTGAAAATGATGATTATTTATTGTTTGTATAAAAAGGATAATAAAATAGACAAACAGTAAAAAAAAGGTGGGGTAGGGATGCAGGGGCAATCACGGAATCTATGCCAATACAGCTGGCATGCCGCGTGGGATTCTTTTTCTATTTTTCTTTTAATTAACATTTTTTATTTGTCTTATTTATCCTTCAAAATTATCCACACAAAATTAAAATAATAATAATAAAAATATATTTTTAAAAAATCTACCATTTTCAAATTCTTCTATTCTTGATTTTATATTTTGAGTTCAATCATTAAGCTTCTCCATGTGTGTGAGAGAGTATGTCACCATTATTTGATTTGGTTGCACCATTTCTTTACATACATTATTTGAACCATGTGATTAATAATCTTTCATTATTTCTTTTCTTTTCACCTTTTACGTTTTAAGCTCAAATAATTAACTTCTGAGTTTAAATTTAATAATACAGTATTTATGTTAATTATGCTATCCCAACGTTAAAAAATTACAAGAGAGAGAAGAGATATTTTTTGTAATTCTTTTTTATATTTAGAATATCGTATCATTATTCTTAAAAACGTGAGATTAGAAAAGAGTATGTGAAAGATTCGATCTTTTTTAAAATAGTGTTTAAGGTCTTTTTCATTACTTGGGTCATGCCCATATTGGTATAATTAGTTGTAACTTGTATTAAATGTAATGTATGAGGTTAGAGGCTCTTCAAATATCTTATTGATATGTGATGTAATTATCTTTTATACCTCGAGTCGAGCGATAAAACGAAATACTAATCATGTTTTTCTTAACTATCGGTCACTATATTTGATAGTGAATATTCAAATTATTCTTGAATCGAAGAAAGATATTGATACCATAACCTACTATATTTCACTCCATTAATCATATTAATTGACTCGAATATAATTTAATTAGTTAAAATAATAAAGTTGGACTTAATTGCCGATTTATTTGAATTAAAATATCATAGCATAAAAAAGTATATACAAAATAAAGACTTGATTACAAAATACGATTATATTTTTTTAATGAGAGTCATGAACATCTTACACTAGGAAAGTAGATCTAATGATTTATGAGGGATTGATAGAGGAAATAAAATATTGCAATCAAGATCCAAAATAAAATTCAAAAACCAATTTAATATTTATTCAACGAAATTATACTTTTGTTGAAGGAAAAAGAAAAAAAAAAAGGAAAATAAAAGAACACGTGTCAAATCTTAAAGTGCCAACATGTATTTGATATCGAGATTTTCAACGCGTATTGAGCGGTCTTCATCGTACTTGATACGCTGTCGTTTAGGCCATACATGAGTACCCTCCGCCGCCACCGCCGCCCACCGTCACCGGCAGCGACTCATTCGTGCATTAGGTCAAAATTATAAATAGAATTTTTTTTGGTTTACTTTCTATCGTCTCTCTTCTTAAATTTTGGATTCAGTTTTCTATTTTGTTATATTGTTAATTATTAAGTTTTGAATTTGAATTCTTAAGTTTCTCATCGATGTTATATTTGAGTTTTGGTTTAATTTAAGTTAAAAAAATTTAGATTTATACTTTTAATATAGTATTATTTTTCTAATTCTTCACTTTAATCTTTATCATTTACGTTTGCTATAAATTTAAAATTAATTTTAATATTAATGAAAAAACAACTAAACTTAAGTAATTATGGTTCTTTTAAATTAATCTATAAACATTAATATTAAAGATTGAAAGTAAAACATATATTACAAAAATCGATGTTAAAAGTGTGAAATTTGAAATCGAACAAAATTAAAGTAGAAGTTAAATTTAAAAGGTAAAATTATAACATTTTAAAACATAAGGATTGAATTGAAATTAGATTCAAAACTTAAAAACTAAAAGTATAATATCTTAAAATTTTAAAATCGAATAGAGACACCTTTTCGATTCTAAATTTAATGATCATAATATATATATATATATATATATATATTACTTTAGTAAAAAAAAAAAAAGAATTATGATTTGAGTTACGAAGTCTATTTAATATTTCATGGATAAAAATGGATTAGGTTATTTTAACTTTAGATTTTGAATTTTTTTATATGTTGTTGAATAAATATTAATGTGATGTGATATGTTAATTCAAACATAATTCAATAGAGAAGATACCAATTATTAAATTGATTGTGGATCACTCTACTCTCACAATTGTTTATTAACGTGATTATTGATACAAAAATTGCAAGAATTTAAAGACATCTAAGAAATGGTTCAATAAGTTCTAAGTTATATATAAGTGGTCAATCATGTCAATATATGAACAAATAGTATATTATTGAACAAATTAATATCAAAATGTACTAAGAAAACTATTTTTAAAAGTTGTTTTGTTTAATTTGCTTAAAATAAAAAGTTAAGATATTTTGAGCGTTGAATTGAGTTATGAAGTTTGCTGAAGTTAAAATGTCTATACTTGAGGTGTTGTGAAGTTGGTGAGCTAAACACCATCTTCAAGTGTTTGACAACTTTTGGTAGAGTTGGTTGCCAGTTGCCAATGAAGGTGGTCGAAGATGGTTGTCAGAAGTTTCACTGGAGTAGGTCGACGATAGTGGTCGCCAGAGTGACTGACGAAGTGCAATGGGGTGGGCTATAATAACGCAACAATCCACACACTTAATTAAAGTTAGACTTAATCATTCCCTGTTAATATGTTAATGTAGTAAGTTTGTGTTTGAAGTAATAAGTAGGGGTGAAGATTAGTTGGTCGAAGTTGATTTTTCGACCAAATCATCATCGAACCAATTATAGTTGGTTTAATAAATGTTCAAACTGACCCTGACCATAAAGAAGTACGAACCGGTTAGTGACGATTTAGGTCAATATAAGCCTTTGAAATTAAAAAAAAAAATGTTGTTGGTTTAGATTTTTCCAAACGAACACCTCATTATCTCCGACCGATCGCCTTTAGTTCGGTCGTTTTTGTACAGACAACTCGACTTCTCGATCCATCATTCTCATTCCTAGTTATAAGATGAAGATTTTCACTAATTTTAAAAAGTAGATTAAGATAAAAAGATAAAATTATTCAATAAACCTAAAAACTAGAAATAAAGAAGAATATTAAGTTATTCAATATACATGTAAAAATAAAAAAAGAAAACAACAAAATTACTAATAACATTACAACTTTTGAAAGGGAGAAAGGTTTGATACATACAATTAATACGGATCCGTCGTTTTCGTGCTTGGAAGGAATGAGGTGGAGCAACGGTGGAGCCCGCAGTACACGACAATTTTGCCGTCAAATAGGAGAAGCGGGTCCCACATGAACCAATGAGGCTCGTGGCGGGTCCCTTCTTTGCCACGTGTTCTCATTTCCAACCCCGCTATTGCCAAATAATTCCCTCTTTCTCACAGCTGTCCCATGCCAGGTGTCTCACTCATACATTTTCGCATTTGTCCTCTTTAATTTATCTATTTATTTATTTATTTTTCACTATTTCAATTCAAATCAACACTGAAATATATATGACAAATATTAGGTGTCTTTCTCAAAATTCAAATTTTATTTATTATGTTATGTATAATTTAAAAAGAAAATAATTGGTTGGATAAATGTGAGCAATACCATGTGGAATAATTCATCATCATAGAAATTAAGATTGAAAAATAATTGATTTTTCAATTTAGTTTTCATATTTTATGTATTCTAATACCAATATTCAAATCAAATGCTACCGTCATAGGATAGTTAGTGAATGAATTAATAAACGTGTCATATTATTATTTCATTTGTAAAAAATGAAAAATAAATGATTTAGTCTGTTTAAAATATTTAAATATATAACAAAATTTAATAAATTTAGATGGATATCTATTACTTTATTTATATACATTAACAAACATTTATATGAATCTATTCCGGTTAAAAAGTAATTTTTTAAACAAATATTATTTTCTCTAGTCATTTTAAATAGGTATTAAGTTTTGTTTTTATAATTTTATTATCTGTTATATATAATAAATTATTTATTTCTTATGCGATAATGTATAGTTAGTAGGTAAAGAACGTTCGTTTCTCATCTCTTAAATTAATTTATAGTATTATATTAAATAAGTTATAAAGTATGATAAAATGGTTAGAAGCATATTGATAATTTTACCCATGAAGTGATTAATGTATATAATATTCATAAGATATTTTGATGGGTTAAATTTATTATAAGATGTGAAATTGGACAAATAAAGATATTTATTAGGTACTTTAAAGTTGAAGATTGAATTTGAAGCTCACACTCAATATTATTATAGTAAAAAAAAAAAAAAAGAATATTAAATTAGAAAATTAAAACATGACTCAAGTGGATTAATCCCTTGTTTGTTAGCAAATATATATATATAAATAAAAAAAAAAGTTTTGAGTGGGGCGGCGCCACGTCACCTTGAATGATTAATTTTAGTAATTGTGATATTTAAATAATATTAAGAAATAAGAAGCACCAAAACAAGAAGAGAAGAGAAGTTTCTGTTTCACTAAAATTCACAAATATAATAATTTAATAATAATAATAAAAAAGAATTAAATAAATAAATAAAAAAAGTAAAAATTTGGTGGTATGTCAGTCTCATTTTTTTATTTTATTTATTTATTTTAAGACTGTTGTCCAAACACGCCCCAAGGGTAAACTTGTAAATTCCTATTAAAACTAATTCTTTGCAAATATTAGTTAGCATTTTCTTAATTTTTATTTTCTTTAATATTATATGCTTTGTTCTATGATGTAGTGTAGTTAGAGGCAAATTCTAAAAATGCCATTAATGATAATGAATTTATTATGTATATAATATTAAGGGTATTTTTCAAATATACTAAAATGAATATATATTTTGTAAATATTTTCAATAGTTTTGCTATTTACAATAATTTTTGTAATATTAATTCACGTTTAGTATATAGATTTTCTTGAAGTGGTTTGCATTATTCTTGATTTTAAGGGCCTTAATCTTAAAAGAGAAGCCTCTAGACTGTTGAAATGGTTTGCTTCTTCATTCTGTTGATTAGAATGTTGTTCTTTCTAGTTCTGTTTGAGTTGTTTCGTTTCTCCCAAAAGGTCTATATACTTTCGAAATGTTCATTTGGCCGCTGCAACTTTGTTTTAAAGGGATCAAAACCATTTCTAAAGTACAACGACCAAATAAATCAAAGTTGAAAGTATAAAAATCAAAGTGAACTAAGTATAAAAAGATATGGATTGTATTAGTATATTTAAGCCTCTTTAATTTTAGTTCAACGAATAATTTTTTTTAGTCATGTTCTAACTCTCGAATATTCCATGAGGTTTTTTCTTTCTTTTTGGCAACACATAAAACGGAGAAATTAAATCTCTAAATTTGAGATTAATTGTACAGATACTAAGCTAGTTGAGCTAGGTGCATTTGTCAATTATGAATTTGTGTAAAGATTATTTCAATATTCAATGATAATGTTTCAAGAACTATTTTTTAGAGGAAAAACTTGAATATATATATATATATATATATATATTCTTTTTTTGAGAGTGAATTTATTAAATCAATATATTGATTGGCAATTATTAAAGCATTTTCTTTTAATTCTCTAAAATGCCCTTTTTCTTTTATTTATTTACTTTTATGGCACCAAAAGTTATGAGTAATTTGGTTTAGTGGATCATAATCTCAAAAGAAAGAGACCAAAATTATTTGTGTCAAAAGTTATAATGATGAGATTAAGTCCTTAATGAGCGCCTTAATCACATGGAAAACTCATCATTCTTTTCAAAAATAAACCTACAATTTTCAATCCTTAAAAAACAACTTGGATTACTTGTCGGCAATGATAGATATGCGAGTATGGTTATCCCAACTAAGAAATTTTAGTCAAAGTGTTAACTGATGATTAACATGATTTTTCATTTTACAAGTAGGAGGTTCGATCCTTTATTTTTCGTTTTTTTAGTACAACAATTCTAAGATGGAAAGTCGTAGCTAATTATCGCTGAATTAAGTTCACTTTAACCCGAATTAAGAGATGATATTTTTATAAACTACGTTTTACGGAACCCACTAACTTTACAAATCACAATTCCATGAATAAATGCAAATTACATAAAGCTAAAGTATTACCAACTTGAATACTGATAAAAGACGTGCTATTAATAAGAAATTTAGATATTCAAGTCTTCTCTTCACGATTTAAATTATTAAATAATAAATATAATAAAAAATATTAAGGAGATTTTTTTTTTTTGAAAAAAAATTTAAGAACATGCAAGGTAGATAATTAAAAATTTTAATCTCTTAGGAGAAATATATATCTTAATTTACTACGTTTAGGTTGATGAGATTCTTAAAAGTTAAGAAATTAACCTTATAATTGTCTCGTTAAAATATAAGTAACAACATATCCTATATGCGAAAGAAAACTCAACATTATTTTAAAACAGGTATGATTTGATTTTCTAAATGATTAAAAGGTAAAACAAGATTTTTAGAACAAATTATGAAGCACTCAAATAAACCCAAACTAATACGAGTATAACTCCAACGACATATTACATGTAATGTATCGGAAGTTTATCTCTGATCGTGTACTTTGTTGAACTAAATCAAAGTGGATTCCATGTATTGAAATAGGTAGAAAATGAATTTTTGTAGAACTCCTAATTATGGTGCAAATTATAGTAATATTTCCAATAGTTGCATATTAAATACATTTCCATCATTTCTTTTCCATTCCATCATATTCCAAACACAAACATCTCATTCTTAATCATGTTTTCATATTCCCAAAATTTCTACTTTTTTTTTTTTTTTATAACAACAACAACAATAATAATAAAAGCAAATATTCCTATGGGGGTATTTCCCCAAATAAGAACAGATTCTTCAAATTCAGTGGGCACTAAACAGTTCCTCAAAAAGACCTATAAAAAGAGCCCTAAAGTGAAATTGGAAGCATCTAGTTCTCTTTCCCATGTTTTGTTTCATTCATTTTATTGTATATATATATATATATATATATATATATATATATTCTTTTCTTTCTAGATATTTGTATAATATAAGCTCATGCTCATGGATCAATATTGTTGCTTACAGTTTGTCCAAAAGAAAGAAAATATTGTTACTGTAATAAAAATGGAAGATGAAATATCTATGCCCTAAAAGTTAGGGCATAACATATGAATTTGGCTTTGTCTAAGTCAAAGGGTTGCTTACATTTCACAAGTGTAACATACAAACTAACTTTATTTTAGCATAACACAATTTTCTTATTACAGATATTATTTGAACAGGCTGTCACAACATGCACCTCACATTTTTACATTAGTAAATGAATCTCTAAGAATATGTATCTCATAGTTATTAGGGGACATGGATATTTTAGAATCTACATCCAATGATTATTATCGGTTATCTCATTTGATTGAAACAAGAAAACATAAGCAAAGAGTATAGAAGGAAGTGTTGGTTTAGACAAGCACGAGATTACGATAGGAAACAGTTGCATTTTGGTATCCTCTGAGTCCGACCTAGGCACGGGATCGCTGTTATGTCTTAGTTAAAGTCTTGACAGCCTTGTTATATGATATGAATCCCATGAACCAGAATTCATGAGAGTCCCTCGTGATTAGTTGGATGTATTTTTGTGAAGGATCCATTGGGTTTGAAGAAGCATTGATTTTTCCCAACTGATCAACCGCTATCACCACCTACATATTCATCATAGTCATGAAAAAGAATCCAGCTAAAGATATTAACAGAAGATTCATCATTGAAAACACGAGCAAAAAAGATAGATAGAAGAACAAAGAAACTCAACGAAACTCCACGTTTCGATTTGCTAATCATTCCTGTTGATTCTACTCAAATACCAGTCACTTTAGATAGTAACACAAACATAGTTTTCAAAATCAAATTTGGGCCACTAAACTATAATTCATGGAATCACAAAAAAGGAGATAGGAGATTGACTCTCTTAAGTTATTCATATGCACAGACAGGTGATAACAAGTCGAACTAGGAAGAAGAACAAATTTCGCTAAAAGTAATTTTCATAATCATCAAGAGATGTCAGAGGAAGATTGAGTCTCCTTGGCCTGATTCAAGGCTAAAATTTCATTGGAGGGGGGGGGGGGGGTCAATTAATTGATGGATGTCCAAGAAAAAGCTTTATAAAGCTGCAGACTCTTCATTAATGTTTAAATGGTTTCATTTATTATTTTCTTTAATCTTGGACAGCAGCTTATAGTTTCTGTGGACTGACAATTCATCAATGGTATCCTTCAGGAAGATCAGACCCTGCATTCTATTTCCAGTTCCTCCACCCATTGCTAGAGATTCCATGGAGGCCACTGGCCAGTTTATTACCTAATTCATAGTGGGTAACTAATAAATGACAATTATGTTAGGCTATTTAATGAGTATATTAAATAGTATTAAATTATGGGCTCATATGCTCCTAGTAAAGAGTATAGTCTCTCGTAGAAAAAGAGGAAGAAGAGAAAGAACAAATTATACATGGAAAATCCTAGTACATGGAGAAAAAACCACGATAGAAACCTTTCTTATTATTTTCTAGTGATCAAAGAGTACAAGAGGGACGAATATATATAGTTCATAATAAGTCCTAACAAAAAAAGGAAATAAAACTAGAATACAATAAATTACACAAATACCCTTGGTCAATAAACACTCCGCTTGCCCATTTCCAACATCTCTAATACACTATCGACTATTTTACTCCATTGAGAGATTATGAACTATACTATATAAAACTAGATATTTCTATTTATCTTAATGTCATATCAAATTTATTCTAATGGATTTGAACTTCAATTATTTTCTATCACAATATGAAATACAAAACAATGAACAGTTTCATATTGAATTTCGCAGGAGAAACCAAGTGAAAAATTGTGATTTAACTGGGGTAAAAATCAACTGTTGCAGTACTTCATACAGTTATTTCCCGAACTGTAGTTCCACCATTCTATAAATTCGAAAAAGAAAACATGAAACATAATCATACCAAAGCAAGTTTGGAGAATTGTATAGATAACTTGGCTACCAACCAGTTAATAGCTATCTCTTCTTTTTTTTCTTATCAATTTGTCGTCGACTAAGAGAAAAAAGCAGGGTAACTAATATGTTAGAGGGAAAAATTTATAGTACTTAACCCTTCCATTCAATATTGAAGACATCGTTAAATGGTATAGTTTTATTTCATGGACCCCACATCATTCTGCTTCTTTTATAACCAACAATGAACTCAGGTACTGTAACACTAGAAAGTTTCCTTGCACTCAAGAAACCACGTATGCATATCACGCGTTTTTGGAGAAGAAAAGGCGGGAAATACAAATGGAAGTTAGAGGGAAAGAGAAATGGTGGTCTGTAACCGTAATAGAGAGTATCTTTGAGAGTGAAGGCAGCAGGGCCCTCACCACGTGTTAAGTAAGAGAAGTATATGTGAGTGGGGCCGTTAACATAGAGAGTTAAGTCAGTAGAATCTTTTGTAAAGTGTCTAAGACCTCTCAAACATATGGGAAGTCTTGTATCCTTTCTGTTTTGTCTTTCCTTCAATATATCCAAGGCACTGTTCATTGGGTTTTATGTGTTAGTTTTTGAAATTTGTGCTTGTTTTATCCCAATTTCTTCACAATGGTCTTTATCTTTCTTAAAGTAAGATTTGAATTCTTAGACAAATTCACAAAACAAACACAAGATTAAAAACTACAAGCCGCTTGAAAACTGTTTTGGTTTTGTGTTCTGTTTTTTAAGAACTAAATGTTCTAAAGAAGGAAGGCAAATTTTGAAAACTAAACAAAATTTAGTTTTTGCATGATTTTACTTTTGAAATCTGGCTTAGAATTTACATGTGTTTTTGAGATAGTTGAAAAGCTTACAAACAAATTGTGAGAAAATAAGCATGCATTTCAAAAAACAAAATGGTTATCTAATAGAGCCTACAGTTTTTAGTTTTCAAAACTCGGCAAGGATTTTGAAAACATTTTTAAGAAGTAGATAATTTAACAAAGAAACTTTACAGGTCGAGGAAGTGTTTACACTCTTAATTTATAAAAAGCTAAGAACCCAGAACCAAATAGTTATCAAACCCGTCCTAAATAAACTCAATGAACTATTTATCAGTAAACAACTAAGTTTTGTATCTTAAAATCCTGTTTCAGATCCATCAGAACAAAATATCTTCAAGAACAATGGGCCAAACATACCTTGTAAAGTATCCACTGTGGCTGGCCAGGAGATGGATAGTAACAGAGAGGAAATTCACTACAAAAGGCCACTCTTTTTGTGGATATGTAAAGAGTCCCATTCACAGGCCCAGAGGAAGTGGACAGATAGCAAGCAAAGGAATCCAAGTATTTGTCTCCATCAAGGAAGCCAAACGTCTGCTGGAATACTTTTTTATAGCCACCTTTAGTAAGTAACTTTGTCCCTTGATGAAGCCTGGCCATGGCCGCATCAGTGACACTAGAACTAAGTTTCACTGTTGGGAAAAGCATATATTGCAGTGCCGGTTAGACACTAAGAAACCTGTGAGTACATCAAACAGGTATACAAATCCAGGGTCCAAATTTCATAATTCTATAAAGGACTAAAAGGAACAAAGCAAATCCTTGCCAAGAAAAGTTGGTTCAGTTTTAACTTTTAACAATGCATGTCATTTGTTATTTGAAGTTGCCAATTAAATTACTAAATATATTGATTATTTGGAATCAATGATAGATAACTCGTGACAAACCTGAAAACCGTTTCTTTATGGACATAAACAACTCAATGAAAGCTCAACCAATCATATTCAAGAGATGGAGAGAACTAAACTGATAGAAGCTTGAAATATTAAAGATCAAAATATAAAATAAACCAAGTGTTTGAGGTACTTGGATCCTCCCAGTCTTGAAATTATTCAAGCCATAATTCGTTACCCAAAATATTGCTGATCTTTCCTATTCTCCTTATCTCTATTTATATCCAAATTCCATAACCAAACTTCCCAAACTAATTACAAATGTACCATCATATCCCTCTAACCCCCTAATACCATTCTTATCATAAATTTATTTCAGTATCAAAATGAAGCAGCAATGGGACTTTTTGGTGAAAACAACACATTCCAAAAAGAAACTTGAATAGAGGAAACAACTAACCGTGATTCCAGACTCCATCTGCTGCAGCCTCTACCATCTTAGAACAATCTTCAAACCTCTTCCCACACCGATTCAACACTTCGCACATCTTATCTATTGGACAACATATGCAAAATAAAAATTAAAAAAAAAAAGGGGAATCAGTATCCACAGAAGAATTTTTACAAACATATGAAGTGCAGAACAGAAGAAAGCAAACATTTCCCATTTGGAGATGTGGAAGCAGAGGAACACTGAACATAGTGGTTCTCTTGGGAGTCAAGGCGATTGCTCATGGTGGAGATTGTGTCCATCACGATTGGAGTCTAATCCTTCTTATGCTTCATTGTGACGAAATGGGTCTAATCAAAACTGGGGAATCAAACAGGAGGAATCAAAACACTGTGAAGATGAAAGAAGAAAGAATCCACGGAATGAAATAAACAATGTGGTTTTTGGGGAATACGGTGAGGTCACAAAGAATTGGAACAAGTGAAAGAATTTCTTCGATCACCAATGGGGAATTATATGATGATGATAGAAACTCTGCGTTCATTGGTCTACCGAGAAAATTACTCACGCAAAGGCTGGATTGAGTGATGATAAGTGATGGAGTCATGGTTGAGGAATGAGAAACAGGGGAGAGAGAACATGGTCAATGACAACAAAGGTCATCAAAATGGGGGGATTTTTTAGTTTGTGCATGGGTATCAAATTCATGAGCGACCAATTCAAAATGGTTCTGCTTTAGTGATAAACAAAAGTGTTGGATATCATTTTCATATCGTTCAAAACCTATCAACTTTCATGAAACTTTAAAGGTGAAAATATCCGCTCAATATAAGTGAGTATAAGCTAATCTGAAAACTTATAGATATTAAAATAAACAAGCTCAACGGAACGTAAATGTCGATGTTGTTGTAGCCTGTAGACTTGGTATTATTGAATGTAGACATAAGTTTTCATTAAAATTTCATTATCTCATTAACTAAGCATGAAAGGGAATCATTTGGAAAAAGAATTTGTAAATCATTGTTGAATTGAAAGGAACCAGAATATTTTGACACACTGACAAAAAGAAAATATTGGAATCAAATGAGATTTGATATTATTCTTCAGAGTATGTTTTTCCCAACTCCTCCGTTTGGTTCTACACAACCCTTCCCTCTCCCTTTCACGTGTTTAGTCGCCTGCCCCCAAGTGAGCAAAAACGACGAGTAGTGAAAAGAACGCCAAACATGCAAAGAGCAACAAATCCACAAGCAACGAGAGCGAGAGGGATGAAAAGCAAGAGGGAGAAAAGAGAGAAAAACAAAGTTTGGTAACTTAAACAAAAGGTTGGAAAAAAACAAAATTAAAAAAGTTGATCAAATCTCACTCGAACACAAATTTATAAGTCATCCATACAAAAACTAAGACACCATTGATTCTTTATTTTCACTAGCATAACACACATAGCTTTTTCAAGATACAATATCTTTATTGAGTAAAGTAGATAGCTATTTCAAGATACAACATGTTATTGAGGAAAGTAGTTAGTTGCAATAAGAGACATAGGAACAAACGCAAGCACAAGTAAGAAGCCATAGACATGGGATGTAGAGAGGATGCAGAAACTCTCAAACCATATGGATTTATCCAAACAAACTAGGGAGAAGATCCCTTCAATGCCTCATTTAAACTCTTTAGAGCCCTGCTGAACGATAAAAACCCCAGGAACCAGAATTCATGCCCATCCTTAGTGACTAAATGAATGTCTTTTTCAGATGGGTCGAGAAGATTTGGAGAAGGCCGTAAATTTGCCACCCGATTCAGCTCTATCACCACCTACAAATGGGTAAATACACATGAGAAAAACTTCCTCAACTTCGATAGTCTAATTGGTCTCCATACTTTTGGTTTTAGTTTGTTTCAATCCCTGTACTTTCAAAATGTTCGTTTTGATCATCCTACCCTCAAAAAGACTGACCATTTCGATAATTTTATTTTCATTTTTATTTCACTTTTTAGGGGCCAAAATGGTCACTCTCTTGAAGTATATAGACCAAAATGAACCAAAAACGAAAAATACATGGATCAAAGTAGTATTTAAACCAAAAATATATGATAGTTAATTCAATGCCAACATCCCAATTGGTTCAATTTTGGTTCGATTTAACAGTATTTAGATACCTGAGGGGATGAAGAGCAGATAAAGTTTTATCATGTGCAATATCATCTGTAGTGTTGCTCAAGTAGCTAAAGCACGAATCAGGGCTCAAGTGGCATTTTGTAACGATAAATTTTTTAGGTTAAAATATCATTTTGGTCCTATAGTTTGTAGTTGGTTCAATTTTAGTCCATATACTTTCATCAAATCTTAAATTTAATCCCCAAAGCTAGTTTATTGTTTATTTTAATTAAAAAAATTGTTATCTAGGGCACTTTTACTATAAATTTTAAAAACGTATTCACATATTTTATTTTCCTGCATGATTATTATTTAATCAATCTCCTTAACAAAAATGAACTTTGAGGGGTTAAATTAAGGTTTATTAGATTGTACAAGAACTAAGATTAAACAAACTTCAAAGTACGGAGACCAAAATGGTATTTCAAGTTTTCAACCATTTTTTATTCATTTATTCACTCTCCTAGAAGTAGAACACATTCTAATGCTTATAATACAGGAAAACTTTAGAGTATACCACTCAAGACAATACTAAAATATGAGAAACTTAATAAATATTTGAGAAATACTTCTATTTCTGATATAACAAAAGCACATCCCCAATGGTAAAAGTCGAACATACCTTGTAATAGAGCCACTCTGGCTGCCCAGGAGGAGATGAAGAATAAGAAAGAGGGGATTCACTACAGAAAGCCAATCTTTTTGTGGATATGTAAAGAGTCCCATTCACAGGACCAGTGGGAGTTGCCAAATAGCAAGCATATGAATGCAAGTATTTTTCTTCAGGAATAACACCAAATGTATGGTGGAATAATCTTTCAGGTCCTCCTTCAGCAAGTAATTTCGTTCCTTGAACAAACCTGGCCTTCGCAACATCACCAATACTGGGACTAACCTTTACTGTTGATAAAAGTATATTGCATATTAGGAGCCAATATGTCAACATTTAAGATAGTATTCTAGACAAAACTAAAAGCAAACGATATTAGAACATTAGAGGCCCTCCAAAATAAAACTGATTTCATTTTACATGTTATTTATCAGCTCCTTCGATCACAGGCCTCCAACGAACGGAGATGTTATCATTTGGACTTAAAATATTCTGATCCTTGAACTTTCGACTTTGGTTTGTTTTGGTTCTTATACTTTCAACGTTGGTTTGTTTGGTCCTTATACTTTCAACTTTAGTCCATTTTAGTCTCTATACTTTTAACTTTCATATAATCCTCATGCTTTCAACTTTGGTTTGTGTACTTACAACTTTGGTTGTACTTTTAAAAAGTGATCATTTTTGTCCTTTCATTTTTTGTGTTATTTAATCTTTAAGGGACCAAAAATTGCCATTTTTTAAAAGTACAAGAACTAAAATGAACCAAATTAAAAATAAAAATGACGAGATGAACATTTTAAAATTATAAGACCAAAGTAGTATTTTAACTATCATTTATTAAAAACATGGACAGTTGGGTATCACAAAGTTCATTATAAAGAAACTTGATCCCACAAGAAATATTTCACTGTTAGAATCAGTTCATCAATATAACATATCATCTTCTAACTGAATACGAAAAATTAAAGACATGTTCGAAAGTGATTTTGAAATGATTAAAATTACTTTTGTCATTTTTAAAATCACTCAACATGCTTTTGATAATTCAAAACCAAATTTGATGGATGAAGAACTGCACTTGAAAGTCTAAAATTAAACATTAAATTATATTTCAGCATTTAAAGACACATTCCAGATTGATTTTATCAAAAAGTGATTTTGAAATGGTTAATCACTCTTCTCATATAATCACCAAAATCATACTTTCAAACATTCAAAACCAATTGTAACAATATAGTAAACACATTTAAAAATATAAATTCAAAGACTAAAAACAAAATTAAATCGAAAAAGAAAAGAAAAGAAAAGAAAAAAAACTAACTGTGATGCCAAACGTTTTCAGCAGCTTCCCCTGCCATTTTCCCATAGCCTTCCAACATCTTCCCGCAGCGACCCAATGCATCCCACATCCTATCTCCTGAACAAAATCCAAAAAACATCAAAAAAAAGAAAACAGATAAAAACTTTAAATCAAAACAGAGACAAGAATCAAGTGTAGAGTTAAGGGAGACGAACTTTTGCCAGGTTGGGGAGATGAGGATGAGGAAGGAGTGTGTTGAATATAGGGATTATACTTGGCCATGATGGAGAGATTGAGAGTGGATTCAGAGGGGTTCCAATGGAAGTTCAACCCGGGTTGGGGTTCATTTCTTGGGCTTGGAATCGCATTTTATGAAGATAAGAATTGGGAACTGAGGAAGGGGAGAAGGAATGAAAAGGGTATAAAGATGAAGATAATGGAGAATCTGGAGCACTGTTCATGCAAATAGTCTACTAAAATATACAAATGACGATTTGGGGAGAGAGATTTGAAAAAAATGAACAAAGGGTTTCTGATTCTGCCATGAATTGAAACCCGCGTACCCGCCATTCTAATTTCTAGTAGGGTGTGCAAAGAGATGTCCACGGACGGAGCGGGGCCAGGCGATGTCATCTCCATCCCCATTCTCGCTCCCCCTCCCCACGGAAAGGGTGCCGGAGTTAGTTCTCTGCACAATTAAATTAAATTACTTGTGAGCAAATTTTATTTAAATAATTAAACTAAATTGTTTATCATGAACAATTTAAATTTAAAAGTAAATTACTGATTTTGGCCTGAAAAAATTTATTTAAGCTAAATATATTTATTATCTTATCCAATAACCAATCGAAATTTAAATATAATATTCGTATAATAATAATAGCACAATATTAAATAACTATACTAAATGATTAAATACAAACCAATTGGAAGGAAGACGGAGTTCCGTAAATTTATCCATCTAGAAATTCCATCTTATAGCTCAAACATAGATTTACTAACTTCAAACTGATTAACTTCACTTGATTAGTGCAAATGACTCGTAAGTTTTGAGTTTGAATAAATACTGAGTTATTACACATTTTTTCAAATTTATTTTAAATGTACTATTTTTTTTTAAAGTACTTTTCAAAACTACTCTATTATTCCAATTAACCCAAAACTACGCTATCTCTTCTCATTTTTCATGTGCTTAAGGCATCTCATTCTTCAATAAGACACAATTCCTATTCACTTCCTTTTACTTTAGCTTCATGGGTATTACTATTACCATTTTTCATCCTTTCAACTTGTTTTCTCTCTCTCTCTCTTAATAATTGTTAAAAGGACACTTAGGTCTCTACGTATTTCTTCATATCCTAAAGTGTGTTTAGAGTACTTTTTAAGTGATTAATTTAAAAAATAAGTTGTTTTGAAATAAATTTTGTCTGACAACCACCTAAAATAAATTTTGACTAAAATGAGTTTATAACACTTAAAACTAACTTATAGAAAAATGAATTTTGAGTGTTTACCGGTCAATCCCTACATAATTTTTAGGAGAAACTTCGACCACAACCTTTGACGACCAATGTCAGCCAACTTCAGCCACAACCAACGTCGACCAACTTTGCCCACCACCTCTAACGATTGTTGTCGACCACCATCTCTAACAATCGTCGTCGGCCAACCTCCAACCACCATTTTTAGATACCACTCCTACCAAGCTCTAACCACTATCTTCACAATTATTGTTCTTTTCTTCTACTTTATTATTGTTTTTTTCTTGGTACCTTTCAAAGATATCATTAAAAGCACTACTATATTTTACTAAAAAGATCTACGGCATCAATGAATCAATCACTCCAAGTGATCGAGTTTCCATTTTTGGATCCTTTATATAGAGACGTTCGACAACTTTTTCAAATTTTATGTTTTTTTAATCAAAATTTACATAAAACCTTTTCAATTTTTTAGATGATATCGTAAGGTATGTTATCAAATTTTATATATATATATATATATATGAAATCATGAATTGAATTGCTGCAGTTGGATAAATGTGTTGCAATGGTTGCCACCCAAAAGTACAACATCATGAACAATCCATCAACTTCGAACACTTGGCTTGCATATTCAGGTTGCAACTCTCATGTCACTGCTGATTTAAATCAGTTCAATAATGTTTCTTGAATATTCAAGTTGTGGAACTCTTCATTCTTCTTCACTTTCTTTTAAACTTCCTGATCTTCTTCATGTCTCTCATATCTCTTCAAATCTACTTTCTGTCGACTGATTGTGTACCGATAACAATCGTGTTGCTCATGTTGGCACGTGAACTTCTACTTCAATTTGGCATGATCGATTAGGATTCCCTAGTGATACCATCCTCACTCATCAACTTTTCTACTGTATCTTCTTCAAAATTACCTCTAGAAATAATACATATCCATGTATGGGGTTCATCCCCTGAAATTTTAATCAATGGATTCAACTACTATGTTTCTTTTATTGATAGACTTCTCTAAATTTACTTTACTTTATCCTATCACTTGAAAATCTGAAGTAGCTTCTACATTTTAAATCTTTAAACCATTAGTAGAAAAACTATTCTCTTGTTCTATCAAAATTCTAAGGAGTGATGAAGGTGGTGAGTTCATAAATCATAATCTTGACTCTTACCTTCAAAAGCTTGGTATTCTCCATCAAACTTCTTCCCCTCATATACCACAACAAATCGGAGTTGTCGAAAGAAAAACAGGCAGTGTACTGTCAAAACCAAAAGTGTCATTGGCTCCAAATGGGTGCACAAGATCAAAAGAAATCTTGAGGGAAGTGTAGCTCCTTATAAAGCAAGACTACTAGCCAAGGAATATTACAAAAAAGAGGAAATCCAATTTGATAAAACCTGTCAACAAGTGACCTATTAAATTTAAAACTAAATAAATAATGTCAGTTTATTTATTAAAAAATTATCGTTAAAATATTTACAAAATATAACAAAATCCTAAACCCTAAATGTTCAATTTTTCTTTGTCTCGATAGTGGTTTTTTAAGGATGCATTTTTGTGTTTGTAGTTCATGACCTTTATAAGATTTATTAATTAATTGTTAAAAATGTAATTTATAGTAGAAAATTCGAACCACGTACCTTACAATAGTTATTAATACACTTGTAAAACAATACTCTCTTTATTTGTTTATTTATTATTATTATTATTTTTTGTTTGAAGGATATAGTGCTTAATCTAAGGTATCTTTATTTGTTTCCATTTACTAATGCGTTGAGATATGAACATGGTATCTTTGTTGTACCAATCGTATATGCACTCAATTTATTCTACTCCCAAATGATGGTTTAAAGAGGTGAGTAATTGGTTTTACTAAAAAAAAAAAATAGGCTTATTGTTTAGTCTGCCCTATTAAAAATTAGGATTTAATTTGAACAGTTTCCATGAGTTTCAGAATTAGAATAGGTGTTGAAGTGTTATGATTATCATGCAGTTATGGTAGTCATAAATTAGTTGTGTGGATAGATTGTTTAGACGTGTGTACATTTGATAATTCAGGTTGGAATATAATTAAGAAGTTGATAAATCTTGTACTGTGAAATGGGTCGCTAAGCAAACCCCTCTCCCCCAACCCACACGAACTACCTTTGAGTCATTTGAGGTGCTGAAATATTAGTTATGTATTCTTAGATCAACTACAATATGTTTATCGAGTATATATCACGTTTATCAAATGTTTATCAAGCACCTAGTAGAAGGGTATCATGTGTATATAACAAGTGTTTCAAAGTGGATACCAGTAGTATATTAAGTGTATATTAGTAGTGTATTGAATGTATTGAGTGTGTCAAGTATGTATGAGTGGTGTATCAAGATATATCATATATATATCAAGTGTATCACGTGGGTTAAATTTTTTTTTTTCTTTTGTCATTTTTATAGAAGTAAATAAGTTTGTGTTAAGGATCTAATTTTTTAAACTTATTTTATCAAACATACAAGAAGCTCTTAAAATCAATTTAACCAATAGTAAACTTAAATATTATAAATTCTAATACAATAGCTACAAAAACAAAAGTTTGAATTAAAACTTTGGATACAAATATGTTACAATCTATTTTTAATTTTTTTCTAAAAAAAGAAAATTCTACCAATCAACCTCAACATAGCTCAAGTCAAAGCTTTATCTCTTATCTTACCACTCCTACAATTCCAACCAAAAAAAACTTTATATTTACTCCATTATCACTCATTTTATTAGTCCATCATCGTTATCAACCAGCCTTAATCGATCTCGCACAAACAGGTGCATCAATGTTTGTCTCCACATTTGCAGTGTCAAAGCCAATCCACCTACATTTGAGTGACCAACCAGTCGAATTATCTAGTGTCGATGGAGATTTGTCGTAAATTGGATTTATAGTTCGACGATACGGTCCCAACCATTTGTTCTTCATGTAAATGTTTTTTCTCCATGGAGGCACTAAAAGATTCATATGATTTAGTGATTTCTTTGCAGCGTCGCACATGATCCTCACCATCTTCTTCGACTCCTCTATCGTTCCAATGAAAATTAAAGGCAATGATTTTAATAACTCTTTATATTGGCTTGTCGGCCTTGCAATCTCGAATTGCGCTCGAAAGTTTGTGTCAATCAAGTACCTTGTAAGATAAATGAGAGTTCGATCAAAATCAACAACTTAAAAAATCTAGGTCAAAACTAAAGTTGATCAATTCAAAAATTGTGTGATCATAGATATCTTATTCATGAAAATATGCTTTCATCGATTTATATACGTAACATTTTTTTAAAACGATGTTTATTTAAATATTTTGTATGCATTTATTATTTTTTTTCCTTTAACTGAATAATTTTATCCTAGGTTCATTAGTTATTGTTTTGAGATCGAGAAAAGTTCAACGAATTTTTAATATGTTATTGATATAATTAAGTAAAATAAAAATATTAAAATGGTTGTAGTATGATATAATAATTACGAAAATCAAGGATCAAACCTCTAATCTCGCTAAAGAGAATATATATTATTTTATTCTACATAATTAGAAAAAGTTTTAAGAAGAAAACAATTTAACTTACATATAATGAATTCATGTAATTAATATTTGTAGTTATTAAAACATGTGATTGTTAATAATTTTCAACATGCAATAATAATAAATAATAAATAAATAACATTTGAATTTATAATTACCGGATGTTCCCGTTGACGACGTCGACGAACTCATAGTCGCCCGCGGCGACACCACGAGAGCTTCCCCATTTCGTCTTACAGATCGCTGCATTATAATGAAGCTCACGAAGAATCAACATCAACCTCCGCCGCAAAACGATGCCGTCCAACGAAGAAGCCGCTGCCAATTCCACCGCATCCAGAACATTATCCACAAGTACTTCTCTATAAGCCTCCACATTCCCGCCGTTCACACTCACCATTCTCCGAATTTCCCGCACCGCCTCCGTACAATCGGCCTCCGCCCCCGCCACAACATCCATTGACGCCCCGTCCGGAAAATCATCCTCCTGCCAACTACTCCGGCAACCATCATATTCTTCGAGATAATCAACAACCATCTCGGAGAGACATTCTTCGGCCGAGTGGTCGCTTCCGCTGTCGGATCTCGACAGCGGCTGCTGGCGCTGGTCATCACTTCCGAGCCGGTGAAGATCCGCCATTACTACTTATACTATTATTTTGAATTTTTGGTGATTTTAGAAGATGGGTTATATTATATATATATATATATATATATGAGAGGTTTTTATTGAAGGAATAATTTAAGGAATATGTCGAATAACAGAGAAATGTGGACTGAATTGTTTTTCTTTATGATGGGTGGAAAGGAATTTAAAAATGGAATATTCTTTTTTTTTTTTCCTTTAATTTTGAAAATGGGTTGTTTCAAGTCACTCTCTTCATGTGTTAATTTAGTAATAAAGAAAGGATATGCCACTGGGATTGCATCTATCTCCTAATCATGGGGAGGGGTTAAATTACAAGATTAATTTCCGAATATTGTTGGGAGTTTTGTTTAATAAAGTGATATAAACTTAAGTAAATAGCCCTAAATCTTAATCTTAAGTTAAAATATAGGGGTCTTTCTTCCATAAAGTTACAATATTACCATGGATATAATTCGTAAATATTTTTAAATTATACTTTTAGAGTAGAAACTTCTTTAGATTTTGTATGAAAAATCAACATACACCAATTATGTTAACATGGCAATGAGAAAGTTTGTGTGTGTTAAATTTGAAAAATGGAAGTTTGACGATGTTTGTAGGAGGTGAAGTTTAACGATCTTTAACAATGTTTCACTCTAATGGAAGTTTGAAACGTTTGTAGGAGGTGAGGATAATAATACCAATCATGGCCTTTGAATAACATTCATGCTTTCTTTTTTTAATAATAATGAAAAATGTCATGAAATTGTAAATTTTTTCTATGACGTAACAATTTAGATGGAGGAGCTAGTTCTTTTTAACTCATAATCTCTCATCATAAACTAACATTCTCCTTATTTGTTATTCAATAGATAAAAAGCTAATTAAAATAAAGAAATTTATAAACTTAAATTCTATAAAATTGGAAAAATAATGAATCTAATTACAATGAAAAAATCAAAATTGAGTTTCAACTATATATTCATGTAATAATGAGTCTAATCCAAAACTTAATTGGTGCAACCACCAAATGTAATAATGGACGAAACGAACATATGACATACAATGAGGGCATATTAGCACTTCATAAAGGATTCGAATTGTTATTTTGTTCCAATATAATGTTCAATGATGATGAAAATTTGAGGAATGGAATTAATGTTATAGTTTATGATAGTGGAAGGAGAGACTACGACATGAGGTTCAGGCTCTCGACTTCTAAGCTTTACATGCTAAGGAAAGTTGGAAGGAGTTTTACAAAACCAATGAGTTGAGTTTGTCGGTGTTTGGATGTTCCGACATGTCGTCAATCACAAAGCTATTAATCGAAGAATGATGAAATGATATTGACCAGGACTAATTTATTTATTTATTACTATGATCCATAATAAATTTAAATTATTTAGAAATTAGAAAAAACCAAAAATTTATTTTATTATCTAATAATAATTTCGGGTAGATATTAATTTGAAATCGATATAATTTAATTAATTTAGATGCTGAAATAATAGAAATCGAATTCTCGTTTTTGACATAATGATAATATAGTTTATATATTATCGTTGGAATTAACCGTTTAAGTTTTATAACTCAAATTATTTGGTATAGCTTATAATCATAAAAGAAAAATTAAAAAAGAAAATAAGACTGAGAAATCAAAACTTTATCTTACCAAATTATAAATTATTAAAAATCTTCCAACTCAATTATATTTATATATGATTAAAAAGTCCAGATTAGGCCAGACATAATATGGCTAACCTAACCTAATGGATTAATATGAAAATTATTACTCTATCGTTATCTTACCTATATGAAAAGTAATTACCAATTATATTAGAAATTTTCTTTCTTTCAATAAAATGGCTGCATATTTATCAAATATTTCTATATTTTTTTTTAAGGAATGAAATAGGATTTGAGTGAGCTACATCCATTTTTATGAGAAAAATGAAATCGTTATTACATATAAAAAGAATATTATAATAATATTTTTATATCAATATTATTGAGTTGTTTGATATTCATGGTGTAATAAAACGTTTATTTTCAATAAATAATATTAATAATTCATGAAAATGATTTTTTTAGAAAAGAATCATTAGTTAAGCTAATTTTAGATTAACCTCTTAAATACATAATTGTATCACACATTTATTCTAAATTTAACCATTTACTAAATTTAGGCCAATTTTATTTTGAAAAAGCTTATAAATAAGGAGAATGAAAATGACGAAAAACAACAAATCATTCACGAATCATCAAAAAAAAATTAAAAAAACAGAAAAAAAAGGAATTTTTTTTTCAAAAAGAAATAAGATGAGGTCGTGGATGATATGTCTAGTTTTGATTAGCATGGTGGTGATGTTGCAAAATGTTGAAGCAGTCGGAGATTTTCTTAAATTTTTTGATTGCAATCAACCTAAGCCAGCTCCATTTTGCAAATTTATGAGAAATGATAGGTTTCGGAAGCATCCCCATAAGGACGATCGTGGTTGCTCAACTATCAACGGTATTTGTCATGGAGGTGGAATAGGGGCACAAGATCCGTAGGTTTGTGAAACAATACTTGATGCTCCTAGGTGTTGAAAATTGGATATCGGACGGGTATATACAAATGAAAAAAAATTGAAACCCTAGGATGTATTGAGTATTTATCTTATTCTATTATCATAAGCCATATGTAATCAAAACAACTACAAGATATTTATTTATCAAATAATGAGACCAAAATAATGTATGAATTTGAAAGGTTAAATTGCAATTTTACTTCAACCTTAAGCATTGTATTAATTTAGTTCTATTGAAAAGCTTTTAAATTGTTATGAATCTACCATAATCAAAACTAAATATTTTAAAACTCATTAAGTATAAAATTAAAAATTATGTTAAATTTAGAATCGTTGTTGTCATAGTTATATGAGAACAAAATTTGATTGTATTTATTTCACTTTTCACTTAGCTTTTTATTATCTCCAAAACACATATACATATATGTGTATATATATCCTCCAACTAGAGCTAATAAATTAGATTATTGAAAAGCATATAAAATGTAAATTAAAAGTTGTCAAATATTGGATCTTCTTTTAGATAATTAGACTAAAAATTTGATGGTTTGAAATATACAAATAAGAGATAATTAAACTAATTGTGACCATTATCTTCTAAAAATGGTATATTAATTCTTAAAACTTAACGGTCACAAAGGTATATTAAAATGAAATAGTAAAAACCACAAAAAAACATATATTTAATTATCTAATCAATCCATGTGAATTATTTTATTTTTAAAAATTATTTTTAAATTTTGGGATCCAAAAATTATTTAGATGCTAACATTTAAAAAATTGAAATGAAAAATGTGTTTTGGGTATCATAATATTAGTGCACATATTATTTTGAAATTAAATAAATTTGTTAACTTTCATAACTTAAATATCTAGCATAAATTTATAATCATCAAATAAAATGGAAAGAATATAACCTTACTTATAGAACTTATTTTCAAAAAGAAGAAAAAAAATTAGAATTTCTCATATATATATATATATATATATATATATATATATATCAATTACATGGTACTAGCTATTTTTTCGTGTGATGTTGTAATAAACCTGTACTTTTAGTAAGGGTTAATTTTTAAAATAATGTTGTTTTTAAAAGAATTGACAAAAAAGGGGTTGGGATGAAAGTAATGTAAAAAATAGGGTGAATTTACTGTAGCAAGGACTTTCATTTGCCCAGTCACGCCCCACGTAGGCGTGGGGCGTTGACTGAAATGGCTGGAGTCGTGGACGGGGTCCACGACTTCCAATTAATTTTCATAATTTTCTTCTTATTTGCTATGTTTATGTTCCATTTATGCATGTTTAGTTCCATTCATAATTTTCTTCTTAATTTACTATGTTTATGTTCCATTTATACATGTTTAGTTTAAATCT
>JBBPDJ010000017.1:9832247-9853689 GCA_037974625.1 Cucumis cinereus
ATTTTTATTTAAACATTTTTTATAAAAACTTCTTAAAATAAAAAAACACAAATGAGTTTCAATTTTTTTTTAAAAAAGTATTTATACATATAAGTTTATTTAATTTGTTATATCTTTAAAATATTTTTATTAAATTTTTTCAAGGCTGATCGGTGGTGACCGAGGGTTTGTTGGCGGTGGTCGCCAAAGTTGGTTATTAGAAGTTAGCCGGTGGAGTCAATAGAGGTGGTGGTGGTGATTGGTCGAGGACGATCACCGGAGGTGGTGGTCGGAGATTGGCCGGCGACGATCACCGAAGGTGGTGGCCGGAGATTGGCCGGCGACGATCTCCGAAGGTGGTGGTCGGAGATTGGCCGGCGACGATCACCGAAGGTGGTGGTCGGAGATTGGTCGACGACGATCACCGGAGGTGGTGGTCAAAAATTGGCCGGCGACGATCCCCGAAGGTAATGGTCGGAGATTGGTCGGCGACGATCACCGAAGGTGGTGGTCGGAGATTGGCCGACGACGATCACTGGAGGTGGTGTCGAAAGGTTGGTCGACAAAATTTCCAACCCTTGAAACAAATACCCCTAGGATTGAAGAATAGTAAAAGCATGTGGTTATTTTAATCCTAATCATAATCTCCAACTAAAATAATTTATGCCACAAACATGGAGTGGACTATTATAGCCCACTCCACTCCACTCCATGCCCCAAACATGCCCTTAAATTCTATGGTTATTACTTACCCATTTTAAGTTAATTTTGGCCAATTTTATTATTTTTAACCTCACCTTTCTACACAAAATCTTGGTTTCTTTTTCAAACAAATGCCACATCACCACATAGTAATCTACACATAATTTAAGTTAAATCAAACTCTTAAATAGACCATTGAATAACAAATAACTCCAAACTTTACTATTTTTCAATTTTAGGCAACACTTATAAATAAATAGGGTGAGGAATCTAGGAAAAATTATTGTTGTTAAACTCTTAAATAGATTATATTATTGTTGTTCCTCATCTATCATCCGTGGTCGTAGAGGTAACGGAGCTTAGATCTCACTACCATAAGTTCGGTTGTTTCTCAAATAATATTTGGATATATTCTAAGTTGAAATTGAACACCTAAATGAGTGTAAAGAAATGATATCTTAGATTCATTAATCGTAAAAGACAATTCTATAGTTATATAATATACTTTTGTGTGCGTATGTATGAAATCATATTTTTGTTTTAAAAACATGAATGACTTAAAAAATCATAGACGATTTATTATATGCATATTGTAGTTCTTCACGTATATCACTCATCATCGTATTAAAAATTAGACAAACTTAATATCACTCGTAATGCCCATTAATTATACATTACCCTTATATATGTATTCGACTTTGTTATTTATTTATGTCGTTTAAGTTTCAAATCTTTATTACATTTTGTTATGTCAGAAAATATGGATGTTTTTTAATATATAAAATGTCATGTGACTTCAAAATTTTATTTTATATATACTTTATAGTTTCTTTCCTAAAAATAACTTACCATAATTTTTTTTTTTTAGTAATTTATTAATTTTCACTTGTATCTATACCAAGAAAAAAGTCTAATTTAAATAAAAATTGAGAACAAAAAATTATAGTTTATAGCATTATATATTTGCTATTGAGACCACATCTTATTTTGTATTTTCTTTTTCCTAACATTGAACTAATAGACACTATTTTCACATAGTTTTCTTTATTTTATTTTATTTTATTTTTATTTTTATAATTTATTTGCTTATTTATTAAATTTGTTTGAAAAAATAATGCCAAAACTGGAAATCTAAAAAAAATTGGGAGAACCCAAGCTCATAATTAAAAGAAATGAAAAAAATAGATGGAAGACAATTTAAAAATGATTATCATAATGTTTAAAATTGATTTTCCATCATATATTTGATGAAACTCAAGCAATCATGGTAGGACTGAATTTAGCAAATCGAGTTGGATAAAAAGCCTTTTAGTTCATTAATGATAATACTTTGATTGTGAGATTTTCATTGACATGATTAATTAGAAGTATGCAACGATGGATCGATAGAAGTCAATTTTTCAACCGAAGCGTCAACAAACCAACCATGGCAAATTTAATAAATATTTAAATCGACCTTAACTATCGAGGAGTACAAATTGGTCATTAGTAGATCATTAGTAGATCATTTTGATTGGTTTTATTCTTTAATTTTTTTGAAAAGAACATATTTATTTATAAATTAAAAGAAAAAGAAGTAGCCGTTGGGGGTTGCATAAAAACGGGCGTTGGAAAAAGTGATACCACAGCGTTGATGAAAAAGACAGAGCCAAAAAAGAGAATGGAATTACTCAAATTCGTACATCCAAAAATAATATTTGGCATTGGTGATTTGGGCACCCCATTTCAATTCTCACCAACAAATTTAAATTAATTCCAAAAATAAATAATACCATTTTTTTCCCATTTTGGTCCTCCCTTAATTAATATTCAAAAAAAAAAAAAAAAAAGAAGGAAATGGGATGCCCAAACCACCTTCCCCATAATTCATCAATCAAATTTAGAACTTATCATCCTTGCAATGTCACACTTGGGAACTTGCATTTTCCATAACCTGCAAAATATAATTATTTATTTTTTTAGTTCAGCAATATTTGGGAGTAAATAGACTAATTAATTAATTTAGTTAAGTTCTACTTAGCTATAGTCTAAATATGCAAACTTTTATACCTTTAAATAACTTGAAATTTTTAAAATGAAGAAGAAATAAATGTTTGGAAGCTATTGTAATGATTAAAATTTAAGTTTTATACTAATTTTGAGAATATTAAAAATGATATTTAAACTAAGATGATGATGATAATAATGAAATATTTGGGCTTTTAATTAGGCGGTAATTGTCTGAGTTTAAATTTTAAAATTTTAAAATTAAAAAAAATAATAATAAGAAGAACAATTACTTACTTGGGTCTTTGATGGTTTGAGTAGCTAAGCCATTAAAGTAACAGGTCCCACCAATCTTTCTAAACTGGGCCCAGTACGAACTAAACGCAAAACTCGCATGTCGTTTTAAAGAATCCGGTTCGTAACATGGACCGCCCTTCCTGATCGGTTCACACGTTTTATTACCCTGCGAGCAAGCGTACGATAAAGCCCCAACAACCTCACTCATATTCACCCCCTTCCCCACTACGCACCAAATCTTCCCCTTGTACGGTTCATTCGTCTCCGCAGCCGGCAGCGGCTTAAACTTTGTCTCCACCGTTGACCCACTCAAATCCATCTCGTAAACCGCCTTCCCGTTCGGATACAACAGTCCGAAATGCCTCTCCGTACCCGGACCCGGTTTCTGATTCTCGTTGTACAAAGAGAATATTATCGTCGTCAGGATCCGTCCCGGTCGAGCCGGTGTACCAACCGGCGGCTTGGAAGTGACTCGTTTGACGATGTTCCGGTTGTACACGGCGGCGTTGTGAATGTTGGCGCCGATTTGGTCGTAATCGCCGCCGTTAGGCCAACCGGTTTCGGCGATGAAGACTCGGATATCGGGAAAGCCGAGACGTTTCATAGCGAAAATCACCGAATCCACCATTTGATCGAAGAGATTCGTGTAAACCAAACCCGAAACCGGATCCGAATACGTAATGTTCTTCGATTCAAACAGAGCATAATCAAGTTTAATGTTAACTGAATCGGAAGACCAAGGGAAATACGGATACACATCAAGGAAGAAGAACGATTTCGTCCGGTTCAAAAACTGCAACATCGGTCTCATAACACGATCCGCAATATCCGCCCGGAATGTCCCATTCGAGGGCGGAAAAGATGATTGAAGAACATCCATAGCAGAGGGTGTTCCGACTTTCACTTTATGAATCCCGTAAGTTTTCAAAGAATGTTTGATTCGGCGCATCGCCGGTACTAAACTAAACCAGGTTTGGTTTCCAGTGGAGGAGATGATTTCGTTTCCGACGAGGAGGTAACGGATTTTGGTTTGGGGGTAAAAAGGGAGGATATTGGTCCGAACCCATTGGTCGGCGAGGTTCTGGTTAGAAGAAATGTTGATGATGAGTTCGTTAGGAACCATGACGGAGACTCGTAGATCGGTGTTTTTGAGGGTTTTGAGGATTTGGGGATTTGCATCGTAGATTTTGACGATTTGGGCGTTTATGGATTTGATTAAGTTGACGGAATCGGATGGGGGAGGGAGGTTGTTGCCGAGCTGACCGTAGTTGATTCCGACAAGGCTGGAGATTTCTGCACCTGCAAGAAATGAATGAGGAGAAGGTTAGAGAGAAATACAAAGAAGAAGAAGAAGAAGAAGAAGAAGAAGAAGGGTATTGGAGTTTACTTGAGAATGGGAGGAAAAAGAGAGATAAGAATAGAGAAAGGAAGGGAACCGCCATTGTTGCCGAAGAAGATGAGAGCAACAATGGTGGCGGAGATGGAGAGAGGGGATTAATGGAGGATGATGATGATATAGGAGACGTAATTGGAGACACGAGGGTCAATGAGTCGTCGAGGACAAAATTAGAATATTTTAGTTTCATTAGGATAAGCAACCCTAACTAAAAATTACCTCCATTGCATTAGTTGACAGATATTACGATTTTATGTTGGAGATAAAAATTGTAAAATTATTTAAAATTAGCATATTTTTCGGATCAACTTCTTCGATTTATGTGCAAATTTGTGATTTAGGTAATATATTTGTTTTTTTTATAACATTTTTTAAAATGTTTAAAAATATGTTTATAAGTATGACAAAATGTTTTTTAAAATTTTTATTAAGCAATGATTTAGCCTTTAAAATGTCTTTTTTTTTTGTTAATTTTAAGAACCATTTTTTTTAAAAAAAAAAATAATAATAAATTTTATTGTTAAAAAAAGAACTTAGAAATAAAAAGAGAAGGGAATTGGGGTCATGTGCACTTCAAAAAGAAAGTGAGGGAATCTATGGTGAGTGAGATGAAACAAAAGCCCAAAAGTTAATAAATTGCTTGTCCATCTTGGAAATTTGTTTATGCTCTTCCCATTTCTTAAAAGATTTTTGGAATAAATTGCAAAAACAATATTAAAATAGGATCGTAATAGTTAATTGCAACTGTCACCCTACTTTCGAGATAGTTTTTGCCGTTTAAGTGTAGGGTAATGTGATGACAAATTTCCAAATTATTTAACTTGCTTGTTATAACTAATTGTTATTATCAAGCCTATAAACATAAAAGTTTAAAACATTATACTATAGAAGTGTGGCAACTATATATTTTGTCATCCTTTAAATAATTTTCCTCCACCACATCTTTTAGAATTATTCAAAAAAATAATTGTTGGTTCAAGTAATTAGGTCATGTTTGTCCCGATGAAAACGTAATAGATTAATGAGAATTAAAAAAAAATAGATCTCATTTGATTTATTTTGATATTGTTTCCTTATGTTATGTATTGACTCATGAGGTACAACTAAATTTGTAATAAAATAACGCAATCAAATTAATGGATCGAGAGTGTTCAATCGTATAACGCTTGAGAATTACATTGTACCGTTACCAGTTACTTCTATAGTTGAAAAATTATCAATTTTGATATTTTTACTGTAAGTAAAAAGGTGAGTGGAACAACATTTTTATTTAAGCGTGAAATTACAAAAATCTCCAGAATTTGAGGATCTTTTGATAAGATAAGGAACAGTGTTGGTTGCTTTGAAAAAAGAAGAGAGTTTTAAAAGAGAAAAGGGCAATTTGGGAATTTTGAAAATAAAGGTTAGGAATGTGGGTGTTAAAAGTGAATGGTCACCGACGGTCACTTTAAATATTTTTCTCTGCAGCGACAGACTTTGCCTTCTTCAGCTTTCTTTCGTAGCTTTTCAGTATCCAATGCATTTTTCTTTTACGAATTATTATTATTTTTTCAATATTTATATAAAGTAATTAATTTTTCGAAAAAAGAAAAAAACTAAGTACTAACAAAAAAAACAAGAATATTGACTTTGAAATAAGGCTAAACACAAGCGTATGAGTTTTGTCTATTTAAAGTTTTTTTTTTAAGTAAAAGATACGATGGAGATTGAACTCGAGATCTTTTAGATCTTAGGTATATATAAGTGTCAATTGAGTTAAACTCTTGATGACAAAAAGAACAAACTTTTTAAATCAATAAATAAACAAGTTTTTAAATCTTTTTATATATTTGTACATATAAGAAAAATTATTATTGTAAATAACAATTATTTTGTAGGTAACGTTCTTTTTCTCCCAAAACAATTGTAACATTGTTTGTTATACTCTAAACAATTTGATTTTACTTTCATTTTTCTAAACCCTAATTATTATTTTAATTTTTCTTCAAATATTTAATATAGTTCTTTTAGGTCAAACTTTTAGATTGACTAAAAGACAAATTAGAAAATTATTTTTAAGTAAGTGCATTAAATATAATTAAAAACCATAAATGTGGAATAATTACTTATTATAATAAAACGATAATCGGACTCCAAGTTTCGGATTTCGATTTTCGAGTTTCAACATTCCCAAAAGCTGAATTCTGTTTTCCTTTCAAAAAATTGCATTTAATTATTAATTATGTTTAATTATGGGATTTATTATTAATATTCATTTAGTTGCTGTAGTGTTATTTTATTTGATGTTTTAATTTTCAAAGTATAGTGTTTATACAATATGCTAATTATGTTTATAAATATTACTTTTAATTTCAAACCTAGAGTATATAACATTTTAATCTTAATTTTTCTTTTTTTATAAATACTACTTTTTATAAACGTTTTAAGAAAACAAACCAAGTTTTAGAAAACTATTACTGTGGTTATAATTAGACTAACAGTTTAAGTTTTTTTTTTTTTTTTTTAATTATTTTGTAATAAAAAAATGAAGAACATAACCCTAATAAAGAAGTTGTAAGAAATTATGTAAGCCCATTTAAGAAGAGCAAAAATAAAAATAATAATAATAATTTTGTTATAAACCACATCAACATTAATAAACCGAAATTTGTTTTTTGTTTTCAAATAAAACTAATTAATGTGGCTAATTTTTTACAAAATAAATTAGAAGTTTACACATCAACCAAATACAAAATTAATTTTTTTTTAATTTTTAAATATCGGGAGACAAAATTGAAAATTCAATCATTTATCGAACACTTTTAAAAGTTCATATCTAAATAAACATAAATCTTCAAACTTCGAAAACTAAACTTGTAATTTAGGTAGCAATTAATTATTATTTTAAAAGCATTTATATTTTTATCTTTTTGCACATACAATTTTTTTTTTCAATCTTACATATATCATACCCCATTTTATAAAACTAAAATAATTTCTCTCATTATTAAAAAAAAAAACATTTCTCTCCGACATAAAAAAAGAAATATATTTTCAAATATAGTAAAATGAACAAAAATATTTATAAAATATAGTAAAATTTTAGATATATCATCGATAGACATTGATAGACACTGATATACTTCTCTCAATGTTTTATCAGTAATATTAATAGATTGATAGAATCTGAAATTTTACTATACTTTGTAAATATTTTCAACGATTTAGCCATTTACAATAATTTTCTTAAAAAATCAAAATAGTTTAGATAACTAACAATTGAATTACACATACAATTATATCATGTAAACAAACTTTAATCTTATCATAAATGATTGATGGTGCTATACAAAATGCATAAACAAAAATATTTAAAGAAATAACATTATATATAAGTTACACAATACAAATACTTCACAATAATATGATAAGAGTTGATAGTGATATCATGGAGAAAAGGGGTAAAAAAAAAACATATACCCATAAAAAAGAAAGGAAATGAGGAAAAAAATGATGTAGAAGTGGATGAACCGTCGTTTCGTTTTGAAAATAAAGACATATGTCTAAAAAATGTTTTTGTTAGATACACACATTCAGTTAACTCGTTTATATAAGATAAATTAGACACTTAAATTAACATGAGAATTCTCATCATCAACCATTTTTCTTTAAATTTATCACTTTTTCTGGTCAAATTACTTTCTTTAGAAATATCCTTTGATTATGACTTTCTCGATCTCGACTTTGTTTACGTCAACGCTCACTATAAACAAACTCTTCTAATTCAAGATTGTCCAAAGTTTGAAATGTTTGCTCAATAATTAATACCATCCAAAATTGATATATCTACAAATTTAATATACACTAGATATGCAAACTAAATTCGAAAATTTTAAAACTACCTAAGAGTAAGGTAATAAAACTTAAAGGCATATAATTAAGATCTTGTTTGAAAATTAAGATTGTAAACATCACTTTTATCTTCAACTTTATTTCATTGTTATCTATTTTTTATTGATGGTTTAAAAAATCAAACCAAAATTTGAAAACCAGAAGAAATATAGTTTTTAAAAGTTTGTTTTTGTTTTTAGAATTTGATTAAGAATTAAAGTATTGTACTTAAAAAAGATGCAAATCATTGTATAAAGATGGGAGGAAATAGACTTAGTTTTTAGAAACAAGTTATCAAATAGAACCTAAAATAATTGGTTAGATGATAACTTTTGGGCAATGGAGACATGTTGTAAATTGGGGAATCGGAAGAAATAACAGATTCGAAGAGCTCCTTAATTTTTGGCAAAAGACGTATTTAATAAGTTTTACAGCAAAACAAGTGTGCAACACATGTCACATGTTTTCAATATGTCTGATTTAACCTTGATATGGTGGGATATCTGACTTTCTGATTACTTTATATTTTATGCAAATATAAATGAGATCGTCAGTTATGAGACGTGTATCAATCCTCAATAGAAATACAGTGTAACTGAAATTGTCGAAAATCGTCGATTATTGGATTGCAATCTAATGAATGAGAGAGAGAGGTGTCATAATTTCCTCTCGTTTTGAAATTTGAATTGGTAGTTTTACATAAAATTTGATTTGATTTAACAAAAAAATATTTGATTTACCCACTTTTAAAAAATAAGAAAGATTTTGATTTACTAAAAATATTAAAATATTTGAATTATTTTTATTTATCGAAAATATAAAAAGATTTATTTTTATTAATCTAAAAGATTTGATTTACCGATCAAACATTTTATTTTAGTAGATTCTAAATTATCACATTAAGATAAACGTTAATAACAAATTGAAAAAGTAAAATTGTGTTGTTTATAAAAAAAATGATTTAGTTATGTTATATCGTTCGTTTTCAATGAGTTGGTAATGAATTGTTAATTGATTAAAGTTCAAACAAGTATCAAAATTAGTGCATTCTTCCCAATTTTTATTATTTTAGATAACAATTACAATTCTTTTTTATTATGATTATGATTTTTATTATTTTAGATAACATCAATCTCAAGAAAAGTTTGTATTTCTACAAACAGGTATCTATCCACTAGTTTTTTTTTTTTTTTTTTGCTATGACTCGATAACGAGTAATTAAGGTTTACTTTTTATGATACGTATATGGAATAAAAATCCACAATATCACGATTATCGCATTTTTTGATGTTTATATTCAATTTGATATGATGCTTATTAAATTATCCAAACATAATTTATAATTTCTTTTTATTTTCTAAAATTTATTTTTAAGTTGATTTTTGTAGGTATATGATAAGATGGAGACGCATACAAATGAGAGATTCAAAGTATTGATCGGAAGAAAAGAAAAACACAAGTCTTTCTTCTTGCTTGAACAAGAATAATAATACTTTTTTTTCTTTTACAAAAGCAGGAATAATAATAATAATATATTCTCTTTCAAAAGTATTTATTATAACAAATTGGCTTTAATTTCCTTATGAACTTCAATCTCCTTATTCTTAAATACGTTGATCCATAATAAAGAAGGCTCATTTAACCTTTACGTACCAACGATGATAAATTTATATTTTGGGAAAGTACGATATATATAAAATAGTTAGAATAGCACATTGACATGGTATACTTACTGTAGACATTTCAATACGTAAACTATTTTTTAGCACCAGAGTTGAGCAATTAGGGAATAGGATGAACTTGCCTCATGGTGGGAGACTAAACTTGTTCTTCATTCTTTTAAGAATATGATTCAAATGTTCATTAATCTATTTAAGAATAAGACTCTCGAGGACTGGATTAAGCCACATCTAGTGGCCAAATAGAACAATACCAAGAATAGGTTCTAAACAACATGAATAGTTGGTCTCGATTAAAGAAGAAGGGAGAGTTGGCTTGGGTCTCGACCTTAGATGTCGAGGTGGCGAATTGGGTTGAGTGGCCTAATTGCTTTGTTTTCTCATCTTTGGCATTTGTGAAAACCAGAAGGGAGAGTTTGGTACAAATTATTTTCTTAGGTACAAATTATTGTATTTATTGTATTTATTTATTATTTAATAGATATCAATCAAAAGTAACTTGACTGAATTTAGACCCATAAAAGTATATAAAAAAAAAAAGAATAATAATAGAGGGAAATAAAATGATGAAAATGAAAATTTAAACAAAAAGATTTGAATTAAGTTTATGAAGTAAAAATAAGGAAAAGTTGGAAATGAAAAGCACCCACCTTTTGTATCTTTTTGCATTTCTACTTTCAAAAGTGATTTCCTTTCCTTTTCATTCCCAAGAAAAGGAAAATTAAAAACTAAAATTTAATAAAACAAGAAAAGAAAAAGGTAATTTCTTTTCAAAATCACATATTTTGTCTAGTAAAGAACAAAAATAAATAAATAAAAGTTTTTCTTTTTTTTTTTTTTAAAAAAAAAGAAAATCGATTCTTCCTCACTTAATTATTATTTTTACTATTTTTAAAGATAACTATGGTGTCACTTACTTTACTTTTTTTTTTTTTTTTTTGAGATAGATAATTATGGTGTCACCTTTCTATCTTTGATGTCCACAAACAATTCCCACTCGGAAATAAATTTTTATATTTTTTTTAGAATGTTTTTTTTACTTAAAATATCATTTTCTAGCTCTTCATGGAGATTTGTTCAATTTTTGTTTATGTGTTTCTAATAAACCTTAATTTTACTTCTATATACTATTTAGATTGCATTTTCAAGTTATTAAATTAAAATATAAGTTCTTTTGAAAAAAATTCACGTGGTTGGCAATCACCTAAAATGGATAGTGGAAAATTTGAGTTTATAGAATAATGTGATTTAGAATAAACACTTAATACCAACTTTTACAAAAATGAATTTTGAGTGTTTAATGGCTTATCTCCTTTATTTGTATGAAACACTGCAACCACAAGTTTTCACAATTCTCGTTTGGCAACCTCCGACAACCGTCTTTGTCGACTATTGCAGTCCAACATTCGACCACCGACAACAATCTCCGTTGATTTTCCCACAACTGCTTTCGGTCAATCTCTGATGACCTCTTTCAGAAAATTGTTGCCACCTAAACTTCAGGTACCCGTTTTCTGGCAACCATCACAGGACAACTACCAACCATCGTTGACCATCATCAGCAAACTTCTCGTCACCGTTTTTTAGGATACTGTTTTTCGTCCACTGCTAACAATCAACTTTTGTTTATTGTTTTTCTGTCAACTGTTGTCGACAAACCTTCGACAATTTCTTTTCGACAACCATCGCTGACAAACTTTCGAAGAACATTTCTCGATGTCCACATTTGCCAACTTTTGACGATCGTTTTTCAACAACCGCCAATCACATCCTTTTATCATTGTTTTCGGTCAACTGTTGCTTGCCAACTATCGATGACTCTTTTCGGTGACTATTTCAGCCAACTTTCATCGATCATTGTTGACCAACTTTTGTCAACCGTTTTTCAATGACTGTTGTCAATTAACTTTCGTCGATCATTTTCGGTGATCATTGTCGGCCAACTTTCATCGATCGTTTTTCTATAACAGTTGTTGGCTAACTACCGACACCATTTTTAGGTGGTTGACCGCTATTGCCAACCTCTAGTTATCGTTTTACAGTGATCGTCATTGGCCACCTCCGACCACCGTTCTCAATGATCGTTAACAAACTCCTATCAAAACCTCCACCGTTCTCAAATTCTTTTATCCACAATGTGTTAATTGAATTAGAATCTGACAAAGTTAATTAAATAATTTACTTTTAAATTCGATGAAATCGTGTAAAATATGAGTATTTTAGTTAGATTTTTTTTCTAATTTAAGTAAAACAAGGTTTAAAATCACTTTACCATTACCGAACAAATAAAATTAATTTAAAATCATTATGAATTGAAATCCTCGAAAGCACGAAATTCAAATAAGCTAGAAAAGTTGTGATTGTGCACTATAAATAAGAATATGAAGTAAACATTTATTGTTTGAGCTCCTATCATTACCATTTATTTTCTATCACAACCAAACACGAAATTTATTTTGGCAAAAAACAAAGATTTAAACTCTAGGGCCACCTAACAACCCAATCCATTTTGTATACGGCAGATGAACCTAAATTGAATATCACAATTATTTTTCATGTCGGTAATATCATGTATTATTGATCGTGCTAAGCACCTCGTCCTTCTTAATCTTTGTCTCACAGATGTCACACTCCGACTCGACCACTAATGACAACTATACCATCGAAATCATATGTCGAAGTCCTTTTTGACCAACTTCTGCATGCAACACATCTATAACTCTTTCACCAACCATAAAATGAGCACCCCTATGATACCAAAACACTCATCCAGCGCCCCTTTTACCTTATAAAGTAGAGATGTCCACGAGGCGAGCAGAGCTGGAGATATCATTTTTCGTCTCCATCTCTTTTTTCCATTCATTCTCCATCCTCGTGAAATTCCTCACGGGGATCGAGTTTTCCGCATGGAATTATTTTCGTATTTTTTTTTTAAAAAAGAACCAATTGATTTAAATCATTAATGTACGAAAAATCATTAAATAATTAAATCTATCACTAAATTGTTTATTATAGTTAGTTTTATATAACAATTGAATTTAAAGATAAATTAGTCAAATTTTGACTTAAAAAGAAATCAATTTTTTAGGAAAAAAAAACATAAATCAAATTATTCACATATATAATCTATATTTAAATATTGAATTTAAACATATTCATTATCTTGACCAAAAAATAATAAAAACCTTAAATTCAAAAATATATTATTTATATAATAATAATAATATAATCTTACGTAATTATACTAAAATAAATAAAGTATAATTGGGACAGGAAACAAGGTGGGGTGGGGATGGGGTCACTAGATGTATTCTCCATCTCCGTCCTCATTTAGCTCATGAAGATTTTTTTTTTCTTCCACTCCCTCATCATTTCTTGCGTACCCGTGAATTCCCGTCCCGTTTGAGGTGGGTATCCGTGGAGTCAAGAATCGATGGAAAAATTGAACATCTCTACTATAAAGCATCGGAGTGACCCAATTTGGGTCCACGCCCCAACCAAACCCAAAGCCCACCATTGGTAATAGATCAAAACCCATCTTGCTCTATTTTCAATTTTATTCCTCTGAATCTCTCAATTAACACAACCCACGACCCATCTGTCCATTTTTCCCCGCACCTTCCAACGCTATCAGACCATGCTCGGAAAATTTCTCCGCCCGATCGTCTCATCTTCCCGCAGACGCCATCTCTTTTCATCACCATTTCATTCACTTCTCAACCTCATTCTTCCATCCTACCTCCACCCCCGTTTTCTTTGCTCCCTGTCCCCACCATCATCCCCCCTTCTTCCTCCTCAAAACTCCGACAATCTCAATCTCCCAATCCCAAAAATTCGAAGCCAAACTCCTCTCGAGAAGCAATTCGAATCATGGGTTCACAAGCTCAAGCCCGGTTTCTCCCCTTCCGATGTCAACGAGGCTCTACAAGCCCAATCCGACCCCGATCTCGCCCTCGACCTTTTCCGCTGGACGGCGCAACAGCGCGGGTACAAACACAACGATTTAACCTATATAACAATCATCAAGATCCTAATTTCCCGCCGGAGATACCACCTCGCTGAAACCCTAGTTGAAGAGGTAATTGCTGGTGCTTGTGAAATGAGTGTGCCGCTTTACAATTGCATGATTAGGTTCTGCTGTGGCCGGAAATTTCTGTTCAATCGAGCTTTTGATGTGTACAAGAAAATGTGGAAATCTGATGACTGTAAACCTACGCTTGAAACTTATGCAATGCTGTTCAATTCACTGCTTAGGAGATTCAGTAAGTTGAATGTTTCTTATGTTTATTTACATTCGGTTCGTTCGTTAACGAAGCAAATGAAATCGTCTGGTGTGATTCCTGATACTTTTGTGTTGAACATGATCATTAAAGCATATTCTAAGTGTCTTGAAGTTGATGAAGCGATTCGGGTTTTTCGAGAAATGGGGTTGTATGGTTGCCAACCGAATTCGTATACTTATGGCTACATTGCAAAAGGGTTGTGTGAGAAAGGAAGAGTTGGACAAGGGTTGGAATTTTACAAGGAAATGAGAGTGAGAGGCCTGATTCCTAGTAGCAGTACTTATATGATTTTGATTTGTAGTCTTGCAATGGAACGCAGATTTGAGGAAGCTATTGAGGTTTGTTTTGATATGTTGTGTCATTCCATGGCACCGGATTTGCTTACTTACAGAACCTTGTTAGAAGGATTATGTCGGGAAGGACGGGATAGCGAAGCATTTGATTTGCTTGATGATTTGAGGAAGAAGGATAAACTGATGAATGAGAAAACATTCAAGATTCTATTAAATGGGCTGCACATTGTTGGTAGAGATTAGTTTATGAGGATTGTCCTCAGTATATTCCATTGAATTTCTTTGCATGGTTCTATGCAGGTTAACCATTTAGGATTAGATCTTGAGCAAGTCTTCTGAATGCTGGAATGAATTTTGTTACCGAACCTTCAAGATTTCACTATCTATTTAGCTTGTTTAGAAGCGAAATGTGGAAGAGAGTGATTCCATTATTCTAGCTCAAATGGACTAAGCGTTGACTCGACTGGTTATTGATGCTTGTAGAACTCCTTAGCTCTGGTAGCTGGTGGTTTTGTCATGGAAGCTCCACCCTGCACTTGTAAGGATCTATGGAGGATTACATCTTGAACAAGTCTCTGCTGGAATGCATTTTATGACTGAACCTTGTAGAATTCAGGATTTGTTAGCTTGTTTAGACGCAAAATGTATAGATACTGACTTCTTGGTTCTAGCTCAAACTGACTATGCATTCAATCGACTGGTTATGGATGCTTGTAGAACCTTCAAGCTCTGGTAGGTGGAGCTTTCGTTATGGAAGGCTTACACCCTACACTGCTGCAACTCTTGGGCGTTTGGATTATGTGTGCTTTCTTCTAAACTGAATCAGTCCACATTCGGAATCCAAAACAAGCCACTGGGAAAGTGTTATAGAGTCATAAACTACTGGAATTGATGTATGGCGGTGCTTCCACAACCAAATTCTCACATTGGATCTTTGGTGTTTTCCAGCGCCTTTAGAATAAGGAAGAGCAGGGAATTTCGTCGAACTAGAGCCTTTTAATAACAGTACCAGCACGGTTCGAGACAGCCGTAGATGGGTTTCTTCAAGAAAAGATTGCCTGAAAGGGGAGGTAGCTACAGAGTCACCCTTTTAGATCATCTTTAAGGAATAAGACCACCATTGTTATTTCCTGGTTCTCTCACTGGAATGATAATCGAAGTGGGTTGGTAATGGTTGCTTTTTATTTTTTGGAATTTTAGGCCCAATTGGCTTAGTTTCCAGTTTCGTTACTTTCTTTTAGTTTCTTCTGTTTATTTTGTGATACTAATGGAAGGGTTTTCACCAATAATGTTAACTTAACTGTTAACCCCCATTTTGGTGAAGTTGATTAGTGGTTAAAATTGCAAGGCTCTCTCTCACTAATATTTCCAATTATTCTACCCACCGACGACCACTTTCGTGATCGAATTCGGTTGCAATCACCTATGGTGGCCAACTTTAGCGAAGACCATCTCTGATGACCATTTTGGTGACGACCACCTCCATGTGACTGGCTCTGACGATTACCTTTAGTAGTACAACTCTAACGATACTCTAGTGACCACCTTTGATGACCACCTTCATTCATTCTATGTGTCCAACTTTAGGAAAAAGTACCTTTTTTAATCAAATTTTGTCAATGCTCACTTCCATCAGTCATAATGTCAACCCCCATGTAACAAATTTTGATGGCCAACTCTAGGGAAGCTGCCTCAACCCCCAATTTTTGCGACAACGAGCTTCGACAGTACCCTTTGGCGGGCCAACTTTGACAGTTACCTTTGACAACCAGCTCATAGTGTTCAATAGTCTTTTCAAATGGTAATTGGACATTAATAGAAACACATTAATAGAAACACTTTGTTTATAACAAATCAAACAAATTTGTGTATAAAATTACTTTTGAGAACAACCCGAGCAACATTCTAAAACAAAGCAATCCAAATGAAAATTAGACCAAAACCTAAGAACCAAAAAGTTATATTTGGAACTTTTTTTTTTGGCAGTTTAGTTTTTTAAAGAAACAAAATCAAATTAATTATATAACTTTTCTAACTTATAGATTTGTAATTCAATTTTGGCAAATTCAAATACAACTCAATCAATTGTCATTTTAAAAGTCATAGTTCAGTCTTTGATGCAACAATTATAGTTTCGAGTTTTAATTGAGAAAACTCATAACTCATAAGTTTTCTTTAAATATTTAAACCAGAAGCCAATTGGGCAAGAACCTCATCAGCATTTCGATCGGAACTTCCACCTTGATCCACTGCCTGTCTTGCTAACGCTCCCCATTTAGAAGCATTTCTTCGTATCTCCTTTCCTTCGTCTTCATCCATGATCTTCAAGATACAATCTGCAATCGTTGTTCGCCGCACGATTGTTCCAGTATGGTCCGGGAAAGCCCTAATTCCCGTCTTCCAAACATCCATTACAAACTTGGCATTAACAGTTTGATCTGTCCACTGTGGCATCGCTACCATGGGAACGCCGATAGTTAGAGCCTCAAGTGTGGAGTTCCAACCGCTATGCGTCACAAAACAACCGATTGATTCATGAGATAAAACTTCCAATTGAAGACACCAAGGAACGATTAGCCCTTTCTCCGTCGTTGCCTCTACAAATTTTGTCGGAAGCTTCCCCACATCTGGATCCCTTACCTGTCCAAATTCTACCATTAACTTGTCCCCAATTTTGTTTAAATCTACTCAAACCAGTATAGTTCAATTAACATATGGGTGTGCTAGTAACCACATATTTGAATTTCCTTATCCACGTGTACTTTAAAAAATTGTTCACAAACGCTTTTTTTTAATCTTTTTAAAATAAAGAAATAATTATCTATTATAAAAACCATCTTTTAACTTATCATTGGAATAAATTAAACTCTTAAATTTTGAAAGAAAGTTAATTTCACACTTTATTTTCCATTATTTTCGAAAATCTTGGGTGCAATAATTTTGACTTGCGTAAAATTAAATATTAAATTAACTTTGAGTGATAATAGATATAATTTTTAACAAAAATTGTAACTTTTAACTCTTATATATAATATTTCTAGTTTATATATAACATTATTGATACATTTATATAAGTTCAAAAGCTAAATTGATACACTTATAAAAATTTATAGTTTAAATTGATACAAACTCTAAAATTCAAAAATATAAATTGAAAATTTTCCAAATTTTTAAAAGCACTTTAAATAACAACAATAGTAAATGAAAGTAGCATCAAACCTATTCCTAGAAATTTCTTGGTTTTAAAACAAATAAAAAAGTAGAAATAATAATGAATTTTTATTTCTTAAAGAAAAAAAAGATTCTTTGAACTCGCCATTATAGGACAAGCCTTGGGAAGGCCAAGAGCCAACATGAATGCTGTAATTGCAACACGTTTTGTTTTGATTTGATTTTGTTTTTCTAGGCTAGCTGAGGTGAGGATAACGGTGTCGGTCGGGTTTAGGGTTTAGGGTTTAGGATTTAGGGTTCGGTCGGAATTTTCTATTTTCGAGGACAAATCAGTAACCACTCCATTTGTTTAAACCAATGCCAACCAACCACGTGTATCCTGACCACTCTATTTTTATCAACAAATTTAAATTAATGACGTCAGAATATGATTTGTAAAAAAAAATCAAACCTTCAACCTTTGATCTTTAGTTTTTCATTTATATCATTATTATCCTGGACATAATAATATAAGAAAAAACATTTTAAATAACAAAACATTAAAACTATTTATAAATATAGCAAAATATCACAATTTATAATATTAAGATAGACCATATTATCTGTGTCTATCATCAAACAGATAAACACAAATAATAGTCTATATTTAATTATGTTTTATAGATATCTTAACTCATATTACTATATTTGATCATGTTTTATAGATATCTTAATTCATATTACTGTATTTGATCATAGCCCAATATATAAACTACAAGAACAAAATGACAATTTTCATAAGTACAACCCAAATTAATAATTTAAGTTAAGAATTCTTGACTAACACATCATCGAGGAACTTAGAAAAAAAAATACCACTTTAGTGAACTAAATTTTGAGTGGTTTGGAATACATTTTAGAATAATTAATTTAAAAACTAAGTTGTGGTTTGGAATACATTTTAGAATAATTAATTTAAAAACTAAGTTATTTTTAAAAAATATAAAAAAATAACTTTTTTAGAACCTATTTTAAACAACTTTAATCCAAATGAGTTTAAATTAAAATGAGTTTTTTTTATAAAGAAAAAACTATTTTTTCAGAAAAACTACTTTCAAAAAAATTATTTAAAAAAAAACCATTTTTTTTCAAATCAATAAAAAAAAGATTTATTCTGAAAAAAAAAAGGTAAGACCATAATTTAAGTAGATACAATATTTGGTTTTACATCCTCAAATAAGTTAGAAAACTATTAAAAAGAACTAAATGTTTATAAATTTATTGAATACCTCCCAAATGCAAAACTAAAAATTTATAAAAAGCACCCACTTTTTTTTTTGGATGGTTTCCTAGAATTAACTAAAATATTTATAATATAGTAAAATTTTATTGTCTATCGCGACAGACTATTGTATATGTGTACTGATAGACATAAATACTAGTCTATCACGATTTATCACGGATAGACTGTAAATATTTTCAAAAGTTTTGTCATTTTAATTATTTTGTTTACACCAAACTTCTTTTTTTAATAACTTTTATTGATACGATGGAATAAATTTGCATAAGGTTTAAGGTAAAGCTTACCACCCATAAGAAGAAAGAATTGGTTTGTGCCAAACCCCAAGCCAATTCCTCCGTTTGCTCAACGCTCAAAGTTGAAAAACTCCCAAATGCCACAAACACCACCGATGCTTTCTGACGACCGTTGAGCCATTTTCGACAAGCCTCGTCATTGGGTTTGAAGAAGTTGAATCCGTACTCCGTATCGTCGTGAATTCGCCTATCGGCGTACATCGACGGTATGTTTGGTCCAACTGTCTTCATCCTCCATTTCTTCTCCATCCACTCTAACACCTGAACTTTGTCTCAAGAGAGTGAGAAATTGGATAAAGTGAGAGAATGAAAAGAAAAGATATTTGTAGAAGAATATATACATTCTTTTACAATTTATACCTTGTGGTTTAAAAAAATCTTTAGTCTATACGAATATAATAAAAAATCACAAAATATTTACAGAAGTCGAAAAATGATTTACACGATATGTTGTGGGTAAATAGTTCTTTTACAATGGTTAGAAATTGGACCCTCCCAAAATTGAATTATCAAACCAGTAACAATTATTACTATTTTTTCTAGATTTGAAGGTTCAATTTTAATATTTATTTAGAATAACTATATCATTCTAAGTTATTGTAAGTTTTGTTAAATATGAAAAGGAGTGAAAATAATGAATTTGATATAACAAATGAGTACAAAAGACTCAATCTTGAATCACTTTACCATCAATAAAAGACAGAATTAATTAAAAAAAAGAAAAACAGAAATTAGTTATATAGAAGAATTTTGGAAAAATAAAAATAAAAAGAGAAGATAATGTAAGTTAGGGAGAAAGCTAACCTGTTGTTCTTGTTCATAGAAACTATTGCACAGTAACCAATCGGCTTCCTCAATGTTCCGAAACTGATTAACCACCGTAGCCAAAAACCCCGGACACGATTTCACATCTTTCACAAACGACGGCATTTCCGCTGCCCTCAGTGCCGGCAATCCTCCGATCCTAATCTCCTCCTCCGCCCCCAATGGCACCTTAATTTCCCCTTTGTAAATATGGAAGTAAATGTTGTTCACGGCGCACATCTGTGTGAAATAAACCACCGTCTTCAGCCCCCATTCCTTCGCCACCTCCAATACCCACGGCATGAATCCGTCGTACATCACCGCGTCGACGCGGCGCCCGGCATCGTTCAGTCGCCGGATCAGATCTCGGAGAGTCTCCGACCCGACGCGCTCCAGCCGTTCGTGGTAGTCAGGGACGGAGACGGCGGAGAGAAATCCGCCGTCGTCATGATCGTCGGAGATTGTCTCGACGGGGAAGGGCGGAGGGTTGTCTGCGGCGGGGCTGTGGTTGTAAAGGTATTTGGTGATGACGAAGGTGACGGCGGCGCCTTTGTGGTGGAGGCGTTTGGAGAATTGTAAAAGAGGGTTTATGTGTCCTTGAGCTGGGTATGTTACCACCAGTATATGAACTTTTTTACCATTGTTGACCGTTTTGCCCTCTCCATCCGCCATGGAAATGGTCCTCAAGCCTTTTTTTTTTTTTTTCTGTTTTATTCTTTCCGACACTCTGGATATATATTTATAGGATAAAAATGAGGTTTCTTTGAGCTAATAAATACAAATTTCCACATATAATTGACGTCATAAATCATAATGTGGAAAAGATAATCTCAAAGAAAGAAAAAAGAAAAGAGCCTGAAATTTGGCCAATATCCGTACAACTAATAACCATTTTTAGGTTGTTTGATAGGAGGTTTTATTTAAATAAGGTGTTTGAAAAAAAAATATTAGATATTTAGTGTTGTTTTGAAACTATTTAGTGGAAAAGTGTTGATGGAGGGAGGTTGGATGTTGAAGACCGGACCTCTAAAAATATTTTATTATTTTTTTTTTAAATAAGGAAGGTCCGGTCTTCAAAACCGGACCTTTAAAAAAGTTTTATTTATTGTGTTTTTTAAACAAGGAAGGACCGGTCCTTCAAAAAAAAAAAATTATTTTTTTAAACAAGGAACTTCAAAACAAATTTTACTTATTTATTTTTTAAATAAGTAAAACCTCCACAAATTTTGCCGGCAAACTTCATTCCATTTGATTTCCAATTTACTTTTTTTGTCAATTTTTTTTTTTTTGTGTGATTCATCTTCTATGTAGTATCAAATCAAACAATTATATAGTACTAAATAGATAATTTAAATATTTTAGAATTTAAGAACTAAATAGATACTATTATTAAATTTCACCTTTGAA
>JBBPDJ010000017.1:9853789-9872732 GCA_037974625.1 Cucumis cinereus
AATTCTGTAATTATTTTGCAAACACCATTATTTTTCTAAATAAAATTTCAAACAACAATATTCATCTAATTTTCCCTGTTTGATAGCTCTTTTCTTTTTAATTAATTTTTAAAATAAGTGTGTTTGATAATTAATTAATTAAATAAGTTTTATTTTTATTTTTTGTGAATTTCTCATAATTTAAAAGTTTTAATTTTGCGTGGCAAATACTTAAAATTGAGCACTACTTTTCCTTAGTAAAATTTGAATTGGAAGTTCCGTGGGACACTTGGTGACTATGGAAGTTAGATGGCCCCACCTTTTATTTATTTTGTCCATCATCAATAAAACAGACCGTTACCAAAAATCAAAAAAATTATAATAAAAAAAAAACTCAATTATTCAAAATGTGCCTACACTATATTTTCGTTTTAAAATATTCTTAAACCTTCAAAATTAAAAAATTAAAAAAAATATTCTTAAACTAAAATAGGTTTATTATAATATATGAATTCAAACTAAATACTTGATTACTTTTAAAAGTTAAAGAGAAAAAGTTGAAAAATAGTCAAAATTGTTGGTAGGATGATCATTTTTTAAGCTTTCGAAAAAGTAATTGTAAGACTATTTATAGGAAATTGTAGTGGATGAAAATTTAAAAACGGGCATTTGCAAACATGTTGTCTTCCATAATTTAAAGTCGGTATATTTGTTTTTTTCTTCAAAAACTGATCTGTTTAGCAGCTCAAAAACTGAAACTGATCTGGGTTTGGAATTTGGGAGGTTTGACCAAACCCATTTTGAACACTTGGAATAAAGTTTTTGGGATTAAGAAACTAAATTCATAGGTTTGGAATACGTCTTTTCTTTAAATTATTTATTGAATATCATAGGTTTTAGAAAAAATTTCACTTCGACCTTTTGATCATTGATGACTGTTGGACGCAAATGTTGGCCGACTTCACATCAACTATTGAAGACCCGACCTGTCGATCGACGATCATGACAACCGATCGTCTTGATCGCCAACACCTATGATCATGAGCTCCAATGATTCGAGATTTAACTGATTAAACTCTTTTAACTGAGTTAATCAACATTCGTTAACTAATCGGATTTGTCCATTATAGCTCGTAGTTGTACTATTCTCACTGTAGATGTATTTGTGCCCACCTGATATAACCATGATTACTAAGTCTACCATTCACATGTTGTTCGCAATCTCAACTGGGTTAATTTACCGTTTTACCCCCAGATTACATCTTGTTCTTTAAGCCTTAGTTGATCCTCTAATAACAATTGATTTAATAAACTAACCTATACACTGAATCCCTTTTAGGTCAATGAGAGGGTGGGGCCCCTTTTTTCAAGATGGAGTTTGTAGTTAAGGGAACAACCTATCTACTAACCCTAAAAGCGGGCATGAGTGAATTTCGTCTTGCACCCTACGTCCTCAACTATCCACCCGATCTTAACCCTAAAATGGAAGGTCTATTGGGTCAGCGCTGATGACTGCCCTCACCAAAAAAAAGTTTGTTATCTTATTATATTTTATTTTATTGTATTGTATTATATTTTTTTTCATCGTCATTCTTGTTTTAAAATAAAAATTTTCACTTCAATAGTTAAATTGTTTTGATTTTAATTTTACATTCATGAAATAACGACCTCAGTTAGAGATCTCAAAAAGTTGGATTGTTACATTAATTCTCCTTATTTCTCTCTTCTTTTTCTCTTCCTCTCGTTGTCGTGATACGACACTAGTCGCAACATTTCCTCTTCTTTACTGGTATTTAACTTTTGTTATCACTTAGTAATTGTTTGCATATTGAATTATGATTTAGTCTATTGTTAATATATCATGTTATTATATACAAAAAGATCCATTAATAAGATTTATATTTGTTATATTAATAAGCATAGTTCAACGTTTTGCAATGTTCTCCTTTTTGAGATCAAGACTAAAATCATCATATCTTACATTTGTTGCATGATGTATGTATCTATGTATGTGTCTATATATATATATATACATATATATAAACTAATAAAATGACCAAACTCTATTACTTTTTGTCCCTAAATTTTGTAGAATAAATATGTTTAGTCTCTAATGTGTTCCTCCCCTAGCAAAACTAAAAAATTTAACAAAAGTTTGACTAAATAGCTGACGTGGTAAGCTAATTTGAAAATAAAATATATATGTGTTTTAACTGCATTTTAAACTTTGATACATTTTGGTCATTCTACTCTAAAAAATGAAATAATATAGTATAAAATTAAAAGAAACATTTTAAAAGTAAAAAGATTAATAACGAAATCAAACGCATAGGTATCAAAATAATATTTTAACCGTAATTATTTCATCTAATAAAATTGAGAAAAAGAAAAAAGAAAAAACAAAAGAAGTTAAGTTTGCTACAAAAATTGTCTAATAAAGGCGGCTAACCATTTTAGCGAGAAATTCATCGACAACTGTGTCGAAGCTTCCACCAAACTCAAATATCTTTTGGGCTATCACCTTCCATACGCTGGCATTTTGTCTAATCTCACTGCCTCCTCTTTCTCCGACCATCACTTCCTCGATGCATTGCCATAGAGCTTCTCGTTTCACAACTCCATCGGTGATGAACTTAGCGTTTGTTGTTTGGTCAGTCCATCCAGGCACTGTGACCATCGGAACTCCCAAACTGACTCCCTCCACTGTGGAGTTCCAACCACAGTGTGTCACGAAACATCCGATTGCTTCGTGCCTCAGAACCTCCAATTGTTGACACCACGAAACCACCAGCCCTTTCTCAACCGTCTCTGCCATAAAATTCTCCGGAAGTTTTGCCACCTCCGATGGTCTGACCTGCAATGTGAAACCCCGCCTTCAAAAGTCTCAAATCAAAAGAATTCAAAGAATCAAGCTCATATATTATTTGATTCACATAATACATGAATTCAAAAAGATTTCAAAAGTTCTTATAATTAATGGTTTTTTTTTTTTAATGTTATTTAACACCACCGTTGTATGCAGAATACTCGAGATATAAAGATTTGAAGTTTTGGAGCGCTTGGTCCAATAATATTATAAAATAGAAATTATAATACTAAAACTAATTATACCTCTAACCATTTGAAATATATCAACCATTATAATTTAATTATAACTTGAAGTTAGCGATCCGAACACCTCTTATGTTTGTATTTGAGGTACATAGTTATTTTGTCTTATTTCATATGTCCATGTTTTTAGTGTAAAGTTGAGTTCATATCATATGTCTGGAGTATCAGTGCAATTGTTCTAATTTTAAATAATATGTTTTTTATACCTATTTTTGTTTTTAAAATTATTTAATAATTCTCCTTATCTTTGCTTTAATAAAATATGGATTGTATTTTTTTTCTTTTCTTCTTCCTTTTTGGTAATGAACAACAATTAACCCACTACATTTTTGCACTAATATAGATAAATAAAATATAAAACAAAAGTAAAATAAAAACTTTTGATTCCTAAATTTATCCATAAATTTAATCCTACCATCACGTAAAGTTGATAGACTAAACTGATATATTCTATCAACTCAACTCAAGTCAACTCTAACACGTGTTGATGCTAAGACTCACTTAGATTCAAACCCTAAATTCATTAACAAAATATAACATAATAATTGTATTTGTTAAATTATATCGTGTGATGTCAATCAAAATTTTAAAATGTGGGGTTAGGTATGTGTTCGAATACCTAATTTTATTTTACTAAAAAATTAATATATATAAAAAAAAAAAGAAAATAGAATATAATTTTGAGATTACCACCCACAGAAATTGCCGATCAATGCTCTTTAAACATCCGGCCATCTCCTCCATTTGCTCCGCCGCTACCTTCCCTATACTCCCAAACGACACATAAACCACTGACCCTTTCGGGCGGCCGTCAAGCCACTTCCGACTAGCATCGCCGTCCAGATCGAAGATACTCAACCCGTACTCTCTGTCGCCTTCAATCCTCCCGTCCAAGTATCCTGAAGGAATACTTGGTCCAACCGCCCTAATCGACGGCCATATTTTCTTCAAATACTCCAAAACCTGAAAATCAATCATCATTACAACGAAATTACTCCAAAATTCGAAGTCGATTTTACCGATTTCAGTAACGAATTTATTGTTACCTCTCGCTCCAATTCGTAAAACGTATTGCAGAAAATCCAATCGGCTTTATCAACATTCGCGTACTGATTCACAAGCAGATCGTAATACGCAGGATATGTTCCTAATTGATAAATAAACGAGGGAAATTCCGCGGGTTTCATCAACGGCAAACCAGGAATCTCAATTTCTCTATCCGGAAGAGGTAAATCGATTAATCCTTTAGAAACGTGATAATAAATGTCAGCAACAGCGCAGGATTGAGTGAAGAACACCGCCGTAGTAATCTGGAACTCGTTCGCAACATCCAGAGCCCAAGGGAGGAAGCTGTCGTAGATGAGGCAATGAACAGGTGAAGCAGAGGAGGAGAGGCGGCGGAGAAGCTCCCGCAGCGATTCAGAGCCGAATCGGCGGAAGGAATCGAGGTAGGTTTGGGCGGAGTCGGCGGAGGCGAAACCGCCGTGGTCGTGGCCGTCGGAGATGGTGAGGATGGGGAAAGGAGGAAGGGAGTGAGAAATGCGAGCGATGAAATTGGTTAAGACGAGGGTGATTTTGAGTCCACGTTTGTGTAGGCGCTTTGAGAATTGAAGCATTGGATTGATGTGGCCCTGAGATGGGTAGGTGAGGAGGAGGATATGAGGTGTAGTAGGGTGGTCTGTGTCAGTTGCATCCGCCATTGAAATGAAAACAGTGATCTCTCTCTCTCTCTCAGTGAAAAGAGAAAATGGAGAGCGGCTAAAGTAGAAGAAGACATGAAATTGCAATTAACACTAAAATAAATCAATTCAAATAAACATGTAATCATAAGTTATGTGATATATCTCTTAGACACCAAAAATGCATAAACCCCAAGCTCCACAAATATGTATGCAATCTTAGCACTTAAAGTTGTGTTTGGAAAGTTAACTTTTTTGTTTTTCAAAATCACTTATATTCAAAGTTATACTCTTTAAAAGTTAAAAAACAAACGGATCCTTATAACTTACGGTGCATTTGAACTAAGTTTTTCAAGCGTTTAGTTTTAAAAATAAGTCATTTTTAAAAAAATATTGAAACATTTTTAAAATGTATTTTATACAATATCTATTAAAAGAGTTTAAATAAAAATATATTTTTTAAAAAACATTTTTTCTCTAGACAATTCAAAACCGTTACTTCGTTGATATGATACTTGAAATTATGAGATAGTAATAATTATTTTCCTTCTTTTCGTACTTTTTTTTATAGTAAAAAAAAGGGAAGAAAGTATATTTTCGAAATTTCAGATTCTAACATAGGTTCTATTACTGATAGAATGATAGAATCTGAAATTTTACTATATTTTGTCAATATTTTTCACAAGTTTGTCATTTAAAAAAAATGTACTATTAACCGTGATCTTTTAGAAAATTTCTATGGTTTTAGATGATGAATGAAGTTGTAATGTTTCACACATTAACAACATTTACATTGAGATTTAATTTAAATTAATATTGATAATAATAAAAGACTTATGAGCACTATTTTGGAAATAAAATAAAGACTAAATAAGCTGAAGAATTTCAACCAAAAAAGTTATGAAAATTGAAGTTTGGTAATGTGATAATGTAATTAGATAAGATGTGATCTTATCCTAATCAATCTATTTTGGGAATAAATAAAGACTAAATAAGGTCAAGAATTTGAACCTATTATCATATAAAATTCAAACCTTGAATAATTCTCAAAGAAACCAAATATTTATAATATTTTAATGTTCCTTTTTTAGACATAAAGAAACCAAATATTATTGAACATGATGGGTTGGACTACAAAGGAGGAGGAGAATTCTATTGGAAATTGGATTCCAAATAGGTGGAAAATACAAATTATGATTCAAATTAAAAGGGATTATTATTCATGATAATTCTGTTTTCATACTAAACTTAGTAAATTGGATGTAATTTGACACTAAATTTTTATACTAATTATCAATATTAGTCATATAATATGACCAAACAACCAAACCATTTCCTTTTTTTTAATCTTTTTGGCACATTTAATTGTAGCTTAATGAAAAATACACTAAATATCATCCAAAAAGTTATGATTTGATTCGTACTCTATTGAACCATATACAACTAAGAATATTTGTCAAATAATATTTTAGTAAAGTTTAAATTTTTTATCCTAAGTTTTCAAAATCAACATTTTAACCTATTAGATTTAAGTTTGGTTGCATTTCAATGCATGCCGTCATTTTTAGTTGTAGTTGTCTAAAGTTGATGTGACAAGTATTTTTTTATGTTTAAAAATACTTTTGACTTCTTTACGATAATGTGCAAGAGAAAAATATTTTGGAGCTAAAATTTATGTCTAACGTTAATTCAACGAGTCTAGAAGATGATGGAAGGAAGATGACCAAAAAATGTATAGTTTGGAAGATGGTACGAAGGACAAAAGAAAATTGTATAGAAGTTGTGTAGGAAGTGTTGTCAAGAGTGCAATGGGTTAGAATTTATGATATCAATCTTTGTCAAACATGTATATCAAGGAGATATTCAAGACTATCTAGGTCAATTTTGCATTCTTAACTTTGTGTTTTGACTTCATCTAAAGTGAAGCCTTTTTGACTTCATCTAAAGTGAAGCCTTAAGATGTAAGAGTGACGGTTATAAATTCTAAATTCATCTTTCTCACTAAATTCTTGATTTGAATCACACGTAAATTAACCTTATTTGTAAGTGTCTGTAAGGATTATAGAAAGACCTCTCACTTTATCGATATCCAACCTAGATTTGATGGAATGGTAAATAGGAACTTGGTATTATATCATTTCTTTATATATATCTTCTACAAAGAACTCAGTTCAAAATCTTTTACATTATGCATTTACACAAGTAGAAATTGAGGAGAAACTGGAATTAATTTTACTCTCCCTCTTCAAACCACCAACTTCCACACAATTTTCTAGAAAACAAAACACAGCTAAAAGAAGAAGAAAAAGCTATCTGATCTTCATATTTTACCTCCCCTTCAAGCTCCTCTTATGGTGATTGTTCACTTTCTTCATCAGAGGAATTGTATTTCTGTACTCTATGAAGAGCCTGAAATGCTTGTGGTAATGTTGGATTCACTGGAACTGGAAATTTATGCGCGGAACTTACAATTGTCCGCTCGTTTATCATCCCGACTTCTTTGCACACTCCATCGAGAATTGTTAGGAAATCTCTCACCACCATGAAAATTCTAAATGGATGAGCTTCTTCTTTGGCAGAGTTGCCATGGAAGTACTCTGTGATCTCCTTTACTAGAGATAAAGCAACACTTTCATGGGCTTGGACTCTGATGATATCCTCTTCCGCCATTTTCAAGAATCTGCTCATTGAATCCGAGAACTTTTCCGTGCTTTCGTTTGGCCCGTCTGCCTCGTTTAGAAGTAAAGCCTCTCTGATGTTGTCGAGTCCTCTTGAAAGCTTGATGACCTCGCCACTAAGCACATCGGAATCCATTGAAGCTGCCTTCTTTACGTTGGCGAGCTCCGAGCTGAGACCCGAAACAACTTGCAGGCCGAGTTTCCGGCATTTGGCATCATCAATCAGGTTGGAGTTTGGAACTTGACTTGTGACACAAAGACGAGCTCCTTCACTTCTTATGATTTCTTGTACAACAAAATGCAGAAGAGTTGTTTTTCCATCTGCACCCTTGACATCGACAAGCTTCAAAAGTGTGTCGAGTTTGAAGGCATGGGCATCGCCGCGGTTGGTGCCAACATTCATGCGATTCCCGGTCTTGAGCACAGCTTCCAAAAGTTTCAAGAACATCCTGCTATTCCTCAATTCCTCGCAAGCAGTCTACAATTTGAGATAACGAATTGACATCAAAATCTAAAACTAAAACACGTAAGGACATCAAAGTATTTCACAAGGAAGAGAGAAGTCCCCATTTTTATAACTATAGGACGCAGAAGAGATATCAGAATACATTTTAGATATGCGCCCAACAATCATAGGAGTGACCATCATAATTTCTCAAGGAGGGCTATGGGGGATTAAAACGATGATGATGATACTTTATTTACCTCAAGATTTTCGAATGATTTCTTTAGGTACTCAATCTCGGACTCGAAATTTGCTATGTAAAGCATTGCATCCACCCTTTTAAATGCAAAAGGAACATCAAGGACTGCCTTCAAAAACTTCTCAGCAGGGCCAAATTTTGTAGGCGAGACATCCTTGGATGCCTTTAATTTACGTTCTTCTTCTTTTGTAGGAGCCATCTTCAATAAACTTTCAAGTAGCTCTGCTCCAAGAGCTTCTGCATTACCTGCATCCATATCACTCAAGTTTTTATCCTCACTATCCGATTGGAAGTGTACCAAATCTCATATTGTTTCGTGGTGTTGATCGTTATGTAAACATCAGATACTCCGAAAAGCAAAAATCAGAACATTTACCATAGAAAAGAAAGTAGAGAAAACTCTTCAAGTTTAGAAATAATAATCCATCTTCTAAGGCTCTTTTTGGTAATCAGGATTTTGGTTTAAGTCTTTGAAAATTAAGTTGATTTCTTCTAAATTTCTTATAACGGTTTGCAGCTAGTTAAATTCCAAAAATAAATAAAAGTTTTCAAAAACTAAAAACATGGGTAAAAAGTAGATAACAAAGCAATAAATTTAGAAGTAGAATGGATGGTTGTAAGGTTTGAGTTTCAAAAACTAAAGGGTTTCTTAAATGATTAAGTCAACAGACATGCAACCTACTCTTAGCATGCCCATTACATCTAGTATGTACAACAGCACACTTTTTTTAAAGCAAAATGAAAGATGCAAAACCTTTAGTATGGTGTCAAGAAATCTTTATCATACCTTCTAACAGGGCATCACAAACTTCTTCTATGGTCACATTAAGAGCCCGTAATGCAATTGCAATGTTCTGTGACTTTTTGGGATCGAGAACTCCGATCTCTTGGTTAGGTGGAGGAAGAACAGTGCGTGGAGTTGTCTCCTTTGAGTTGGAAGTGTTCACAATAAACAAAGTTTCAATCATTTCCTCATTCACTCTGCAACAAAACCAATTCTAGTAAGCTCATGATCAACAATTAAAGACACTATTTCATCGAACAAAGCAAAGCCATCAAAAAAATGCTATTGGAAGACAGAAAACATGAAAAAACTTACTTAAAAGAGCTTGATCTAAGTTGGTCCCACACCATCTCACGATCAGAACTGGCCCTTACTTTGTCCCAATGCAATGGCTTCAACTTGGGCTTAGGGGTGTCTTCAGAGGATTCACCGTTGCTTTTGCAGGATGGCAACTGAATTGGTGAGACATTATTCACATTCTCCATTATAAATGGCCTTAATGGAGTCATTAATGGAGGAGGTGCCTTTGGAATGGATTGGTCCATTGGTGTTGAAGGAGAAATGGGCATGTCCCAGCGTTCTGGCAGAGGAGCTACCAGTGGCGGGGGTGGTGGGGGTGGTGGAGGCGGTGGAGGTGGTGGAGGAGCCGCGGATGAACCTGAAGGCAATTGCAGATGACCCCCCAAATCAGTGGTATTGATGTTAGGAGAAGAAGTTTCCACATCATCAAAATGGTCTAAAGTCTTCTTTGATGAATCTGAATCAGTCAACACAATTCTCTCTGGTGATAGTGGAGAAGACCTGTTTTGATCTGAAATAATGGATGCTCTTGACGGAGATGAGTCCATAACAACTCTCTCCGGTGATGATGTAGGTGAAGATGAAGTAAACGAGTAAGGAAGTTGCTTAAGTTTTGCATCAGAATCCGAATCGGGAGTGTTTGAAACTGTGGGCAATTGAATCTGAATTTGCCCTAAAACTCCATCTGAAAGAGGAAATAAACAAGGAGAAAAGGGAAATGGCTCGTCTGGATCTGAATTGTCGGATTGTCTTGGGGATTCTTCGTGACTATTGTTCGTATCAGCATGATTAACCAAATCCTTATCGGTTGTTGAAATTGGGAACATCACACTGTGAATAGAAACATTAGAATATCTCCGGGATGAAGATGCGGTGGAATTCTTCTCCGGAACTTTGTCCGTCGATAAACGCATTGGAGATGGGCAATGGGATTTAACGCCATCGTCTGATTCCACTCTGCCTTGAGAAAGCGGCGGCGTCAATGGTGGCGAATGCTGCTCCGTCGCTACAGTAGCAGAAACAGAGAAATTAGAAGATTCATTTTGAACGGATCTTCTAGGACTCAAGCTCGCCGGTGGAGACAAAGAGAGACTCTTAGAACGTGATCTCGCCGGCGAAACGGAACCGCTGGATGTGGAATACGAAGTGGTACTCGAATCGCTGGTTTTACCAAGCAAATCCTCAGCCGCCATTGTTGCGAGAACTCTTCGAGATCCCGAGCCAATTGCGCCGAGAGAACCTTTAGGAGAGTAAAATTCCTCTTCCTCCTCATCTCCCATCGATCTCTCCTCTCCATTTCCACCATTTAGCTTCTCACTCGACCGACCAAAATTCAATGGCGGAAGCGGATGAAGCTCCGGGGAATCCAACGGTCTAGGATCAGCAACACGAGCTCCTCCAACAGAACGCTCATCGATGGCTCTCGAGTTCACAAGAGTACCCAAATACAGAAACTCAGAGCTAGTAGCAGAGGGATGTCTCAACTTAGGTATTCCATTACCGACTTCAGCATTCGTAACCGGACACAACCGGCTACTATTTTCCGATCTGTACGTCTTGTCATCGCTCAACCCACGACCACGCCGTCTCCGCCTGTACAAAAACCCAACAATGCAGACAACCAAAACAGCAGAAACAACCCCAGCAATAACCAACGGAACAACCTTCTTGGAACTTGAAGTAGAGTGAGAGGAATGAGGTAAAATCAAAGAAGAGATATTAGCCGGAAAGGATGCGAAACTGGCCGGAGCCGGAGGAGGTGGGGTTCCGGGATAAGTCGGAAAAAATGGAGAGCCATCAGGATTAGTAGGTGGGGTAGTGGAAAATGGGTATTTGGGATTGGGTGGTGGGGGTATCGGAGTGGAGGGTGGCTCCGCCGGAGGAACAGAATCAAGTGGGAAAAATGGTTGGTGAAGCAATCTACGAGGAATTTCAGAAGATTTACATTGAAGAAACAGAATGAAGAAGAAGAAGAAGAAGGAATTAAACATATTGTGAGATAATTGGTTTGAGAAATGAAAGAAGAAAGGAAGAATTTGCAGTAATGGTTCAGAGACATGTGTGGGACACCATTTCTTTTCTTTTCCTTTCCTTCATTTTCTGTCTTACCAAACAGAAAGAGAGATAGTGAGTGATAATATTTTGTGAAAAGGTGGAATCATCATAGTGAAGAAATTTTTTATTTTTTATTTTTTATTTTTTTGAGTGGGTGTATGGGTGTGGGGGAGATGCATCCAGCTAAGATTCTGCTGGTCTCTAATGTCTTCTCTTCTTCCTCATCTTTAACCTCCATTCATTTTCAACTTCTTCTTTATTTTCTATATCTCTCTCTCTTTTTCTTCTCTCTTTTCCTTCTTTTCCTATACCCTTTTCACTTTCTTCTCCTCCATTTTTGCTTATTCAAACCCCTACCACAATTGGATTATTAGTTTCATTACCCTTAATCACTCCCTTCCATTCTCTTTAGTTGATGACAACACCCGTAAACAATCAACGAGAACAAGGTTCACGACCAAAAACATAACATTATCTTCAAGAGTACCATTGTACAAAAGGTAAGTATTATAGAGTTTATACAAAACACTCTTCTTAAACCCTAAACATAACAGGCCTAAACCCAAAAATGAATAATCATCTTAACAACATACGTGTTTAGTGCTTTCGACATAATCAACTTATCTTAACGAGTTGAGTTATACATCTTCAAGTTGGCCTTTTTATGAGATTGAGATAACCAAATTAAATCAGTAAATCGACGAGTACAATGCTCTTAATGTAACTTGCTTTTCTGGTACAGCAAAGTTGGAATTTTGAAGACTCAAATATCTAACCTTTAGCCATGTAATGTCCTAGAAACTTGAATTATATTTAACTTGACTCCTAACCTGTTTTTATAGTTTGACACTTAAGACTGAGGATTCAAACACCTAAACTTTAGAACCATTAACATCCTAACCAATCGAATCATGTTTAAGTTGGCTCGTGATTTTGTCCATACAAATAAAATAAAACGAAATTATTATGCTATAAATATGAGCTTAAATCTTGTGCTAATCAAATTTAACTAATTAATTTACCAACCAATAAAAGTAAAGTTCCAATAGTGAAACGGATCTAAATTCATAAAGTATTAAAAAAAAAAAAAGAAATTGACTAGTGAGTGTTAAATCACCTTTTAAAATGGTAATGCCATGATTACTAGTTGTTTATTAAGACATTAAATTAAAAAAAAACAATAATTAAAAGAAATCTCATATGCACTTTTTTAGAAAATTAAAAAAATAATAAAAAATCATACGTTTTCAAAAAGGAGTGTATTAATTACATAGGGTTGCTTTCAAAAGCAAAGCTTTTCTTTTTTATCCTTTTCATGCAAAAAAAATTATAATTCGTATAATTAAATTCCAATACCCATTATTTTATTTTTCTCTTCCAATTTTTTGACGTATATTTATTTGTTTTTAATTATATATATTTACTTTTTCAAAAATATTATATATATTTAAATAATAGTACTTTTTTCCATTTTACGAAAAACTTATATATATATATATATATTGGTACTTCGAAGAGGGTGCACCGACGAAAATTTCTTGTCCTCGGCAATCGACGCCGGCTGAGCACCGCATCGGCCACCGCCGTTGAATTCACTTTTTTATGATATAAATTATTTGTTTAAGATATTCAAGAATGTACCGTGTTTTTATTTGTAATAATTTTTATATTTTAGTTCAAATTATTAGTTTGATAGTTTAATTAGTGTATTGTTTACCTTATGGTTCATTTTAATTTTTATTTAAATATGGGTCATTTTAGTTTCATTTTAGCATTAAAGAAATTATTATTTTTTATTCTTAAAAGCAAAACAAAAATAAAAAGTCAATGGCTACGTAAATGACCTATATTTTAAATTACAGGGAAAAAATGGATCTTTAAGATAGTAATGAATATTTTTAACGAGTAAGTTAAGTTTTTTTATGAAAAAAACACAAGTTAATCAGATTTTAATTAGCTTTAATTTTAATTTGAAAGTGTAAGTTTAATTAATTGAATTATGGTTTTGGTTAAGTCTCTAATAATCTATTAATTATTATTATTATATAAAAAGAGAACTATAGATAAGAACCTTTGCTTCTTTCTTTTGCCCTTGTAATGACTTTTTGAAATTTATGGTATAGAATAATGGGTAATTAGGAGAGTAATAATTAATTAATTTTAGTCTATAATTAATGATTTTGTTGCTCCACCTCCACCTCCATCTTCAACATATATATATATATATTCTAATTTATTTTTCTGGAACAAAGGATTATTCTAATTTACTTTTTCTATTTTTTTTCTTTTTTTGCCATATTTTTTTTTTTAGAAAAAAAGATTCAATAATAGTTACATCATTTGAGATTGGTATTATTATGAAATCAAAGATACACCTAATTATGCTACGTGACACCTAAAGTATAATAATTGATATAAAAAGAAATAATAATAATAATAATAATAATAAAAAGAATAAAAAGAATAAAGTTTTAGAGAGAGAGTTGAAAAGGCAGGTCAGTGGTGGTGCCACTGTTTTGTTTTATGGGACATTGACATTTGAAGTCCTCGATTTTATTGTAATTGTATAATATTCCATTTATTTTACTATTTATTCTTTGCCCCTTCCATTAAATTATAAAATAGTTCAACAAATATGTGTGTTTTGAATATTTTCATGGAAGTTTCCAGATTTCCAAAGCTGGAAATTTTAATTGGAGAGATTTTCGTTTTTTCTCTAATTTCGGCAAAATTTCCATACTTTAAGAATATTTTAATTCTTTCATTTTGATCAATTTCGAGAATTTAAGAAAAATTTGAGAAATTTATGTCCCGCTTGGTTTGTGATTCCAAATTTCTTTTGAAAATAAAGAATTTTATGAAAAATAAAAATAAATTCTTATTTTTTACTGTATTCGAAAACATGTTTGGTTCCAATTTAAAATTTTGAAATTCAAATTCAAAATTTGTGTTTGGTTGTAATAGTATATCTTAGGTTCACAATGTCTGAAAACAAAATCTAAAAACAAAGAAAACGAAAATCTTTTTTTCGAAAATGCGTTGTTTCAAGTGTTATTTTTAGAAATATAAAAACGAAAATGAACCTGAATCAAACGAGGCCTTAGGTTTCGTTTGGTTCGTCATTCAAAATTTATTTTGAAAAACAAAAAAAAAATTATTTTTAAAATCTGTGTTTCGTTTTGAATTTGAAAATGCAATACTATATCTTATTTCACAATTTCTGGAAATAATATCTAAAACCAAGTAAAACAACAATTTATTGTTTTCGAAAATTGATTATTTCGAGTGTTATTTTTTGAAATCATTTTAAAAACATGTACACCAAACACGTTTTCATTATTTTCTTTGTATTTTTTGTTTTTTGAAAACATAAAAGCGAAAATAAATCACGAACCAAATGGGATCAACATTTAGATGTTTTTATCTTTTTACTTTAGTTCGAGTCAAGTTTTTCTTTTATTTTTATGGTCCTGATTGAATACAATTCTATAATTTTACACATAAATATTATTTTCAACAAAATATTTAATCATTTTATGTGCTATTTTTCCTCAAGTCTAAGCTTTATTATCCATCCCAAACTTTCGTTTCTAAAGTAATTGGTTTTGCAAAAAAAAAAAAAAAAAAAAAAACCTATATTTATTTATAACTTCGTTCAAACTTTTTTCATGAAATTTCCAGATCATTTCAGTTTAAATATTCTTAAATCTTATATTGTTTGTTATTATATTTTCGTTTGTTTTTTTTGAAGTTTTGCTCTAAATAGAAATCTAAATATTGTCTTATTTTATAGAAATTGTGATTAAAAATGGTCAATTATGGTCTAATTAAGTCACATTAAAAATTTCATTAACTAATTATAAAAATTGTCATCAATTTTCATAATTTTTCTCGAACTTTTCGTTGATATCGATATTATTATTTTAATTTTGTTTTTAAAAAATTGTTTTCGAATTTTATGATTTAAATAGTATGAACTTTAAAAACAAAATTTTAATATTATGATTGTATCTAAATTTTGAATTTAAAATTTTAAAATGTATAATTTTAATAAACAAAGATAAAAATATTCAAAGATATAATTTGTCATGAGATAAATTCAATTCATTTTAAAATAAAATTAAAAAATTATATTATGTTATGCATTATAGTTTATAATTATAAGAAAAAAAAATATTTATTATCTTTAAGATTTGGATTTAGTTTCTATTTAGTCATTATGTTTTAAAAACTAACATTTTTTTATTCTTGAGATTTCAATAATGCTCAATTTTAGTCACTAAAATAATAGAATTGTTAATGACATCACGAAAGGCTAACTATTGATAACTGGACGAATTCTAACCTAAAGTATATGGATGACAGTAGTAATTTTGAAATAAACTTCATCTATATTCATATGGAGCTTCAATATCTAAATTCATTAGCGAACCAAGATTCACTCGAATCCACTTTATACATTCAACTTGTTTCTTATCGAGTTAGCTGTTTGACCCATGTAATCAGCTAAATACAAAGAAACTATCTCGTTTTTTTTTTTTTTAAACTTTAGGTGACATGGACAATAAGAAATGAAGATAAATTTGTCTAAAAAAGAGAAAAAAAAAAAAAAAAGGTGTTGACAAAATAAGGTGCAAGCCATGTGTAAATTACAAAATCATCAACTTCCATTGGATGTTCTTTTCTTTTTTGGTTTAATCTTTTGAAAGCACATAAAAAGGATGGAATTTTATCAAAAGCACATATTTAAAAGTAAAAGATCTTACCTCACAAAAGTATATATCCCTTTACCTACTATTTTTTTTCCCCCAAAAATTAATTATAATAACAATAATAAATCATTTTTAACAATTGAAATTATATTTTACACATTTTTAAATATACTTTTTCCTCAAAATATTATATTAGTTAATTAATATTTTTCTTTACTTTCACAATGGATTCATCTCTCTATAGTTTGGATGTGTTAAGTAATTTATGCCTGCTTTAATCACAGTTTGTGTAACGTTCCAGGTCCAGAAATCACCCAGGTCTAGGATTCTGACAAATTTTCAAGAGGTCACCTAACGTAGAATTGTTCAAAGCTAAACACGCTTTAACTTTGGAGTTTCTATGATTAAGCTACCGAAAAGGAAGGTGCACTTTGTTGGTATAGATAGTAACTTTCAATTCTTTTAAGACTTTCTAAATTTTGTTTTCATGTCCTCGCGATCTCTCTCATTCAGATGTGATATCGGTTCATTCACGTTCCCCTCCTAAACTCGGAGCATTACATGTCCACGAACTACATCTTACCGAGAGAGTTTCTGATACATCTCCCAGTAAGGTGTGGTTCAAAGACGAACCAAGCGAAAGTTATTAAATTATTGAAAATTAAAAGTTAAAAGACTAAATCGTTACTCTATAAACTCATCGTATCTTAGAGTCAAAATATATAATTTAATATATAATATTTAGACCATTCATCTCATAAAAAAATGGATTTCAATATTTACAAATTATTTCTATTTAAACCAGTGATATATAAAAAAAAAAAAACAAAAGAAACATAATATCAGTAAATAAATATAGTATTTGTAGATGAAATATTTATTATAGCAAGAGAATTAAAACAAATTATCATGAAATGAAACCCTTGTATTTGGAATCCATTTGGACACTCTAATCAAAATGCTATGATTATAAAATGAAATGAAATTTGATTAATTTTGTATGTATTTTTATTCAATAATTAAGCATGAAAAAAGAGCGTGACATAAAATTTAATTATAAAATAAAGAAATTATCAAACAAAGTACATGAAGACACGTGCACCCACACATGTTTGTAATTCGCTATATTCTTAAAGTAGCATACTCGTTCCAATAAATAGTAATATAATTACAACTAAGTTTATAAAATATCCACACTGACATTGACCAATTCATTTAAATTAATTAGACCAAAAAGTCGGAATAAACATCTTTCAATGGTCACTACCGAGTTTAATTGATATAAATTTATAATATCAATTTCAAACTTAGAAGTTCAATATGAAAACCTAAGTTATTTTTATGGCTCTTAATTACAATAATCTTTAAAAATTATCCATCCATTAATTCTCAAACACGTTTAGACTACTTTCAACGTTAGTTTTACAAAATAGACCATTAAAATATATACATGTATGTATAGACGTGTGATTCTCAATACAAGTTCTAATTATGAGTCTAAATAAACTTATTTACAAAGGTTTAGGGTTTTCATTGATACAATTATAAGTTTAACATGAAGGATTCATAAACAGTACGTAATAGATACATTTACAAAAGTTTATCGTTTAAATTGATTATAATGATTAACGTTTACGAGTATAAAATCGACCGTTTTCATTTTTTCAACATTTTTCACATACATACATACATATATATATATATATATAGTTGAGCAGTTGTTAGAGCAACATGGGATGGGAATAGTAAAAGGAAATTGAATGGACTATATATTAGCTGCATGGATAGGTCAGTTCCATCATATTATAATAATCAAAATAAACTTGGATTTATTATCTGTCACACTAAACTAGTAGTTTAATTTGATATCAATTATTTGAGTTTAAATAGTTTTTATATATTTCCTCTTTTTTTTAAAATAATAATAATAATAATCTTTGTACAGTTTTGAAATGTTAAAATATCATTTTCACTTTTACATTTGTTATTAATTATGGTAGATCACACTTTCAAATATGTCTAATTTTGGTTACAGTATTACATAATAATTTTTTAAAACTCAAAATCTAATAAAGAATATAAACAATTTGTTTGCAGTAAAATATATGTACTGTATAAATATATTTTTAAAATTTTAGGGTTAAAATATTAATTAAATAAAAAAGATAAAGAAATCAATAATAGACCAGTAATGATAATAAAATAAGTGTTTTTTTTTTTTTGAAAGATAAAGATTTTTTTTTTTTGAAAGAATTAGGAATTAAAAATTTACTATGTTAGGATATTATTTTAAACATTTTTAATAGAAAAAATGGGATATTATATTATATTATTAATATGAATAATTAAAAAATTAATGGGATGGTTGTGTAAAAGTCTCATAAGGCGGCGTCGGTGGTAAGCCCAACGCCGCAGGCACAGCCAGGGGTCAAAGGGAGTCTGTATATTCATATTGAGATTCTTTCTTTCCCATCTTTTTATTATTATCATTTTTCTTTCTTTCAATTTGGCAAGCGTAAATATCAAATTTTGGTCGTATCAATTTAAATTCTAAACGATTTATATTGTTAATTTTAAGATTATCTTAAATAAAATTTTAACTTAATAGTTATATCAAATTAGATCATAAGCTTTTATAAATTTATCAATTTAAGCTTTTAATTTTCATAAATGTAAACTCTCAAGTTTCATAAGTGTATCCATAAAATATAAATTGAGGGTTTATTTTTTTTTCTCTCTCTGCTTTGTCTTTGGGTTTTTTTTGTTTTTCTTCTGCTCTTTTATAATGGGAGGATTTAAATTGAACAATTGTGAAAGTTAAAGATTTAGATTGATACAGTTATGAACGTCTAGGGACTAATTAGATATAACTACTAATTTGGGGTTTAAATTGATACAACTCAAAGTTCAGAGTTTATATTGATACAATTATTAGTTTAAA
>JBBPDJ010000017.1:9880601-9893766 GCA_037974625.1 Cucumis cinereus
GAACACGTTAATATTAATCATATACTTATCAAATTAAACAAATTAAATTCAATAAAATGAATGCCCAACTAAATGAAGTTTGAGATTTGAATTTATTTTTTTTAAACGCTGTGAAAGAAGAAATTACCAGAGGAAAGAGGAAGTGAAAGTGAGAGCTTGACTGTGAGAGCTTAGAGAAAGTGAGGGGAGACCGAATGAATGAAGACAGAGGAAGTGAGGGAGAAGGGAAAGGGGAGAGGGAGTGATACGGAATGGGTTTAGGGCAGAGAAGAGGAAGTGAGGGGAGGAAGGGCGTCGGGGCGGAATTAAAAAGGAAGAAGGACCGATGTTGAAGATCGGCCCTTCTGTACTCACGGGCGGAAGAATCTCACGTCTGCCTTCCACGTCCAGCCTTCCACGCCCTGCCGCTTACCGTAGACAAGACTCGATGGAACAGCCAGCTGCAGCTAGCTACGGAGTAGCTTTTGACCGGAGATCAAGAAGCCGCCACGTTGCTGGTAAGAAAACCTTGAAGATGTTTGAGGTCCGGTCTACCTCTTTCATTTTTATAAAAAAAAAAATTAAGATAGACCGGACCTCTGTTATTTAAAAAAAAATAAGAAGATATATATTTTGAGGTCCAGTCTTCAAGATCGAACCTCTGTTATTTAAAATATATAAAAATATATATATAAAGTGGTATATTTTTTAGTTCCGGTCTTCAACACCGGACCTCTTTTATTGAAAAAAAAAGAGGATATTTGGAGGTTCGGTCTCCACAACAACACTATTTTCCCAATTATTTTCAAATCAACACTATTTTCCTAATTATTTTCTTCAACCACGTTATTAAAATAAAACATCCCTTCTCTAGATAATTTATTTAATATTTTAATCTCTTGATTTTTTTACTAGGTTTTAAAATAAAATTCCATTTATTTTTGTCATTTTAACTAATTTTAAAATGATCATAGTTTTCTTTTTAATCATATCCTGCTAACTTTAAATTGAAATTAACTACTATTTTAATCTTAAATTCAATTATTGAAAAATTATAATTTTTTTTATGAAAATATATTTGAGGAATAGAAAATAAAAAAGCTTGAATTTAAATTTTTATTTGGCCAATAAGTTTTTTTCAACATTGTAATCTTTAAGTTTAAAAATTAATTTTAAATCTTCAAGCTAGTTAAGTTAACCAACGAAAAAAATGAAAATGTTATTAAACTAAATTAGGGATTTCTACATGTATAACTTAAATAAATATACTTAATTACACAATTGCAATCGATTGAGCTATTATTTTAGACAAAAATGTGGCATAATTCACTTTTTCAGCTCTCTCTACATACATACATACATACATATGTTTATAGACACACACATACTAGCACTATCTCCTAAAATGAAAGAAACATTAATTTTAAACAAATAAGGAAAGAAAGATAATTTTAAAAAGATAATCTAATAGTAATAATAAATTTAAAAAGATAAAAAAGAAAAAAAAATAGAAAAATGAGAAAGTGTACTTTAAAAAATATTATTATAACTAAGAGCATATTTGGAATGACTTATAAGAAAAGATTTTTCAAAAATTTATTTTTATTTAAATCCTTTTGATAAGTACTTTCTAAAATAAAAACACGGTTGTGTTTGATAACTCTCTTTTAAAATTCTTTTTATTAAAAATTTTCAAATTTGATCGGTGGAAACTAGAGATTGGTTGACGGCGGTCGTCATAATTAGTTGGTGGAAGTTCGTTTGTGAAGTCATCGGAAGTGGTGGTCAGCGAACTTTTCAACCCTGAAAACAAACACCTACTTAGGATTGAATAATAGTAATGAGAGTTAATTGAAATCTTAATCCTAATTCTCAACTAAAATTAAACCTTACCCAAAATAGAGGTGTACTGTTATAGCCCACTTCACTTCACATCACTCCATGCTCGTTAACTCATAACAAGAATATTAGTAATGAAAATGATTTTTGGGCACTTACACAGGAAAGAAATGAGTCAGTAAATGTGATGTGAAACCCTGAAACCAAGCATTTGGTGCTTGTTTGAGTTCAACAATGACTTAACCAAGCATGTTTTGGTTGAGATGAATTGAAAAAAACCTTGTCCTTTTGTAGTTTCTCCATGAATGAAAAATGTTGTTAACACAGAGTTGCCTTAATTCTCATTTGAATCAAATAGCCAATGAGAGGACGACACGTAATTGGTTAGCTTCTTAACCATAGGCCTAATAAACACTTTTTGTAGTGCAGGTAAGGGCTTACCATTGAGATTATGTAGTTTTTAAGAACAGTGGACTGCAAAATGTCAGTATCATTCATATCATTTGTGACATGTGCTACTACATAAATTTCATTAACAATAGTTAAATCACTTAAAAGAAGTTCTTGAGGTAATATGAGAAAGAGAATAATATGTAGGATTAGAATAAGAAAAGGAAAATAAGGTTTTTGTCATATATGATGTTTTAATGCTCATGTTATATATAACACAATAATCCTTTTGAGCCATTTGGATAACCTAGAAAAATAAAATGAGTAGTTTTATGAATTAAAATTTACGTGAGAACTAAACTTTTGAAATTAGAAGGGAAGACCTCTATACATCAACATGAATTATTTCAAGAGGATACAATGAACACGATACAAAGAAATGAAAAGGAAGTTCATGCACCTTACCTTTGAAGACAAGGGTAACAAATAGATTTCAAATTAAAAGTCGAACGTAAAATCATGAATTTAAGAATTAAACGAAGAATAGAGTCATTAAGGTGACCTAACCGATCATACAAAATAAAAGAGGCGGTTTATGTATCAACGTGAGAAACATGGAAACTTGATGAAGTGAGTTGTCGGGTAGATTGAATAGGAGAAAGCCCATAATGTTGGGCATTTCTTTAAAATTGTGCACGAAAATTTGTCATGAACGAGAAAGAAAAATCAGTTCTTTAAAAGTAGTGGTTTGATATGTATACATTCATGTTCTAAAAGTGTTGTATTCAAGAGAAAAAGAAAGATTATTCAACTAGTAATTAACCTTGAATATCTATTTAAAACGTAAAATTAGTTAACAAACTTACAATTCAATGTCTATTTAGTTTTTCAACTTTAAAAAGTATCTAGTAAATAATTTAAACTTTGTTTGATAAACGTTTGATTTTTAAATATATTTTTTTAACGTCTATTAAAATCTATTAAACACTTTTTAAAATTTAAGAACTTCTCATACCTAAATTTGAAAAAGTGAAAATTTATAACTTAAAAGATATAATTTAGATTTCACAATTATTAAAAAAAGAAAAAAAAAAAGGGAGTTGAGGTTGCTTGGTGTGCTGACTGTCCTTTCTTTCCCAAATGGATTCTCTTCCTCTACTCTTTCCCTCTTCTCTAAACCACAACCATTCCAAACCCTAATCTCAATTTCCAGTTCTTCTTCCCTTAATTTTCCATGGCCATCCCTTCTCCTTCTCCTTCAACCTTCTCCCCTTCTGCTTCTTTCTCTTCCTCCAGAACTGACCCTTCTTCCTTCTCTCCATTTCCCTCCATTTCTCCTCGAAGGTTTTCCATCTCTTCCCGTCTCAATTCCTCCATCTTCTCCGCCGCCGCTGGTTTCTTTGGTACTCCGGACAACGGCGATATTCAATACGAGCTTCTCCATCATGGGTTTTCTCTGGAACGTCGAAAAACAGGCTCTGCTGTCTTCGTTACACTTCCTCTCGATGCTGTGTCTCCTGATGGCCAACTGCGGAGGAAGAAGGCAATGTCGCAGTCCTTTAGGGCACTTGCGGCGGCTGGAGTTGAAGGGGTTGTGATTGAAGTTTGGTGGGGTTTGGTGGAGACGGATGTTCCTTGTAGTTATAATTGGAAAGGGTATTTGGAAATTGTGGCTATGGCTCGTCGGTTTGGTCTCAAAGTTCGGCCTGTGCTTACATTCAATCAACATGGCTTGGGGCCCGACGATCCTCACTGGTTAGTCGGTTTAATTTCTCTATTCTTAATGTTATCTCTTGGCTAGTTAATACCGTGTAGCATCCCCATAGGGATGTACTTCCATTCTTGAAAATTAATATTTCTCCCATTTCTTCTTTCTGGATAGCCTCTGGGTTGGGGAAGGGAGGGTTCTATCTAGGGGGACAGTGTACGGAAGTTGGTCTGTAGAAAATAAGAAAAGAAAGAACAAAAAATCTGCAGATATATGGTTTTATGTAAGAACCGTCTTCTTGGCAGCTGTATTCGATTGAATAGAGTTAAAATTACAACTTTAGTGCAGAAGTTTTTGGGAGGTTAGAGATTTGGAGTATAGTTCAGTGTTAAATTGATTGAAGTGCCGTAGCCCTTTAATATTTAATGGCGAGTTACAAAAGAAAAAGAGACACAAAAAGCTGACATACACAGGTATTCATACATATTTTAAAATTCAGCATTAAGCGAAGTAAAGAAGTGGGGAAATGACTCATTCTCTCCTTACTCCTAGCATCAAATCCTAAACCTCCATCTTCCTCCATTTCCCCTCCTTTCCACGTTGAGCTTCTCGTTCAATTGTCCCCTGCTTGTATTTTCAAGACACTCTACATAGATTGGCGGTAAATCGTTATCCATGGCATGAGTTACAGTTGAAGAAGTAGAGTGGGAAGCATTGAATATTCTAGCAATTACTCGTACTCCATTTCCATACGTTGGCCCACCTTCTAGGGGTTCTCTTGCCATTCCTATTTTCACATTTTATCTTCCCCTGCTTCGATGACCATTGCTGAGGGTTCAGTTTTTTTCTCTTTATGACAATTCCAGAACAGGTTAAGGTTTTCTTGCGGCTAGTTTTATTTGGGAGATTTAATACCTTGGATCGTGTTTAATGACACTCTTTCTTCATCTTCCTCTCTCAATGGTGTGTTCTCTGTTGAAGGCATTGGCTGGATCTAAATCATTTGTTGTGGGATTTTCAGTTTGGAAGCTACCTTTGGGATTGTTGGCAAAGGTTGATTTGTGTTAGTGGGGCTCACAATATAGCTGATCTTTGCTAGAGGAGGTGCTTATACATCCTTCCTCAGGGAGTTGGGCAAAGTGGTTCTACATGCGAGTTTCTTTGCTAATTTGTAGGGTATTTGGCTTGAGTGATTCAACAGGATATTTGGAGAGGTTGGGAAATCAAAGGATGAGATTTGGGAGGTCGTGTGATTTAACTCTTCTCAATAGGCATCAACAAAAAAAGAGAAATAGTCTCAATAACTAAGAAGCCATGGGTTCAATTCATGGTAGTCATCTACCTAGGAATTAATTGCCTACGAGTTTTCTTGGCATCCACATGTTGTAGGGTTAGGTGGGTTGTCCCTTGAGATTAGTCAAGGTGCGCTTAACCTAGCTCAGACACTCAGAGTAGGGGAGGATAAGAAAATTCCATCTTGGGGATGTGCCTTACCTTTTTCGCAGGGTATTCAATGGGAGAGAGGTGGCCGGTGTTTAATCCGTTGTTCCATGGTGTGGGTGATGGGACAGGGGCTGAAGGGGTGGCTCTTCCCACCGTTGGATCCGTTGGGGATTCTTTAGGTCATCAAATTTCTTTTGGTAATCAGGGATCCATGCTCTGCGAAGGGAAAGAGGCTGCTGGTTGGGCGACTTTGGCTTCGGTTGGAATTAACAAAATGGAGGTCAAGGAAGGTAAAAATGGTGAGGGGGCAAGGGTTCAGAGATAAAAGAAGGAGGGGATAAGAGAAAGCGGAAGGAGGGTAATGACAAATTGTCTAGGGAATTAAGGAAGTTGGATAGCTCGTTTAATTATGGGAGCAAGAAAGCCTCTAAGGAGTGGCGGCCATCTTCATCAAAATGTTAAAAGTTGTCTATTGGAATGTCAAGGGTGTGGTTGGTCAAGTTAAAAGGACGTTGGTCAAGGGTTTGCTTAGACAGGAAGCTCCGGACATCGTCATTTTAATGGAAACCAAAAGATGTTAGTTCTGTAGTAGGAGAATTGCGAGAATTTGGAAGAGAAGAAGGGTTGAGTGGGAGGTCCTTGATGCGGAAGGGTTAGCGTGTGGAATTCTGATTTTGTGGAGTACGAGGACTTGCTTAGCGAGGGAGGTGGTTAGAGGTAAGTTCTCCATATCTAGTTCGTTCTTGGACAGTGAGGCGAACAATTTTGGATCACTGGAGTTTATGGTCCCCCGAGAATCAGGGGAAGGTATTTATTTTACCTTTTTCGGGAAGTCCTGACCTTTCTCGCCAGTGTATTCAATAGGACACTCCGGGTAGGGGAGGATGAGAAAAAGCTAATGCACATCCTGATGATAAACATCCTGATGATAAAACCTAGAGTAGGGGAGGATAAGAAAATTTTAATGTAGAAAGACTTTGATCTTTGAAAGGTTATGAACATTTGCACCAATACAAAACATTAAGAATAACCAAATTTCTAAAGCTCTCAAAGGTTGAGTACTTATCATTTAAAATCCCTCATTCTGCTCACACCAAAGGGACCAGAAAAGGAGCGATTAGAGTCATAGTGTTTTCTTGCCGCTCTTGGAAGGATGTCCCACAAAAATCAACAAAATAAGAGGTTTTTATTCGGACTCTAAGGCCGTTGTGGGGTAATTTACCCCATGCTTTGACTGTGCATTAGAGGTTAAATTATCAACCATAACATGGAAGCGGAAGTACACAAAGAAATTAGAGGACTTTATTTGGATTGTTATGCCATTGTGAGGTTGGCATTGTGACGTTGAGGGGAAGAGGTATAAAGCCACATACATTTAGTATTGAACCATAGTGAGCATAGCTCAGTTGTAATTGATGTATACAGCTCTTAAAGTTAGAATTTAAATCTAAATACCAAGTCTTGGTAGTTGGATGTTTTTTTGTAAGCTTCTTTTTGGAAGGTTTAAGGTTTTGGTTTTTTCTTCAATCGTTCCTGAATTCTCTGTTATACCTTTTTTTAAAAAAAATCAAATCAGCTAAAAGGTGTCTCCTCAAATAATGCAAAACGTGAACCCTTGGTCTTAAAACCCCAAGACAAGAACCAAAGAAGACGGTCTTTTTAAGAGAGGTTTTCAACGGTCTTTTTAAGACAGTCTCGTGTTGCACCCCTTTTATTTAGTTTTTTCTTATAAAAAAAAAGAGAGGTTTTCAAAGGTTAAAGGTCACTTTTAATCACATCGACAGATCATAAAATAACTCCTATGCATACTGTAAGACAAAATGATCAAAAAGGATGAAGTCGAGGATTCATTACATGGCTGATCCCTCTGTAGTCCTTCAGCCCATTCATTGCTGGCTCCTAACTTGCTTCAATTCCCATCCATGAGTCAGCATCCATTAGCAGTTGTACATATTGATATCCAATGCTTTTCAATATCTGTCAATCATACTACATCAGAACTCAATCAAAGTTTTCTTCTTATCCAGAACTTTTTCTTTCCCTTTTTTGTTGCCAAGATATTGCTGTCAATTTATGCTGTGCTTTTTAGTATTATATTATTATTTAGTATTATCGTACTCCTATGACTAAAGCCAATTGAAGGGCCTTTTGTGTTCACTTTCTTGAGGCTTTGCCTCATTTTGTTTGTACATTCCATTTATTAATCACGTTTGTAACTAATAAAATTGGAAGCTGATAGATTTAGTTTCTTGTTTGAAATAAATATGTGAAATAAGAGTTGTCTTGCTGGAAAAGTGAACTACTTTAAATTTTGTTTTTCTAAGATCACATCTGCCATTGAATCTGAAGTCTTCTTTATTTCCCATTTGTTTCCCCAATAAAACATTAAGGATTCCCCTTCCTAAATGGGTACTTGAAGAGATTAATAAAGATCCCGACTTAGCATATTCTGACAGATTTGGAAGGAGAAATTCGGAATATATTACTCTTGGATGTGACACTCTTCCCGTTTTGCGTGGACGATCGCCTATCCAAGCATATGCAGATTTTATGAGAAATTTTAGAGACACTTTTAGACCTTATCTTGGAGCCATTATAACGGTAAATTCCGCTTAATCTGCTACATCAAATTTCAAACTCTAACTTCTGAATTTGTTACGTATATCCATTTCTTAATGTTAATATTACAGGGGATTCAAGTTGGAATGGGTCCAGCTGGTGAACTAAGATATCCTTCATCCCCTTCCCAGAAGCTAGCATGGGCATGGCGCTCGCGTGAGCTTGGAGAGTTTCAGTGTTACGATAAGGTAAAAGAATAAGTAGAGCTTCTTCACCCTTTCCTTCAATTCTAATTGCATTTTCTAAGACTTGTTCTGATTTCTATTCTTAATGCTGTGGTTCAGTATATGCTTGCCTCCCTGAATGCTTGTGCTCAGAATGTTGGGATGCGTGAATGGGGAAATGGAGGTCCAATTGGTGCTAGTAATTTGATGAACAATCCTGAACAAACAGAGTTTTTTAAAGGTGATGATGGTTCTTGGAATACTCCTTATGGTGAATTTTTTCTCAAATGGTACTCAGAAATGCTTCTTCTTCATGGGGAGAGACTATGCAAGGAAGCTGAAACCATATTTAGAGGTAGTGAAGTCAATTTGTCAGCCAAACTAGGTGGGATTCATTGGCATTATGGAACAAAATCTCACCCATCAGAGTTAACGGCTGGGTACTACAATACCTCGATCCGAGATGGATATCTTCCAATTGTTCGCATGTTCGGTAGGTATAAGTTCACTATTTGTTGTTCATGCTTCGAAATGAAAGATGTGGTTGAAAGGCAGATGAACCCTGTAAGTAGCCCAGAAGGGTTTCTTCGGCAGCTGCTGACGGCTGCTCGGGTGTGTGGCATACCTTTGGAAGGTGAAAACTCTGCATTGAGGTTGGATGACGACTCATTTCAACAGGTTGTAAAGATGTCAAGGGTTTATACGGATGGGTTGGAGAAGCCCTCGTTTTCTTTCAATTTTGTGAGGATGGACAAGCACATGTTCGAGTATAGTAATTGGGTTCGATTTACACGTTTTGTGAGGCAGATGTCTGATACCTCCAACAAGCTTTTTCGAGCCAAGCTAGATCCTGGAAATAACAGAGGTCTCTCGTCAGATATTACTACTTCGAGATTGGCTCTTGTATATCACTGAAGTTAATGTCCATGAATCATTCAATGGTTCCTCGATGTTGTATGCTTTGCAATGTAATATTGTATAAACAACTGATCAGTCAGAAATATATAAGTTGCAACTCCCCCACTACACACCCAAATTAAGCCATATGTAATGGCCAACAAACCAAAAAGAAGGAAAGAAATTCTTTGGTATTAGACGCCGGGGCAAAAAAAAACTCTTTAGATAGCATAAAATGCTTTGGTATTATGAAAGAAAGCCCATTGAGTATTCAAAGAACTGTGGTTCATGTGTAAAAATATAAATAAAGGTAAACACGATTGGGCATGAAAGATGGTTCTAACGACTATGCCCTGGTATGTATGCGCATTGGACTGATTTCAATGGATAGAACTTCAAACTTAAAAAGTGATTTAGCAACAGGATAATGTGATGTACAACTCATCCAACCATGCTCGGTGGCCAAGATTTGGCATTCTTTGGCATTCGACTTTGGAGAAGAGAGATGGCGTTGGTGAAGATTTGAGAATCTGGAAATATATTAGTCAAAAGAACAGACATTAAAAGAGAGGAAGATGTCTTCATTTTTTATTTCAATGAACGAGTAGAATAGTGTATCATATACATGCATTCCACGGAAAACTATTCAAGAGTTATGCCACTTTCACATTGCTATTTCTTGATCAGTTAACTCACATAAAACAACACAATAAATCAATTAACACCTAAACCTATTATAATTATAGTAAATCTTATGAATATTACACAGGAAAGGAAGATAGAGCTTGCAGTTTTTATGCCTCCAGCCTTCATTACATTTTATGAGGCATATGTGTTGGGGATTAAATTGTCATCCGAAAGATTTTAACCCCAGCACATTCCCACAATCACCAACACAATCAGACTATTCTTGGACGTGAAAATTAGCAAACATGTGAAGTGAAAATTACCAAAAGATTCAGAAGCATCCTGAGTGTAAGAGAATAATTATCACCACTCCACTTTGCAGGTGCAGGAGCTTTCTGCGTTCCCTTCATGCTCCGAGAATTCTAAGACGATTTGTATGAACATTAGCACATGGACGTCTCATTTATGTTAAGAAACTTGTTCAGATATCGTCACATGTCAGGGAATAGCTTTTATCGAAACTGTGAAAGATACACAGATATCATCGATCAGAAAGTAGGAACAATTTGCATTAGTCCCCATTCCTAGTATCACCTAATCCAACAAGAACAAAATCCTAATCCTAACAGCTAATAGTGACAAATGGACTAAACTAATGGTTAGTTCACAGCTATGGATACGCTGAAAGAAGTTAAGAGAATTAAAAGTTGAAATTTAGTTTTGGGGTCAGAAATTAACCCCTGTTTCTACTTTGGGTCCTAAAGTTTTGAAAATTCTCTCTCTCCTGGATCAATATCTTCGAACATAGGTTAACAACCAAAAGAAAAAATGACAAGATAAATCTTATTTTACATATATTTTTATGAAGGAAAAACAGAAAGAATGATAACAGCTCACACACAACCTTACTAGAGCAGGATTGCTATATAGGTTGTACAACTATGTCCCTTTCTTATAAAAAAAAAACTATGTCCCTTTGAGTTCTGACATACAGATAAGAACATGAATATGTATTACTTCACTCATATAACATGTGGAAAATGTAGGGCTAAGAGCCAAGACTTAGTTCAATATTCGAGAGCACTTAAAGTATTTGGTTGCCAACAAAAGTTTTGCAGTGTAGATCATTTTCGCTTTTGCTCATTTATTTAGCCTCAATACCAGCAATTCCCCTTTTGATTTAGCGAGATTTAATGCAGAAATGTCAGACCCGGAAAAAAGTAAAAAAAAAACAACAGCAACATTAAGGTTGGCTCCTCCGCATAAATCTCTCATCAATGGGCACTATATGCTATGTAATCGATTTCACATAAAATAGAACATACATGAAAAAATAAATACCGAGAAACATTTCAACATGTTAAACAAAGTAGCAGATTGACCAATTAAGCAAGCATAAGAAGTACTATCAGAAACAGAAGTACCTGATAAAAACAGAGTAACCACTAAAACAGGTCCATCACCATCTTGTGTACAAAGAATCAATATCCCAAGTAACTTGGGTCACCAATATATTCAGCAATCTGTTCTAAACGCACATTAAGTAATTCATGGCTATCCGCATCCCGGACTACCCCCGTCTCTTTGTCAAGATCCCTCTCAACTAAACTCCCATAAACTCCTTTGTGCTTGCCATAAAGAACAAGAACAGGCCCCCCACGTCTGGGAAGTGCAGTCTCAAGAAGCTCTTGAGAGACCCCTTGAACAAGCTCTCCACTCCCATCAATGGATATATCACAAATAGAGGGTCCAACTACGTCTACTATCTCTCCCTTTTTCAAATAAAACTTCCCTCCCTTAAACTCTTTACTGACGATTCTAACACGAATATGACTAGTGAGCCAAGACAATCTACTGTTCCTCTTCTCTTTATCCCTTGTACCATTTTCACGCTTCTCCACTACTTGCTCGACTTCTCTTCTCCGTTTCTGGCCTGTGTTTTCATCCTTAACTTTCAAGTCCTCCAGTTTCTTCAAGAATCTTTCCTCTTCTTTAGAACCCAATTCAGTTATATCGGTTGCACGAACTTTCAATTTGACATGTTCATCTCTTTTAGAAAGCTTAAGAACAAACCAATCCGAATCTAATTTCTCCAAAACTCTACCTTTCAAACCAGCATCTCTACCGCGAACAATCCTAACATGTTTCCCAATAGAAGGCAATCCATCACTTTCTCGATCTCTGTTTTCCTTCACTCTACCTTCATCCCTGTTTCTCTCACGCTCTCTACCTCTATCTTTCTCTTCCTGCTCCTTTGAAATGCCAACAGGAACATCACTGACAAACCCTAGACCTTGCTTATCAGTTCTTCTATTATATTCCTTAACTTTAACATCCTCTTTAGAATTCCTCCCAATTCCCTTACCCTGACGCCATCCATACCCTTCCATCAGAGCAGCAGCAAAGCTTTCCACAGGAACCTCCTCAAAATCCTCGAACCCTCTATCCTCAGGTAGCCTCTCGAGATCCCCTTTAAATTTCTCCAACATAATAACCTCCAAAGGGGCAGGCCGCGGCGGTTCCTCCCCAGATTTAGACTCATCGGAAATCTTCATACCGTCAACGGACTGCCTGACATTAAGACCATACGACATCTTCGAATCATCGAGCGTATCTAATCCAGAAATGGACTCGAACTTGAGATCAGACTCATCAGATTGATCAAGTGGAACTTCGAGATTCTTCATTCTTTTCAGCGGCCTCCATTCGTTCTCGAGGGAAGGAATAACCAAGTTTCTGGACTTGCCTTCGGACAAGGGTTTTGAAGCGTCAAACTCGTTGACATACTCTTTGGAATCGTTTAAAGCTCCATGATCTAGGGTTTTGTCGTCGAATTCCTTTGAAGGTTTGACGAGATTTGGCTTGGAAGAAGAAGAAGAGGATTTTGAAGGAAGAGAGAAGGAGAGCTTCATGGTTGAAACCCTAGAGCTTGGCTTCGAGGAGACCGTGAATTTGTGGAAATGGAGTTTCGATTCCATTCAATGCAAAAGGGAGTCTGTATATTCATATTGAGTCTTTCTTTCCCATCTTTTTATTATTATCATTTTTCTTTTTTTCAATTTGGTAAGCGTAAATATCAAATTTTGGTCGTATCAATTTAAATTCTAAACAATTTATATTGTGAATTTTAAGATTATCTTGAATAAAATTTTAACCTAATAATTATATCAAATTAGATCATAAACTTTTATAAATTTATCAATTTAAGCTTTTAATTTTTATAAATGCAAACTCTCAAGTTTCATAAGTGTATCTATAAATATAAATTGAGAGTTTATTTTTTTTTCTCTCTCTCTACTTTGTCTTTGGGTTTTTTTTTTTGTTTTTCTTATGCTCTTTTATAATTGGAGGATTTAAATTGAACAATTGTGAAAGTTAAAGATTTAGATTGATACAATTATGAACGTGTAGGGACTAATTATATATAACTACTAATTTGGGGTTTAAATTGATACAACTCAAAGTTCAGAGTTTATATTGATACAATTATTAGTTTAAA
>JBBPDJ010000017.1:9902123-9925662 GCA_037974625.1 Cucumis cinereus
ACTGTAACATAATTCTCCTACTGTAACAATAATAGTACATATTGTTAGAGTTTATGCCCCAAACTTGTGGATTGTATCCCCTCAAAAAAAACAAAAACAAAAACAAAATAATATGAAAAACAATGTGGGGAAGGGGTACCATTGCAGTCTTTTAGTGGCTCAGCAAAATGTTGGAAAAAAGCACTGCGGCGACATTGTCTTCTAGACTGCAATAATTAAAAAATAATAATAATTATAAAAATATATTGAAATGAAGATGGAGATGTTTAATATCATCTCAACTGTCAACTAACATGAAGTAGAAAAAATAAAATGAAGATGTTTAATGCTAAATTTTCCTTCTCTCATCTAAAGTAGAAATCTCCAAAATTATCTTGTCTATTTACAAACAAATAGATTTGAAAAGAAGAAAAGGGAAGGGAAAAGGTAAAATATATTTTTAATTGAACTACCACCTCTGCAATTATATCATTTTTTTATTAATTAAAAAATACAATTTAAAAAAAGTAATCAAACACTTCTTGATTTAATTGTAAAGATAGTACCTGACAATATTGAACAATACCATAGAGATTCTCCAATCCAGAATTCTCATAAAATACCATTGAACTCTGTAAAGGATGACAGCATATATTAGTAAATCTAAAGGAAGTTGTATAATACACATAAGCTCATCCCAATGCCTCAAAAACTACTTACTTGTCTTGGGACATCACCAGGCCTATAGTAAAGTAGGCATTCAGCTGGAAGCCCATCCCGTCCAGCTCGTCCACTTTCCTGCAATACAAGAAGTTACAAAAGGAGAGCATTGAATACAATGCATGTTTAGTAAGAGAAGGACCTGATAGTATGTTTCCATTGATTTGCTCAGACTGTGATGGATAACAAACCTGACTACAAACAGTAAGTGATAATTAGGTTTCAATATATGTATTAAATGTCAGATATTATGTCTCAGATAAAATTTAACCAAAAACAAAACTGCATCATAAAAATAAAAATTGAAAAACATACACATACACATACACACACCCATTGACCTTCCTATTCTCTCATCTTCTCCCTTCTATTCACGTCTATGTTTGCCCCATCTTTCCTTCACTTTTTTCAATGGCAAGGGCCATTGAATAGAGTTCATCCTTTTTGTCCTGACTTTTTCAAGACATGAAACATGAAATATAATCCAAGTGCAAAATGGATACCCCATTCGCACAAATTTTAACTGCAAGATTTTAAAAGTGACCAAAAAGTATTATCACTTAGAGGCTATCTAAATATAAAGGATGGGCCATAAGCGAACACAAAATTGACAAACGACCATTTTTCATGAAAATTTGTGGCTGAAAGAGAAGAATAGGAAGAAGTCACACAGCATTGTCAAAGGCAAAAATTAGCATAGAAACTAACCATCTGGTTTGTTGATTCCCATACCAAAGGCCACCTGAAATCCCAAAGCACTTCAAGCTATCAGATCGGTCAACAAATGAAATGCCATTAAGATGCTAGAAAATGAAAAGTTGCTGCAAGATTAAATGTTCACTCTTTATAATAAGAAGATCTCAACAGGTCACCTAAACTGGGTTCAGTTCATTGGCATTGGGATATGGAACATTTGGTATGCAATAATGAAGTGGGGAAGAACGGGTTTAAAAAACCTACGTTACTGTTGGAAATTGCATTGCCATCCTAAACCCAACAGAAATAGTTAATAAAAAGTTTAATTACTCATTAATTTCCTTGATTGTAATCAATGAGTATTCACTATTCACATTTGTTAAAAAAAGTTATTAAGCCTTAATTTTATTTAACAACAATGGGGAAGTTTTGAGAGCTTCCCAATCTCTCCCAATTCTCCAAGATAATTCCAATTACAAGATGATAGCTAAAAGATGCCCCCCTTCCCTACAGAGTATTTAAAGAAAACAAACAACATAACTATAACAAACTCATGGCCCCATTTCATCAAAAACAAAACAAATAAACAAACTCACGGCCCCATATCTAACAAAATTCCTAAGGCCCACCATAACGCTTTTTTCCTCACTCCCTTCATCCCTTCTTGTGCCTACGTGTAAAAACCTTTATTCCTGAGGCCTTACCACAGATTTAATTTAACTTTACTTTTTTTTCAAAATTGAAACAAAAGATTTAATTTAACTTTATACAATTAGTCAATTTTTTATTATTAAATATATAACCATAATTTAGGTAATACATACAAAATTCCCAATCACATTTTAGAAAAACGATTCACAATACTTTACATAGTCATCTCACTTTCCAGTTTCCACCATTCTATGTACAAGTTTCCCATTTCCATTAATGTTTGACAAACACCCAACTCATATTCACAAAAGCAGAAATGATCATAATACCCAATTTTTATTCACTGGAAGGAGATACCTTTGGTTGAATACTTGTAAATGTATCTTCTTTATCTTTTGGAATAAAAGCAGTGCCCAACCCCGTCCCCATCCACACACAAAAGAGACAAGGAAAAATCAAATTATGCATACCGTGCCAACAATGACCTGCAGCCTAGAATTGCTCCACCTGTGATAGGAAACATTCACAACATATTGAAGAAACTTGATAAATGGAATCAGCAATCAAACAGTGTATTTGCAATCTAAATTCATTTCGTATAGAGCAGTGATACTCAATGTTTTTAGAAAGTGATCAGTGGCCAAGCTTAAGTCTGATTTTTTTTTTTTTTAAGTCTGATTTTTATCCTTCTATATTATTATTAAAGATATCCTGCCTTCAAAAGTGACAAGCCAATCTGCTTACTCCCAAATTCCGCATACAAAATACAGTTTCATAAACATTGACCAGCATGCAGAATGACATTACCGCATATGAACTTTCTCACGTGCAACAGAATCCATATCAGCATGATAGTGGTCAGCAGAAATACCCCTCACACGCAGCTCCTTCGCAACCTATAAGTCTTGAAGAAATAAGAGAAACAAAAGCTTCTAGTGTCACGTATAAACCAGATCTCACGTTATAATCAGATGAGCCAGACAATGTACAACAACGACAGTCAAATTACAAACCCTCGTGATGAATAGTCGCACTTGTATGACAAAGCAATTTGCAAATCTCCCTTTAAAGAATTTCTTATAGAAAATAAAACTGTTCATTGACTATGTGAAAGAGACAAAAGGATTGTACCAGAAAATTCAAAAAAATAAAATATAATAAAAGAGCAAGCGATGCTTTAAGACTTCATAAAGAAAAAACTGCAGTAGGGTACACCAATTAGCAAAAACTTGGCCCGTGTCATAACCTTTTTTTCTATTTCTTTTTCTTCTTTTGTTGTCTATTTTCGTAAAAGTTCAAAAATAAGAATGGTTGTTAAAATGTCTATTTTCTTTTATTAAAAAGAAAAACAGTTATATGGGCCATACCAATTTCCTAAGTTTCAAAATTTATCATTGAAGATTCTTTCTTTCAATTCAAATCATATCTCTCAGAAGATTGAAGTGATCTGATCCACCACAACTATTCTCACGTGACAACCCTTTTATGGAAACAACTTTCATTGAGAAAAAAATAAAAGAATACACGGGTATACAAAAAACAACCCCACAAAAGGGAGTTCCCTTTACAAAAAGAGACTCCAACTATGCAAAATAATGCCTAGACAATAGTTACAAAAAAGTCATTGAAATCGAAGCCCACAAAGAAACATGAAAGCAAACGGGGGGATCAAACTTCCCTAAGAGCCCTTTCCAATCCCTTAAACACTCTACTATTCCACTCACCAAACAAAATAAGATCGCACACACCCCAGTAAGCCATAGAAAATGACATTCTCCCCAAATGGCGGATTGAGGAGGAACTCCTTAATCATAGCACTAATGTCTCTATGACAAGCATACATCATATCAAATGTTTGGAGGAAAGAATCCCAAACAAAACTAGCAAAATCACAACGCCAGAGAATATGGTCTAAACATCTCATCAACAACCATTTCACCCTACTACATTTGGTTGTCAAGTAACTCATTGGAGGTACCAAAGGAATCCCCCCCCCCCCCCAGGTAGGTGGCAACATGGCTTGAACTCATTCCTCTATGCCTTTTTTTTTAATTTATTTACACGGCCTTTGTTCACCATTAGGCACACCCATGGTGGTTCCAAACAGTTCCATCTTATATTGTTAATTTTTATAGTTAGCTGATAACTCCTAAACAATTTCTTAGGGTGTGAATCCTGATTGTTTTCTAATGGGTTGACTGCTTAATATATTGCAATATATCAGTCAGATTGAACAGGTTCTGCAACAACTATTTTTTATTTAAGCCAATATGTAAAGTTTTACTACAATTGAAGTAGTCCAGATGGAGCAGAGAGATTTAGATACAGACCTGCTCACACTCCTTTCGGGAAAAGCAGTATATTATCCCCGATTCATTGTTAGGATAAGATTCTTGTATAAATTCAGCTATTTGATCAATCACCACCTTGCTAACAGATGACTTTTCCCTTACCTGTAGTACATTGACTAAATCACTAAGTAGGAATCTCGACTGAATCATTAAGTAGGAATCTTCCAAAGACCATTTTTCTTGACAAGGTTTACAGTATACCATGTAAAAGAGATTCGGCCTATTGACTGTACTGACAAATTTGACATATTTGGGGATGCGAAGCATCTCAACCAGATCATTTTGGACCCTCTGAGTGGCAGTTGCCTAAGAGATTTTAATTAACAATGTAGTCAGTTTAAAACATCGAAAATATATGATAGCCATTTACCACAAAGGTAGAATAATAACATACAGTCAAAGCAATCAAAGGAGCATTTGGAAACTGAGTCTTCAGAATACCAAGATTCTTGTAGTCGGGTCGAAAGTCATGGCCCCACTGACTACAGCAATGAGCCTCCTACAGAGACAGACAAATAAGTCCAAAAGATTCTCTTTCTTGCATGTCAAAACTCATTATTCATTGAAATGTGAGTACCAACTTCATAAAAATATTATCTCTAACCTAAAAGGTATGGTTTTGGGGAATTTTACATAGGTACTAAAGCAAGAAATTCTGCTATTGATAGATATACTCACGTCAATTGCAATAAGAGAAAGACGACCAGCATGATAGCACTTTTCAAGTTTAGACATAAACCTCTTGCTCTTTGATATCTTTTCTGGTGTGACATATAATATTTTCATACTCCCTTCACCCTTTTCAAGATTCTTGTATATGAACTTCTCGTTTTCTTTACTAGTTGCTGATGTAAGCATCGATGCTGAAATTCCTAAAGCAGCCAAACCCATAACCTGAAAAAAAAAGGTGTTCATGATCAAAAGACATGATTTACCTGATGAAATTATGGCAAGAAGTGAAATACAGGTGTTCATAATCAAGCCAATACCTGTGTAGTTCCCCTTTTTTTCCCAAAACTCAATGTTGAACAAAAATATTATTTATGGAAAAATAAAAAACAACCAAAAGTATAGAATTTCTTCTAGATCAAACAAATCAAAACCAGCAGGCTGAGATATTATCTATTCCAACACATATAAAATTGAAAGAATGTAAACTTGACAGAACCTACTCAGTGAGCCAGTTTGGTCAAGCTTTCAGTTTCTTCTCATTGTAATTTACACCTCTACTAACAGAACATAACGTTAGCCAAACTGACAGAACCAACTTGGTATGCCAGTTTGGTCTTTCAGTTTCTTTCTATTTCAGTTTACACTACTTACAGAACTTAACATTTTTTTTTTATTGAACACACAGAACTTAACATCAAAACACAAAAAATATAACTAGAAGGTACCTGATCCTGAATCAAAGAAAGCAAAGGACTGACAACCAGAGCAATGCCATCATATAGAAGAGCTGGTAGCTGGTAACAAAGACTCTTCCCACCTCCAGCAGCCATAATCACCAAAACATCTCTCCCACTCATGACAGCATTGACAATCTACTTTTATGTGAAGATTAGTAAATCTACTCACAAAGAATGGAAAACAATAGCACCACAAAGACGACTTCTATAGTTCAAACATATTTTCCTAAGTTGATTACTGGTAAATATTCGTAAACTTGAATAATAGTGGAAAAATCAAGGTTGTTCTTCTAAATAAGAACAATCAAATGAATAGATAGATAGGTTTGTATTGTTTTCCGAGTATACGGCAGCTCGCTCACGATCATCATTGGTCCATTGGTTGAGTATGCCATGTAAGTGGTCATCATGGTAGTCTGTCAGAGACTTAGAGGTAGTTTCTTATATTAATTCATATATTATGTTAGGCTACAGGTGATTTCACTTTATTCCAGTGAAACTATAGTACATACTTCACAAAAGTAAACCTGCATTTAACAACGAGATGGCTTGTTCTCTTTTCACTTTTTATCTTTAACCATTTCTAGCTAATAAACAACAGAGTCAAAATTATAAACTACATGAGAATAAAAACCAAATATAACTATACCTCTCGCTGGTTTGCACGATATGAGGATATGCCAAAGATGTTCAATTTAACGTCGTCCGCTTCAGAATCCCATTTAAATGAACCAGACCAATTTTCTGAATTCGTAGAAGTCCCTGTACCCTGGCTGATGGAATCTTCCGTTTCTTTGCAGAGTTCTAACAAAGACTGCAGCTCTGACTTTCTTTGGTACAAGTTATCTTGGCGTTCCAGAAGTACATTTATTTCAGCTGCAGAAAGATAAGACATGATATGACACGGAACATGAGGACAAACCAAAAGAGCTAAATTACATTATCCATTGTGCTAACATTAAAATCGATCAATTTTTAAAAAGTAAGCTATATACTGAGATATAATCAACAAATAAGGCATGAGGTTTATAAAGAAATTCATAAATCTTCATAAATAAACTGTTGAAGATCATATCCATTCGATCACAAAGATAGTCTAAACAATGCGAGCTTCGGCAGTGTGGGAGATTCTACTGCTGCGAGAAGTACATTTATTTATGGAAGTACATACAATGCGAAATTAACATGGAAGTAACAGATTGAATCAACCGAAACAAAACACAAATTTTCAGTTCCATTGAGGACTTCCACTACTTAATGCAAAGATTTTCTCGAACTTTCAACTCCTTACGCAAGAGTTAGCACGAGTTAAACACAGAAGCAGCAATGAAAACAATGGACATTAAGGCATACATTATAAAGAATAAATGAACGCAAAAAGAGAGAAGATGATGATTAATTAAGCACCTTGGACTTCGTTTATCTGCACTTCAACGTTGAGAAGCTCCTCCAATACCTCTTCAGTGTTCATCTCAAGATCGCAAATTAGAATCCAGCTTTTGAACAAAGGTAATCAAAACGGAACCTGAAGAGTCAGATTAATGTGAGGAGCTCAGAGGAGTGGATGATGGAAATGAAGGTCGAGACAGCAGCAGCGATTGACTCCTCCCAAGAAGCCTGAAGATGAACCGACCTCTACGAAATTAGCAAGGTTCTGAGTTCTGGACCCAGAAGAATTTGCAGAGTTCCCGCCAATCGCCTCGCCGGACTTTGGCTGCCCTACCGTCGTCGCATTCGCCTCTAACGAGTCCTAATCGAGTGAGTATTATTCTTGGCGCGTGTAACACATTTCAGTAGTTTTTTTTTAATGGCTACATGTGTGAGTCGCAGTTATTCCTCAAATTTTCAATGATAAACGGACAAAACTCAAATGTATAGAATTTTGGTTTTATTTCGCACGTGGATGTACCTTGCAAATGTTAGGCTAATTTATGTACTTGATTCTTATTTCAACCCCAAAACACAAAACGAAAAATTGTAAAAGTCACCTCTAAAGTACGAGGTTTGTTACGAGCAGATTCTAAAATTTTTTATTTGATCAATCATTAAACTAGTAAAGTATTGTAATTGGTCATTTGAGTTTGAGTTAAATTTGGGTGATTCACACGAAACCTCTCACACCTCCTCTTGCGGTGATCTGATCTCTTGAAAAAATTAGATCTTACTTTTTTGCTTATCGATTTGAGTGTTTAACAAGTGGGAATTTGAACTGCCTGTGCATTTCACATTTTTTATCTCTAAATATTTCAAGAATCCATGTGTCAGCTTGAGACACAACTCCACGTCGAAGAACGTAAGTTGAATCAAGGACAATGCCGTGGGATCGAAATTTAAAGTAAAGAGTTGAAGGCAAAGAGACTAAGATGGAGAACAAAGAGTATAACAAAAACAATTACATGCCAATTTTACCCTTCTCTTACATATACGTGAGTCGCCCAAATTTAATCTAATTGCATTAATTTACAAGTCTATAAGAAGTGGTTGATTCAATTAAGAGTTTAGAGGTATAATTATAATAAATCTCATACGTTAGAGGTAGTTTGTCCAATTTTCTCAAAACAAAAACAAGTTTTTATTATTTAAAGTTGCATTTTCTTCCTCATATATAATCGTATAGAAAAAAATAACCTATACCTTCTAAAATAATGTGATATCATCTCTATCTATCTATATATATGGAGAAACTTTTTGCTCCACGTATGCTCTTTTATTGTAAGGGTTTGCATTTCTACTTTAGTCGTAATTTTATCACTTAAATACAAGTTTAATGTAGTTAATCTTCAATTAAAATTTTTATTAAAATAATCTTGAGAGTTGTAAAGGTTGTCCTTCTTTGTTCAAAGTTTTTTTTATTTTTTTTATCAAATTAATTCCTTTCTAGTTGTTTTATTAATAAAAGAAAAGTCAAGTTTGAAAAGAAAAATTCATGATAAAAATAATAATAAATAAAATGGAGCTTGGTCTTGATTTGGTTTGTATATTTGTCCCCTTGTAGGGACCAAATTACAAATAATTTAAAGCGTGACAAGAAGAACACAACACACGCTTGTACTTATGAAACACAATTATTATATAACAAATAATATAAAAGTGTCAGTTTTGTAAATAAAATAATCATACTCATACAACCAGTCAAGCACTCAAGACATAGTCATTATTGATTAAAAAAAATGTTCTCAATTAATTATTCATAATCTTTTTTACAAAAATTAATAGTAAAGATAACTCGAAACATACCAATATCAATATCAATTGAGCTAAGTTCTTAATGATTTTTTACTTGATAAATCATTTTTTAAAAAATCAAATATATATAAACAAGTAAATGACTTTTCTTTATTATCCTGCAATAATTTCTGATAATTGTTTTTTAATATAAAAAATCTAGAGTTTTTTTTGTTTTTAAATAAAATCACAAGTTTGAATATCCTAAAAAGAATGAATGGCCGGTAAATAAATAAATAAAAGAAAGAAAAACGATTACATTATTCTAAAAAATGACTGTTATATATATATATATACTTATAGTACACCGTACACAAAGTAATTTTAAGTTAAAAATTAAATATAAAAATTGAAATTGAAAACAAAATCATCATTCATCCACTGATTTTAGGCTTTTTTCTATTTATTTAATTAATAAATTTGGGCACATTTTGAACATTAGAAAGATTTCATGCTGAGCAATCGTGCGGTGGAAAGTGAATGATCGAAGAATCTGCGTCGTCGGTTGGTGGTCAAAAAACAACGTCTACTTCTTTTTCTTTTTTCTTTCTTTTTTCGAATTAAAAGCTACTTTTTTGTAATAAAAAATATATTTTCTATTTCAGCTCGTGGGTTGCGCAGCACGTGCCAAGGAGTAGTGTGATGAGATTTTTTTCTTTTAATTTAATTATTCTTTCATTTCCTTAGATTTACTCGCTAGTCAAAAGAACTAAATAACAGTAGTGATTATTAATTAATTTAATCAAACAATAACTCACAGATCAAGATTGGGAATTTCGAAATGTGTTTTTTTAAGGTTCAAAATATGTTTTTTTTAAAATAAATTTTAAATTAATCCATGCAATTAATTTATTATTTATTCTATCCTACAAAATTTAGCATCTCTTTTATAAACTGTGGAGATATATTTTTGCATGAAAATTATTTTTTAAAAGAAAAACATTTACCAATTACAAGATCATCAACGTCCAAACAACATAACTAAATAAAAGAAATTTGTCTTGCCAATAATAAAGATAGAAACCTTTCTCTAGCCATCGACCCAACTTATTTGTCATCGAACAAATGTTGAACGTGTCTAAATGGAATCTTTGACCCGTCCTATGTAAAATGTTTTTTCATCATCGATTTGACTGGAGTAAGCACTTCTTTCTCCCTAATTAACAATCATACAATATGAAAGTTAATGTTATTATTTAATCAACAATACCATAATTTTTAGAAATTTATGCATGTTTTTTTTTAAATTTGGCTGATAAATTAAAATAATAGAAACAACGATGTAGTAGAATTAGGGTATTATGGTCAAATTCTTAATTTATGCTAGGACTAATACTAGTTTTATTTGATTTATTAAGACTACAATTAGTTTTTTTGGTTTATGATTGTGATTTGCTTCTTTTAATCATTAGGATTATTATTAGTTTGTTTTTCAATTTACCTGTTTTCTTGTATTCAAAACTTTTGATCAATAATAAAACACACTAAAAATAGAAATTATGATTTAGAAATAACAAACATAAAAATAAAATCACACACACACAATTTTTAGAAAAACAAATAGTTATTCAAACATAATTTTTTTATGGACAAATTGCAAAAACCACTCCTAAAGTATGTTAATCGTTCAATTTCACCCTTAAATTTTCAATATTAACAAATGATCCCTAAACTTTTAAAAATGTTAAAATTGGACCATCAAGCTTATAATAAGTGTAAAATTGGACCCACGAATGATAAGAACTAAATCCTAAACTTATGTAATCACTATAATTTATACAATTTTGTAAGTTTGAGAATCCAATTTTAAAATTTAGATAAATTGAGGGATCAATTTTTTAATTTTAAAAGTTTAAGAGTATGATTGCAATTAACATCCGACTTAAAGTCGGTGGTCTTTACGATATGTTTTTTTTTCTATTATTTATTTAGAAATATGTTTCTTTAACCTTCCCACATTAAAAGTGTACATGGGTTCAAACTGTTTGACCATAGAATTGAATTTATATTAAAAAACTGACAATTATTAAAGAAAATAAATCTACTTATTTGGATTTACTAAAATTGTCAGCTTTAATTATACAAATTCAACACAATAGTCAACAAATTTCCAATAAAGGGTGTGAAGAAGGAACACATAAAAGGCAAAAATTGGCTCCCATGACACCAAAAATACACCTTCCACTAAATTAATTAAAGAGATTTTAATAATTAATTAGTCATATGTATCTTGTGTTTGTTTTAAATTTAGTATTTTTTTCCACAAAGGAAACCACTATTTATTTATTTTCCCAAAATATCCATAAATTATAAAAATAATCTTATTATAAATATCTCTATACTACATTTTGAATCAATTTTTGTTAAAATAGTAGATGAAAAATATTTTTTTTACTTAAAAATTAATATTGTATTAAAAATTATTACTTTCTCATAATTTACACAATTTTTGTTTCATATATATATATATATATATTTATGGATTTCCACAATACGGTCAAATCTCCTACCGTACATACTAGATTTATTATTATTCTTTTTTTTTCTAAAAAAAGGATTTTATTCAAGCGGTCTATAGAAAAGGGATTTCCTATTAATATAGTTATTTTCAAAACTTATTATTAATATATAAAGGAATTATTGAATGAGTAGAAGAAGAAGTATTTACAAATATAACATTATAGTTTTCTAAATTAATGAACTAAAGCAATACTTAAAAATCTGATTATAGTCCTTTTATTATTATTATTTTAAATGGTATTATTTACCATTTTTATATGCATACCTCTGATAAAAAAAAATATGTAACGTATCTCATACATTATTTTTTTTGCAATTCATCAAATTGTTCAATCATAAATTGTCACAGAATGTATCCAAATGTTACTTTCTCCAATATACTAATATACAGTATGTATTACAGTATATTTACAAAATATAGCAAAATATTATAGTCGAACTGCAGTAGACTACTATATGTGTCTATAAGTAGATAGATGATGATATTTTATTATATTTATAAATATTAAAATAATTTTAAGGATAAAAATGGTAATAAAAAAAAGAGCAATGAATTCAAGATTAGGGAGAGAGATGATATTTTAAACGTTAAAACATAAAAAAAAAAAAAAAAAAGTGTGTTTAAGAGTCCAATAATTGGTTGTTTATATCGTCCAAATTGGCCATAGAATATATGATTTAAAAAGATTCCTATAAACCCAAGCAAACTAATTGCCATTACTCCACAAACTTTCAAATTCCAACTTCATCTTCCTTCTTCATTTCAATTTCTCTCTACTTAATTACTAACTCACTTCCTCTCTCCTCTGTTTTTCTTCTATATATCCTAAATTCATTCCTAATCCTAAACCACTTCTCTACTCTACTTCAATTTCAATCCTCAATTCAACCTTTCAACAAACTCCCCCTCCTCTTCCTCTCATATTATTCATTCATATACATATATATAATATAACTTCATGAAGACACACCAACAGGAACCGTCGATTCCTGCTTCCCAGATCCACTCCGCGGAACTTGGCCAGAAGGAATTTCAACCTCACTCAATCGCCGCCGCCGCTTCTTCTCCTCACTGTAACGATGCCAAGGAGGAACCGCCGATCGTTTGCGATTCTGACCACCAGGTAACAATCAATCACTACTGAGAATCGTGATTTACAAAAATTAAACTCCATTTATTTATTGAAGCGATTCTTTGTGTGTCTGTTTCGGTTTTGCGATTTATTGTTAGAATTTAATTTATTGAATCCACCGTTGGGAAGATGAAATCTGTTTGGGAGTTAGAATTTGAGATTGGGAAACCATTTTTGTTTCAGTGCGGACCTATCCTAGCTATAGATTAACCTCCTCATGCTTATTGCTTTACAAACGTTCTATCCATTTTCCATTTTTCTTTTTTAAAAAATATTATATTATCCTTTGAGATAAAATATTATTTTCGTCTTTTCGAAAAATATATATATATTATTTTGGTGAAGTCAAATTTGTATTCAAGCTTTTAATTTCAATGGTTTTGAAAAAGGGTCGATACTATACGTAATTTGGTAGGGTCTTGTCCTTTTTTTTTCAAAATGTTTATTTTCGTTCTTATATTATTTTTTTATTTATATATTTTCAAAAAGTTTATTTGAGCTTTTTTATTTTAGATTACTTTGATTTGTTTCAGTTTTGAATTTTCAAAATGTAATCATTCTGGTCTCTTAAAAATGAAATAAATATGCTAAAACTGTCATTTTTTAATGGTTTGAGGACCAAATGATACAAAATTAAAATCACATAGACCAAAATGAACTAAACTCTAAAATACATGAATCAAAATAGTATTTGAATATATTTTCTTTAAGTAAATGCGAGTTTTGTGTGTGTAGATATATAATTCAGATAAGAATGTTGAAATAAGGTCTCTCAACCTGCATAATATTTGGATGTTCTAGTAGACGATAATTATTAGACGAGAATAACACCTGTAATTTACAAGAAATTGTAAAAAGTAGTTGCTTTTTTTTTTAAAAAAAATAATAATTCAAGTAAGAGATAAGAGAGAATCAAAAGTAGCGTTGAAAACGGTAGATGGTAGGTGTAAAATGCTTTAAATCTATTAAAAGTATTTTTTTAAAAAGAACAAAAAGAAAAGAAAAACAGTAATTTTGAAAATTTTGAAATTAATGGAAAGAATGCTATTATGAGATGCGATTCCATTTTTTTCCCCAAGTGTAACCACTTGAGAGTCTCACACTTTAAATGCCGTGTTTTTTTTTTTTTTAAAAAAAAAATCCATTTGTAAATTCACTTTTGAAAAATACTTAAAATGTTTAATTTTTTCTTTAATACATACATTTTTTCTAATATTTGTAAAAACATTTTATTTTTCTTTTTTCGGAAATTCGATATGATGTTTTTATCTAAATTGTGTATTCTTTTGTCTTTTATTTCTGTTTTTTTCTTTACTTGAATATTTATATTTTTAATACTTTAGAAAACATAGTCCAATAAAGATAATTTTATCGAATGCTACGAGAAAATATAATAGGTGAAAAATGATAAATTTGAAACTATTACCATTTTAATTAAAATAATAGATATTAAATTTCGATACGGTGGGCCTTTCTTTCTATGAGGAGTGTTGAATCATAACTAAAATAATTTTATTTACGGAAAAATATTTTTTTGGTCCATAAGTTTTGATGAATATGTGCATTTAGTTACTGAGTTTTCAAATTAACTATTTTAGTCCATAAATTTTTAAGTATAAATTTAAAAGATCCCTCCCAACAAAAAAAAAATGAATATAAAAAATTTAAGTTAAGTTTTTTTTTAATTATCTTTTCTTCCTAGTTCTCTCCTTCTTCCTCATCATTTCTTTCTCCTTCTCCTCTTCCATCTCCATTCCATATGAACCTTAAACTCTACGTATAAATATATGCAATAGAGATGGAAGAGAGAATGAGAGAGAAATGATAAAAAAGGAGAGATAACTAGAAAGAGGATAGAGAAAAGACAATGATTAAACAAATATAATTTATTTTTTTTATATTAAATTTAATATTTTTTTTTTATTATGAAAAACTTGTTAAAAATATTCTTGAAAACACATAACTAAATTCAATTATTGTGCAAAAGTATTTTTTTTTTCCTTTTATTTATTATTGGTCCCACTTTGTTGTTGAATTTTTGCATTCCATGCACCGTAGGTAATTGATTAGGTACGGCTATAATTTTTTATTATTTATCCACAATTTCATAAGATAAAGTTGGATTTAATTTTTCTCAAATAAATCTTTTCCCATTCACTTTTTTGAAGAAAAAAAAGGACTATTATTATTATTATATATGTCAAATACTAAAAGGATGATCCTAAATTCCTGTTTATTTGTACTACCTCCATTTTTTTAATTTACATTAAATAATAGTATTTTGGTTGTCTACTTTTTAGTTACATTGCATCTCTTTTAAACTAAAGTAAATAAATAAAATAAATTTTCATTTTTGAATCATTTAGTAATTTGGTTTCCTTAAAACTAAACATCAATGGAATAATCTTCTTTATACATATAATAAATATTTTTTAAAAATTATCTTTTATATCTTTATATTATATGCTCTACATGCAATTTGAAATCTAGAACGGTAAGAGTAGTTTAAATGTATTTTCGTTGGATTTTAAATCTTTTAACTTTATTTCTTTTTAATCATTCAACTTTCAAAATGTCTATTTTAATTACAAATCTTTAAATAACTGTTATTTTGAACCTCTCTATTTTAAAATCAAGAATTGCATTAATTGTTTTGTCATTTTTAATGTGATTTTCACTTGCTTAGTGATCATATCTAATCCATGTGGTAGCAAACGAATATGGTTAATTTGTTATGTTTTAATGGAAGAAGATGGTTATTTTAAAAATTTAAAAACTAAAACAACACATTTCAATAATTAAGACACGAAAAATAGAACAAATTTAAAAGTTTAAGAGTAAAGATAGACATTGTGCACATTGTTTAGGAATGAAAAAGACACGGATCAAAAGATATTTTTGTAGAGTCATAAATTCTAGACATTTAGTAGATTTTTTCTAATTCAAAAAACTTTTAACATAACTTTTTTCTATTTTGATATAGATTCCAAAAACTTTTAAAATGCCCCCTCAAAGTTTTTTAACATAACCTTTTTTTAGTTTTTATTTTTATTTTTAGTTCTTACCCTTTATTTTAACAAATTAATAATAGCAACCACTGGCAGGTTAATACAAGCATGAAGCATGATCTTAGTCTAAATAATTTTGAGACAAATATTGGGCAAAATTATTTAAAGTAAAAAGAAACGAGAAGAACCAAAATAGATTAATATAAATTTTAAAATGTTATCCTTTTAATTCTTAAATTTGAAATTGATTTTATTTTAGTCTTTAAATTTAAAATTTATTATCATTTGATCTTTATGTTTGAGTTTTGTTTCGATTTGATGCATATATTTCAAACCTTAATTTTTCATTTATTTCAGTTTGAATATTTGGTGTTATTGCATGTTAATTGACTTAAAACTAATAATTAAGTAAACTTTTAGATTTAATTTTAATAATGTTGAGAAATTTAGTTAATTAATAATTTTCTAAATTAATTAATAAACATTATCCCTATGTGTGTGTATATATATTAAAAGAAAAAAAAAAGTGGTTCAATGACGTGGCACACAGAGATTCAAAAGTGGAACACCTTGCAAATGCAAAGCTGCAAAACAAATATTCCTTCATTTCGAAAATGCCACATATGACTTTTTCTTAATAAAAAACAAAGAGAATAAAATACCTTTTAAACTAAAATAAAATAAACTATTTCTCTTATTAATATTATTTATATATATATAAACATAATAATTTTAAATTGTAAATTTCCAACATCGTTCTTTATTATTTTCTCAATTGTCTTTTCTATATCTTAGATTCTGAAACACCGTCGTGATTATAATTTTGAGGCCTCATCGGCGGTAGTTTTCTCCGGTTTCTTCAACGGCGGAGGTGCTATTGCAGTAATGCATCCCTCTCCTCCGAGGAACGATTTTCCTTGATGGTTTGTTCTCTCTTCTGCTTCGTCTTCTCTTCTTCTTTCCTATATCGATCTTACTTCAAGATCCTTTTAATTTTCGTATAAAATTGCGGTTTCTTTCTTTGTTTAATATCTCGATTCTAGGTTTTTTGGAATTCTCGTTCTGTGTGTTTAGTTTTGTATTTCATTTGGGATTCTTTGATGCGTTTTCGTAATTTTTTTGGGTGGTTCTTGTTGTTTTTTGCAATGTAAATACGGCATCTAGATGTAGTTTAGTGGTTTCTGATTTGTATGAGTCATGAGTTTGATGTGTATTTTGGAGACGTTAATCACAGTGAATTACTTCCTATTGCTGAAATTATAAGATATAGGTTGGAAACTTTCTTTGTTTACGAAACAGGAAGTATTTTATGAACTGATTGGAATTGAGTGACTGAGAATATTGTGTTTTCCTTGTTTCTTCTGTATTTGAATTTGAATATATGGGTTTTAGCTTTCTTTATCATGATGTTGCTTTGTGGATTGAGCAGAAATTGAGGACTTCGCCAGCTAGACAAGCTTCTGTTGCAATGGGAGAGATAAATCGTGCAGAGTACGTTTCAGTTGGCGAATCGCCTTCTCCTTCAGTCGTCAGTAATGTAAAGAAAGTTTCTGTATTACCACTTGTGTTTCTCATCTTCTATGAGGTTTCAGGGGGTCCATTTGGAGTTGAGGATAGTGTTGGGGCAGCTGGTCCTTTGTTGGCTCTTCTTGGATTCTTGGTTTTTCCACTTGTATGGAGTATTCCTGAGGCATTGATTACTGCTGAGATGGGGACTATGTTCCCTGAAAATGGTGGTTATGTTGTTTGGGTTTCTTCTGCATTAGGTCCATTTTGGGGATTTCAACAGGGTTGGATGAAATGGCTTAGTGGAGTTATTGATAATGCTTTATATCCTGTCTTGTTTCTTGATTATTTGAAGTCAGAGATCCCAGCTCTTGGTGGAGGTCTTCCAAGAGTTGCTGCCGTCTTGGCTTTGACAGTGATCCTCACTTACATGAACTATAGAGGATTAACAATTGTTGGTTGGGTTGCTGTAATCCTTGGTGTTTTCTCAATCCTTCCTTTTGCAGTTATGGGACTTGTGTCTATTCCCAAGCTACGGCCGGCTAGATGGGCTGTGGTGAACCTAAAGGATGTTGACTGGAATCTGTATTTGAACACTCTTTTCTGGAATTTGAATTATTGGGATTCTATTAGCACATTGGCTGGAGAAGTGGAAAATCCAAACAAAACACTCCCGAAAGCACTTTTTTATGCCTTGATTTTGGTTGTTCTTAGTTACTTTTTGCCTCTTTTAAGTGGGACTGGAGCCATTGCACTTAATCGCGAACTGTGGACCGATGGCTACTTCGCTGATGTTGCTAAAATTATTGGAGGGGCTTGGTTGGGTTGGTGGATCCAAGGGGCTGCTGCAATGTCGAATATGGGAATGTTTGTGGCTGAGATGAGCAGTGATTCTTTCCAACTTCTTGGAATGGCAGAACGTGGTATGTTACCAGAGTTCTTCAGCAAACGGTCTCGTCATGGGACACCATTGATTGGGATACTATTCTCGGCCTCAGGTGTTGTTTTGCTTTCATGGTTAAGCTTTCAAGAAATCGTGGCGGCAGAGAACTTCTTGTACTGCTTTGGAATGATTCTGGAATTCTTAGCCTTTATCAAGCTAAGGATTAAACATCCTGCTGCATCTCGGCCGTACAAGATTCCTGTGGGAACCGCTGGATCAATCCTGATGTGTATTCCTCCAACAATATTAATATGCATAGTGTTGGCTCTTTCAACAGTCAAAGTGATGATTGTGAGTCTAGCCGCTGTGGCACTTGGCTTATTGTTGCAGCCCGGTCTCAAGTATGTTGAAAAGAAGAGATGGCTCAAATTCTCTGTTAGTGCTGACCTCCCTGATCTCCATTTTGCCAACCGAGACCGGCCAGACACCTTGGTATATTAACAGGACTTCACTGATCATTCGGTTTCAAAGAAAGGAAGACTCATTCTAAGACGATAATGGCACATTGGAGATCAATATCAGTTGATTCAATGGCAGCCTGAAGATCTTGTAAGTTCTTTCTGTTTGATATGTGCTTAAGTTGTAGCATAATCACATTTATCATCCTAGTTTTAGAATGATATTGATGACAAATAGAAAAAACGAAAAAAAAGCAATCTCGGTTCCTTAAATCAAGCGTCGATTAGTAACACTGCTTGTTGAGATGTCTTATGGATTAACGTTCGAATTCAACAATCCACTGTCCTTAAACTATTCCACTAAAATGTCCATCTCTCTCTGTCTTAACAACTTCTCGGACTAAACAACCTTACTCTAATACCAAAAGCACCAAGGTGATAATTGGTGAATTGGGATGAAGGTTGGATATGTAGTGTCACGTGAACTAACTATGGTTATCACAATCCCATTGAATAACATAAATCGCTTATTCTTTCAAAACTAAAATTTAAAGTCAGAGCGTTCTTTTGCATGTTTTAATTAATTAATTTATTTCGTCCTCTATATTTGAGTTTTGAACAACAAGATTTGAACCAGTAACATCTTTACTAAAAGTATATCTTTCACCCGTCACCCGTCAAACCATGTTTAGGTTGACTTGATCGTGAAGTTTTAAGGTAATTGCCATTGCTGTTGCTATTGGATAGTTATTTTGCTATTTTTAATGGCTGGATCCATATATGTTTATTTGTTTCATTTTTGACATAATGCCTCAAAATCGACATCGGATGTTGTAGCAAATGTATAACTTTGGTATTTCATATGGTTATATTGATAGTAATGTCAAATGGCGTTTCTAACTTAGGGTTATGTCTATCTTTGTACAACAGTTTTGTTCGTATGTTTACGAAAGGCATTGAAATTCTGTGAAGGAATTAAAAAGCTATAAATAAGAAAATCCGAAAGCTGATTAGACTTTATAGTAAGCTTTTGGTTGAATGAAATCTTGACTCATTTTAGTAACATTTTATAATTCTATCATTCTATCGGGAAAAGAAAAAAGATTAAATTATATACAAATACTTTATATTTCAAAATTTGTTGTTATTAACACCATTAAAGTGATTGAGATAAGATTATGTTTGAGTTGCTATAATTTTCAAACTTTCAAGGGTATTTATAATGAAGCCAAAAATACTATAATAATTCATTTGGTAATGGTATAGTGTTTAAAGAACTTTGAAATTTTAACTAAATATAGTTGAACAGTAATCGACACATCCTCACGTTTGTTTGTGAAAACAAAACATATGGTGTTTTGGAAAAGAAAACAATAATAATAATAATAATAATAATTAAAATGGGGCAGTTTGGCCATAAAGCGAGAAGGGCAAAAATACATAGGACGAAGGCAGCTCCAAAAATGAGATTCCATAGATTCAAGACAACACCACAGGATTCCTTTTCTATTAAATAATAATATTTCTCAATCAAGGACAAAATGGACTTTTCCCTCCATGAGAGAGAGAATCATTTCTTGACCCTACGCTATGCTATGGTTTTGTCTCTCTCACATTGAATTCTTGATAATTCAACATCCAAAATGCCATCCTTAACAACACAAATAATAACAATAACAATAATAGTAGTAGGAATAATAATAATAATAATAATAATAATAATAATAATAATAATATCTTTTTAGTTAATAATTTCAGATATTCAAGTTTTCAAAATATCTAAATATCTTTTGAGTATAATAATTTTGAGCCCTTCTTAATGTTCATTTGAAAACATATTAGAAATTACTCATTTTGCATTAAAATTATTATTATTTGTTTAATAAACATTAGTATTTGAAAAGACTAAGATTTCATTTGGTTGGCAGCTGTGCGTTTCCAGATAAAAAGTAAAATCAGCTACAATAGAAAGTAAATTAGTGTCTTTGGTAAATTTAAATTTAGACCTAAACAAATTGATTACAGTGTTAACTAAAATAGATATATTAAAATAATGGTGGTTTATATATATATATATATATAACTAAAATTGACCATTGATTCTATTAAACAGATTAACAGATTTGAAGGAGGTTAAGAAATGGACATGTCTTTCAAAAGTGATTTAAAAAGATTTATTAAAAATTTGTTTTACCATACAATAAAAACCATTAAGATTCTTTTAAATCACTTTTAATCATTCCAAATCAATATCAAACACACCCTAAATAATTTAACAGGGGCCTTAAATTTTAAAAATTCAAAATATAGGGACAAAATGGTAATTTGACCTAAATTTTTAAATATTTACATATACCAACAACATAGAATCTGAAGTCAAATGTAGCCAGCAAATAATGAATTGAATGGGTCTCAAAAGTACTTTTTGACCTGAGAATTATGAAAGAGAGCAGTAGTCTTCAAGATGTTTAACTATGTATGTAAAGGAACTAATGATGCATAATAATATTAACTACAAATTCTAACCATTTCTTTACAGTAAATGTGCAGCAAAAGCCACAATGAGTAAATTACACGAAACTACCAAAATATGATCCAATAACAAAAGTGTGGAATCTAGAAAATGATATTTACCTGTACAATGGTCATAGTCCTATTTTAAGTTTTTAACCATCTAAACAATTGATATTGATATATCTATGGATGTTGCTATGTGAGAAGTTTTGTTACCATAATGACAAGTTGAGATCAAAAGAACTCAAACCTCTGTTTATTGTCCAATGGCAACCACTCCCGATTCTGTAATTCCGTCGCGGTGTATTTACAAGGCACGATATTGATGATAAAAACGGCATGCAGGAAGGTGAAGAGCCAACCTGGGAACAAAATTGCCTCATGTTCAGCTGTTAAAAGCATAAAACAGAAAAAATTAAGTTTGCATACCAAATCTTGAGATGGTTTACTAGTTACTGTGCCATTTTGGTAAGACATTCAAAGCCTTACCTTGATGGAAGTTTGTGAATCATAAATCAGATATTCACACTCACACCTCTTCAGGTGTTTGACCGAATCAAATCAATGAGGCTGATCTGGCAATACCTTCTACTAAAAACATAGTATGGTCTCACTTTGCTTTGACTGAACTTCTTTCTTTCATGGCTTCCTTCTCTATTTTTTTCTTTTCAGCATCAGCCTGCCTTTCATTTTCTTCTCGTGACTTCTTGAACATCTTAACGAAGACTATCAAAATTTGAGTCACTGTCAAGAAAAAGCCAACAAATCCATTATGCATATTTTCAACGCAAAATTTCCATAATGTAGGAAACAATAAAACAAAATCTCAATCCAAAAATTATTAGAGCTGCTTTCCTATGTTCAAGAGGTCACAATTCATGTCGCCACTACTTAATTAATGCACATGATGGAGAATAGAAACTAATTGTCTATAAAACTTTTTTTTCCCTTTGAGTACAAATGGGGGTGGGGGATTTGAATACATAACTAACTATACAGACTATTCTAAGAAAAATGAGTCAACCGTGATTACCACCCAAAAAAAAAAAAAAAAAAAAAGAGCACACTCAATCTAGTTTGGTGTTAGAGCAATTGCTGGAGCAACTTTAGCAATCGTCAATATAAGACTGGAAAACTCTCGATTGAAAGAGAGTTTTGTGAGTCGTGCTCGTTGCCCAACTAGCCATGCTTATGTACCAAAGGGATACCATTTACCGTGGCTTTGTCTATTCAGAAAGAGAGGACTTAAGTTGAAATTTTGTGTTTAGACCAAACCCAGCGTACATTAAAAAACTCAAGTTGTGTATTCATTATTGTTGATTAAACTCAAGTTGTTCTCTTGTGGTTAAGGTTGCATGACAGTAATTATGAGGAGGCTAGTTTTGGTTGGATGGTCAAATGGGGTAATTGATGATTTTTAAGTTTCAATTAAATATGGTTTCTGCTGGTTTTCACTTCTATTCCAACCGATGTAGTAGACTAGGTGTTGATTTTTGCCACAAACAAGCTGAACTGAACCAATTTTACCCATGCTTAAAAGATTGCATCTGAAATATAAAATTCACAAGACCTTGCTCAAAAGGGCACCGAGCTGGATCCTCGCCAAAGTACTGTGATAGAGAATCCGCATTTCTCCCCTGCATAAGAAAATGCCAGCTTTAGAGAGGAGAAGCAGAACACTTTCTGGAATGAGATTTTTATTGAAAAAGGACTCACCACTTCGGAATATAAGGAGATAAGTGCCCTTACTTCAGCTTCTGCCGTATCAAGAAAATTCTTCAGCACCTGAAAGGAGTTGCTTATCAAAAACATTACTCATTATGAAACAATACATGGAAAGGATATTTGTAGAAAGTGTTGTATAATAATCATACGGAGGCGTACATTAGAGCACTAGCATATAGACTTTAATATGTTGAATTGTGTGATGCGCATGTCTTATAATTCATAAGAATATTTCAACTATTTGGAATGCTTACTATCATTTCATGAGAACAAAATTACAAATCTGAGCAGTACATGATTTCAACCTTGAAGTGTATTAAACTCATCAATATATGTGTGGAGAGAAAGTAACCAAATTCCTAGCAAAGCACCACATGATAAATGAACATAAAATATCACACCTTTTGGAAACCAATAGAGATAGCACCGTCGTTTTCTGAGGCAGTTAGCTCTTGCTCCACCTTTTCAAGACCTTTACTCACTGCTTGCATTTCCTCAGCCAATGCTTTCAATTGAATCTAGTTTTACAAAATTCGGTTGCATAAGAAAAAAGGAGAAAAGGAATGGACATCTAATCCATTGATTATCTATATTTTCGAACTAGAAAATTGCAGCACAATAACATACCTTCGAGGCAGCTTCTAAATGAACAAGGTCCTTGTCAAAATCAAGTAACTCCGGCATTTTCTCTGCGATGAGCTTTTTTTTTTAGGTGGGGGGGGGGGGGGGGGGGGGGGGTTTTTCCCCCACCCCACCAAACC
>JBBPDJ010000017.1:9925762-9935897 GCA_037974625.1 Cucumis cinereus
CCCCCCCCCCCCCCCCCCCCCCCCCCCCCCCCCCCCCCCCCCCCCCCCCCCCCCCCCCCCCCCCCCCCCCCCCAACCGAACTGATAAAATCCAAATACAAAAAGTTCAAATCAACGAGATTAAAAACTGTATGAGATCTGATCAAATAATCAATATAAATAGAGGGGCCAACGACGTGAGGTGGATATTTTGTGAGGACTCTAAATTCAGCTAGGTCAAGAAGAGATCTGTAGGTTTCTAATTCCTAGAACTATCTAAACCATAACCTCTCTAGCGACTAGCACTATCCTAATTCAATACGTTTCAGTGTTATTTGGTTATTGACCTCCTATCACTTTCTCAGACACTTGAACTAAAGTGTTGTTCCTTCATGGCTAGTTAATTTGTACACAATTATTTGCACAAGAGTTGAGACGAATGTTTAATTATAGAAATAAAATATAAAAATTATATATCACTTAATTTCAACCTTTTCTTTTAAAGGTTTCATCAGAAACACTTCAAATGCATCAAGGAGTTGAACTTGAACAAAAATTGGAACGGGTCAAAGCCGATCCTAACTAACATCAGAATCACTAAAAGCATCATATCATACATCCATGTTGTGGAAAAGAAATATTTGTAGCACGAATGAGGATGACATGATTGAGAAAATAACTAGATTAATAACGGATACAAGAAACGTATACGGAAAAAAAATATGTTATTGCAGTATTTGTTGATGCTGGTCTCAGGAATGACTTATTTTCCACACGTGCAAAGGACCAAAGGTCTTAATCTTCCAATTTTAGTATTGACTTCAAGACTAAAAATACCCCAGAAGAGTGAAAGAAATTGGAAGACAGTCCCCTCCCAAAAAAATAAAAGAACTGTAACAATGACTCAACAGAGATGTGGACGTAGACAAACTACATACAGTTGCAGACGCAACCCCGTTATCTACCAAATAAGTAAAACATACTCATCTGAAATCATTTGTTATAGATCCAAATTTTGGTAAAAGAGACAATACATATATTGTAGTGCAAGTACAGAAAACTTGATTCCTACCTTACATAAATAATGCATCAAAGTCATTTTGTTGTTTCTTGCTCGAGTGTCAGACAATTTAAGGAGGCTGTCCAACTTAAAACCTATAGCTGAGCCTGCAATGTAAGTACAAAAAAAAAAATGAACACATGCTTTCAAGCTTGGACTAAAAGCTTACACAATTAGTTAATTGGAGAATTGGAGAAATTTTAAGTGATTACTCCAGTTAGAAAGAATTCAAGGAGTCTTTGAAGACAGATAATCGTGTTAGTCTTCCAAGCTCGTCTATCACAACTTCAAGAACATATTTTAACAAAACTATATAGATTAAGATGGCAACAAGGGTGGGAACTCTACCTCGAGCAGTACCCTGGTTTAACGCATTTCCCAGTGTAAGAATAGTTTGCATTATCTGACGCAATTTTGCAGATTCTTTGACCTGTAGCATAAAATTACAAAATAAATATGGACTCTGGAAATAATTGATATGGTCACTTTGAAAACATTAATGAGTGAAAGAGTACCTCTCTTGTAGCATCATTTATTGTGTTCAAATGATATCTCAAATCATTCACCTGACCAAAATAAGAGCTATAACCATTTACAACGAGTAAATAGCATAAAAGCTCACGTGAAACATTTTGATATTATACCTGACTAGAAAAGGTGATTTTGAAAGCAAATACTCGTAACTTGGACTCTATTCGTGGGACCTTCATTAGCTCGAGAAAAAACTGAAAAGGAAAGAAGTAGCACGTGCTTCAGAAATGTCATTGGGGCTTATACCTACTAAGGAGATAGAAGCAATTGAAGTACCTGCTCACACTTTCCAAGCATTTCTCTATCACCTGTATAACTCTGTAATATGCACATAAACCATTTGCAAAAAAAAAAAAAGGAAAGAATTAAAACTGCACACGATTTTGAGGATCTATTGAAGCGAACTAGAAATCTAATTCAGCAAACGCTTAACATGTTTACTCAATATAAAAAAGAAACCAAAATACTAAAACTGACTTTACCACATCTCTTTACTTAATACCAAAGTTGACCAAAAATCAGAAATGATGCAACAATTTTACTTATTTTGCATAACACTCAAATTACACTCAGTAAACCCCAATGTTCTGTTGTCGTGATTTACAATCTAACGAGCTTTTGGATGCCAAATATTGTAAAATACTAAAATCAAGCACCTCTCAAGAAAAATAAGTAGAATTGCATGATACCTAAGACAATAATGATAAAATGCTATCTCTACTATTGGTATAAGGTTAAAAAAATATGGGGAGAAAATCATCCTCCTTGAAGGGGAAAAAATGAAGATACACTGCTTTGTGTTTACATTAAATAAGAAGATAATTTCCTAAACATATAACAGGCAAAACCTCCCTAATAATGTGCCTAAGGTTCTGAGATCATAAAAGGGAAAACAAAAATAACAGATAACAAAAAAAGTTTCTCCTTTGCACTAGCAACTAAATGTAAAGCTCCTTTTTTTTTAATCAAAATTCTAAACCACGTCCCACTAATTATCAGTAGAGACCATAACTCATGACTAGTTGGGAGTGCAAAACCTAACAGGGGGAAAAGGGAATTGGTTTGGAAAAAAAAAATCAACCTTCACATGTTTAATGGACTATTACTAAATAACTTATCAACAAAATTTTAATTCTTACATATGAGTATTATAACAGCTAAGGCTCGCTATATTCAACATTGATAGTGTCCCCAAAGTTCTGGAATGAGTTAATGACAATATGCAACAATATGTACAGTGAAAGAGGAGGCAAGTAAAGTACCTTCAACGTTTCCATCTCTTCCCTAGTAGGACAAAACTTGATGAGATTCTCAACTTGGTCAATATCAAGAGCAGAAGAATCCAATGCAAGAACTGAATTCTACAAAAAGTAAACTTGATTAGTGGAGAGATATTAGCCTTAGAGAGGAGAAAATCATTATCCGTATAACATATATATATATATATGTAAACTTACTATCATATCCGGTAAGGGAATCTTTATTTTTGAGAGCATTATTTCACAGTTATATGCTCTCCGCAGGTCAATCTGACAAAATGAAACAGAACAAGGTCACGGATTTGACCAAAAAACCAAAATCATGAGAAGGAAATATGAAACGTAGAAGGAATGGCTAAGGAGGAATAAAAAGGAATAAAAGATGACTAACCAGTTGCACTTTTTCAGGTTTGTTGATGTTGGAACCACGTCGTCCTCCACCTTTACTGCCACTTCCATCAGAAGCAGAAGCTGCTGAGAATAGACTTTCAAGTTCAGTGATGTCTATTTCTGGGGCCCTGTAAGACCATCATTTGGAATGAGAAATATAGGAAACTCCATGAAATACAACTCAATAATAATGAGTCAGCCAAGATGATATGAGTGAATATAGAAAATGTGGAACAAAGGCAACCAGCAAATGCAAAGCAGAGAACCCAGAATAGGTTCCAGAAAGAAAGTGCACAACAAGACTTTTCTTTTTAGGAAATGCATGGATCAAAGCTTATAGATAAACCCTTTTTATTGCTCGCAAGGATCAAATCAAGAGAATATCATTAATAATATAAATTGGCTATTGGCTAAAGTATAGGCTCTACAATCTAAGAAATCAACATGGATCATCCAATCAGCAGCAAACTCAAAAAAAATCATGCATAGTGCACCTTGATTGATTTTCCTGCTTTTGTGAGTCAGCCCATAAACTCCCTTGCATTGCTCGAGTAACTTTCACCCAGTGTAATGGCTTTAAGGTGGTTTTTTTTGGAGCATTTACAACTCCTGTGGCAACTCGGCCTCTTCCTTGAGTTGTTGATCCTAGGGAAGCTTTGCCTCTTCCAGCAGAAGGTGGCGGCGGTGGTGGTACATTTGATCCTCTTGATCCGGGGGGAGGGGGTGGCATTGGTGTAGCACCTTGACTTGTCGGAGGATTGGCATTGAAGGGCTTTGCTGGTGGAGGAGGTGGCGGAGGTCTAGTTGATTTAGCACCATGACTTGGAAGCTCAACACTGGGAGGTTTCGGTGGTGGAGGAGGTGGAACTGGTGCACCACGATTTGATTGTGGAGGAGGTGGAGGTGGAGGAGCACTAGAAGATTTTAGAGGCGGAGGTGGAGGAGGTGGGGGAGCACTAGAAGATTTTAAAGGTGGAGGCGGAGGAGGTGGGGGAGCACTAAAAGATTTTGGAGGCGGAGGCGGAGGAGGTGGTGGAGCACTAGAAGATTTTACAGGCGGAGGAGGTGGGGGAGCATTGGAAGATTTTAGAGGCGGAGGAGGTGGAGGTGGAGGAGCACTGAAAGATTTTGAAACTAGAGGCGGAGGCGGAGGAGCACTAGAAGATTTTGGAACTACAGGTGGGGGTGGAGGCGGAGGTGGAGGAGCACTAGAAGATTTCGGAACTACTGGAGGGGGCGGAGGCGGGGGAGCACCAGAAGATTTTGCAATTGGGGGAGGGGGTGGAGGCGGAGGCGGAGGAACACTAGAAGATTTTGGAACAAAAGGAGGAGGTGGGGGTGGGGGTGCACCAAAAGATTTAGGAACATGTGAAAGTGAATGGGTCGAGGTTGTAACAGGATTGTTACTAGTAGGATATTGAGGTGGAGGTGGAGGAGGTGGAGGGGGTCTCCCATGCATTGTTGCAGTGGTCGAATCTGAACTAAAGGAAGTTTCTACATGAGGTTCGTTATGTGATAGAGAAAAAGGTGGTGGCTGTGGTGGTGGAGGAATCACTTTAACTGTGGGTGTCTTTTTATTTGAGTCAAGTTCCCCACTAGCATCGGTAGATGGTAGATTAGATGGAGGCAACAGAGGTGATGAAGAGGGTAAAGGTTCTTTACTTGAAGATATCTTGTTTTGAAATTCATCAGAAGATTGAGGAGACTCTGATGAAATATTCACTTCATTAGCATCAATCTTGTCAGACAATAATTCAGAAGAATGTACCGTGGCCGGAATTGTAAAGTTGGTAGAAGTTGGATCCACAAAAGGCTTTGTAATAATATCAAACACTTCATCTGAACTATCGGCAGTGCTAGATGTATTATTTTCCTCTTCAGAATCTACTGGTGAGGAGTATGAACTTGTTTTATTTTGCAATCTTGACAATTCTTTCACATCACTCAAGGCCGAAAGATTCTTAAGTAGCCACAAGGCAGCATCATCGTTGCTATCAATCCACTCGACACCACTAAAAAGTTCTTGAACCCTGGAAAAAGCTTCAATTGGTAATCCACCTTTCTCTTCACCATTCAAAATGGAGGTTGGAGCCCTTGGAGGGGAGATGCTTTCCATCTCCCCAAACAAAACCTAATTTAGAAGTAATTAATTAGATGGACAGCTAAAGAGAAAAAATAAATCATTAAATCAGAGTGGGACGCTTATTGCTTATGGTTATAAATAGTAAAATCCATGAGCTTCGAATTGAGATTCTACAAATGACTGTCATGTACACACCTCAGCTCGAAAGCCTTTTGGATAACGCTCCTTTGAATCCCAAAGAATATCCAAATTTTCAGAGGTTAGCATCAGTATGTTTGATCTAATAAATGCTGTATTGAACATAATACGAAACATCATAACTTCTCTTTCTGGTTCCGATTCCAAATGTGAACACTCCAACACTACATCTCCTTGAACCAAACACTGCACGTCTATTTTAATCACATCACAGTCTGCCTGCAGTCAAAACGTCCATCTTTTCATAGTTAGCATATCTAAAGTCTATGAGATCTCTACAAAATTAAAGTAGAAAATCAGTATGTCAAACTTTAACCTGATGGTAGTGACGGAGGGCCCTGTTCTTCTTGGGCATAGAGAAAAGCATCTGCGTGGAAAGCCCACCCTTACTGAAAAGATTCCTCCCAAAAATACGAATGACTGGTCTGCAGCCATTCTGAGCATCAAAACCTGGAACGCCACGAAGAATTACACAATCTAAAGAGAGTGCTCGCTCAGGTGGTGGCCACTCAGAGACTATATTTCTCCTTGCAACATATTGCAAGTAGCGGAGCTGAGATGGAAATGGATTTAGTGGTGACAAGAGCTGCAAAAACCCTTTGGGAGCTTCTCGATGTACAATTTCGAGAGTTTTCCTCTCACCACTGTGCATTTTTCTAAATATCAAAAAGCTAGCCAAAAGGAATGCCAAGAGAGGCCAACCTCCTCTCTCACAGTGAAGAAGAATAACATTTTGTTGGTTACCAAGCAGAAGCCAACTTTCACAAACACGGAGGAAATGCTGAATCAACGACAGTGGAAGAAGAGGACAACCTTCATATTGTCGAGGATAATCCATCACAGTGACATCATACTCACACAACATTTCTGCAAAATGGCTCCTTTTCTCCCCTTCACGAAAATTAAACGCAAGGAAGGAGGAGTCCGGGAATTCTTCATGTAATTCATTAATGATTTCATGCAGATATATTTGGTACATACCATCAGGCAAGACTTCAGTCGAAAAACACGAATCAAAAACTGCACAATTTCATGAAATCAACACACCCGAATGAGGAACTATTAACCCAAGTTCATAATGACCTATATCACAACAAATAAATAAACAAAGTTACCAATTTCACTTACTATATACTCGTTCAACAAATTCCAGCAACCCATCTGGAGGTCTTCGGTAAAAGAATCTACTAAGGAGGGACATTTTGATGAAATGATTTTACATGTGAGTGGATAATGGCTGCAAGAAAGGAAAAACTGAAACCGGAGTTAAAATTTTCCCCAATCCCAAACGAATTCTCAATCTTCTCCAAAAAAAAAAAAAAAGTGTACAAAACTAATCCAAAATACAAATTGCAAACTCAGTGGAGCTAGATTACATGCAATTCCATTCTGAATTTAAAAAAAAAAAGGGTTAGAAAACAGACAGCATTGCAAAGAGAATCGAAATACAACTTCAATTTTCAGTTTAAGAAGGGATATAGGTATGAATGGGAAGGAAAATTCGTGGGGGAAAGTAGATATGTAGAAAGAAAGGGGAAAGGGGAGGGGGGGAATGAAAATCAAAGAAAAGAAGAGAAAAATTAGAGCGAGAAGAGTGAAACCTGAGGGTGAAGAGGAAGCAAGCGATGGAGAGATGGAGAGACGGAAGAGGGAGAAATGGGAAATTTTGAGAATTTGAAAGTAGAGAGAGGACCCCACGCCGCCACAGCCCCAAACTTCAGCTTCTTGTTGTGTACTCTCTAACTTCAAATTTATCGTTCCCAATTTTCTTCCTCTCAATTTCTCTCTCTTCTTTATCCAACTAATTTCTTTTTTAAAAAAAATGTTTCTTTTTAAATAAAAATGGAATCCAATTTTTAAAATTTATTATTTTAATCTTAATTATTAAAATAGATCATTATTTATGTGGGGGGTGTGATTTTGCTTTCACTCTCATTTTGTTTGTTTTTTTTTTTTTTTTTGACTTTGTGATAGATTGAATGTTAATGTCTTTCTTCTCGTTCTTTACCACTTGAGGATCGAGAGCATAAAACAGAGAGCGAGAAGAACTCCAAAAATTAGCATTTAATTGCTACAAAGAATGAACAAATAAAAAGGAAATGAGAGCGAGAGTGAGACCATAACACGTGTACATTGATTTGTTTTCATTAATTTCGTGTTCATATAACTAAAGCAAAAATGTTAAAGCGTGACATATTTCATTTTGGGCCAATTTTTGAGCCACCCTAAAATTACTTAATGGTAAATATGAGACTTGTAAAGTCTCGTTGTTACATTGTGTTTAAATGGACTATACTGAGTTGAATTTTATGTTTTTAAGTTAGAATAGAAAATACTATATATTTTGAGATTATTGAGTTTTTTATTTCAAGTATAGTCAGAAGTAGAAATGTCCATTTACCTGCAAGACCAAGGTCTCGTGTGGATCTGTTTTAAACAAGATGACAAATCTTTTATTGACCTTGGCGAAGAATGAGGAAGGAAGTTCTTTGCATGTGCATATTATATGCACACACAGTTATAGCTTTAACAATTAACTATTTTTAAATTTTTGTCACTAACATTTTTTGTACTTTAGTTTGTTTCTTAGATATATAAGATGTTATAATATTTAAGACTTTTCTACTTTTAAAATCACGAATGTTGTAATATTTAAGTCGAAGACTAGACTATTATATTGTAAATTTTAATTTTAACTTTTATAAATGATGTGATTGAATATTTTAATTTATATATTTTTCACATAAACTATTGCTCTTTTTACTAAGAAATTTTGTAGTGCCTATTTGAATAAAAAAATGTATTGGAAATTACTCATTTAATGTATAAAGTTTTATTTGGTTTAGAATAAGTTTAGAAATGATTTAAAATTTATTGAAAAAAGAAACGAGAATTTTTTTCTGCGGAAAACTCGACCCCACAATAAAAACAATAAAAAATATCAAGCTCAGAAGTGCCGTTGATTTTCGTCCAATGGAAATCAGACGGTTGTGATCGACCCACGATCAATTGAGCACCAAATTCATCATCACCGCGAGACATGCAATGCACCAGCCGGGAATCGAACCCGGGTCTGTACCGTGGCAGGGTACTATTCTACCACTAGACCACTGGTGCTTCTTGTTTTCTTAAGTAATGTAATATTTTATATTTAAATTAATAACATAAAAAGTAAAATTTATCAAATTTTGTCTTAGGAAAGAAATAGTTATATATTATATTCCACGAATGAATGTTAGTTGTGACTAATCCAAAAATTTAAGTTAGTGAAAGAAGATAAATTTAATATAATATCTAACACTCCTTTCTCCTCTTGTAAGATCGAAATATGAATAAAGACCCAACAAGTGAAAATGAATATAAAATGAGGAGAAAACAACAATGCAAAGGTTTGAACGCATGACATTTCTGAATCACCTACTCTGATACCATCTTAAACAGTTGATTGACAAAAAAAAACTTAAGCTAATGAATGAAGGTGAATTTAATATAATACCTAACACTAGTTTTGAGATTAATATATTTTTTAAAATAATTGGTGGCTCCTTCTAGAAAATCAATGTACCAATAAATTGATGCTTATTAAATTTTAACTTTTAATTCGAAAAGAAATAAGTTATATTGTTTGGTAAATAATGTTAAATTTGTTAAGAATTAAGGGCTCGTTCTCACATTATCTATTTTTTGAAAGTTACTATGAAATAGGTTTTGAAAACATGAGAATGAACATGTGATTAAGAGAGTGATTCTATCAAATAATCTTACCAAATATTCAAAGTCGTTAAGATTTGTATGTAATCACTCTAAAAAAACAATCTCAAACATATCGATAAATCCTAAGATCGATGAAAATACCAATATCTAGACCTCTATGAAATTTGAAAAGTGTTGATGGAAAATTCTAGAAACCAATATGGTAATGGTTGGAATAAGTCCATTGAATTTTTTAAGGTTTCTTGCATGTCTAACAAAATATATATATATACATATATATACATATATGTATGTATGTATATTGTACAAATATAAACCACAAACACATATTATTATAATCTAAACTAAAGTAATCTACACTAGAAACACAAACTATTATTACCCACTTAAATTAGGACTATAACTCACTTCCTGCCCTAAACGCTCTTTGGAAAAGTGTTTCACGTTTTTTGGCCATAAAGTTGATAAAGATCAACTTATTTACAAAAATGTCACGTTGCTTTATTTACCCAAATATCGTTAGTCATATTTACTTAATTGCATTAAAAATCTTTAATATTTTGTCATTTTCAACATTTATGTATATAAATATGTGTATGAGTTATATCAGGTATATCACTTGGATTTGACTTGTTTTTTTGTTATAGCTACAAAATAGGAAAAATGTGTGACAAGTTTACAAATCTCTAAACTCAATTTGTCGCTCACTATAATTTTTAAAATTTTAATTGTGATTTAATTAAACTATAATCGACCATGTAATCATATCACCATAAAACTAAGAGAATATACATGTAAATGTCGATGCGAGAAGGAAGTATAGAAATTGTTTAAAATCAATTGAATACAGTCATGAAACTTTAACTATGGTATAGTTGATTATTTTAACAATCATATCGAACATGTATATAATATATATATA
>JBBPDJ010000017.1:9935997-9991384 GCA_037974625.1 Cucumis cinereus
TATATATATATATATTGAAATGTAGAGTTGTCAAGGTTAGGAAAATATTTTTTTCAAAAAACTAAATTATGGAAATATAATAATATAGATAAGAGAGTGATTGTGTAATGTGACATCAACAAAATGTACGTATAAAAGGTTTACAAAATACCATATTAATGTTTTTGGCTCATATTTTAAATAAACTATATGATTTTCTATACAATATTCAATAGATATTAGGATATGTAAATAAAAATGAAAAAAAAAATATAGGTTTCGGCCTAATTATTTCCGTTTGGTCTTGAAATTTTAAAACTTTATACTTCTAATATTCAAGTTTTGATTTAAATTTACTTCATGTTTTAAAATATTACAATTTTATCTTTGTAATTTGGATTTTGCATCACTTTTATTCGTAGATTTTAAAATTTAACCTTTTAATATCAATGGTTTAGTATCTACTCACTTCGATCTTTGTTAGTCATATATATTAATTAATTTAAAACGATTATTAAATGAAAATTTGGAATTAGTTTAACAATGATTTTATAAAGAAAGCCTATATATTTTAAAAATTCGGTCGACTAGTTTTGAGATCTTTGTTTAAGTAAATCGATCGATTTGCCTGTATTACAAAACTAACCCCGATTGAATCTCACACATTTTCTACTAACTTCAGTTTCGTCGATCTAATAATTTTGTACACAATGCTCACCCTAACTATAATGAATGAACCAGACACAATCCAAAGTCTTAAAAAGTCTAGGGTCAATTGCAAACTATCCTTAAAATATGGTGATAGTTACAATTACACTCTTAAACTTAAACTAATGTTAAAATTAGACACTCAAACTCATAATAAATACAGAAAATTTGACTCCAAAACGATGAAAACTAACCCTAAACGCTCAAACTTGTATCATTGTTACAATTTCTACACATGAGAGTTCAATTTTAACATTTATACATATTTAAAAATTTAATTCCTACCATTGAAAGTTTTAAGGTTATAATCACACTTATGGAATAATTTTGCAATTTGATAGAAATATTGAGATATGGCAAAATGTCGAGATGAACTAATAATTACACCGATTTAAAAAAGCGTAGGGATTATTATTGCGCTTTTGAAAGCTTTTTTTTTTTAATAAAATAAAATAAAAAGTGAAAGAAACATATAAGCTGATGGTGCAAGGCCCAGTAGGATCTCTCATCTCCTTTTTCTTCTGTTATGATCCATGGATAATGAATATTGGATAATGGTTTCTCTTAAAGGCCCACATCCATTCATGGACAATGGCTTCTACATTTAAATATGTAAAGCATTGATTAAAGTGAACGGTAGTTGACACGATTAGGGATGAGCGTAGGCAGGTCGAAGTCACCTTTTCAATCAAACTATCACTATCGATTATGAATAGTTTAGTTTATGTCCAAACCGACTCCGACCATGAAACCGTACAGTTGTTCGTCGGTCGATCGATTTAGGTCGGTTTAAGCTTTGATTTCTTTTTAAAAAATGTTGTCGGTTTAGATTTTTTTCAAACCGACGCCGACTTAACCTCTCCTTATCTTTGATTGTCCGTCTTCAATTTGATCGATTTTGGTTGGTCGGCTTGATTTTTCGGTCTATCATGCTCACCCTTAAACACGACGCCTCGACTTCGAGTGCAAAGTTGCTAACATTTGTCCGCGGGCTAACTCTCTTTTGTATATATGTCCTAAGACCTCGCATAGGTGTGGTGTTCAATCATGCACACTCTAAACCTAAAGTTATAGTTGTGTTTTAGGGAGAGCTTTAGATTAGATTATATAGACTTATAAATTGGTACATCATAGATTAAAATGAACCTTAGATTTTGAATATGGTGGAACAATGGCATAGAACCTCAACTTCGAGTTCAAGATTGTTGTCTCCTTGTAGTGCTGAGCCACATATACTCCAAAGCTCAAGTGAGAGTTGTGTTCTAAGGAGAACTATAGAATATATTGAATATACTTAAAGACATCGAAGTTGATAAAACATATATTAAAGTGAATTGTACATTTTGATCTAGGTTGGTGCCTCGTCTTTAGTTCAAAATTCCTATTTTTCAGCTACACACACCACAACTTAAAGTTAGAGGTTCTGTTTTAGAGAACGCTTTAGATGATGTTGGGCATATTTATAAAGTTGTTACCTTTGTGACTCCACCTTTTATAGAGAAGAAAGTGTGCGAGTAGTTTTCTAGTTATGTCTGGTAGATGGCGAGTTTTCCACCAGTGTTGTCCATACCATTGTCCATACCATTGAACAATTGAGTTTTCCAAATTCAAGTTAGATCGATATCGTTTTGATTATTACTCAAGACATTCACATTTACAAATCCGAGCTAAAGTTTAAATACGTGTCCTCAAGCGATGACGTCACGTAAGAATTAAAAGTCTTCGTCCTTTGATCGAAAATTGGAATTAAGATTGAAGACAATTACCCCCACAAAACGTAAGTAGAAAGAAGAACAGGCGTGTTGCCCACAAAGTGTTCGACGTAATGTCAACAAGAAGTGATGATTCCAATTCTCCTTGTGCTTGAACTCCACCTTACATCTCTGCACGACCCATTTCATTATTCTGAAAAGAAAATAGGAAGAATGGTCAAAATTTAAAAGTTGTTTTGTTTATCAATGAATGATTGATTTAGAGATTGAGAAAGAGAGAAAAACAAAGAGAAAGGAAAGTGGAGTTGTCATGGGGGTGTTTTATTTGATCGTCACATGGGAGGATTGGCGTTGGTGCTGTGGCATTTTCACAAGCACATGGCATGCACTATTCTATCTGCCCGCCGCTTTACCTCTCTCAACTGTGACAGCTGCGCTAACTCCCAAATCCCATGTCTCTTAATAATTCCAACACAAATTTGGTGTTCATTATTTTACCTTCCTTTTATCTCATCACCATTTTTTCTTCAGAAAAACCAATTTTAATCCTTATATTTATTAAAAGATTGTGAGATCTATTTAACATACTCTCTAAGATTGTGACTATTCTGTGGTCAGAATTTTTATTTTTCAATCTAATACCTGTTTAAGCTTTGAAGATCCTGATATCATATTAGATAGATGTGAGGTTTTATCTACAAACCAATTGTTAATTAGAGGAGTAACATATGTATCTTATAAAGATTGTAAAGTCTCTTCAATAAGTTTCTAAACGGTGCCATTTGAGTTCACAATTCTTGGATTGATATGTTTTTTTTCTTAATTGAATACCTGTTTTTGTTTCATTGGCTTTGATTTTATGTTGGGTACTGATGATGTTCTATCTCCAAATCAATTGACAATTGGAGAAGTAACTCATTTATCTTTTAAAATTTTTGAAGTTTTCAACCGTATTAAGATAACGAGTTGACTTTTAAATTTTATTATGTGGTGATTTTGGATGAATAATTAGCTAGTTGTTTTAGACACATGGGCTAAGTGAATGACACAATATGGATGAAGAACATGACCGACAATTATTTAGACTTCGATTGATGCTCATTTTATTTTTGTTTCTAATTTTTGAAAATTAAGTCTACAAAAGCCCTTTTCACCCCTAAATTCCTTAATTTGTTTTCTAATTTTATTAATATTTTAAAAAATCAAGCTAAAGTTTGAAAACAAAAAAAAAATAATTCTTGAAAATTTTGTTTTGTTTTTTTCTAAAAAAATTGACTTATAACTCAACTCTTGAAGGGTGCAAATCATTATAAGTAATTGAAATAAAATATGGTTTATTTAAAAAGAAAATTGATTACGAAAACGAGCCTTAGAAAATTAGAGATGGTTAACTCTACCGTACTCTAATCGTTCTCGATTTAACAAATATATCTTAGGTACGAAAACATTTTGTTTATTTTTTTTAAATGACAAAGTGTTATTCTCCTTAATAGCCTAAGGTTTGTAGAACTCAAATTCTGAAATGGACATTAATGCAAATTTCACAATTGGGATACAAACAATTACATTACATCTTGTCTTATTAGGTTATTTTCATTTATTCCCAATAATTATTACATTGGTTTTTATTTATTTATTTTTTTCAAAAAATATTATTTTGGGTTTGAAATTAAAAAATAAAATTCTACTTTCATTAAAACAAGATTTAATAATCCACGTGATATCATTAAAAATAGATACCAACTCAGGAAGTAAGCAATAACAAGACGTGGATGTGATTGAGGTGACAATCTCCATCTACAAAATTGAATTCTTTTTGAGTTATTTTCTAAATATTTCTAAAAATAATAATAAATAAAAAAGAAAAAAAGAGTAAAACTATAGATGAATTAAATGAATTTACAACTAGTCCTTTTTCTTTTCTTTTTTTTTTTTTAATAAAAAAATCAAAATACATCACCTAGTTTGAGGAATGTTTCGATTGTATTTTAGATTTTAAAATGTTTTGTTTTAGTTCTTCAATTAAACAAATTATATAAGAAATCGACGTGAGTAATTGTTTGAATTTAAGACCGTAATTTTAAACTTTTAAACAATTAAAAATTGAGTAGTAAGTGATGCTACTTCATATAGTTCGTTATTTATAACTTCACTCACAAAATCAATTTTTCAAAGGTTATAGAACACTATTACAACTCCATATGAGATAACTTTGAATCCTACTTCAATATCTTCTATGTTTCACACATTCAGTCTCCATTTGACTTACGTATCGAACTGTGTGGTAAGCACCGCACTGATGTACATGTTTTCTTTTTAACAAGCCATATTCATCCAAATAAATTCATTATTGATATCACATACAAGTTAAATGCGATTTTTTGTCCAAATTTTGGCATCAACCAGATATACCTTTACAATTTCAAGCTATGCTTGAGCAAAATTTATAAATGCCCACTAATACTAACAAAAAAAATAAAATAAAATAAAAATCCTTTTTTTTTCTAACTTTGTATAGATGAAACCAAAATATAAAGACATGAAAATTTACATTTAAATTTAGGAAGAAAAGGAGAAAGGAGGGGACTAAGAAGTTGATGGCAAAATGGGGACAAAGAGACTCACCTGACTTTCACATGTCTTGGATAGTGAATTTATAACTTCGAAGAAGGAAGACGACCTACAATACAAAAAAAGAAAACATTGGTGTAATGTTATCACAGAACCTCTGATGAGTCAATATTTAACAAAGGGTCAAACTAAGTTAAAGATGGGGGAGAAAAATTACCTTTGGGTGTGCCTATAACCCTCTATTTATATTTGTGAGGATTAGGAAAGATAAACAGTTATGGAAAGATAAAGAGGATAAGATCAAGTCAATTCGTGCTAACAAGAGGACTTGATCCATGGCCTCTCAAAAGAAAATCCTTTAGGATGAGAAAAGGGTCATCTCGACCTCGACCTCAGAATTGAGGTGGGTAAATTGGGCTAAATGAATCAACTCTCCTCGTCTTCGGGGGGGGGGGGGGGGGTAGGGGGAAGATTGGACCATTTGGTCAAACTCGCCTTAGTTGAGGAGGGTAGGTACTGGGGCTGTTTGACCCAATTTGCCTCGACCTCTAAGGTCGAGGTGGACGAGTTGGCCTTTTGGCTCAACACCTCTTTTTTTCCTCTAGACCAATACTTTTATTTCACGGCTAAAATTAATGTTTCTCGCTAATCATGATGAAATTTAAGCATTCTAAAAAGATAATCATTAGATCTATGACATGCATTGCAACTAACCAAATAAATGGGTATTATGAGGTCTTACAACCAATTGCTTAAAATATACCATAGTACAAACTAAATAAAAATTAATTAAATTATAAGACATCCAAGTGGCAAGAATGTAATTAATGAACCATTGATGAGCCTTTCTTATTAAGTAAATGTATTGTGGTGTGGTATAATCCAAGCTTGTTTTCCCAATCTTTCCTGTTTGCTCATCTTCCCTAAAGGGAAATCACTTCATTACATTATTGTCAAACCAAAATTTTGTGGTCCTCTCAACATATAGATCATTTTCATGCTACTTTTTTTATTTGAGATTGCTAATGTTTGTATTAAATGATGATGGATTCATTGAAAAGTATAGTAGCAATTGAGCGTAGTCGATCTTTTTCGTTAATCAAGCAACTACTAAGACGTTTAGAATAGATGTCATTTTTAGTACCTTTCGTCATTTACAAATCATCTATAGTTCCTTTCATTGATTATGAGAATCTCATCAAAGTGACTTTGAATTAAATCACGATTCTCCTCTCAATTAATTTGGCGATGCGATAGATTTTTTCATTAAACACAATAAAACCCAAAAGTCTTAAATAATTGGTTGAAAGTAATTAATAAAAATTACTTCATTTTTTAACCGTTGTTTTTTTTAAACAACAAATATTTGGTAATGGTATCAATAAAAATAGATAATTGTATTATGACTTCAAAATAATGTTACACCATTACTAAAAAACTGGGATTTAACGACATTTAATAAATGTCACGAATAGTTTTTGTGACGCATATTTCACATGCTTGAAGCCCCTGTAAAGATAGGGTCATTAACGACACATTGGAAAAAATGTCGTTAAAATTGCTTATATGGCATTTGTTTAATGTAGATAATGAAATTATTGTGCATTTAGCAACTGTCACTGTTAACTAGACTTCGACACGACGTAATTGTCATCGTTGAGATTGGTTTGTTTATGTAACTTTTTTCTAATTGACGACATTTTTGTAGTGTCATTGATTAACATTTAGTAAACAATTAATTACTGTCTACCTATACTTTCCCATAACAGTTTTGTTGTGTTATACTTGGTTACATACCGACACTACTTTAGCATCATTACATTTCAGATCATAACATGATTTATACAATCATGTAGTTACTTAATTCTACGCTTTTGTCTTGTCAATAAAATCCAAATTTTGATTGTCAATGGACACGTTTACCCTGTCATTTCTCATACAGGTTAAAGAACAAAGTAGCCATATACATATGTATTGTGACATGTCTTCTATGCTCGACAGGATTCTTCTAAAACTTGTAAGAATGTATAGAAAATCAATGCTAATATATCTCTACTCATGCAAAATATTGAAGTGTGTAGCAATGTAAGTTTTTACCTATACAAATTAATTGATTCTCCAAACGACTAAAACTTAAGTTTGCATAAAACATGGAGGCCATAACCTACGACCACACTTTTTTAATAGATATTCATTATTAGATGGAGGCCGTAATTGTATCAACGATGCATCCATTTGCATCCATAACAAACATTAGCCTTATTTACCTAATTGAATCACACAATACAAAATAGTATACTCATTTCAACAACTTGATGCATTTCAGATAAAATAAAAACTCTTTTAAGCAAAAAACAGATTGTCGTAAACACAATAACACACACAACCATGCCACACAAATCGGGATTAAAACTATTTGTTTGGGTTTGGAAGAAGGGGGGTCACCTATTGCCAACTTTAATAGAACAAGACAAGATTCTCCAAGATATGGTCAACATAATATGGTAGACAAATCTAATAGTTATGAAAAAATAAATCTAATATTTCAGCAGCTCAAAAGACGTTTGTGTGGTTAGGAGGGTGTTGCATAACGACCCATTTCACAATACAAGATTGATCAACTTCTTAATTACATTCCGACATGATTTATCAAATACACAAACAACTAAGCAATTTATCAATAAAACTAATCTATGACTACCACTAACATTACGAAGAGAAGGAGAAAAAACTTTCAATTGGACATTGAATATGGAAATTCATGGAGTTCACCTGCTCACTATGAATGCTTGCTTGTCTTTGTTAAATTCCTTAATCTTTCTTTCTGTAAAACAAATGAGAGATTTTTAAAATTGATAATAAATAAATCCAAACCAATAAACTTGACAAACTAACACAACCAATGTAAAAGAGTTTGATTCAATTAGTTAACAATTCAAGTTCGTTGGAAGTTAACTTTTGGAACAAAAAGAGTAAGAGTTTTATGGGTTAGATATGACAAAAAAAAGCCGAAAAAAGTAGATAAAACTGACCTTGAGTAGTGATGAGCGTGCAAATATAGGCAAAAAACACGTATATTATAGTTGGGTGGAGAAACTTGACTCGAATTAAACAATGAAATGAACAAGTTAAAACACACAGTCAATTATAACCTTTCGAAAAATACCTAACTAATAATATGGTTTTTTTTTTTTTTTTTTATAGAAAAAACTTGTTTTTGTCTTTTAAAATCTCACTAAAAATTCAAGTGGGTTTTAAAAAAAATGAAAATTAAAGTATAAAAATTTAGGAGAAATAGTATAAATTTTAAAATAAAATCATTAAGTAACAATGACATTTGTGAGATTTGATCAAACCAAAATCATATAAAATCAAATTTGAAATTAATCCCAAAACATAAAAAAGACCACAATTTTAAAACCAGAAATAATAAGTTTAAAATCAACCCGAACCTTTAATCTCAATTTTGTTTATTCAAAAAATAAAATAAAATAATAATAAATAAATAAAAAAGAAAAGAAAAGAAAAACACACACATGTATATTATAACAAATGTATGTATGTATTATCAGATATGTATGTATGTATGTATGTATGTATTTTATGAAACACGCGGGAGAGATTCGTACTTTGGAGGCCGTAGCAGTACGGCGTCGTTTCATGCATGTCCTTATGGGAGAGAAAGTGTCTCGGGTGGGAATAAAATAAATATTAAAATAAAACAAAATAATAAAAAGTGTACTTCAACGATTTCTAAAAACAACACTCGAAATAACTCATTTTAGAAAATAATATATTGTAATTTTGTTATCAGAAATTGTGAACATAAGATACACTATTATATTTTCAAATTTACAACTAAACACAAATGTTGAATTTTGAATATGAATTTCAAAATTTTAAATTAGAACCAAACGTGTTTTCGAATACAACGAAGAATAAAAGTTTATTTTTGTTTTCCGTAAAATTCTTTATCTTTCAAAATAATTTTTGGATACAAACCAAATGGTGCCTTAAAATTTTGTCTAAAAAAATACCATTGAACTTAAAAAAAAGAAGTTAAATAAAACTACTATCACAATTAGTATATAAACTGAAACAAAACAATATTTAAATGATCACAATGTGAAACAAAACTACTAATTGTGAAAGTAGTTTTTAAAAAAAACTTTATTTTTAAGTTTAAGAGTATTTTTGAAACTTTTCAATAATTTAGATGTATTTTTTAAACAAAACTTTAACTGTTTCCATTCAAAACTAACAGAAAGAGTATTTTAAAATCACTTTTGAAAGTTTGACAGTATTTTAAAACTTTTAAAAGTTTATGAATATTTTTTACACAAAACACAAAGTAAAGGAACATATTTTTTTTTATAATTTAATTTTGAAAATACATGAACTAAAATAGAACAATTTATAAAGTATTTATATAAAATAAGAATAATATTAAAAAGAAATAATAAAGAAAAGGAAAAAAGAAATAGGAAAAGGGAACATAGAGGTGTGGTGTCGGTGATGAACGTTTTTAGATTCCAAAATATTTTTAACAGTTTTGTTTAAAAAATAATAATAATAATAATAATGGAAAAATAAATAAATAAATAAATAAATAAATAAAGTTTAGGTAAAGTAAAAGGACAAGAATATTGGTATCCTTCACTTCCTTCTTTCGCAAGCTTTGCCCATCTCCACGCGCTCTCTTGGAGACTCCCAATAATTTTCTTTTTCTTTTTAAATTATCACTCTAAATTATAAAACAAATATCTTCAAGTTCAAAAATATAATCGAACATCCTAAAATTTAAAAAATATCTCTTTAAAAATTTAAAAAATATCTTTACCATTAATTTTAGATGAAAATTATCGATATATTTGTTTTAAAAATATTAATAAATTTCAAGAGTTCTAAAATTTCTCTAAACTTTAAAAAGTTGAAATATATTTGTACCGATAGCACATGAACAAAAACTGTTAATATCTTGAAGCAAGAAAAAAAAAAAAACTTAACTTTCGAAGGTTGCATTGAGACTATTAACCTTAAACAAAATTAAAAATGCTCGTATCGTTGGTAAATATGTAATAAATTTTCAAATAAAAGTTTGTCTTATCGTTATCACACGTAATGACTAAACTCATTTCATTGTATTTTAAAATTAAAATAGTATCACACAACTTAGAATTTGAGTACCTATACTTTCAATATTATGCAATGCACCTAGAGTTTGAATCGATTAGAAAATTAAAGTTTATTTCTTTAATATAAGTCGAATGAACTTTGCGCTTCATGTTGAATTAGTCTCATATGTCGTCTGTTAACACCCCGATATATAATACTTGTGTCTTACATTTTTGTTTCTTGTAATTTGATTTATAGCATTAGAATATTTGAAACTTATGTGTGATAGCGATGCTAGTTGAGGACAGTTGTTCAATATATACCAATGTGCAATTTGCTTCTCATTCGCTAATAATGTCCTTAATGTCGAGTTTCTTTAGTGGTCGTGGATTTTGTCGAAATACCTTAAATTCACTAAAATCTTATTCTCCTAAACTTTATGATTATTTGTTCATCCATATTGAACCTTGTTTATATTTCTGATAGATACAATGAACAAAAATTGATCGATTCACTGTGAATGTTCTATCAAATAAACCCTTCAAACATGCTTTGTTTCATATATTTTGTTTTAGTATTTGCAAACTTCTCTCAATAAGGTACATCTAACTATAAGCAATAGGGTGCACTATGTATTTTGATTCATAGATATGGCAAATGAACTGAAAGATGTACCATTACGTCAAAAAAAAGTCGGTTGAAATTTTTTGTCCAACTTACAATGTCATTAATTTATGACATTTAAAAACTGTCGTAGATTACTAAATTCAGAAATTTGCGTTTTTTTTCTGTAAAAAACGAGTTTTTGTTTTTACATTTATGACAAAATTTTCTCCCTCCAACCCGAAATTTCATTACTTCACTGTGTCATTGAAATCCAAAATTATGGTAGTGAAACATCGTGATATATTAACACAAAACCATAAGAAAATTTCACCGATTTCAATAATCTACATATTTCAACCCGTTCACTAGTAGTTAACGTATGTGTGACATGTGACACGTGTCTAGGGTTTTTTTTTTTTTTTAACAAATTCTTGAAAAAACATGAAAAGCAAACTCTTTTACTCACAAATTCACTGCTTGCATATTATGAATGTGATATCATCAAAATTTATCAGCTTCCAATTATTATAATCCTTAAATAAAGTACAATAGCAAAATTATAATTCTTTTTCCAAGTTGAGTGAGATTAATTGATTTAACAAATTATATTCATCATGGCCTCTCACATATTGTGAACTTAAAATGATGATAAATAAAAATACCCTTAAGAAAATTACAATAAAATGATGCTAGAAATTATGATAATATACTATTCATTCACATTTGTGTAGTTTATTTGATAAAAAATATGTTAGCATCCTAAAAGTTTGATGGCTTCATTCTTCCATGCATGTTTTAAACTAAGGAACCAATTCAAAAAAAAAAAAAAAAAACGATAATAAGAAAAAAATCTTTTTTATTTCTAAATTTTGGATCTAGTTTTTATTTAGTTCTTAAGTTTTAAAAGGTAACACTCTCGGTTTTTAAGTTTTTCGTTTGATTTCAATTCAATCCCTACATTCAAAATGTTACAATTTTATCAATCGAGTTAAAACTCGAACCTCAAGAATGAATCGTAACGTTTTGAAATTTAGGGATTAAAAGATAATGGGCAAATGAGAGTGTCAAAATATAATGTACTTAGGGAATCAATTTTCAATTATTTTTAGTTATTTTAAAGATGATTCAAATTTTATTTAGGAGACCAATATTTGTTATGCAGTTAAATAAAACTAATCCTATAAGGAAGTAATTAAAATGGTCTAAGTGTGAGTAATTTTAAATTTCATTAATGGACCTTAGTAAATTTAATTGGTTAATCCGTGAATCAATCATCACAATATTTAGATTTAGGAGTATTTTCTTTTTATCTAGGCCCTTTTCGAGATCACCTTTTGTTTAACCTAATTACTAGTTTATAAATATTTCAAAACTAGTTAATCGAGTAAAACATTAAGATCCTTCATCAACAATCTTTACGGCGATCCTATTATGCTATTGCAAATACAATCAAATCCTATTATGCTAGTACAATTCTATTTTGTCTCTAAGGTAGAATTGACCCTCCAACGCCCTCCGATCGTCTCTAGCTCCAAAAGTTTCTAAACACTACTTTAACCTCTTCTCTTAACCTCCAAACCTCAAGGTTTCGATAACCTAATCGAAAGAAAAGTGCAAATTTTTGCATTTTTTTCATGCATTAGAAGTATTTTGCTTCTCGTAAGACTCTTCTTGAATTAAATTCCAAATTTCTTCTCAATTCCATCCACATGATCAGTTAGTACTACAAGATCATTATAAAAATGCATCAAAGAACACATTTACCTTGAAAAAACTAACAAGAACCTAAGCCAAATAAAACATTCTTACAACGTTGTTCCCTAAACTGAAATCAAATTCAAAATTTAAGAACTAAAAGAGTAACCTTCTAAAACTTGACGGGCAAATAAAAACGAAATCCGAAACCAGAGACAAATATATATATATTTCAAGAATATATTTTGGAAGAATATATTTTAGATGTGAGAAGTACTTAGTTGTGAGAGATAAAACTAAGGGCTGCTTTGGTTTTTGTCTTTAGTGAATGATAGACGGTGGTTTCACTTTCATGGTGTGAACGAAAGACATGTGAGGGTCTCACCATTGCATTTATCCATGTCGGTCGGTGTTGACTATTGACTTTTTTTTTTTAATGATGAATATTAAATATAAAATAATATTAAAAAAAAATCAAAACTGCTAAAAATATTTACAAATATACCATAATATTATAGTCTATTTCGATTACAATAAACTACTTGCAAATAGAAAGAAAATTTTTGTCATGTTTATAAATATTTTGATTTATTTTAATATATTTGAATTGTGTTACTGACAACTCGGGGTAGACTTGGTTCCCCAGTAACTTAGAAATGCACCACTGGTAAAATCAATAGAAAGATGAATGAATAATGATGAAAAAAGACCAGTAGAATTTGTTTCATCTTAATATAACATAATAAGATCATATTGGTAACATCTCAAGTCTGAAAGAGACTCGACAGAGACACATAACTTTTTTAGTATCAGTTGGACTTTCATCCCATTATATTGGTGTGGGGAAAGCCGCACTCGTCTCTCTGAGGGGGTCAAAGAATCCTTATACCATTTGAAAAGTTAATAGACTTGTAACATGTAATTTTGTACGATATGTTGAGAGTTTATGGTTTTTCAAGAGTGCAACTAAAATTGAATTAAGTTTCAAAAATATAAAAACTTATAAAAACAATATTTTAAGAAAAATTAAAAGAGTGAATATTACATATTAAAAAAGGAAAATAGAAGCAAACGTTTGAGATTGTTATCGATTTAAATCTAAATTAATAATTGAATCCATTTAAATCATCAACTTTCAAAAGTGTATTGACTTACCTTTCTCATCAAATTTAGTTTGAAAATCAAAATCATTATAAGTGATTCAATTTAAAATATTTAAATAACAGATTAATAAAATAGATGAATAGAATGGATGAATAGACGATTTTACAAAAAAAAACCTTAACTAAGAGTAATTTTTTTAACAAAATACGAAAGGTTGAAAGATCCGTTTAAATTTACCTATTATAAAAATTTAGAAATTTAATTGATAAAATTATAAACCTATATTTATTCAAAGAAAATGTAATAAAAGATTTAAATGGTTTCAATTACGAAAATTCAAAATTTAATTTTATGATTTAAATTGATATTTGTAAATAAGTTGACCAAGAAATCTTTTAAAATTGTTGAATAAATATTTATAGAAAAAGAAAAGAAAAATAGTTTGTAGTAATTTAATTTATACAAATTTAGAAAAGTTGTATAAAATTTTGTAGTGTGTGCAGACTCCAAAGTTGTGTGTACGATATTCTATAATTATGAATATATTAAATTGTTTATTAACCCTTACATCTTTAATATATTAAATTATTTTTTAAGAAATTATAGTTTGAAATTTGTACATGTGTTCTTGATTTGTGTGCTATATTCTATATAACCATAAAATAAAATATGTATTTTTTTAGGCAATAAATCCAAAACCCACTGTATTTTAAGGTTTATTAAAATTACTCGAACTTGTAAAAAAATGTAACTCACCAGACATAAACTATATACTATCGATTTAGGTTTGATATCTTTCTTCCGATAAATATAGAAAGAAAAATTGAAATGGTATAAATATTTAAAAAATACTCTATTACAATGGAACAAAACTAAAGTGCATGAGAGATCGATATTTAATTTTTGGTTAAAATACTTATACTTTACGGTTTGTTCAATTTTAGTATCTATACTTTAAACGTTCAATTTTAATCTATATATGCACTTTCAATAAATCTTAATGATGAGTAACCCTTTGAGAAATTGGATCTTACAACTTTGTCGACGAACAAAACATTTAAATCTCAAACTCAAAAACCCCAAATCAAGATCATCTCAATCCCTTGAATGACTGGATGACATATTACTTAGACGGTCAACAAAATCACGGATCAGATAAACTTTTGGGTCCTATCAATTCTAGATCTTCGTATCACTCTACAAGCAAGGTTGATCAAGTCAAGTTTTGAATTATTCTGAACAAACAACCACATTTTCACACTCCCTTATTTTAATATAAGTTACGTAACTTTACAGAGACCTTTTCCAAATGGTAACATCCTAACTTTATGACCATATTAAGCCGTTATCTAAATGTAACATAAAATCACTTTAAAATTATTTTACAACTGCAAATACAATTATTAACCATCATAAATCCAAAAAATTAGTATATGAATATATTTTAAAATTTGGAATGAAAATTTTAATGGAAACAATTAGTTATTCAAAAATCAATAATAAACTAGTTGTTTGAAACTAAATTTTACATTTATTAAAAGTATAAAAAATTAAAATTAGATATTTAAAGATGTAAAAGTTTAAACTTATAATAATAATTTATCAATTTGCATCCTTTATTATGTTTAATTTGGAAAAACTTTGTATAAACCTTGTAATTGTTTTCAATTAATTAAATTTCTAATCTTTCATAAACAAATCAATTTTAAATAATTATCAAGAATTTTCTTTTTGTATTTATTCTAACTAGTAAAGAAACACATGCAATTGCACGTGAAATCTTGTAGTTTCAATTAGTTTCTTTTGAATAGTAATATATGAACGTATGATAAATAAAATTAAAAGTTAGATAATGTAATAACTTTTTATTTTAATGTTTTCATATTATCGTTTTTGTTAAATCTTTTATCTAGTTTAAATTTAGAAGAAAAAAAATATTATAGCAACTAAATTATTGAATTATTACGTTAATATTCCACTATCATAATATGTATAATGCAATAATTTTTATTCTAACGTTTTTAAACTTGAAATGATGCATTGTTTCATCGTATTAAGTATTACTTTCATCAATTAAATCTTTTGTTTTTTTTCCAAAGTTTTCTCTAATATTTGGATCTCATTAATTAACTTTTCATTGTATAAATGTAACAAACTTCCACCTCGAACAAATGCATCTTATTTCGAATAGTCGCATTCCATCAATATCAAATGCATTGAGTCACCTAAGATTCAATTCAAAAAGTCACAACCACTCGACAAAGAATAATATAAGAATTTATAGAAAATAGAATAAAAGAAGCACGTAAAGATTACTCCTCTTAATATAATAGAGATTGTTCATTTTGTAGGACTGATATTCGAAGATGAACAGATTTTAGAAACAATCATTTTTTTTTTCTTAAAAAATGGATGCAATTAATTTAGGATTTTAATTAATAAAATTTTCACATTTTAATGATATAAATTGGCATTTTTTTCTTCAAAAAATTAAGCATAAAAATTGACATTTTTTTTCCCTAAAATCTGTGGCAGATAAAAATGAAAATATATAATGAGAAAAGACTGACAAAAAATTAATTTAAAAAAAATAAAATAATACAAAATTTTGAAGAAAATAATGTCAGAGAAATATTGCACATGAATATTTGTAATTTGCGTAAAATAAGCTCCAATTTTTTTTAAAATGATTTATTTGAATTTTTTTATCAGTGTCGGCGATAAAAAAAATGAAATAATTACACGTAGGCTATTATTTAAGAAAGGGAAATTTAATTTTTTTTAAAAAAAGGATAAGTAAAAATTTAATTAAAAAAGAAAAAAAGGAAGGTGTAGTCAATGTCACCGACAAAGCTTTGATTAAATCAACAATTTTGGCAATCCCTCCACATGGAACTCTATCTCTCCCATTTTTCCTTTATTTATTTATTAGTTAAAGTTAAATTACAATTTTCCTCCCATTTTTAAATTGTAAATTTGGGTTTTTGAATTTTTAAAGATCTTTTCGTTTAATATTTTTTATTTTTGAAAATCAAATCTGTTTTCTTTCTATTTTTTTTATTTGTATCTGTCTTAAGTACAATCGTAAAATTTTTGAACAAATTTTAAAAACAAAAACAACTTTTTAAAAACAATTTATTTTTTAGTTTTTCAAATTTTGGCTTGATTTTTTTTAAACAATTGGTAGAATGTAGATTACAAATAATGAAAGTTAAGGTGTAAGTGATATCTATAAGCTTGATTAAAAAAAAAAAAAAAATTACCAATAGACGTCTAAATTTTTACTATTGTTTTTTTCTTCCTGCCCGTTCAAGAGTTTTTATCACAAACGAGAATAATATAGTGGTAGTAGCGTTAAAAAAATAAAAATAAATAGATGTATCTTGTAAACTGTAATTGCCTTTGTCCCTGTCTGTCAGTAACTGAATTATTTAGGTTTCGTTTGATAACCATTTTAATTTTTGTTTTTTTTTTCTGTTTCTATTTCTTTTATTGAAAACAAAAACCACATAGGTTTGATAACTAATTTTGTTTTCTATGTTTTAAAAAGAAATTGTACTTATTTTTAAAAGATTCTTTTTTCCATTTTCAATTTTCCTTAACAAGTTTCTTGTTTAAAAAACCAAAAAGTGATTTGGTTACCAAACACATCTGATTTTTAAAAATTAATTTTCAAACACAAAAAAACAGAAAACAAATGAGTTACAAAACATGTCCTGAGTGATCTGATTATTAATATCGGTCAATAATTCAATTTGTAATTTATTAGAGTTTGTTTCAGTCCGTTGAGCTAGTTGTAACCTATAAATATCTCTTGTAATCTCCTCTTAATTAATGAGAAAAAAAAATCATTTTTCACAATTTGTGAAAGATTATCACACTGGTTACATTTGAGTGTTTGGTCTTTTCTTCTTCGCGTTTGACCAATTGCATGATAGGGGTGGTAAAAATAGCATGAAAGCCTTGGAACTCTTAATGTCATAAGTTGCAAGATTGGAGAGAGGTTAGGGGTAAGCGTGATAGATCAAAGAATCGAGTAGATTGACCAAAACCCAGATCGAATCGAAGGTTGTCGGTTGGAGACGATGAGGGGCTTGGTAGGCGTTGATTTGAGAAAAATCCAAACAATTTTTATTTTTATTTTTTTAAAAAAACAAAACGACAAAAATAACGATTGGTATGTATTTCTCAACAATCGATGTCGATTTGAACACTTACTAAATCAATCATAGTCGGTTTGGTGACAATTTGATCAAAAATCGACTCCGATCACTAGAAAAAGGGAATACATTTCACCTAAGACATTCACAAATTTACTTGGAATTGAGTATATGTCCTTGGCATGTTAAGGACACCCACCCTATAATTTTAGGGGCAAGGTTTTGACAACAACAACCCTAGAAAACAACATTATTAGTATTAAAAAGGGAAAGGCTGACTCAATTATGTAAGAAAATTTACTCAAATGTCTCATTCTCTGCCCTCAAAAAGTCAACAAAAATAGTACAAAAATTTCTCAAATTGGAGGGTTTGGTTTTGTTGATTTGTAAATTAAAATCTTCATATTTTCATCACATACAATTGATATTTCAACCTTTTTTTTTAATCTTATTTTGACTTTTTGCAATGAAAGTATTAAAATTATATTTCAATTGTTTAGTTATTAATATTAAAATAAGTAAGGCAATAATACTTTGTTTCATAAATTATTAAGAAAAAAATATTCTATAAATTTAGCTTGAATTTCTATTAATTGAAACCATAGTTCCATTATCATCAACTTAAGTAATACAAGTCAGATGTGAAAAAGTTTATTAAATTCAATTCTATATCCAATTAATTCTAAGTGACTTTCTTGACAATAGGACAACATGCATGACTAAAAACACAAAGACTAAAGTTTTTTGGTACCTATTAGCACCTTTATGAATAAATTTTGAAAACACATTTACATATTACATTTTTTTTTTGCATGAAAATTATTATTATTTAACAAATTTTGGTAAAAATAAACTTCGAGAAACTAAATTTAAGTTTGATTAAAAATACAAAAACTAAAATTTGACGATCGAATTGAACAAACTTTAAAGTACAAGAACAAAATAGGTATTATTAACAAAAATTGAACAAACTTCATGTTCCCTACTTAGATATATGAATAAGTGTACTTTTTTGAATAAATGTGATTGTGACAAGTGATAATCAAATTAAGGAGATAGAAACCCACAAAAACCTAGAAAAATACATATATATTTCGTATATATAGAAACAATTTATTTCAAATTATAATTACATTTAAATTATGGGTGATTATTTCATTCCTTATCGTAATCATTCATGAAAACTAGGTTTCTCACTTTATTGTATAGCTTTCATTTTAATATTTTGTATTTAAAGAAGGTTGTTTGTACTCTACATATATTTTCCAAAAGATATTAAAAAAAAAAAACTATTTATATATTTTTATTAAATTATGAATTTAGTTTTTAAATTTTTGAAGTTTGATTATATTTAATGAGTTTTTAAATTTTGTACAAATGTTTAATAAGTTTACCCACTTTTTTTTTTGTGTGTTTAATAGATCAAAATTTCAATTTTACGATTAATGAATAAAACAAAAAGTATAGAATATACACAAATTTTAAAAATTAAGGACTAAACTTGTAATTCAACCAACGGTCCAACACCTATAGACAATTTTAAATTATTAATTTAATTAATAGTTAAAAGAAAACGTGTCGTTTTTTGTTTTTGACAATTTGTGTGAAATGATAAATTTGGATGCCTAGGGCTACTACTTTGGCATTAGATGATGCAATTATGTACATTGAACACTAGAAATGAATGTATTAGATGAAAATTTTTAATGTTGGATAAAGTAGATGGAAATTTTTATTTATAAAAATAGAGGCAACAATTTTTAGCACTCTATTTAACACACTGGACCAAATATTATTTTTTAAACTATTTTATTTAATTACTTAGAATAATTTTAAAAACTATAAAATAGTATGGAGATTTACCCCCTTTTTTTTTTAAGAATAAAAAACTTATTCAACCTAATTATTAGTTAGTGGCCATCTTTACGACATATTTTCACGTTTATATGAGTTAGAATCAACATTTCTATTATATTGAAATATCCACGGTAATAGAAAAAGTATCACTGATGCCAATATAGTTTATAATAAACATTATTAAATTGTTTTAAAAACATGTTCTTTAGAAAAAGTAGTGTAAATTTTATTTGCCAATTAATAATTTTTTATTTTTACAGTATTTTAAAAAATACTCAAGATTTGATATTTTATCAGTGACATTTTATAAAATTAAGATCTTAATTTTTTTTTTTATAAACATTGATATTTTGAACTTTGGTTACCACTCACAAAAAATACATTCTAAAGTTTTACATAATTCTTAAAAATGATCTATTTTTTTTGAAATAGTAGAAAATGAAATACACTTTTGACATTTTTTTCTTTGTTTCGATAGATATCCAATAATATTATTTACGTTGTAAATATTAGGGTGTATTTTAGTCGTTTACATGAAGTTGAGCAATATTTTAAAATTTAAATGCATGTGATACTTGTGTGGATCCATTCATGTGTGCACTAAGAGGACGTTTGATATGCAAGTTCAAAATCAAATGTCTAAAAATTAAATGTCCGTAGGTTTTTCTGATGAGATTTTGATACCTCAGAATTATAAGTGATTGTGTTTGGGTGCAAAGTTTAGAAATCTGAGTTTTTGATGCCTGTGTTTGAGGTGCTGGTTTTGAATTATTGGGTTTTGCTAGTTTGTTTATTTATTATTTTTTTTTTTTTGTGAATTGTACATTCTAAATCTTATAATATATTAATTTTTTGATTGAATATTTTTCATTTTTTGTACTACTAATTCGATTTCTTTACTCTATTGATTTTCATCACAATCATGTAAAAACAAGAAATTTTAACATTCAATAACAATAGAAGAATGGGAAAATGTATTTTAAAAAACACTATTGCGATTAAATCAAAGACATATTTGGAATGACTTTGAAAAAAAAATGTATTTCAAAAATGTATTTTTATTATTTTTTTCAAAGTTGGCGATGGTCGACGGGGTTGGTGGCCTAAAGTTCGTCGACAGAGTTGCCAAAACTGGCACCCAATGGTTAGCCAACAATGGTCACTTGGGGTAGTGTTCGGAGTTAGCCGACGAATTTTCTAGATTGAAGACGATCAACAATGACTTCCAAAGTTATAGGTTACCAACGATCAAGACAATCGATCATCGTCGATCAAGACGATCGATAATCGACAGTCAAGATGATCCAAAGCCGATGATCAAGATGATCTAGAGCTGACGGTCAAGACGATCGATCGTTGTGACTGTCAATCAATCACGGTCGGTCATCAATGGTTGACTGTGAAGTCAGTCAATGTTTGTTGTCAACGGTCTTCAATAATCATTGATAAAAGGTTGAAGTGAAATTTATTCTAAAACTTATGAAATTCAATAAATAATAAAAAAAAACATATTCTAAATCCATGAATTTGGTTTCTTAATCTCAGAAATTTTATTTCAAGTATCCAAACATGAGTTTTGCTTCAAATGTTGAACCTCTTAATTTCAAATCTATGAGCCAAACACCTCATAATTATCGAAATAAGTGAGCGATCACTAACCCTAGTCCTAAAAGATTTACAATTTCTATAATAATAATGATAATAATTTTATATTTTCCAGAGAATTAAGATTGGGGAACAGATTTCTAGAATGGGAGAAAAAGGTTTGGGAGAAATCTGTTTGGACAGGCTTCATTATCACTAGTAATGTTGTCCCCAAATTTATTATTCGAATTGAAATCTTTCCTAAATAACCAAATAAACATATGTCATATCCTAAAAATAAAAAATTAACAAGGTGAAATATGACTATATTCTTTAATTATTTTAAATGGTGCAACTTTTTTGATACTAATTTGAATTAATAATCTTATACTTACGACGACGAAAGAAGAGTCACCCTATTTCAAAATCATATATATATAATTTATAAGAAAGTAAGGTTAATTTAGTGGTAATTGACAATAAAAAAGGAAAGAGAGTAATAAACACTTATTTTCTAGGAAAATTCTACCCACATTATATGAAGATGTCGAATACGAAGGATATACGCATATCTTCTTTCTACTAATATGGACACTTTTTGTGATGACAGGAGTAAGTGAAGTAACTAAGATCATTGGTCTTGAATTAATGATCAGAGTTCTCCTTAAAATGTTGGAAAAGGTGGTAGCCATTACGTGACAATTTTGGGAGGGCAGAAACAAATTGTTATTATAGAGTGTCAGCAAATTTTGAATCCATTAGTTTTTCAATTGAAAAGCATTTTTTAAGAGGGCAAAAGTTATGGGTATGGATTCAAGTGGCAAAAATGCGGCAGAGATTCAGTTTTTCCCTTGACCTCCTTATTTTGTTGGTTGACACCCTCTTTTGACAAACATCTCGAAGTTGAACAATAACGCTCCTTGGAGCTATGTCAACTTGACCAGTGGGTTGGAGGGGGTGCTTTGGGATAAATTGAGTCTTATTCACCTTGTTGGGTTAAAATTCTTTCCAAGATGTAATGAGGTAAAAAAACCTTGAAGCAAGAGCTACTTAGGATACTCTTCATGGTATTACTTTTTTCTTACATTGAGCATGTCACGATTGAGTCTGACAGTCTAGAGGTCGTCAAACTATTAAATGACGCTTTTGTGAATCTTACTAGGGCCCCTCTTTTCATTGATGAGATGAAGTCTTCTGTGTCCAATTTGGCCAATGTCTCATTTTTCCATGTACAACATTGTCACAATGTTCTGCGCAAACTCGGGACTAAGAAGAGGAGAACAAGTTTCTTCTCTTTTCCAAAAAACTTACCATAAAGCATAAGTGTTTTGTTCGGCTCTTGATCTCTTGATGCAATTTAGTAGGTGTTTGTTGCTTGTTCCTAAAAATAAAAAAGAACTAATAAATGACTTGCACTTCTATTGAGGTTGGAATTTTGATCCACCATTCCCACTGTTCACATATACACACCACACATTTTATCTAATCAAACGACAACTTAAAAGGAAAAAAAAAACAAGAAAATAATAAGTAGCCACTGAATTCAGAAAGTATAATTGAAATTTCAAAACAGTAAAAAGAAAAGAAAAAGAAATAGTTTTAAATAAACCGATAAGCATATTTGGACAACAGTGCGGTGGCATGTTGTGATTGGCCTCAAGTTGATAAAAGGAAGGCCAGTTGTGTAGCGGAAAAAAGTTTTATCGTCTTTTTTCCTCTTTTTAGGAAATGTGAAATAAATAAATAAATAAAGTTAATAAACAGATAATTGTTGCATTTTCTTCTTTTCCCATAACGCGTATGAATCAATCTTTCATGCAACTGTCCAAGGCAGGTGCCAATCATGGAAATCAAAGATATTAAAAGTCAAAATAAATACGGAAAAAACGGGGAAAATATAATAATCAGAACCAAAATTCAATCGATAAAAAAAGTCTGAATGTTATTATGCTTATTCTACCTTTGAGCTTTCAGTTCTGAAGGGTTTATTTTTAATTTCAAATGTGCAAAATTGTTATATTTTCTTTTATTTAGGTTAGATCTTAATATTTTGATTCACATAAAAAAATTATTTTAACTCCATTTTTTCTTATTGAATTACTATTTTACTTCAACCACCGAAGGATCGTTAAACTGTCTTCAATTAATTTTTTGTTAATCATTTAATATTTTGAAATAAATAACTTATCAAAGAAACATACACCAATCAAACAATCAATAATACATATCAAACTAACAAATGATTCCTTAAAAAGAATTAAATGCCAATAGTTTAACAAAAATATCTATAAAAAATCCAAAATTAATATAAAAAATTTAAATAATAAATTTATCCCTTAAAATTTAAAGGTTTTTTTTTTTTTACTTTGTCAACTAAAATTTTGAAAGTGTTTAATAAATCTCTAAAATCATATTTTGTAACCATTTTGTTTTTTCATTTTAATTTTTAAAATTAAATATATTTTCTCTCATAATTCTTATAATAATTTGCATCAATTTTAAATACCAAAATTGAGAGGTAAATTTAATAACAAACTAGTTTCAAGTTTATTTTTTAAAAAAGTTTTTAAAATTTAGCTTGTTTTTTCAAATATTAGAAAAATAATTGTAGATAACAAATCAAGAAATTTAGAAATAAAGTATCTATAAATTTCTTTTTTAAGAAAATTAAAATTAAATGGTTATGAAAGTAGATCTAAACTTTAAATTTTGTATCTAGTAAATCCCTAATCCCTATTGAATTCAATCTTTTTTAAAAATTAATTTATTTATTAGATTAGCATTTAAATTTTATGTCAACAAGATTCTAAAATTTCAATTTAGTGTCCACTAAATCCGTAAATTTTTAAAAATATTAAAAACAACATTTGTAATTTTAAAAGAGATATTTAAATATAGAGAAATGGGTTAAACTATTTATAAGTTATAGTAAAAAAGAACTTTAGAGTGATAAAAACTAATACAAGTTATAGCAAAAAAAGATTTTAGAGTGATAGAAACTGATATAAATATCATTAATAGAGGTTAATAGGAATCTATTGGTATCTATTATTAATGCTATTGGCTATACTTGTGCAAATAATTTGGCATTTTTACTAATGCGTGAAAAATTCTCAATTTAAAAGTTTGAAATACGAAAAGTTCCCAACTTAAGCAATAAATATTAATTGAAATAAAAACAATTGAATGTAGGTAAAGGAGGAAGGTGTCCTGTCCTTTAATTCAACACACTTCTGAGCGCTCTTCTCACACATAAATAACAATGAAAATTAATGGGAAAAATAAAAATAAAGTGAAATGAAATGGAAAATAGTAACCCAGAGAAACATGGGGGAGAAGTGGCAGTTGAGAGGAAGAAAAGGGAAGGGACGAGGAAGTGGGGACACAAACAGAAGGCCGGCAACAAGCTGACTTATTTAAACCTTCATCTTCATGAAGCTCAACAAAACACACTCTCTCTCTCTCTCTCTCTTGGGACACTGAAACCAGAGAGAGATTTTGAGATAGATAGACCCCAATCTCAATTTTACTTCATTCATTCCCCAGTCTCTAAATCTTTTGGTGGTGGGGATTGGAATACAAATTACAAACACACACACAAACTCAAGGTAAAAACTCTCTATCTAACTCTCTGGACTTTGTAGTCTATTCTGTTCTAGATACTTTCGTTTCATTTCTTTCTTGAAATGGCTTTCCATTCTATTTTTCTTCTTCTTTATTTTTCTTCCACAAACAGATCTCACTCTATGGACGCTTCGCCATTCTTTTCTCTTCTTTTACTATTATTAGATTCTGATGTGTCTTCATTTTTTACCATTTTTCTTTCTTTTCAACTCACTTCTGTCTTCCTTTTTAACATTTTCGATCCATTGTTGGAGGAAATTATTACAGATGTTTTTTCCCTCGTCCATGTTTTCTTCCTTTGCTCCATTTCAGCAAATACTTGGCTCATTTTGCTTCACACCCTCTACTTCTTTAACAATAAAAGAAACTTATCATCTTCATTTTCACATTGGTGAATCAGAGGAGGGAAACATTTCATTATCAAAACGGTGATTGTTGCATTTAATTTGGGTTTTAATTTCTCTCATTGATACTTGGATTCAAGGGGTGGGTTTTCCTTTTTTTCTTTTTGTTCACTGTGTTTGTTTGTGTGTTTGGAGGGGCCCAACATCATGTGTGAAAATTCCAATCAATGGGGGCAAAGGAAAGTGGAAATTGTCGGTTGTTGTTGTCGGATGTTAAATTTTACAGCTGCACTTCATATGCTTTCATATTCATCATTTGACAATTTGATCTCCACCTAGCTTTTTTATTTTCTACTCCTTTATCTGAATTCTTCATCTTTTTTTCTTTTTCCCTAAATGTCTTAACTCAAATCTGAAGATTTTATTTCAAGATCAAATTAATTGGATCTGTTGTTTTCCCATCTAACCAGATTGTAGCTTGTAGGGTAGGTTTTGTTTTCTGTTGTAGATTCAATAGATTTGTTACAAGCTTCCGTTTTCAATTCACATTTTTGTGTTTCAGACCTATAATCAATAGATGCAAACATTCATACATAAGAAATAATGAAAATGCATTATATGGACTGGACTGTGACTAATAATCTGTCCCCCTTAGATTCCTTTTGCAGATTTTTGATAGGCAATCATGAAGTATAAAGATGGGAAGCCAGGATATAACCCAGATAAGAATGCAAGAGTTCTTCCTATGACAATTCTGTTGTTTGTGTTATGTGGATTCTCGTTCTATCTGGGTGGAATCTTTTGTTCTGAGAAAGAAGGAGTCAATGTCAACACATCCATGGATGTCGGAGACTCCATTGCGTCACCGAGGGATACAGCCGTTTCCCCTCTTCAACTTAAACCGGTTACCTTCCAGGAATGCAGCAGTGATTACCAAGATTACACTCCTTGCACAGATCCAAGGGTATTTCCTGTTTAGATTTTCTTAGTTAAGAGTATCTCATTGTGTAAATCTACATATCTAATTTTCATTTTTTGAGCGTAGAAATGGAAGAAGTATGGTTTGCATCGGCTTACTTTCATGGAACGACATTGCCCGCCCGTGTTCGAAAGAAAGGAATGCTTAATTCCACCACCAGATGGGTATAAACCACCAATTAGATGGCCAAAAAGCAAGGACGAGTGTTGGTACAGGTAATATATCGTTTCATGTTCTTTTCTTTTGCAAAGAACCTCCTCTTCACACATACGGATTTCAAACTTTCATCTGTTCCAATGACTTTAGGAACGTGCCATATGATTGGATCAATAAGCAGAAATCTAATCAAAATTGGCTAAGGAAAGAAGGTGAAAAGTTCCTTTTTCCTGGTGGAGGAACTATGTTTCCTCATGGCGTTAGCGCATACGTTGATCTGATGACAGATCTAATTCCAGAAATGAAGGATGGAACTGTTCGAACAGCCATTGATACTGGGTGTGGGGTGAGTCCTACTTTGAATTAATTCTTGTGTTTTCTACAACAAACTATGCTAGTCACTAAGCCTCGTAATGCGATCTTTGCATTTTGAGAAAATTTTCGTTGTTTACTTCGAACAATTCCTAACTTTTCATAGTCACTTGATGGGATCATATTCTAAATTATATTGACGCACAAAAAAAGATTTTGATCAGTTCGATGAATCACATTCCAGGTTGCAAGCTGGGGAGGAGATTTGCTAGACCGTGGAATTTTAACGGTTTCTCTTGCACCAAGAGATAACCATGAAGCTCAAGTCCAATTTGCATTGGAACGTGGAATTCCAGCAATTCTTGGCATCATTTCCACACAACGCCTTCCTTTCCCATCAAGCTCCTTTGATATGGCTCACTGCTCAAGATGCCTTATCCCTTGGACAGAATTTGGTAAATATCTATTTTTCAAAGATTAGATCATGTTAATTTCTTTTAAGAACGAATGTGTTCTGTACTCAATTGAGTTAGTTACTTGATTGTTTGTTGTGTTTTTAGTTTATGTTTATGTTTTTTGTTTTGCTAAGATTTGTGATCATCATTCTTTTTTTCTTTTTTCAGGTGGAATATACATGCTAGAAATCAACCGAATCCTCCGTCCTGGGGGTTTCTGGGTTCTATCTGGTCCCCCTGTCAACTATGAAAATCGTTGGCGAGGATGGAATACGACTGTGGAAGAACAAAGATCAGACTATGAAAAGTTGCAAGAACTCCTAACTTCAATGTGCTTCACTCTTTACAACAAAAAGGATGATATTGCTGTTTGGCAGAAATCTTCTGATCCAAATTGCTTCAACAAGATCGCTGTTGATGCTTACCCGCCTAAGTGCGACGACAGCCTTGAACCAGATTCGGCATGGTACAGTCCATTGCGCAGTTGTGTCGTTGCTCCCAACCCAAAACTGAAGAGGACAAGTTTGATGGCCGTCCCTAAATGGCCAGATCGTTTGCACACCTCACCGGAACGTGTTTCAGATGTTTATGGTGGGAGTACTGGCACTTTCAAGCACGATGATAGCAAATGGAAGGTCCGAGCAAAACACTACAAGAAATTGCTTCCTGCAATTGGGACTGAAAAGATCAGAAATGTTATGGACATGAATACAGTTTATGGAGGTTTTGCTGCAGCCATTATTGATGATCCTTTGTGGGTTATGAATGTGGTTTCTTCCTACGCTGCTAATACTCTTCCTGTGGTCTATGATCGTGGCCTTATTGGAACTTACCATGACTGGTAAAATAAAAAAACCGTTTCTTCTTTTCCTTTATTACTTTTTTGGTTGGTCTTCATAAACATACACGTGTGGAGGAACTTTTGGTTAACTCGCATTGGTTAATTTGGCAGGTGTGAAGCATTTTCAACATATCCTCGAACTTATGATTTGCTCCATCTTGATGGGCTTTTCACCGCAGAAGGCCATAGGTAATCAAGGATGATGTGCTATGAAAGTTTTTTTGTTTTTTATTTTTTTATTTTTTATTTTTAAGTAAATGGATGATTGGGAAACCATTAAAAGGAGTTTCTTCTGACCATTCTGTATTCCTTGCAGATGTGAGATGAAGTATGTGCTTTTGGAGATGGATCGAATCCTACGTCCAAATGGGTATGTGATAATTCGAGAGTCAAGCTACTATGCAGATGCAGTAGCCTCAATGGCTAAAGGGATGAGATGGGGATGTCGTAAGGAAGAAACCGAATACAGTACCGAAAAAGAGAAGATATTGATTTGCCAGAAGAAGCTTTGGTATTCTTCTAACCGGAAATCAAGATGACAGACAGGAAAAGGAAGCTGGCCAGCCAAATCCAGGTACTTATACTTTCAGAATCAAAGAGAAGCAAGTTCGATAGAAGCACAACGAGATTAGTTTACTTTTACAAAATACTGGGGAAACTACGATATTTCTCCTCGAATATCTTCGACGATTAAAGAATCGGGTGTTAAATAATGTGGTTATATTTATTTTATAGGGCCTCTTTCACATAGATATATTCTTTTGTAAGGGAGCAAATTGTATGTCAAATTTTCAACTTTTTTTTCTCTATCTTTTTCTGTTCAATACTACTTTTTGTCGTCTACATTGAAGTAATTGATGGGTTGTTGAGATATCAAAGTATGGGCCAGAAGGTCTCAAACCACAAGTCCCATTCTTGTGATTTGTCTTTTGATTTTCGTTTTGTTTATAATTTTGTCACTCTGAAGAGCAAAAGAGAACTAAATAGATTCAATACGAACCATCTAATATCTCTTGATATCTGGACATTTCAATCAGACTTCAAGCTTTACAATCCAAAAAAGGAGGAGAAAAAAAATCAAACTAGTTGGTTTAATTTTGGTCGGGTAAAGTACATCCGGAAGAGCAGCACCAATATGCTCATACCCATAATTTTATTTAACATCAGTGAAGAGACAAGTGGTAGGATGGTAGTGAAAAAGGGAGAGAAGGAAGCTGGAAGAAGACAAATTTTTCTTCTACGTAGGTCATTGCAGCTAAATATTCAGCTCAAGTGTTAAGGCTATGAACAGTAGTAAATGCTGTTTGTCATTCATGAGCTGGGAAATAATTATCTAGAAAACCAAATCACGTGACCAATGCCCCACGACAACTCAATCATTTTCAACTCCTTTGGAACTAAACTAGAAAATGCCATATTGTCAGCGCTAGTTACGGAAGAAAGGGAATTTTTGTGGACGAAACAAGATAAGAAGGCAAGCAGATGAGATGGATTTAATCCCCTACCCCCCAAAGGGAGAAGAAAAAACGAAAAAAAGAAAGAAAAAAAAACCCAATTTTCGACCGATTAATTCAAATATCAGAAATGAAGGATATATCTATATATCCAAGGCAGGCGCTAATGTAAGAAGTTCATACGCTTTCATTAGTTCTATCAATACTCTACTGGCATCAGTTTTGTAAATAAGAAATTGAAGCCATTTTAAAGAATTTTATTTTGGAAATGAGGGACAGTAGGATTTGTACATGATTAACGTTGACAAAATTTATGTGCCAATTGAATGAAAACTATATTAAATGATTTAGTTCTGCATCCATTTGCATACTAGCTTTGATGGTATAAATCTTCAAGTTATAAAAAACAGACATTTGATAGGGTAATACTTGTGAGTATCCGATTCAAAAATGAATATTGCTAGATATTTGACTTGAATATTACATCTGGTTAGAGTGCAGTAAACTTACTTGAGTACAGATATTCTTGAGAACCACATAATGTCATGTACAGTTATTGCTCTGAAAGATTAAAGCGGAAGGGGGGAAAAAGAGAGGTTAGTTGCACTAATAAGAGAAGATGGATATTAGTAGTTTTTATTTGACTAAAAACTGTAACAAGCATTATAGAATTCTTGGATTTAAAGACTCTGTTCAATCCCTTGGCTAATGCTGCCATGTAATTTTAAGACACGTATTTCCTTCCGAACAAAAAGTACTTCAAAGACATCAGGATCATAGATTTATATCGGTTAATTTTTATAACCTTAAATTTTAACTGGTGAACAGCGAAGGAATGAGGAAACGAACCATCTTCATTTGTCATTTAGTGCCTGTTCATATTTCGTGATGTTGCAGTTCTAAACATCGTGTACATTATTAGATTAATGGACTCAGTACTCACCAAGTCGCCAAAAAGCTGCTATCAATTGATAGTGAGGTTAGGTGGAGGGGATCCCAAAATGGCTACGAAGAGCATCAATTGATCTCTCAAACGACTGTGAAAGTTCAGTTATGGATGTTTTGCAAGCTGCTAATGAGAAAGTGTCACAACCAAGGTTTCATATTTCATATAATACCTTCAAAACTGAAACAATGTAAATAAGTAAATCACGGCAACTTCATTTCATTCTGAACACATGGTGTTTAAAAGCATTCTAAAAATATGTTGGACATTGCTTATGAAGATTCAAGAAAAAGGATTTCAGAACCTTCTAATTATCCGAATCTACGATTTTAATGAATTTTGTTTTATAAAAATAGTGTTCCAACTTATACTTCTAAGTAGCAGTTGACAAGGGTTTTAAATATAAAACAATAAACGTTCCATGTATCTATTCTAAAATAAACTCTAAAATTGAATCATACAAAAGGTTCTAGTAACAAAGCAAACACTAAAAATAATATATCTGCCACCATTTCGTAAATCAACATCGATATGGCGATATCTCATAAATACCTATGAAATTCATTAAAAATCTCAAACTTGTATGTGCAGTGAATTTAAACGGTTTTTCATATAAATTATTTTAATGGTAGGAATATTTGTTGCTATTTGATATATTATCAGTGTATCCATAAACATATCCGTTTGATATCGATGTCACATTGATGCAAACAACAAATCCTGAAAAGCCATGCAGAACCAGTACAATATACAATTTTCAGAAGAACACCTACACTGATTAATATTATCTTGGAGCAATTCGTAGTTAACCAATGCCATTGCAAGATTGACTAACCTCGAGATGCACTCTCTTGTTCATGTGCCAAAAACTCTTCATATGAAACCTAATTATAGACAATGAAACCGAATAAGATTTTTTGGGGAAAAAATTTAATAATAATAATCATGTAAACATTTTTGCAAGTTCGATTTCTCATTGAGGCACCTTCATAGCTTCCTGACTTTCATGAATTCTTTGAGACATCTTCTTATACTCCTTCTCTGCTTCATCCATCATCTTTTGGCAGGTTTGACTTTGAATCTGTTAAATAATTGACATGAGATTCCAAGATCATTTTCTTATTCATCAAATCGAGAACATAAAGAAACCAAGAAAATGCTTCTATCTAAGATAAATTTCAGTAATAGCGACGAGTACTTAATCTTATATCCTAGCTTGTCCATACGAAGTCGATCAGTACACAGACAAACCTGTCATATGTTTATAAAGATCAATCGAAACTCTTCTTGTTGAGCTACTTTCATAGATAATCTAAGCCTTAAGTTTTCCACATGTGCTCTAAATTATATTAATTAAATTCATGGAAACTATCAATTCGTGTAGTTTTTCATTTAATTTCAAGTTTTAAACTAAAATCGTGAATGCAAATTTCCGGTGATTTGTTAACTAATTTCAAATGGACTGAGCTAAACTAACTCCCTCTGATCAAGCTCATGCTCATTGAACAGAGAGAGATCTCGAGTTAGGGATTATAATCAGCGGAAATTGCAAAGAAAAATAAAGAAGAGAGAGATACATGAAGCAACTCGCATTGATCGTGAAAATCATAAAAACAGAGAGATGGACACCTTAAATCGCTTCTGGAGGCGTGAGTTTGAGGAATCGAGGTCTTTGACAATTTGAGAGTGAGAATGATCAATGTGGCGCTTGAGATCGAGGAGTTGTGAAGACGCAAAATCCTTGAGATCCGATATAGAACTCAAACTCGAAGCATTTCGAGAAGACGAGTTGAAGAGGCCAGCGGGAACTTTGTTCTTCGCAATGTTGGTGTTCTCTGGTGAAGAAAATTTGCATCCATTGCTGTTCATTTTTCTGTTGAAGATCGCTGACTTTGGAGTATCGGTGGCCGGAGGAGGCGTTAACGGCGGCGTTTCCAGAAGCTCCGCTGCTGAGGACCGGCGAGTTCCACCCCTTCTCTTCCCCATCTTCTTCGCTCAATTTCAGTCCGTGCGCTCAAAATCGTTAATGGCTAAGTTTGCGGGAATATTTATACCAAATCGTTTGCATTTCCCGCGCTTTTCTTTATTTTATTATTAATAATAATAATATTTTAAGATTGCCTAAATTATGCCAAATATCTCTAAAATTGGAGAACCCAAATCCACAATAATCTGAATCTAATAAAAATTGATTATTGGTTATTGGTCGACCTCAAAATTGAGTAAATTGAACTGGTTTTCACGGTTTCACCCCTGCTTGTACCAACCCTTCGTACGTCGTCGATTTCACCTTATAAACATTTTAAGCTTAAAAACACAACTTTCACGTGTAAATTTGTTTATCTTATTATCTGTCTATCAATGTTTTAAAAGTCAAAGAATATTTTGAAAACTAAACCAAAAACTAATTATAAAAATCATAATTTTTTCCTCAAAATTGAAATACGAATTCAAATTTTGCTTAAAAAATAATTATTTAAAATTTAAGAGAAAGTAAACATGAGTTTCAAAAACATAAAACTAAAAACAAAAAATCATCGTTAATATCAAACGTAGGAATAAAAAGTAGATATTAATCAAAGCTTAAAATTCACCACAAATAAATAATATTTGGTTATTTAAATTTTTGAAAAAAAATAACTTATAACCTCCAAATTTGTAGGTCTATCAATCACTACTACCTACATAAAGAGGTTTACATGACTTTAAAAATGTTATTATCACTTTTCGTGACTCTTTTTTTAGTCCAGTAATCCATCATCAAGATAAGTGTATAGATGATTTATGAAGAAAGTGTAATATTTGATTGTTTCATGAAATACAGATTCAGATTTAAAGAGTTATAATGTTACTAAATAATTAATTTTATTTAAGTATATAATCTGTAATTTAAACTTTAACCCAAAATTAAACATAACTATGCATTTACCACCGATGAATTTAGTATAGGTTCGGAGACTCGAACTCTCCTCAGCTTTATGCTTTTTAGACGATAACACAAGACTAATTTTTTCTACTTTTGCCATCTGCTCTGTATTGCCACAGAACTCAGATCGGCAAACAATAGAGTAGTATCTCAACTTCATTCTCTTCACTTTCAACTTCATCACAAAATTTGGAGATAACAAGCAAAGATGAAAGCATAATTAGCAATTAACAGAGTAATAGCAACTGATGTTTTGAGAATTTCATATCCAAACCTATCATATTAACGAAGCTTTTCTGACGGTGTACCTCTAAGAATCTCTAGTACTTTCAACTTCATGATTGTATTCTACACTGAGTACAACATCCTTATGCACCCATTCCATATGTTAGATGTAGCTAGTGTATTCGACGACTCCCTGTTCATTAGTAACTTCTAGTTTGATCAGAGAAATCACTTAAATTTTTCTCAAAGAATCATAAATGACCATCATTTGAAAACAATCTTTAAAAAATTCAGTCTAATAATAATATGAATTTAAGCATTTAAACAATCACAAGCGAATTAGTTTAGAGCCTTAGACCCTTATTAACGAGTTATAACTATGTTTACTTTATTTCATCTTAAGCATAATTAATTTTTTTTCTTTCTAAAACTTTTGCCATGTTATAAAATTTCAAATACAATCTATATATATATATCTATATATATACACTTCATCTTATTCTCCTTTGCTTTATCATCATTTGTAGGAAGACTTAACTATGAATATGTTAAAATAATTGACATGACAATCAAGTCTGACATATTATCATATCCAATTTATATATTTTGTTATAAATAGAAAATCATAATGAAACCAAATGAATACCGCTTCTATTATGGAATATCACTATAAAAAATTTGACCTTTGATGTTAGTCGAAAACTGATATTACAAGTGTACGATGTTGATCGCCTGACCGACATGAAAGAAGATGTTATTAAAGATACTCAATGTTGGTCACCTTTTATGTCGATTTTTATCAGACATTATAGATGATTTAATATTGATTTTCGTTTGAGATTAAACACCTTCATCAATTTCAGTCACCTGACCAACATCAAATGTCATAGATGGGAAAGAGAAGTTTATCTCTATTGCCACTTTTATATATACTATAAATATAGATATAGATGTAGACATAGACATAGATGTATCAATTTATACATTCCTTCAATATTAGTTTGAAAAAATATCTAGCAAAATATTTAATTTTTCAATTGATATTAAAAGTATATTTGAAAATTGTCTATGCATAAATTCCTATACACGTGTAACTTCTACAAATGTTGATTTAACAAAATTGAAGAAATGAACAATTTTAAAATAAATCTTAATAAATTGAAAGTTTAAATTAATTCACTTTTGTAAGTTTAGAGATTTAATTGATAAAATTACAAGCCTCACATGATATGTATTCAAATAAAACTTAATAAAGAGTTCAAATCGATACATTTATTAAGGTTCAAGGTATAAATTAATACATTTATTATTCTATGGTTCAAAGTTATATAACGGCTAAACCCCAGTTGAAGGAGAAAATGACACAACTCACACATTCTAAGGCCCAAAATGAAAATTACCCTACTTTTTAGAAAATACCGATAAATTAACATTTTGCTGATGTCATGGCCACGTGAAGTTGCAATATTACTCTTTCTTTGCTATTTTTTTTCTTTTTCCTCTTCTCAAGCACGACTGAGTTTTTGTATTTTTTTTGTGTGATAGATGGATGGCCATATTTCAAGGGCATGAATGAAATTTGTCACACAATTTGAAATTAAATGAAATTTGGCCTTCTACAACGTAAGAATACTATGAAATTACCGATTCAACCCTTAAATAGATGGAGAGCAAACTTAATCTCGCTTCTAGATCTCATCTCTTGCTTCTGGATCTTGCTTCTCAACCTTTTATCTCGTTTCTTCAGTTTGTTCACTCGTCAACGTTTTCCTTTCGACTCTCGATCCTCGATCTCACTTCTTAAGATGGCAGAAGAAAAACACAAAGGAAGAAGAAAATGAAGAAAAACACGAATAGAGAAAAAAAAAAAAGACTAAGAGAAACACATGAACAAAGGAAAAATAAGAAGAAAAATAGAAAAAAAAAGGGATGAGTAAGAAGAAGAGAAACACTTGAAAGAAAGAAAGAAAGAAAGAAAGAGGAAGAAACGTAGTAAAAAAGGAAATCTCCCCAACTTTGTTAACTTACTTAAGGGGAGGGTTAAAAGTGGTAAATTCATGCAACATTGACAAATGGCGAATTCACGTAGGGGCCACCGGAGACACGTGTTCCCCTCAAATTATCGGTTTTTTGTATTTTTAATATAAAATATAAATAATAGTTAATTATGTATACCAGTAAATGTATTATAGTGAATAAAACATTTGGGCACATATAGATACATGGGGTTGTCTGATCAAATCCCATTGACATTATTTTATGACTTTTTTTTTAAATAGGTAACTTTCATTGACAATTCTCTTTCCAAAATCTTTGGACACTTTTTAGTTCTTATATTGTTAGATATTTGTGTAATACATTATACTATTGTTTAATTATGAATACTTTTGTTCAATTAACTATAATTCCATATGTAAGAATACTATAAAAAAAAAAACAACAACAATAGAATTTGGAGATAAAAATTATAAAGTCTTCTTCTTTAAACAAGAAAAAATACATCTAATTCTCATAAAACACGGTTGTTGGATACTCAAATTAGTTAACATATGAATCAATGAATACTATTTTACGTTTCCTTATAAAATAAAATTTTCTATTACATTATACACAATTTCATTAGTATGTATAATGTTCTATATATAAAAATCTTGGATTCACCTACTAGGTTTCAAAATATTAAATTTTTACCTTTGGGTTTTGAGCCTATTTTTCATTTGGTTTTTAGGTTTCAATATCTTTCACTATTACTCATATGTCTTAGCTAATGCTCACATAAGACGTGTATTTAATTAATTCAAAATAACTACGAGGAAAAATATAATAATTAATTTTAATACCAATGAAAAATTACTAACAAATTTGATTATAATGATGTAAATTTTTTAAATTAATTAATTGATGTTAACTCTAAGTACTAAAAGTGTACATATAGTGAAAAAACAAACTTTAAAATGTAAAATTTTGAAGCTTAGATACCAAATGAAAACAAAATCGAGTAAAAGTGTAACAGTTTTGTAACTTTGTGGCAAATTGTTTAACCTTACATACAATTGTGCCTCCCTAACGTGGATTTCTCGATTCGCAATAGGTGCTGACGGGGCCCAAACTGCTTGGTTTTAAAACTTGAGGTTAATTTTCATTTGAGCTCAATTTTCTCTTTTTTTTTCACTATCTTTTTTTTTTTATGACATGACGAGTCTACACAAGCAGTTTCGATGCGACCAACTTCAAGCTGAGCAAGACCACTAACCAAGTGGGGATTTATGAGAGGAGGACAATGTAGTAGAGGAAAGAGATGAAGCTAGAGTGCGAGAGACCATTCCATATGCACAAACATTTCGTTTTGATAATTTTTCCAATTTTTGAATTAGTAAAGGGTAAAAACCCTCACTTTAATAAATTGGGCAAATCTTATTTTTTCTGGATCTTTCATAAAGAAACCTTTTAGAAAGTGTTTGGAGCAACAAGTGAGCTATTATAGTCCTGAGTTATTATACTCAAGTTATAATAGTTTTATTTGGTGTGTAGATTATTTTAGTTTAAGTTATAATAATATTTGTTTGTGATGCATATTATTTTAGTGTGAGAAGAAAATAGTAAACACCGTACCAAATAATAAAAAAAAATAATGAATGTCAAATACTAAAAACTGTAACAAATAGTAAATTAGAATTTTTTAAAATAATGTTTACCTTAGCTAATCGAAGATGTAAATGTGGTTATTATAGTCTGGTATAGTCCTCAGTCACTTGGATAGTGAAAAAAAATGTATTTTTCAAAAAAGAAAAAAAAAGAAAAGAAAGAAAAAGAAAAAGAAAAGCAGAAAACTGAATTGAAAGCCTTTTCGCTTTCGAGCGTATCGTTTTATCTATTACAGATGGAGAAGCTCCCGCCATCCACTGCGGTGAATTTTCTAGTGCTAAACAAGAAACGCAGCAACTGAGTCTACAAAGATCGCCATACTTGAAGTTGAATAAGACTTTCATGGTGCGTAAATTCTTTATTCTTATATAAACTCATCATTTCTCTTGTTTTTCGTACAATCTGCTGGAATTTTGTCCATTGATTTAAGTTGTTAACTAGTGTGGCTCTTTTTTTATTGAAGATTTGGTGTTTTTATGATTACAAATGGAGGAAGGAAGCGAAAAATGGGGGTTTAAAAAGAGTAGGAGTGTTTTTATTTCTGGAGAATGATTTTCTTATACTCTTGTAGCTAGTTTTACCTGTTCTCCAAGCTGGGTTCAAACATTTTGCTGTTGTTTGAATGTTGAATAAGACGTTTAATCGTTTTGCTGTCTTGTTATTGAAAATTCGGATCTAAATTGTTGATTGTGAAGCACCAAATTGAAATCATAATATTTGAGATGGCGTGTCAATCTCCTGGTATTCTATAATTTCCTGTTACCGGATTTCGTAGTGACAGTCAGATAACTAGGAAGAATTACAGGGTTTGAGATGTGCGGCAACTTTTATCCCAATCTTGGTGCCTGGTGGATTTATCCCTTTTGGCATCATTGGGCAATGGGCTGAGATGGCGTTTTGCCGAAGGTTACTGGAAATTTAATGGGCTGTTGGAACTTTTGTTCTTGAAGCAATCATTTGTTTCTGTTGATTTGTACCTGAATCTTCATAGTTCTTCACAATTGAGAGCGATACTGTTTTATCCCAGCTCAAGCTTTATTCACTCACAAATTTCATTTTCCCTTTTAATTCTATTCAAAACAATATGTTTTGAATAGATACAGATGGGAGTTGGTAATGAAGTAAGTTATTCACTACTTAGTAGTTAATGGTGAAGCAAGTTGTGATCCCCTATGGTATTCTTGTGAATATATTGAATACTGTCCTTGTTGAAGTTGATTTTGGTCATGCATAGGGATTTGGTTATGTTTAGTATTTCTAGTTTTTGACTGCTTGTATTGCAGTTTGAGTTCTTTTTGTATTTTGATACTACGTTGTAGGTACCTTTCATCTACAAGATATTTTATTTTCATCTATACACCAGTTGGCCTAGAAAATATTATCTTATTATGGTTGTAATTTTTAAAACATGTAGATAAACATCTCTTTGTTTTCTATAGTCTATACTATGAATGAAGCGTAGAATTGTCTCTGTTCAATTGATATTATATCAAATATTTTGATCTGATCTTGTAAAGAACATTTGATGAGACCATGTCTCCTTTATCATTTTTAACTAGGTATACATGATTATAAAAGGTCTAATTAGGAGGTACGAAAGATGGAATCCTGTACATCCAACTCTTGGGGCCTTTTGGGGGATGGGAATAGGCATGGGTTGTGGTGTTGGATGGGGTCCTGGTTTTGGTCCTGAAGTAGTTGGCTATGTTGGTGCTGGATGTGGTATTGGATTTTGTGTGGGATTCACAGCTGCAGGTCTTGGCATTGGTCTTCCAGCAAATGTGCTTTATCATGTTCCATACAGCGGTACACCATCCTTGTCATCTTTGTTGTTATACCCCTTTATTCCTTATACACCATCAAAATACTCGAAAACTTATTTCATGGAATACTTGTGTCTGAGCTAATTAAGAGAATGTTTGATTATTTAAGGGTAAATTACAAAAACTATTCCTGAAGTATAGTGCTAGTTGCAATAGGACCCTCAAACTTTCAATTGTTAAAATTGGGCCCCTAAACTTCTACGAGTGTTAAGATTGGACCCTCAATTTTACAATTAGACCCAAAAATGATAAAAATTGAACTCTTAAACTTGTACAACTGTTACCGTTTATACAATCAAGTAAGTTTGAAGGTTTTATTTGACCAAATTTTAATATTTATATAATTTTGAGGGTTTAATTTTAAAATTGAAAGTTTTAAGGGTATAATTGCAACTACCACCATACTAAGGGTGGTTTTTGCAATTTGCCCGTTATAACTAACATTCCTATTGTACTTTAATGAGACAATTGATGGACAAACTCATTTACAGCTCTCATGGCCACAAGAAGTGGAGCAGTAGAATTAAGCCAATCCAATAGTCTTCGATCCACAAAATTTTCTATTAGTAATGGATGGAATGACTTTACACAATATGTATGTGGGCTGCAAAGAGAAGCAAGTAGACGATTAACAAACATCAAGGTGGATTGTACGGACAAAAAGATTAATTTGCCTGATATGAAGATCTTACCAGCCATTCCTACTAGGTCTATCTGTGAAAGTCTAGGAACACTAGGTCATCGCCTCTCTCACTTCCACAAAGGTAATCTAATATTTGCTCTTTTTTCATCTCTAACAAGTATGAAAAAATTACTAACCTGTTAGGTATTTGAATTTCTTGTTATCAATTGGAATGGAACAATGTGCTAACGAAATTCTTCATTGTTTTTCTTGTTTGAAGTCTTCTTATCTTGTTGGAGGAAACCTGTAATTTTTTCTCATTCTTTTTGGTGAATGTGATATTTTAGATTTCTTCATATTTCGATGTCTTTATTTGAGGCATGATATGAATGGATTAAACTGTAGGGTAATTACAATAGGTAGCACTTTTAGGGTTAATAATTAAGTGTACAACAACATTTTTAAAAAACTGCAAATCTATCATAACTCTATCACTGATAGACTCTTATCAATGGTAGACTTCATTGCTAATAGACGCCTGTTAGCAATATAGTCAATCAGTTATAGACTCTGAGAGTTGGATCTATATTTTGCTATTTCTACATATTCTTTTGCATTGTGTTATATTTGCCATTACTTTAGGTCTAATTTCTATATTTTCAACTGCCCTTTGAACCATCTCATGTTATGATAACAAGATGGAATAAGCTTTTCATTGACATGGAGTGATCCTGCTGCAAACTTTACCAACCTAGGTCAGGCATGCAACCTTTATGTAACATCAAGTTTACTCATAAATTTGTAAAGGTGGATCATGAATATAAAAATAATCCAAAGGTAGAGAAAAAAAGCTAGCCATTTGGGAAAGATAAAGATTAATGGTGACTTCAGAAAAAGGGAAAAGGTGTGTCTGGAAAGGGCATCTGGATGGTTTGTTAGGTTACTACCTAACAATAATCCATATCTAAAATATATTGAGAATTATTGAAGAACTACAATATAATCCAAGTTTATGGTACTTGGAACCCCCTCTCTTGAGTGCTCTCACCCAAGCCCTAGAATGCTCTCCAAAAATAGTCCACCTTCCCTCACTCATCCTCTTACTATTTATACAATCTTCCAGTAACTAACTTCCGTCTAATGACCATTATATCCTTAATACTAACATACTAATATTCCTATCTAGGTACCTATCAGTTTCGTTTGAATTGTACTTGAAGCTTTAAGTTTCTAGTAGAAGTGATTGAAACACTCATGGGACTTCAATAGGAAAATTTTCACTAACTCGTCAGCTAGTTGCAGAAAAAGATGTTTCAGAGAGGCCCCAAACTATATCTCGAACCTTACCCTTCCTTACCCAGTTCATGCTATTTCTCTGTATCTATTATCCCTTAACATTGAGCTCTGTTTTGGAGAGGACTTCAATAATTCTGTTTCTTTTGATTTTTTTATGATAATGTATATCATTTCGCTTCTTAGTAGCGTTCAACCACACTAAATTCTTTTGTGGTTATATCCACCTCTTGCTTTGATAGACCCCCAATCAAGAGAGTCTACACTCGGAGAAACAAGAAAGAAGCGCAGAGTGAGCAAAACATGTAATTAGTAAGAAATGAAGAAGTAACGTGTGAGTGGAAATTGATGATTGTGTGTGCCACTGCCCTTGGGGATTCTATTAGCTGAGCTGTTTTTCTTTTAAGGGAGGTTGGGAGGTAGAGTTGATTTTTCATTTTTTGACACATATGTTTTATAGCTCTTTGAACATTGAGGAAAGGAGGGAGATCTCGAGCTTCCTTGGCATTTGCCTATATAGCGAATACATAAATTCGGGTACTATCAAGATTATGACAGATTGAGGGGTTTTTTTACGTAATCTCTTTAGTGGGTTACCTCTACCTCTACCCTTTGGTTTTGGGTGTAACTTCTTCCATTTGGTTATAAATATGTCTTCATTTCTTATCAGGAGAGGAATAAAAATCATAGATCTTCAAATCTAGTGACTTCACCTAGTGTCTGTCCCTCTCTCTCTCCTGAGTCCTGACCAACATCACGTGCTCATTCTTTTATACACAAGAGGCTCAAGTTAAGCGCCTTAATTTAATTTCTGTCCTCTTCCGCCTCTACTTTAAGTAAATTTAATGGGAGCCCTAGCATTCTGTAATTGGTATGCTGGCATGCTCTCGTGAGCTGTTAAGTGGCATGGCAACAGATTAAAATTGAGGTATGGGACTGACAGTAATTTAATATTGGTCAAAGTTGTCCATTGTTTAAGATGGGTACCTCTCAGTAACATATAGGGTCAGAGAGTGGCTTCAGCAACAGAGAAGTCTTCTTATTTTTCTTGTTTTTGTGGTGAAGCTGTTTAGTCAAAACTCACAATTTTCAGCCTTACACGTCTCACATAGACCCACTTTCTTGGTTGGTGCCTTTGGATTTGGCTATCAATATTTTATGCTATGTACTAAATTGACATATATTAGAAGGACAATTATTCCATTGTAGCCAGATTCCCTGGCCATTCATTTTCTTCAATTCAAGCACTATCTGAATATCTTTATTTTTAATTTTTGTATAGAAACCATAATGGGTTAACCAAGTGGTAAATAAAATGGTAGTTATGGTTCAATCCACGGTGGTCACTTATATAAGAATTAATGTCCTATGGATTTTTTTGCACTCAAATGTTGTAGGGTTAGAGGGTCAGAATTTTTTTTTACACTCAAATGTTGTATGGTCAGGGATTTGTCTCGTGAGATTATTCGTAGTATACACAAGTTGGCCCGAATAAACACGAATATCAAAAAAATGAAAAAACTGTATAGAAATTTTCCCATCAACGATATTTTCTTGGATATATTAATTGCAATTTCTTCATGTTATGCTGATTTCTGAAGTTCTTTTTTTCTTTCCATCATAACTTAATGCTATGAACGAGTTGTAACTTGTGAAAACCTGTCTCTCTTGCAGGTTCAAAAGGTTAGACATATTAAGCGCTAAGCTATTGGTGTACTGTTTGGTTGTAGATAGCGAGCGAGCTTCAGCTACCAAGAGTAGAGCGAGTAAAAACTATGCATTTTACACTTTATGTACCTCTTCTTTCTTGGCAATGCTGGTTTCTGCTTGGCAATATTTTCTTTGTATTTTTTTTCCTCTTAATAAAATATTGTAGGGTCTTAGTTTAGCTAAATTTATGACATGTTTGGAATTGATTCTAAAATAGGTAAAATTACTTGAAATGGTTAGATTATTTTTTTGAAAACCAATTAATTTTGAGTGATTGAACATGATAAAAGTGAGATTAGTTGAGGTGCCTGTAATTTGAATCAAACACTCACTGATATAAACAAAATTAAAGGTTGAATTGATTTTGAGTGACTTTAATCATTTCAAAATGACTTCCATACATGCATTGGGAATGTAACCAAATCCATTCGAGTTGATTTTTGGTCCAAGGTGTATTGGTTTGTCCTTTTATTTGGGGGGAGGGGGTAAAACTGCAATACATACCTCTAAAATTTGTCATTGGTTTCAAAAATCTACCCTTAAAGGTAGAAATCAGCGAGAACTTTGGATTGAAATTGGAACGTGAAATAAGGGTTAATATCGAAGTTGTAATTTCAATTTTATGTCAATTTCACACCCATACAGGTCTTGATGTTTGCTCAACGTTCTAATGGATTTTAAATTTAAGGGTAGTTATGAAACTTTTATGAGAGATCAATCATAATATTGGAACTTTGAAAGAACAAAGGTATATTGGAAACAAATAGCAAAATTTAGGGTATATATATATATATATATTTTCTTTTTTAGTCTTATATTTTCCATATCAATTTACATTTGTAAGTCACATAAATCAATATTATATAGTTAGCGTAACTCTTTCAACCCATTAACTGAATGATGCAATTGTTAACTCGAGCATAACTTAACTAGTTAAGAAATACATCTTAGGTCAAAGTTCAAATCTCCGGCCATACTTAATAACATGAATGAACTCCAACTAATAATGTATTTGAGATGGTGATGTACTTGAATTTCGTGCATCATTTTATTCTGCCTCAAAAGTACGCTGCCTAAGAATAAAACTGACCTTCCAATTTGGCTTCGATCTGTCCAGATCAGGGCCACCATAATAATTAATTAAACTTTTTAGCCCGTCTGTTCCGCAATTTATAGAAAATTTTGTGGGCGCTTTCATAATATTGAAGAATTGAACGTCCCCTCTCTGATGTGCCGGTCGTTTATTTGATTTGATTACGAAAAATAAAACAGAAAAGACTATAATAAATAATTTAAAATATCGAAAATAAATAATTAAATGGATTGAAAACATTTACAAAAATACCAAAATTTAAATTCTATTAATGGTAGACATTAATTCTATTGATGATAGACGCTAATAAAATACTAACCTTGATATCTAAGTATAAGTTGGAGTGAGGAATTTGAACTCGAACCTACATACAGATGTCATTTGAGTTAAACTCTTGTTTACTTTAAACTTGATTATTCTAATGTTTAATCTAATTCACTGTCTATTGTACATATGAAAGTTCATTATTCAAATACAATACAAAATGTTAAAATTAACCAAGAAAACGACAAGAAATTGTTCAAATTAATGAGGTGAAGAAAAACCATATTTTTAACTAAAATTGGTAGTAACTTGTCAATATAAATATAGCTCGATAGATAATGATCACATCTATTTTCTCTCTACGGTTGAATGTTTGATTTTTTATTGCCATATTCGTTGAATCAAATAAAACCATATTCTAATTAAAAAATGTCGAACAGAAAAAAAAGAATATATGTAAAACCTAATCCTTGTACTTTCGATTTTATCCACTGTTTACTTGTAACTGTTCAATTTTAATTACTTTTAATAAGTACTAAAAAAAATTAGTCAATGAAAAAATATATTTACACAGTACAAAATTATTTTATATTTGGAATTTTTTCAAATATAGAAAAAAAACAAACAATTTACACTTCATAGAAATAAATTACTAAAAGACAAAAATTAATTACACTTAATTTTTTTATAAGGTGTAAATATTTTGTAAATTTTTCTATTTTTAATAATTTCTCTTTATTTTTTGCTTGAAAATTGTTATTAAAAAGCCTAATTTATTTAATGGATTAAATTTAAAATTGTTTAGTTAAACCACATTTCATAGAAAAAAATCACTTATAAATAAAAATTAATTAATTTTTTCTATGGAAGGTAAATATTTTGTAAATTTTTGTATTTGTGATAATTTTCCTAAACCAACAATATTAAAAGGAATAATTTTGGACTGAATTATACATTTAGGCAACCAGCTAATCATTTTTCTGTAATAATTGAAATAGCAGTAAAATTCAAAGAAAAAAAGAAAATAGAAAAAATAGCTGGAAACAATTACAGGGCCATGTTTTAGATTCTCCGAAATTAGAGGGGAAATCATGCAAAAAGACAAAAGTTAGAGCTTTTTTTTTTTTGGCCCTCCTTCCGTCGTCTAACCCAACGAAACAACGCGAAGACCAGAAATCCAGCTCTATCTTGCGCGCGCTCGGTTCTTCCTTCTCTGAAGCGATGAGTCTCTTCGGTCTAGGCAGGTAAATTCAATTCATTCATGATCTTTCATCGAATTTTTTCTCAGTTAAACAATCCAGTTTCCTTCTCTTCGTTTTCTCTTTTTCTTGCGGAATGGAATTTAGCTGCTTCTTTTGATTTTGATTGTTTCACTAACGATCCTGGGATTTTAGATCTGCAATCTAGTTTATTTAATTTCGAGTCTCAAATTCAGTCTTCTGATGCGATCTGTGCATCTTGATTTCTAGTTAACGTATTAATTCCGCATGCATGCGCTGATGCGTCTTGTATTTGAGTTGATTTCGGTTTATGTTTGTTTGATTTGTATCTGATAGTCGTATCTTTCATGCTTGTCTTAGTCTTGTGGAATTAGGTTTGTATCTCACTGTGACAAGCGGCTTTTGTTTTTTATGTTATTTTATTATTATTACTATTATTATTATTTTGGATGGATTATTGGTCTATTTCAACTCCGTATTGGTAATTCAGTCGCTAATTCATTCATTTTTCCTTGCAAATTACTCCGTGTTCTTTTGTAAGTGTGTGAAAAGCAGTTAATGATTCATAATTTGCCTCTTGAATTTTTCTTTCTTTTTTTTTTTTTTGTATGCATTTTTATCGGGGTGATTTGAGTTTATTCGGGTTATAAGACGCAAAAATTTAGTAACACACAAGTACCAATGCCCATTGTATAGATGGGGTGGTTCTGTAGTTGCGTAGCTGAGCGTATTGCAGGAAGTCTTCCTTCTGGGAAGAGCTGAAAAATTATATTAGGATAAAAGCCAATTTCTTTGGAGGAGAAAAGGGTAGTACCAACAAAGAGGATCAGATTAGCAGTCAGAATATTGCCAAAAAAAAAAAAGAAAAAATTTATTGGGAAAGAACAATAAAACAAGAATTTATGTGAAAAACTCTCAACCCAGAGAAAAACCACGGACCAGAAAAATATTACTATGTGAAAAATTACTACAATCACACAAAATATTTTTCACTCCTCGTCCCCAATTACGAAACCACTCTCTTCAAAGCTCTTGACCACTCACACTCTTTGCCACTCTCAAATTAGAGAAAACAAGGGAATTTAATTAGAGTTAATCCACAAAAGCTTAAAGTGTATTGATTTTGGATGGCTTTAAAACTAAAGGGATGGCCTCCTTTTATAGCATAGGAGGCACCCCCCTTCCACAAAAACCAACGATGTGGAATTTACCCACATCTTGCCAACCCAAAACAATTCGATTGAAAACTCCGAATTTCACATTTTCACATGACTGTCAATAATTCGTGGCTTGAAGGTATTCCTATAAAAAATGGTTCAGGGAATAAAGTAGTTATTATGTCAGAAAAATAAGAGTATGATCTGATGGGGTACTTGTAATTTTGAAGATGATCTTTTGAATAATAGCTGTTTGTAGGTTTCTTTGTATTTTGAGCATTAGCTCTTTTCACTGACATTTGTTTCCCTTTCAAAAATTTTTTTGGAAGATGATCTACGTAGGTTGGAAATGGGACTGTATTGAATTTCTTTCGCTTAATTATAGGCATTAGATGTGTTCGAATGCTTGTAGATATATTTTTGTTTCATTAGATGTGTTAGAATGCTTGTAGATATATTTTTGTGGCATTAGATGTGTTAGAATGCTTGTAAATATATTTTGAGTACAAAGACCGGATTGTCAAGAAAATGGGAGACTATTAAGTTTTTGGGCTCTTGGGGCAATTCCTCTGAGCTATTTCAGAATTATAATGATTCTCGTTGTTTCAATTGGATTAGTTTTTTATAAACTTCTTTGTCCTTCAGTGGGTTGATGTTATACTACTCATCAATTTGGTACTTTTGATTGCCACTAATAAGTTTGTTTCCCATCTAAAAAATGAACTCATATGTAGTAATACTTATTTGAGGGTAAGAAGATTAGAAAACATATACTTAGGATTATGATTTTTTATTTTAGTTATTATAAAGAGTCCTAGATAACAAGAATTGTGTAGTATAGATGGTGGCCCAGCATTACCTGGAGCGGTAAAAGTATGTAGAGGGAAAACAGTCAAACCTATGCTACAATTGTCACTTTTTCTCTTTTGTTGTTCTCCCTAATTCCGTCAGTGTCATGACATCTTAATTCTGTGATCCAGTGGAAGTTTGTTGTTGATGTTGGTATTTGCCTGTGTTATTTATGCCCGAATCATATATGCTGTCTGTAATGCATCGTAAAATGTTGTCTTGCAGCAGAAATCAAAGGACTTTTCGCCCCAAGAAGAGTGCACCATCGGGGAGTAAGGTTTGGCCTCCTCATTACTTCTAAAACATACTTTGAATGTATTGTACTCCATTGATTATTTGAATAAATTGATTGTGATTTGTCAATAACTTCTGCTGCTTCCAACTATAAGTTGTGATTTGTAAGGGCCTGTTAGCTTTGTTTTATTCCATGGGCAAAACCACCAAGATTCACCAGAAATTATATTTCACTGTTTGCCAAAACCACCGAAAGAGTTGGAAGAAGGCTAGATGTACCAAGGAATTGAAATATGCGCAATCCAGATCTTTGCAATCCTTCTTTGAGGATTATTAGTATTATTGATCTTTGCATGTTGGTTGGGTCTTTGCCTTGTCTGAGGATCAATAATATTTATCTATGTATTGAGCTACCAATGAAAGTGGATTACTAAGGAGATTCTTACTTTAGGCATTGCATCAATGATGGAAAGAGATCCGAGACATGGAAACAAACTTAGTGCTGAAAAAATTGAAGTCAGTGGTCTCCTTGAATCACATAGTGATTCTTTTAGTTATTTGGGGAATCATTGTCATATCTTTTAGCCTCTCTGGAAGAATCTTATTTTAGGTTAAGATATTGGTTGGTCCTTTGGGAGAAGAAAGGCAGAGATGAAATGGAGTGAATAGTGATGTTCCCCTCAAGTTCCAAACATTGACTATTTGTAATTCTTTCAGAGTGATATTCCCTTCGTAACTATTTCAAATTTGGGTTTGTCTTTATAAACTTCTTTAAGAGAGACTGTAGATTTTGATAGTACATTTTACTATGTCTCTCCATTTCAAAAAATATGAAAACAAAAGGCATAATCTTTATGTTGATGGAATCTACTCAGCTGCTTGTGAGGTGTTGTTAAGATGGATGGTTCATGTGTAATAGGCTATTTAGTTTGTGAGTCTAATTATCGTTCATGTGTAATAGGCTACAAGGTAGACGTCAATGTAACAATGGTTTTATTTCAGACATTTTGTTTGAAAGGCTACTAGGTATTTTCATTTGGACTTGTTTAAAGACATCTGAACCGTGGACTAGGACTCAGTTTTTATGTATCAATGGGTTGTAATACCCAATTTTGCCCTAGCAAAAGACGTTTGGTTTTCTATCATTGAAACCTGGAAGGCCTTTCTGCACTCAAGTGTTTGACTGGAGTTTGGGTTCCCAGTCAACTACCTGATCGACTGGCTAACTACAGTTTCTTAGAATATAAACTGAGTAAACCTCTGATTACCTAGGTCATACAATTTTAAATGTCAAGTTAGTTATCCAGCTCCTGGACTTTGAATTTTAAAGGGAATCTCAAAAGAGAAAAAGTCAGTGAATGGGCCTCTTACATCCAGCTTATCCTGCCATCTTACAGATTGACAAGACCAATGGGCAATGGGTGTGGGCTCTTGACTGCAAAGGGTATTTCTACAAAATCAGTGTCTGGAAATTGTTTGCCATCTAAGGTTCTTTATCGAAATATTTGGAAGTTCAGCTGCTAAAAAAGGATCATTCCTTCTGTGGGAGATTAGCCACTCATGCCTGAACACAAATGATAGATTGCAAAAGCGATGCCCCTGATTTAATCTACCTCCAAACTGGTGCTGTCTTTTGTAACAAAGCTGGTGAAACACAGAGCCGCGGCTTCTAACCATTTCTTAAAGTTCTAAGTCGAGCTATGATACATCTTCTTGTTTCTAAATGATGCAAAGTCTCAAATATGGATTACTGAAAAGTGTTTTTTCTTTTTTCATTTTTTTGTCGTCTGTGTAAGTTCTATGTTGCGATTGATGGGTGTTTCATTGATGTTATTTCTTATTGCAGGGGGCTCAACTCAGAAAGCATATTGATGCCACACTCGGTAGTGGAAATTTAAGGGAAGCAGTGAGGCTTCCAACTGGGGAGGATTTGAATGAGTGGCTGGCTGTCAACAGTAAGTTGTAGATTCTGCCTTCTTTATGTTTCTTCTCCAGCTACTTTTTTCTTCTGTTTTCCGGGGATAAATATATTTTTTTCTTTTTCCAGGGATAAATCACAATGTCTAAAAATTTTATTCATCATTTCTATTTAGTCAGGATCTCTTCTGTAAAATCAATATCTAAAATGTGGTTGAATTTTTATTTCAGCTGTGGATTTCTTCAACCAGGTGAATTTGCTATATGGTACCCTCACAGAGTTCTGTACTCCTGAGAATTGTCCTACAATGACTGCAGGACCCAAGTACGGGATACTGGACAAATAATCTAGTTTTTTTTCCTGATGTTTAACACAAATTAGTTTAGCTTCTATTTTAGAGACAGTCTATCTGTTGTTTCTGACTTCTTCCTCTTCTTCTTCTTCTTCTTCTTCTCTCTCCATTTTTGACTTGTTTGTTTGACTACAGTTATCCACAGTAACTTATCATGCTTTCTAAATATTGTTTGCTGTTTTATATGGTTTTTGATTCATATAAGGAAAAATTGTATACTTTGTAGGGTTATTCTTTTGTTTGCTGATTCTACTACTACTATTTGCAATAAACTTAGACCTTAAACTTTTGAGTGTGTGCACATGGTAACACAGATATCCTTGCATTTGAATGACTTTTCTCTTTTTTTGAAATGTTTTATTTGTACTTCTAAATATGGTTTCAGTTCTTAACTAGATCATTTAAAACCCTGTCCATATCAAGAAAGTATGCCTATTTCTCTGTATGAACGTGGGACTTAACTATCTAATTTCCATGTAATCAGCTTTCATATGGCTAATTATAGTTTATTAATGCAACTAATTATAGTTATGGCTTCCCAATATTTTACTTAATTATTTAGATTTGTAGTTTGCTTATTGTTTATTGTTTTATTTTGTTTTTTATTTTTCGTCCTCCCCTCTTCTGAAATGATTTAAATTAAAATTTTACAGGTATGAGTATAGGTGGGCTGATGGTGTACAAATCAAAAAGCCTATTGAGGTCTCTGCTCCAAAATATGTTGAATATTTAATGGATTGGATCGAATCCCAGCTTGATGATGAATCAATATTCCCTCAAAAGCTTGGTAATCATCGCTCTTGTTTGCTAAAAGAGTTTCCCATTTCTGGTCGCGTTCTTATTTATTGTTCAATGTCCGCTATTAGGCACACCATTTCCTCCCAACTTCAAGGAGGTTGTGAAGACGATATTCAAAAGGTTGTTCCGTGTATATGCCCACATTTATCATTCTCACTTTCAGAAAATTGTGAGCCTTAAGGAGGAGGCACATTTAAATACATGCTTCAAGCATTTCATACTTTTTACCCATGTAAGTCACTCATTTAAATTAGCTTATTTTTATAAGTTATTCTTGCTTGTAGCAGTATCTTCTTTCGAATAAAACACTCTCGACTCAATCTATTTGATGGATCAGTTTACAAATTAAAAAGACATTAGCGTACTATAGCTTACTGGCGATTAGTTTCCTTGATGTTAAACATTATTATTTTTTTTTTTTCTAAAAGTAAAAAAACAAGTTTTTTTTTTTTTCACATTATTATCTGGGGGCCTTCTGATACATGCCTATCAATTTATTTTCATAATTGTTTCTTGGAATTAGAGTCTAGGTAGGTATCTACGACCTTACTTGAACTAGATTTGTTCTAGGTTGTACAATTGTGGCCTTTGAGTTCTAAAAAGTCTAGGCAGGTATCTCGATTGTATCTAATAAAAAGCACGTGAATCATATGGATATGATTGTTTGTCGAACATATTGACTCGTTGATTAGGAAACTATGCCAATAACATTTATATAGAAGTTATCATTAGGTAATTTGTTCACTCTTTAGGAGGGTTTTTCCGAATTCTCGGTACTTCATTTCAATTTTTGGTTTTCACCCTTGTATCTGGTATGAATATTACTAGTTTATTATAAACTTTGTGGTAGAAAAATCTAACCCAATCCACCTTTACTATGCCATTTCTTCAGGAATTTGGTTTAATTGACAAAAAGGAGCTGGCTCCACTTCAAGAGCTGATTGAATCCATTATTGTTCCATACTGAAGAGGGTTTGGCATAACTGGACAAAAAAGGAAAAAAAAAAAAAAAGGAGATCCTATTCTATTCTAGGAACACAACTAATTAAAATAATCAATTGGTTTCCGAATTTTTAATGTAATATTTGTATGTTGTCATTGTTCTGTGTACATGGTTCTGTATTTGGATATTTTGTAAGGTTGTGGAAAATGCTCCCCCTACTCTTCCCATGAACCAAGCTGATTTAAAGAAAACCAGCTTCTTGATTCAAAGGGAATGAAGTTGGAAGGCTTGTTAGTTTCATGGTTCTCTTTTCTTTTCTTATATGAGGTTGCATTTCAGATGGCAGAAGTTTCAATTTAGGTTAACTATTTGGGTTGGTAAAAAAAAAGAGTTGCCTTTCCATGTTCAGTGTTTGTCAAATTTTCTTTTGAAATGTATTCATATATTTGAAGAGTGGAGTAAATTTTTTGTTTTGTTTGCATTGCCATTGTCCCACTGTCTTGGTACACTGGAAAGCAAGCTAGTATTGATACAAGGGGGAGCGCATCATACTTCTTTTTGTTAATACTTCTTTTAGTTATATAGGAAATGTCAAAAGAGATGCTGTTTATTCATTCATATAAGTTTTAGGTTTAAATACTGTTCTTGGTGTGATTTTTTATTTTTTTTAAATTTAATTTTATTGATTTATATATATTTTTAATATGTATAGAAAAAGGGGAGGCATGAATTTGGTGCAACCTCTACTTCCATAAGCTTTTACAGTGTTGAAATTTTGCATATAGAGATTAAAATGGTCAGGTTTTTAGTATGATGATCAAAATGTTTTGAAGGTTATGTGATAAAAAGTTGGAAGTACATAGAACTGACCAAATACCAAAGCCAAAAGTATAATTTTATAATTTTTTATATGTAAATCCTAGTTTCGAAAGTTTTAATCTTTATTTTAGGTCGAAGGTTTTAATGTGTGGTTAAGAGGTTATAATCCTTTTAGTCACTCATGGTTGAAAATAATAATAATAAATAATTAAATAAATGTATCATAATAAACAGATGGACTTCAACATTATTCTGATAGTCATAAAATTAGAGATATGGGGCAATGGAACATATGACTTTAGGACTTTGGTGAATTGAAAAGCATAAATGGGTTATTTTAAAATTGGGGCTTTAAATTAAAGGTAACGTTTCATGTATTCCTCCACACTTGTGTAGTACACTTCTGGATAGAGATTGCAAGCTTCTTCACCATCTTTTCCTATTTCAAAGTTTGCAAGACAACCCTCATAGCATACATGATAATAATGACATAACCCAACTTGCTCTGCATAGTCTTGACCTTTTTTCACACAAAAAAAAAAAAAAAAAAAAAAAAAAAAAATCAAGTCAATGCAATCACCAACTCGAGATTTTACATAAAATGAATAAAGAATTTGACAATATGTGAGGCGGAGAAATCAAACCTCTACCTTCGAGGTTGATAAACCAATAAGCTTCAACTTAGCAATACTAAATATATATATTTTAGTCTCTAATGTCATATTATATATATTTTTTCTAAAAAATTAAAAAATTATACTTTTTTTTGTACTTAGGGGTTTAAGTTTGGTCTATAAGTTTCAAAGTGTAACACTTTTAATCCTTTAAGTTTTTAGTTTGATTTTTATTGAGACATTTGCAAATATAGCAATTAGAATAAAAATATTAACATATATAACAACATTTTTAAAAAAATTACAAATACAACAAAATCTATTGTTATATTTGCAATTTTTTAAAAATATTGCTATATACTTTATTATTATCCCTAGCTATCCATTATAATTATCCATTTCTATTTAGGTTTCAAATATTTCAAGTTTATCCTTGGGTTTGAATTTTATTTCAATCTAGTTTTAGAGTTTGAAAATTTACATTTTTAACATCGTTTTTTTTAAAAAAACACCTTTTTTTAGTGTTAATACATATTTATTAATTAATTTAAATTTTTAAAAGAATTATAATTAATTATGTTTCACTATTTTTTCTTCATCCAAACCTACGAACAAAAAACTATTTTTTCTAAAAACAAATTATACTCAGTGTTTAAAAAGTTTCAATTTAATCCTGCATAACCTAAAAAATACCCTTCTTTGATCAATGGTATAATTGGCTCCATAATAAACTTAACATCATGCATAATAAGGATATGGAATTTTTTATGTGCAACTGCAAGGATGATGTTGAATCTTCAACCTCTAAAAAAGAAGGTCATGTCAATTACCACCGAACTAAGTTCATTTTGGTGTGGGTTAGTCACTTGGAGATTGTGTGTAATTTATAATATCTATTAGTTTGATTTTTCTCGAATTTTTGGTGATCTCCCTAAATATCCTAACCTAATTTAACATTACTCATCCATATTCTCTTACTGACAAATATAAAACTTAAGAAACTAAATTGAAATTTTTTAAGATTAGAGACATATTTTCATAAAACACCTAAAACATTAGGGAGTAAAATGTTATATAGCAAATATATATATATATATATATAGTGAGAAAAAATCAATAATAATAATATATATATGCAATGAAATGAAATGAGCTTACCTTTCATATTAGCTAGAAATTCTTGAGAAGAGATGGAGGTTTTTGTGAGCTGTTTTCCAATTAATTTCTCCCAAATCTCAACAACTTCTGTTTGTGATAAAATGTTTTTGGGTGGCCTAATGTACACTGTTTTGTTTAGAGTTCGAGGATCATCTATGGTCTTCATTGTGTACATTGCAATGTCATCTTCATCCACGTATATTGCTGTCACCAATTATATATTTACCACAAAATTGAATAAGGTTCATACGTAAGCAACTTATAACTGACCTTTCGTCCAAAAGAGAAGAGGTCATGTTTCAATCTCTTCAATCAAGGTGAGTATAGCTCAACTAACGTATATGTCTTAACTATAATTATGAGATTGTTTATGGTTTGATAATCTTCTATCTTTGTTATACTTAAAAAACGTTTGAATATCTTTATATGTCAATTGAACTAAAGAAATAGCTATAGATGATCCTCGATTGATAAGTAAAAGTTTCAAAACTACGTTTAAGAATTCATTATAACGTTGAATAAAATTTGGAACTTGAAACAGTTGGCCACTTATTGAAACCCATTGAGACTATAGCACCCATGCCACTGATTCCATGTCATTGCCACACTTGTTCCACATCCCACAATTTTCATAATTTTTTTTTAATGTATGTTTTATTTGATATCCATTTCATTTTTCATTTTTTGTTTTTGAACATGTTTTATTATCTATTTTTTACGAGTATTTTAAAAACCCAACATAAATATTAAACATTTAAAAAAAAAAAGTTTTTAAAAAGTAGTTTTTGTGGTTGAAATTGAGCTAAAAATTCAACACTTGTACTTAAAATCACTTATGCAAATCATTATGAGAAATGAAGAGAAAATAGTCTCATTTATCCAAATCCAAAAACCAAATAAACAAAATGATTACTAAAAGTGCTTCAGATTCTTACTCCAAAAGTTAGTTTTGAATGAAAGGTTAAAAGTAGCAACTGTGTGTGAAATTAAGAGCAAAGTTAAAAGGTTTTTGTACTGACTTAACCTAAAATAATGGAGGTATACATATATGTGTGTGTATATATATATGTATGCGCATATGTATATAACCTTTTTGATTGCCATCTCCAAGGAGAAGAACATGATCTTTGGAAGGAAGGATTGAACCAGGTTGGCACAAACCACCAAGAAAGTAACCAGCAAAACAATTTGCTGAGATATAAGTGAAGGGAATTTTAGCCTCTTCAATGGCTTTCCTCACCACCATTTTATCATCAAATGTCACTCTTCCTGGCTCCATTGCATTCTCCATTCTTGCCGGATCTGTCCCGAACTCCGACGGCAAGAATCTCTGTAAAACATCTTATTTTACTCCTTCAACTTTCACTATTATTATATTTCGGTATTAAATTTAAAATGTTTAATTTCACCTGTTTTCTGTTTTGGACCTTTAGAAATATAGATGCATGGAAGTGTATTTTTATGAATATTAACAAATTCAAGCAAAAGAGATTGAATAATGTACTTAAAAACAATATATATA
>JBBPDJ010000017.1:9991812-10004769 GCA_037974625.1 Cucumis cinereus
CTAGTGCGCATTTCATGCTTATGATCCTCGAACTTTGATGCGAGAGTACGAGTTCGAGTAGGATGGATGCATCCCGAGATGGAGCTTTAGGTTTCATGTAGTGCGGAGCCACTTCTTACCACTAGTCTTATCCCAATGCATATAGATCACACTTGAATGCCTTAACCCAAACCTATTCTCTATTCGAAGAATTTTCTGTCATTTTATTCGTTTTCAATCACATTTACAATTGCAAGTTCAATATCATCATCTGTTATTTTGTTTCTGTTATTTTATTTACATTTAATTATATTAGTATTAAATTATTACTAAATATCTAAAAAGTTTGATGAATAGGCTAGGATTTAAATATTTAACTCTCTTATCCTTGGTCCATATGAAAATTTTCATTACCAAGATCTAACACGGGAAAGTAATTCATTAGGGTTTGAAAATACGAGCCTTTAACGACGTACTAAAAGTGAGTATTTATTGAAAAATTGAACTTAAAAGTGTAAAATCTAAAGCCTAGGAACTAATTAAACAGAAACAAACCTCAAAACTTAAAAACTAAGACCCCCATTTTGTAATCATTTTGTTTTTAGTTTTTTGAAAATTAAACTATTTCTTCTCCCACGTTATTTTTAAGTAAACACAAAAATTGAAATCTGAGCTAAATTTAAAAAATAAGAAACAAATTTCTAAAAACTACTTTTTTTAAAGTTTCAAAATTTGATTTGGTTTTAACAACATTGCTAAAATGTATCAAACGAAAACTCAAGAATCAGTGAATACAAACGAGATTTGTAGTGTTAAAATTAAAAAAAAAAAAAAAAAAAAGGATGTAGCCTAAAAATGTTTAAAATTTGAAAATTTAGAAACCGAAAAGATATTTATACAATTCGTCCGAACGGCTTATATCACTTTCAATAATTAAGAATATTAAAAAGAGAGAAGAAAAATAGACCTTGACATTTCCAGCTTCTTGAATTGCATGAACAAGGTTGAGTTGAAGAAGAATATGATGAGATCTAATATGAACACCAGAAATAGCAGAAATAACAACATCTACAAGCTTAATAGCTTGAACAAGGGTATTATGGTCATTAAAAGAACCAGAAATCAAATGAGCTCCTTTTTTCTTGAATGATAAAAGAAGCTCAATTTTCTCAATATCAACTCCAATTTCTTGCCTTTGTAAAACATAAGTCTCATGCCCTAATTTCAAACTTGCCTTAACCAATCTCTTTCCCAAGTAGCCTGTTCCTCCAATTATAAGCACTTTGCTCTTCATCCCCATCTGCTTTATTTACTCTCTACTAATTATTGGAGGAAGAAGAAATGAAGATGAAGATATAAAGAGAGAATATATGTGTGCTGTGGGTTTTAAATGATTTTTATTTTGAAATTTATTCTCCACTTTTGACAAATCTATCTCACCTACAACACTTATTTATTTATTTATTTTTTATTTTTTATTTTTATTTTTGGGTTTATCTTTGAAGTGAAGAAAACACTGTTTCTTTTCTTTTCCTTATAATCTTTAGCAATTTTATATGCTTAAGTTAGTGTTAAATAATATTTATATATGTTTAGAGTATGGACCTTCAAAAATGATGATTTTTGAAAATTACGTTCCGACCATATCTCTTTTTTGTTTTTAAGTTTTGTGTTTAGTTTTCGTTTGATCTCTAGGTTTCAAAATGTTACACGTTAATCAAGTTTTGAGTTTGATCTAAATTTAGTTTTAGAATTCAAAAGGTTACAATTTCACGTACCTATAAGATTTGAGCTTTTGTTTTAATTTGGTCCGTTGATTTTTCACTACATGTACTCATGCCTTTGATGTTAATGTTTATCGATGAACCTCAATTACTTATTTTAAAATATTAATTAGTAGATATTAACATTAAAAACTACAAAGTGAATTATTTAGTGAAAAATAGAAGTTAGAAATGAAATCTTGAAACCTAGAAACTAAAAATCAAAGTTAAAAGTTAAAATTGTAACATTCTAAAACTTAGAGACTAAATTAAAATCAAAATTGAAACTTAATGGCTTAAATATGTCACATTTTGAAACTTAAGGACCAAATAAAAGACTAGACTCAAAACCTAGGGATTCATCCAAGCGTGTTTTCTCGTAAAAGTTTTCTAACAAGCTAAAATTTTAATTTTAGATATTATGTTCTTGAGATAAATTTGGTTTTTACTAGATTGACTTATTCAACGTTTACAAATTTCACAAAATAAAAAAGTGCTCTAATTTATTAGACACAAATTTAATTTTATGTATGAAAATTGTCGAGGATAGCATATTGGGAAGATATTAAAACCTAAAAAGGTTTAAAAGATGCATAGACTGTACTTTTTTCATCGTCATTTGATTTTAAAATAGAACTCTATATTTATCTTATATTAGAGCCCTAATACGTATTTCGGTAAAATTTAGGGTTTAAAGTTGACGTCTATTTACTTTCTTCGACTAACTTTTTTAAGAAAATCGAGCTTTTTCCCCTCTGTGAGAGTCGTCCCCTGAAGACGAATAGTCATCCTCATTCTTGCTGAGCTTCATCGCTTTAGCATCCTCTGATGCAACAGAGCTTCTCCTTCTTCTTTCCTCTGGCTCCATCTCATGATCCACTTCCTTGTCAAATTCTTCAAAACTTCTTCAGATAATTCTGGAATCTTCAACAAAAGCTTCAACTCTGTAATTTAGGGAGGAAACTTTAACCATTTTAAAAATTTCAATTATATTCATAAAATCCATATTTTCAAAATAGGACCTTGGTCCTGTCGTAAACCTTTACCTTTTTAGGGTTTTATTTCATTTTAACCTTCTTAAATATTTTGAAGCTTTGTTTACGGTATTTTAATTAGTTTTTCCAACTAATTAAATATAATTAACATTGTCTATCGAATATATATTAACCTCCACATCATCACATAACGGTTTAATAAGTATTTCGTTAACTAAATAAGTTAAGTTAGACACAAAGGAAGAGTACTATTTCTTTATGTGAACTTAACTGCCCATGAAGCCCTATATTTATATCTTATAAAAGAGTGCTATTATTGTTGAGTAAGAGATTTCACTCTTATTGTTGATTTTTTTTTCATATTTTGTTGAAGATATCTAAAACACACATTTATTTTTCTTTTAAAAAGATATCTATTATAAATATATGAGTTAAATAGATGTTTCCGAAGTGTCAAAATATGACCATTCCATTTGTTGTTCGTGTGTCTCAAGATAACACACTATTAGTGTCTATGTAATCCGTCACCTACTTATCTTTTTGTCTATGTTTATAGAGGTCTTTAGTGAATTGGAGGTTTTATTTAAATATGGTTGTTTTGAAAACTTGTTAGCAAAATGTTGTTGTTTCAAACTTTTTAAAGAAATATACGGTTATTCAAAGGGGTGAGTGTTGAAAACTCGCCCCATTTAATATGAATGAATAAGGACGAGTGTTGAACACTCGTCCTAACTGAGAGAAAAGACAATGGGCCAGTGTTGAATACTCGCCCAACCTGTTGCCCCTAACTGCTTGTGCTACCGCTGTCGTGCCTACAGGTGCCAAGACTACACCGTTGCTTTGGCAATGCTTTAAAAGCATTCAAAGGGTGCATGATTAACATTCAAAGGTTGCCGAACTTAAGCATGTAGGGGCCCGTGACCATGTACTCCCATTCGAAAAGAGAAGGGCAAGTTTACAACACTCGCACTTTCTCTTTAAGACTCCACTCAAAATTCTTTTCCTTCACTGCCTTTTTCTCTATTATTCCCATTCTCTTTACAATCCGCTCATTGTCTTTTTCTCTATTATTTCCATTCTCTTTACAATTCGCTCACTGCCTTTTTCTCTATTATTCCCATTCACAAAACAATCTGCTCACTGCCCTTCACTCACGACTCTTTGGTACGAGATACTATGATTCAGGGATCGGTCAATCGTCACACTTCGGATCAGGATATTTAGATGTGAGTCCATCGTCATCAAATTTTGGAAATGAATATTGTGATTTAGGGATCGACCAAACATCGTTGTACACGTATAGACACGAGCGCAGTCACAAAGAGCATAACAAGTATTTATACTATGAAGCGTCTGTAAAGGTACCTGATCAACCAACAACCAGAGAATCAGGAGGGACTAGATTATTAGAGACTTCAGAGTCGATGACGAAAACCAGCTCGAAATCGGCGACGTCCGGATTGTGCGACACACTAATTTTTTTTCAAATGAATGAAATTGCTAAATTATCGTATTAATATATTTGATTATTTTTTAATTATAAACAATTATTAATTGTAAATTTTCATACATAATGAAATATATAAATCGAACGAATTACAATCGTAAATTTTCTTAAATAATTAGACTATAGAAATTAACGTGTCCCATTATACACCATATATGTGTAAAACAAAAACATATGCGTATTGGAAAATTAAAAAAAAATGACAAAATTTGGCCTCGTGTTCAACATTCGGCCGTGTATATATATATATATATATAAAAGAATTGAACACTCGGCCAAAGAGAGAAGGCGAAACAACAATAAAACACTTATTGTAGTTAGAGGTGGTTAGAGATGGTTATTACAACCTTAGATATTTCTCACCCCAAACGACCCCTAATAAGTTTGAAAATAACAATATTTTGATAATAAGTTCGTAAAAGGACAATGTTTGTCCAATTTTTCTTAGTGAATCTTGTAAGCACACACAACATTGGTTGATCCAAAGATTTTGGAGACAGTGGAAAAACTTGTTGTGCTTTTTATTTGAAAGTTTTATTTTAGTAATTTATTTATTTCTTTATCATATACATATACATACATATGTATATACATACATATGTATATACATACATATGTATATACATACATATGTATATACATATATATATATATATACCCGCACACACATACACACACTATTAATATTATATATTTATTATTATAATTTTTATTATATTTTTCTCCATATCAATACTTCGGTTGTGCTCCTCAATTTCACAACACGTTATCAGCACGAGCTCCTACCATCTCCTCCACCGAAGTTAGGTCCTAAAGTTAGGTTAGATTTTCTCTCACTTTATTATAATTAATAAAATAAAGTTATTTTGCATATTTGATGTACATTAAAATTATAATATAATTTAAAAAAATTTTAATAGTGCTACCATGAGAAATCTTGCAAAACTAGAATTTACGGTCCTCAACCTTAACGGTAGCAATTATTTGTCATGGATAAAGATGTTGAGGTATGTCGATGTCTACCTCAACATCAACATACATGTATTGTCATATATCTCAATTGAGTGTTAAAAATTAGAAAAAGTATGTGTGCAATTGAAGAGTTAAACAAAAGTTAAGTAAACAGTTATAACCACGGTTAAAAACAAGGTGGATTGCAAGATAGAATAAAGATACTAACAATGTCAAAAACACATGCAACAAAAGAGTAACAAGCTGAGGACACACAAAAACCTTAACCCAGTTCGATGTAATCTCACCTACATCTGGGAGAAAGTATGATAAGAATTTTTCAAGTATATAAGATCAACATTTAGATAGTGATAGTTGAGTACACAACTTTCTACCATCGAGCAGATTAGGCTCCCCAACCCTAACTTTGGTGCTCTTTAAGACGAGTCGACAGATCAAGACTCCTCTTTAATCTGATGTTGCTTGCAATGACTTCACAAAGACTTCCTAACTTCGTGAACTAACACAAGCGATAAAAAAAATTGAAGCAACACGAACATAACAATACACAAAAAAAAAAAAAAAAAAAACATTCCAAAGACAGTTTCTTCTTCAACGACTTTGCACCCTAAACACAAAGACTTCCTAACTTCGTAATTGACTGTTATTCCATATAAAAATTGTTTCGTCATGGACAAAGTCACTGCCTTGAAAGCAAGAACGATGCAACCTCGGTGCTATATGGCAAGAAATCGGTTGCCTCCTAAGGTTCACACAACATCCAAACTCTAACGTGCATGCGTGAGAACGAATTGGAATCATCAAGAAAAATTAGCTCTTAATGGCAGCCATAAAACAGAAAAGAAGGAAGACTAAAATTTACGGCTTTTAGATCTATATTTAAGAAGATGCTACAAACCTTTTTTAAGAAGAAGAAAACATGTCCAATTCTGGAATTAATTCACAGTTCTAAAGGTTTTATTTTAGAAAATAACGTTTCACAGTAATCTTTTTGATAAATATTTAAAAGTATAGGTATTAAAAAGTTTTTTCTTTTTCACGCAAGCGCGGTTAGTGAACCCAAACCTACCCACCCGCCCACTAGCCACCATACTATGAAAGCTCCTTTGGAAGTATTCATGTATATACTCATTTGCCAAGCCTAAATCTTTCAATGTAGGACAATACTTCTACCTATTTTTTCTCAAAATTACTTTTTTCTTTTTGTTACGGGTCAAAAGCCCAAAGTCGTTCCCAACTTTAACTTAGACTTCAAAACTTAACTCAACAATCCCGCCTAAGATCTAAAAATAGATATTTTAAAACCATAATTAAATAGCTACCAAACTCAAACCTTAGACACCCATAATTTTTTTTTATTTGATCTTTTTAACTTTATCTAATAGTATTACATATTAAAGAAAATATAAAATTTTCAAAATAAAAGCACTAGAAGCTTTTCAACAACTTTTGAATAGTAGAATTCAATAAGAAAATTACATTTTAAAACTATACCAACCAAACTATTAAAACATATCAATGTCACCCAATTCCTAAATTACTTGATTATAAAATATATTAAGAAAGGTAGAGGGAGAGGGGTGAAGAATTGCAAACATGATATAATATATATTAATATCAACATTGCTCCTTTTTCAATACATTTGACTTTGCAATCAACAACCATGGAAGCATTCATGTAGAGCTTCAAACCCCAAAATAATGAAATATATAACCCTAAAATTGCTTTTTCTTTTCCTTCGAAGCATCATTTTGTATGTATGTATGTATGTATGTATGGATGTATAATGGTTCCCTTGCCATTGGTCTGCCATGGGAATTTTAGATGGCAAAAATGCTGATAACTGATCTTTTTGTGGGTATATCCATTATCCAAGTTATTCAATGAGACTACTATTAATTTAATAAACTTCTAGAAGCTTTAGCTATTTACCAGTTAGTTTTGCCACGTGTACTTTATTTTACTTTTACAAAAGTTAAACAAAATTAATTGAAATGAAATTATATTTAATTTTGTTTTCAAACATTCTAGAATCAGGTCAAACAGGCTCTTTTCAAACTAGTATTATTTGTAAAATTTAATAAAGGAAAAGAATCAACTTTTATCCCTAAATTGGAAATTATATCAATTTTTTTTTTATAGTCAAGTGCGGGAAAATTTGTACGATATAATTAAATTTCAAGTAGGTGACTATTTATGACATCGACCACTTAATCCTTTATTAAAATCATATCTCTCTATTTACTATTAAGCCAACTAACGATAATATCGATTAAAATTCAAAAATAATGTTTTTTTTCAAATTTAATAAATTATGATTATTTGTTTGTTAATACTTTTATATTTTTTAACCCGACAATTGTAGTGATGCAAGCTTTTCTTCTAATATGAAAGAAGGAAAGTGTAAGTATATCAATATTATTATTGAGTTAATCTCAAATTATTATTATTATTATTATTTTTTACATTTTTTCATTGATTTGATTAAAAAATGGTCATTGATATGTATATGGTAGTTGTTAAGATGGCAATAAAAGTAAGCTAAACCTCAAGTGCAAGCCATGCCAAGATCTCTCCATTGTCATCTAAGCAGCTTCTTTTTAGGGTTTTTTTTTTCCCTTTTTAAGAGATTATTGTTAGGTGACCAACCAAATTAATTATAACATAATAATTAAATAAATTAAGGATTAATTGCATTATTAGTTGCATTGTGTTTGTGTGTGTTTGGTGAAAGAACTTTTGTATTTGGTATAGGGGTTTCCAACTTACCCACTTACCTAATGTTTTAGGTCTTAACTTTACAAAAAATAAAAAGTAAGTATATATATAAATTGATTTTGGTTTCTAATTAACATTTTTGTAAGTTCTTTAAGTCTTTTATTAATAATCGTTTTAAGTTATTTAAATATATATATATATATATATATATATATATATATATATATGTTTTAAAAATATACTTATTTATGTTTTTGAACATTTAAAAACTAATATATTATCTTAAAAGGTTTCTTAATCAATTTTTCTAATAATTTGACTTTTTTAGGGGGAAAATTTACTACGATAGAATCTAATTCTATAGATGTCTAGAATTCTTGGGGTGGGAGATCACATTTATAGGAAAGAGTCGTCTAAATATACCAAAAATTGTCCGCTCCTTTCGACTCAATTTATGTGCTCAAATGAGTGAAACCCCATTGTTGTTTCGATTTTTAACGAACTTTGCTTGATTTGTGTAGTCAAACCAAACCGAATACAATCTCGTTTTACATACAATGTTGCTAGATCTAACATCATTCTTAAATTAAATGAAAATTTTCATGCTTATGTCATGCTTATAACCCTTAATACGTATGCTTAAAGGAAGAATTGAATTAAGAGAGAGAGAGAGAGAGAGAAAAAAAAGGTAAGAAAGAGAATTTGATCTAAAAAGTGGAATAGTTTAGTACTTTTGAATTTACAAGCAAAGCAAGAGAGAGAGAGAGAGAGAGAGAATGAAAAGGCTATAAAAGGAGAAAGCTGAGTTTAACAAGAAGATGAGAAAATTAAAGAGAAGAGAAAGGGAGGAAAAAATGAGAGTTCTTGTAGTTGGAGGAACTGGCTACTTAGGGAAGAGGATTGTGAAGGCAAGCCTTTTGGAAGGGCATGAGACATATGTAATTCAAAGGCCTGAGATTGGACTTGACATTGAGAAGCTTCAATTGCTCCTTTCCTTTAAGAAACAAGGGGCCATCCTTGTTCCGGCTTCTTTATCCGATTTCCAGAGCCTCGTCGATGCTGTGAAGCGTGTCGATGTCGTCATTTCCGCCTTGTCTGGTGTCCATTTTAGAAGCCATAGCATTCTCCTTCAACTCAAGCTTGTTGAAGCCATTCAAGCTGCAGGGAATATCAAGGTTTTTTTCTTTTAATTTTCATAACAAAGATTTATTATTAAAGTTTCCGTAATCTATCAACTTGAGCTTGGAAGGTAATCAATGATTTAACAAAACCCTTGTTGTATTGTACTGTACAGAGATTCCTGCCATCAGAATATGGAATAGATCCAGCAAGAATGAGGAATGCTATTGAATTAGGAAGAGACACGTTTGATCAAAAAATGGAAATAAGAAAAGCAATTGAAGAAGCAAATATTCCATTTACTTATGTCTCAGCCAACTGTTTTGCTGGTTACTTTGCTGCTAACCTCTCTCAAATGCATACTCTTGTTCCTCCAACCCATCAAGTTACACTCTATGGTGATGGCAATGTTAAAGGTACCACCCCACCCCACCCCACCAAACCCCAATTATTGATCTTAACCAAATTATTGCCCATCCTCTCACTTTTTTCTAATTACCACAATTGCCCCTCACTTAGGAGAGAGAGGATAAAATTACACAATTGTCTTTGCAATTAGGGGTAGGTGGCCAAATGGTTAATTAATGTTTTCACTTCACTGCATGCATAGAACTCAAATATTGAACTACTTGATCTTTGTGCAATGGTCTTTTGTTTTCACCATTGAGTGAGCTTGTCTGTGTTGTCGTCGAACATTTGTTTCAACCATGATTCTTGATTTGAATAAATTGAACCAAACATGAAGTCTTCATAATTCTTTTTAAATTTTTATTTAGTTGGAATCCACAATGAACTTATACCTTGAGTCGTTCTAGCAAGTTCCTTCTTCAAATCTCGAAATCTCGTTGTGTTCTTTTAAATGAAAACGATGAAAGTGATTTCAATTTAAATAATAAGACGTAACGTGTAATTTGCAGTGGTATACGTGGACGAAGATGACATTGCAAGGTATGTTGTGAAGGCAGCAACTGATCCTAGAACATTGAATAAAACAGTGTATATTAGGCCTCCACAAAACATTCTCTCCCAAAGAGAACTCATTGAGAAATGGGAAAAGCTTTCAGGAAAAGCATTGGAAATGATAAGTGTTTCTGCTCAAGACTTTCTTGCCAGGATAAAAGGTAAACAAATTTTCAATTTCATGTGGGTTTTAAGAAAAAGAAATTGTTTCTACTCCTTGTTCATCCAATTAATCTTAAATTTAGTTCTGATTGTCCTTCCTAGTTGATTGTTGATTTGTATTAAAAAAAAATTTAATATGTTAACGCTTTCACTCCAAAATCTTGAAAGCTTATTTACGTATTGAATTAAGAGTAGAAGGACGAAAATGGAACAAACTTTAAAATATAAAGACGAAAACGGGTATTTGAATCGTATATATTAAAATGTAAATTTGATGGTGGCAGATCTGGATGAAGCACAGCAGGCTGGATTGGGGCATTTTTATGACATATTCTTTGAAGGTTGTTTGACAAATTTTGAAATAGGAGAAGGAGCTGAAGAAGCTTCAAAGCTTTTTCCAGAAGTGAATTACACTACCATGGATGATTATCTCAAGATCTTTTTATAAGAAATACAAATAATAATATCAAAATCACTGCTAATTTCTACTCTTTTTATTATTATTTTTTTCAAAACTTTGTTTTCCTTTTTGCATTTCTCTTTCTAATAAATATATTAATGTGCCTTTTTTAATTAGAATTATGATTTGGATCAGGATCCATATGATTTGTATGAGTAAACTTTAATTGTTTTTAATAATTGAATGCGTTTCGATTGAACATTTTGGGTTCGATTTGTCAACCAAACTCATTCTGTTACCACGGTTTTCAATCAAACTCTTTTGTCCACCATTTTCATGCTTCACGATTCTATTTCCGTTCCGCCTTTGATTCTCATTGCATTCTTATACCTATCAGATTTCCAGGAATCTAATTAGATTTGAATTCTCCAAACTGATCCTAAGTGTTAAATTTAAATCTTGGGAATTAGGACATGCATTAAAGATGGTAGTTGTAAAGGTAAGTCTGGAAAATTATGGAGATACATTAAATATGCATGGTTCTTGAAAAGATAGAGGTTGAAGTCAATGAAGTTTCAATTATTAATTAAAGATGGCAGTTTAGAAGATACGACCTTTTATGAATGAAATTTGAGATCTTATATTGAGATTTTTCTCTAAAAAATTGCAATTATTGTGATAGAATGCATGTAAGTCGTTCAATCTAACCTTAATCGAGTTTGATTGTGGAGTGAGTCAATTTAGAATAAGATTTCCAAATTTTGCTTTTAGATTTTCGATCTCAAAGGTAATCGAGTTCTATCTTTTTTCTCTAGGTTGATTTGAATTAGTATAAGGAAGTGTTAGTTTATTATATTCAAAGGTTCTTGCTTTCGTAATAACTTGAATCTTTGGATTGAGGATTATGGTGGCATTATCAATATCTTTTGTCTTTTGGAAAAGATTATTAATCATTGAACCTTAAAGGTGAATCGTGTCATATTTCAAAGTTTCTATGTTTTAATAATTGTCTGTGTTACTTCCACTTTTCTTATCGTGTTTGCAAACGAAAAAGAGTTTTTGGAAATTAGAAAAATGTATATAGTTTTTGAAACCTTGTTTTTGTTTTTATAATTTGAGTACTGATTCAAGTGTTTCTTTAAAGATTGTGAAAACAATAGTAAAAGAAAAGTTGTAAAAACGAAGACATAAATTTCAAAACTAAGAATGAAGGTTTGTTTGATAATATTATTTGGTTTTTTTCATATTTTAAAATTATGCTTATAAACACTATTTCAAGCTATTGCTTCCTTTATTTTGCTGTTTTTATTTGAATTAGTAATGGTTTTAAAAACCAAGTTTTGAAAATTAAGCTTATAGCCCGTTTGTTAACCATTTTATTTTTTGTTTTTGTTATTTAAAATTAAGCATATAAATCATACTACTTCCACCTCCAAAAATTTTCATTTGTTATCTACCTTTTACCAACGATTTAAAAAATCAAATCAAAATTTTAAAAAACAAAAACTTGTTTTTGTTTTTTGAATTTAGCTCGATCATTATTCTTAATAAATATGCAAATCATTAGAAGAGGTAAGAAGCAAATATGATTAATTTTAAAAAACAAAAATAAAAAAGGGAAATGATTACAAAACGGGACCCAATTTCTTAGTCTTGTTATGAATCTTGTGGAAAGTAGCTTTTTGGTTGAAATTTGGTATATAATTCAAGTGTTTTAGTTCATACCAAAACACAAAATAAGTATAATTTTAAAATATCAAATAGTTATCAAACTAGGCTTGAAATAAGATATTAGACTTGTTGTCTCATAATTTATTTACAACCGTTTTCATCTTTCCTAAACACTTAAATTCAACGCTAACTTCTAAAATCAAAAATAAAATTTTAAAATCTATGTTTTTTAGTTCAAGCAAATGTGTGAATATTAATCAATTACTTTTAATTATTTTTGTTAGCTACACTTTCAAAACGTTATTTCATGGTGTGGAGATTTGAACATATAATCTTTTAGTTGATGATTTATTTTTATGACGGTTGAATTATGCTAATATTCTACTAGTATACTTGCTTTTCAAAATAAAATATTAATTTGGTGTTCACATGGTCGACACATTTTTATGTATCGACGATTAGAAATCGACAAGTTAATTGACTATTTTCGTTATGTAATAGAAAAATCAATGAAACATGTGAATATTTGAATATTCTATTAATATTGATTGTGTATTTGCATGGGAGAATAATACAAGAATAAATACAGAAAATATATACCCACAAAAATTAGGTTCTAGATTTACCTAAAATATATCATTTATGTTTACAAAGCATAACAAATATATTAACAAAAATAATATTCTGCTGAAAAACTATAAATATATATA
>JBBPDJ010000017.1:10004869-10018032 GCA_037974625.1 Cucumis cinereus
TATATATATAATAATTGAAGTTTTACTTCCCTATTTTAATCCTTGATATTTTGTTCCACTTTAGTTCATACAGTTTCACATTTTAAATTAAGTCCATACTTATTTGATATTGATTTTTTCAAATAAAACATTTAGTTATTTATTTACATTTTTTTACTATCATATGCATATGCATATTGTATTTTTATGTATATTATACATTCTTGCATGAAAGTTATTGTTAATATTTAACCAATTTTGGAAAAAATTTAATTAAATGTGAAAATTAAAATAAGTTAAGAGTACAACAACTAAAATTAGACATTTAAAAATATATTCATTAAAATTAATTAAATTTCAAATTTTAGAAACAAAATAATACTTTAAAGTTCAATCTATTTTTTTACATCTATTCTATTCAAACTTTACAACAATTACTTTTTCATAAACATTTATCAGTTAATTCAAATTAAACAAAATCATATACAATCTAAACAAGATTTAAGAGTGTGTTTGGTTGTGGTTTTGGCATAGTCAAAATCACTTTTTCACTAGCCAAAATCATTTTTGTACAAAAAAAAAAAATTGGTGTTTGATAACCTACATAAAGTGATTTTAGAAAAATAAGAAATCGTTCAAAATTTGATTTTTAAAATATTAGCTATATAGTGATTCTTGAAAAATGATTAACAGAAATCACCACCTAATTTTATATAATTTTTAAAATACCTAGAATACCCTTCTTTTAGTAATTTGATAGTTTTAGAATCACTTTTGGTATCAAACATGATGATTGAAAATCAATTTTTAACATATGAAAATCATTTTTAAAAGTTCGTTACCAAACATAAATTTGATTATTTAAAAATCAATTTTACAAAATCAATTATACCTAAATCTTTTTTTCTAAAATCACTACTTAGACTATCACTTCTAAACACACCCAAAATGGCTCACTTTTCCAAGGCCTAAACTGACTCAATTTTACGAGATATAATGAAAATAATGATAATATTTCTACAAATTATGTATAAGTTCTGTAAATATTTTTGTTTATTTTGTTATATTTGAAAACAATCCAATGATCAACACTCTATACTTTTAAGTGAGTTAAAATTATTAATTATATTAGCAAAAAAAAATGTAAAATTGATATGTCAACAAAAATTTAATACCACAAAATTAAAGATATTTTTTAATATAACAAAATGAACGAGCTTACGATTTGCGTAAACTCATATAGATATCTACCACTTTAATAATAGATACTAATAAATGTCTATCTAAATTTATCACGATTTTTCGTTAATAGGAAGTAAGATTTTACTAATATTTGTAAATATTTTTCATCAGTTTTTTCATTTAAAACAATTTATCGTAAATTTAAAACAATTATCTTATCTTATAATAATAATTATAAATTAACTGAAATGATTAGCTATATCTGGTTCTACAATTAAGTCGTGCAAAAAAAAAATTTAACTTTAATTTTCTAAAAGCATAACTGCCAATAAATAAAGTGCAAAACAAAGTAAACATAAAAACAGTAAAAAAACCAAATATGGATTAAAAAGAAAAAAAAATAAAATAAAATAAAAAAAAAAGAGAACCCAAGGAGCAACTCCACTGGCTAGATGGTAGGTGAACTTAATGAGAACTCCAAAGTCTGGGCTTTGAAAAAGAATTGTATACAAATATAAAGAGTTCCAATAAATAATGATAAAAAGAAAAACAAGAACATTATACCAAACAAAACATGTCTATTTTACAACCAGAGAAAAATAAGGGGTTAAAAAAAAGTGAAATTATGGTATTTCAACCTTCTGAAATTCTTCATTCATATGAATAAAGGCTGAGTGGCAGATGCAGATGGAGACTTGAGGCTGGAGTTGGACATTTTTACCACATGTATTCTTCAAAGGCTTCAAAACTTTATCAAGAAATGAACTACACTTGCCTGAATCTGATTTACCTGAAGATGTTTTTGTGAGGACAGAAAAGAAGCAGTTATGAACTTACTTACCAAAACAGAGATGAGGTGGAGGATCCAATCTTTAACCTCGAAGTTGATGGTTATATTAATAAACAAACATATATTTTGTTTTTTCATGTATTTGTGCTCTTTGAACTTTAAAAATTATCTTCTTTCATTCCCCCTCCACCCAATATGTGTACCAAATGTGTGTATGTATGTATCGATATATATATCTATATATGTGTGTGTTTGTGTGGATGGACTTTTTAATCAGATATCTTCTATTGAAAAAGATTAATGACATGTTTTGGAATGATGACTTTCCAAGTGTTCAAACAAGAAAATCATTATTCCAAATGCATAAGAAAGATTATATTTCCCCTACTTGAGTACATATTCATACTTGCAGCCCTCAGCCCACCCCAGCCTGCTTGAAGCAAACTTCTATAATCTATACAACGGAAACCCTGGCCACCTCTGTAATCTTTGGGAAGGAGAAAGAGCTACTAGGTGCATGGGCACGTGTCTACAAATTTTTAATAGGCAACCTAGACTGTACTTAATCTCATACTCCTCAATTATTTACAGGAAAATAATAATCATTTTTTAAAAATAAAAACAAACTACCATATGACCATTTTTTTATTGAGTGCAACAAGAGTTGTACAATAGATGGGTGTAGTCTGAGTTGCACCCAAGTTTTCCTCTTTTTAATAAATTATTATTAGTTTCACAAAGGAATTTCAACTAAATTTGGCACAAAGTAGCATCATTATCATTTATAATTTAACTCATTCTTCCTTCTTTTTTTTTTTTTTTGAGAAATCTTTTAACCCATTCTAAACCTATATTTAGAAGAAATTGACACAAAAGAACGAGAGACAATCACTTAGAAAAAAGAAACTTTTATTAAAAAGGTACAAAGATGGACACTATCGTGAGGACACTCACTCCCTCTAAGGTTGTCTAACTCTCTACCTTTGCTTTCTTTCTTCCATTTCTTTCAATTTTCCTTGATTTAATTTGCATTAGATCCTGGAGCTTAAGTTAAAGAATTCTTGTAGGCTCTTCCAGGATCAAAATTATTCTAGATATTTCTCTAAGATTATCCTTAACTAAAGGAATTCTAGAATTCTTTGGAGCCTAAAGAAAACCAATGATTATTTCTAGATCTTGTCTTTTCAAATATTTATTTATGTACTTCAACATAAATCGAGAAAAATCTAACTTACACATTAATGTGTCATTATTATAGATGCTTCAAGAACTTAGACTAGTTAGTGTTCTATTTTAACATTAGTTTATTAATATTTTCTGTAATAAAGTTTAAAACAGATAAAAACTAAAGTATATTTTGACATTTTGGTGAGGGGAAAAAAAAAGCTTAAATTTTGGGGCATGAGGAATGAACATATAGAACGAGCTATATGGAATTTCTTATTCCCTCCCAAAGTAAATCTACTATTACATGTAATAATGCACATGTCAATGAAGTACGTACTTTATAGCATGAGTATTACCTTGAACAAGGAAGCACTTTGGCCTCAAGTATTTCAGCCCCGTTCGCACTGTAATCATAACCACCTTTGGAATTCAAATCAAAGTTGATCATATTCTTTTCGACATTAAACTCGTTTGTGTCTTCTTCTCCAGCCTCCACTTTGCATATCTGGATGAGTGAATCACCGGTTTTCTTACAAACATCATTTAGGTTTCCTCTCATTTCTTGTTTCTTAAATTTTTCAATTTGATCTGATAGAGCCGCATCAAAGTTTATTAACTGCATTTCTGTGCTTTCAAGACCACCAAGGTTACTGTTTATGACAAGTGCCAGACTCTTTTGTGCATTCTCTAAGATATCTTGCAAGTATTTTCCTTGAGCCTCTATTCTCATTTGTAGTTTATTTTGTACCTGTCTTTACAAGAGCCAACAAAATGAAAATTGATCACAAACTTGAGATTGAGTTTGTTGTAACTAGAAGAATTTAGCAAGGTGTACCTCGAGTTGTTCTAGTATTGTTTTTTGGACTTCAACATGTGATTTAAGAGCCTCAGCAATTTGCATCCCTCTGTTCAGGTAAGTCAAATATAAAATGGAATATTATAATGCAATAGATAATCTCAGTTTCAAGGATGTTTTCCTTCTTTTGTTCTTTTTATCTTAATATCTATCTAGTAGGAAAACTTTGAACTTCTGAGAAAACCTTACTTAACAAGAAGCTTACTTTTTCTCAACGATTTAAATTTACAATCCAAGATAAGAGAATCAGAAAACCAATATTATGCTAACTAATATTTAGCAAAATACCATTGAAGTCATTGGAATGACAGTAAAACAGAGAATATTAGAACATATATGCACATTTTATTTTGATGAGATACAACAAGACAAACCTTTCATCTTCCTCTACTCTGGAGAAATTGCTAAGAGTACCTGAAAAGTTTATATTTAAATGTATAAATGAGTTTTCTAGAGGTGAACACTGAGATGCAAACAAGAGGAATATACGAATAAAAACCAGAAGGTGACTTGTAAAATACAAATGCTCAGAAGCATAACAAATTAATTGATAAGTACCCTTTTGTTTTTTGTTTTTTGTTTTTTATTTTTGAAAAAATAAGCTTGTAAACACTACTTTCACCTATTTTTCTTTGTTTCATTAACTACCTTTTAGGAGTATGTTAAAAAACCAAACAAAATTTTTTGAAAAAGAAAAAAGAAAAAAAAAAGTTTTTAAGAACTTGTTTTTGTTGGTAAAATTTGGCTTTAAGAATTCAAATATTTACTTAGAGAATATGAAAACATGATGAAGAAATAGCGAGAAAATAAGCACAATTTTAGGAAACCAAATAGTTATCAAATGTGCTTCAATTAATTTCAGATCCAGAAAGAATATCAAAATATTAAAAAATATATATTAGATGGGTTATTTGGCCTATCAAAAAAAAAAAAAACACAAAGACACAAATACTTATAAAATATACTCGACAAATCCACTCCATCATTAGGGTAAATTTGGGGTAAAATTTGCAAATGCAATCAACAAGAGGTCCTTACATATTGTCCTATGTCCATATAGACTTACCGCTCCTTTCATTCCTTTGCTCTGCCACATTTTGCTTTCGTGTTTGCAGTCCAAGTCTATACTTCTGAAGGTTAGAAAGTTATGTTAGTATCTTATTCCTCTGCAATCAGTAATGAGAAAAATGAGATATCATGAAGCAAAGATTTCAACATTTACCTGCAAATGACTCTTCAAGTGATACAAAGTCAAGCCCTTTAAACCCATCAATCTTAACACAGACTTGGGAGTTGCTTCTGAAAAAGGCAGTCCCCCAATAATAATTATATAATTCATTGCTAGGAGAGGATAAAGCTCAGATATATAAGCTAACTATAGTAGAATATTACAAGGATATGAAGTATCGCAATAAACGTGAAATTATGTTTCTTAATTCGACCGCTAAACTTAACTATCTATTTCTTACGTCCCATGAATATCTGTGAATATCAAGAGAAGCACTAAGTGGTCTTGCAAAGTCTTGGGCCCAAAATGTAGAGAGTTAATAAGGTATAAAATTGGGAGGTGTTTATCGAGGAATTTTATACAACCCTACACCTCAAACACAAACTTTCTAATTCTAGTATATTTGCTTCATACTAATTCAGGAGTAGAATTCACAACCTCACTCCTCCAAACTCCTTTCACCAAACACCCCCAAGGGAATCGGTTAGTCTTTCTCTTCAAACTTCATTCCTAGAAGATTAGAATTGGTGAAGGGACAAAATGAAAAGGAACTATCGACTAGATAGTAGACCACAATATTGCCATTGACAGCACCTAAATGAGAATGCTCATCTAACAACTTCTTATATAATCCATTGCAGAAGCTCCATCGAGAAGAAAGCGACTAAATAAAGTTAAATTACGTGTCCTGTCATTCACCAACATGATTTAATCACTACTTTATTTCCCATGAAAATAATCAGTTATCCATATCCATATACCATACACTCGCCTAGAATCCCAAACCTCTCAGTCTCAGCAACACAAGATCAAAGAACAAGAGTTCAACAAATGTTCAAGATCATCATTCAAAAAGGTTACAACAAATATTTCAAATACATCAACGAATCATAAAAATGATGAACACGAACTTACTTTCCGGCCCACCAAGCTTGGTGACCGCGTCTACAAAACGGTCGTGAAGATCAGCAGTCCATCTTAGTCTTGGCTTTGGGTCTCTCGTCATCATCACTCCATTCTCATACGGGTAATTCCGCTCCATTGTCAACCGGACGGAAAATTCCACTCATCGAAACTTCATCATATTTCTTCTTCCTCCTCCTCTAATTTCAGTCTCTCCCTACTCACCTTTGATTAATAACCGTTGTTCTTCTTCCCGACACAGATACATTCAATCCCATCACACTTCAATGGCAAGGAATTTAAGCCAGAGCCAACGAATTTACCACAGAAACACACCTTGACTTCAGTCGGAACCTCGATTAACTTGTCCAAACACAAAATAATACTTGCATTAATCCAATAATAACACTTCAAATTCAAAGATATGAATCGAATGAAATGGGTGAAGGAAGAGAAATTCAAGACAAAAATACAGTCGATTTGAATAAGAAACAATGACAGTGCAAGGAATCATCAACGGCGGGGGAGAAGGGAAGCAAATGGAGCGAAGGACGGCGACGAATATGAGGGAAGCATTAAATCCAAATAGAAAAATTTTAAGTAAAATTATACGAAGCGCCGATTCTCTGTTCTTCCCGGTCCCCTGTACGGACTCCCAACCGTCCGATTCATTAACGTCTTTTATTGGACGGAGGAAAATGGATATTGCGAGAGAGAAGGCAGGCTCACCGTCTGGGCAATGTAGACGATAGTTTCTATGTGCCACGTGGATGCCAGCGTGGATTATTCGACCGGCGTACACGGGTGAAGGAATATTCCTGGAGTCACGTGGCGTGTGGGTATGTTGCATAGTCGAAACCGAAAAGGCCATTTATGAATCGATACGATGTCGTTTTCGTTAATCGTTTTTTTCCAATTTCCTTTTTTAAATTTAAATTTTATTTATTTATTTATTTATTTATTTATTTATTTATTTATTTATTTTGAAGTACTATAGTTTTCAACTTCCAATTTAATTCCCCAACTTTAAATGTTAAACTCTTACCTTGAGTTTAACGTTTAATTTAAATGTTCTTAATAAAATATGTTGGTGTTTATTTTTGGAAGTATTTAGCTGTTACTTAAGTACTTTTAATAAATCTTAAAATTAGTTAAAGTTCAACTCTATTAAAATGGACGAATAATAATAAAAAATTGTATGCAATAAAATATAATATATGAATGTTTCCAAAATTTTATAGTAAAAAATGATAATAGATGATAAAAAAAAGTTTTTTAAAACATAATTAGAAATAGCAATGACTAAATTTAAGATTTATTAAAAGTTGAAGAACTAAAAGTTTAAAATTTGAAAATACAAAAACTAAAATTTAACAAACATCAAAGTAAAAAGACCAAGATGATATTTTAACTTTTTTTATTCCTAAATTTTAAAATGTTATTTCCTTACATTTGAATCTTTTTTTTAGTTTTAATTTTCAAAGTAAATTTCAAGATTTTACACTTTTACAACACTTCGGTTTCACAATAATAGTTGACCGAGAAAAAAAAAGAATTTGTAAAAGAAACAATCACTTTCCAATTTTGTCAAAGTAATAAAATTTGGAAGTATAGGGGCTAAAAGCACACCCCAAAACTCATGGAAATATATTTTTTGTCTAACTCTTTTCCTTTTCCAATCTTGTGTGTTTTTGTGTTGTAGGTGACTGGACGAAGACGTCCTCGTTGATGGGTCCTTTTTGTTGTATCCTTCGTCAGAAATGGACGATAATATTGATCACCTAAAATGGGAGTATCAATTTGCTAGTTGATTGAGGTGATCTCTTCCAGGAGTTTGATAATTCACTAGCTAGGCAAAGAGATGTTCACTTGATGATTCAAGAGTTCCTCCTCCATCCGCCTTCTCGAAGAAAGAGGTAGTTTTCATTCTATGAGCCAGGGTGTGTGCGATTTTGTGGGATCTTTGGGGGGAGAGAAACAATAGAGTGTTTCGTGGTAGGGAAAGAGATCCCAAGGAGGTTTGGTCTCTAGTGAGGTTTCATGTTTCTCTTTGGACTTCAGGTTTGAGGATTTTTTGTAATTATGTCATACACCATTCTTAGTTGAAAACCCATTTTCTAGTGGAATTTTTAGGGCTCGGTTTTTCGTATACCCTTGAATTTGTTCAGTTTTTTTCCTCAATGAAGGTAATTGTTTCTATTAGAAGAAAAAATAAATTTGGAAGTCAGATTTACATGGAAGTATATAACATATCTCTATTGATAAATGCACTTTATATTTATGTGTCTTCTAATGCTTAAATAATAAATGAATAAGTGCAACAAGTTAAGAGTTTATGAATGAAATGAAATCAATAAAATTATAAGGTGATCCCTTGGATCATTTCAAGTAAGGGTATGCCCCACATTCTTCTTTCCTCTTACTCTTTTCTCTTTGTATGGTTGTTAGAATGTATGGAAGTACTTTTATAATAACTAAAACGACTAGTGATTAAATGTTTGAATTTATATAGATTTACGTTAATTCTTAGTGTTTTTATGGATATCGTAGAATTGATCATCTTTTAATATTATTGTGTTTCTTTTACATTGATTATTATTGAACTAACATGTAGTTAGGTTGATAATGGAAGTTGATTATGACTATGTTTAATGTCATGCTTCTTAATTTGATTTGAAGAAGTTAGTAATAGTTTGCATGAGACATGATAGTTTCTTTTATATAACATATCCATGAGTTAATCAATCAAATATCGACACCCTTGAGCGGATTCAATCTTTGTTTTACTTTCGTTTCTTGTCAATTAAAATTCACACTATCGTCTAATTTTCAATCCTTAGAAATCAAAACAACTTTAGAATAGGTAAAGAAATTTGTGAGTTTGATCTTCTAAGGACGGTGTTTGATCTAAACGTCACATTACTATATTATAATCTGACATGTACACTTGCATTTCATCAAGACTCAGTCGAAATCTAGATGTCTGATACTGACCTTTTCAATTCTCACCCAACAAACATTGGCTTGATCACTGGATGCCAACCCTTGAGAAAGTTTGGTTTTGTTTAAAAACTCAATAAAAGTCTATAAATAAGTGAACAAACTCAACCATATCATGTTTGAAGAACTTGTCGATAAGAAATATAAGCATGACGATCTTATTACTTGACGACATAATGAATATAAATTTAATGTTTTAGAATAATTATCAAATATAGCATATCATGGGTATATGCGTAACTACAAATCAATTTTTTTAATTTTATTATCTATAAAATTGTAAATATTTGTAGATATTTTTTAAAGAAACAAATTTCATAAAAAGTTCAAAATCAAGGAGCCAACAAGCACAAAAGGTCACGGAAAAATAACCTCACATATCCAGTTGGAGAAATTAGCAATCCAACTTTTTCTACAATTTTTCAAATTGAAAGAATCATAAGTATCGAAAAAACTAGAAAAACTAATAGCCATATGAGTACCTCGATTTTCGTCCACAAAGATAAAAAGAGAGACATTTCTCAAGTACCCTAGGTGACAAACCGATCTCATTAACTGCACTCTCTACCTCAATAAAGTTCGATAAGCAATTGTTTGTCAGATTCACTACCTCCCTTGCATCAGATTTGACCATGTCAGAGCAAATATTTGCCTTCTACGACCATAGTTTTCGTAGAAATTTGACATTTGTAAAATTGATCCCCTAAATACTCTTGCCAAATTAGCCCTCGACGATTTGGGTTAGATTTGGCCCAATTTTTTAATTGGGCCTGGGCCGCGAATGTGGCCCAAATTCATGAAAAAAATGAAAATGCGCCAACAATCTGGCAATCATAGGTTTCTCTCACTGAAAAATTCTCGTTCGCCCTTGGAGTACGACGGCGACGACGATGCTCAGGTGGTGTGCCAAGCTCCGATCGGCGGCGGCGAAGCCATCTCAAATTGTAAATTCCGTTTCTTCCACCCGCAGGATCTTTCACTCTGCTCCATCACTATACCAGCCCCTCCATTTCTCTCCGAATAATTTGAATTCCAGGTCCATTTTCAATGCATCTCAACAGACTCATTCTCCGCTCGCCGCTTACCGGTGTATTCGTTCTTCGCTCTTGCCTGTCTCTGTAAGTTTAGTTCGCTGATTGTTTTTAGTTTGTTGAGAGTTTTTTTCTTAGTTATATCTTGGAGTGCTGGGGAAATGCCTGGAAGGTAGGGGAACCGTTTGATTTTGAACTGATGAGAAGAATTATTTAGGAAAAATTGACTCAGTGAAGCCTCTATTCCTGTTATTTCGATGTTGTTCGCGACATTTGATATAAAACGATGTTCGATTACATTGAATTAAGGTTGTTCAAGTGCGGCATGTTTCATCAAGAGACCGACGGAATAAGAGAAAGCCAACGACGCCAGCCACTTCCAAATTGAAGAAAACTAAACTGAAAGCTTACTCGTGAGTTCATAATATCATGGTGGTTATTATTTAATTTTGGATCTTTGTCATTATTGTCTTCTAAGTTTGTGAGTAAATGACACTTTGTTGGTTGATCAGGTCTTACAAGTCTAGGTTTTGGTTGATGAAGGATGGGAGCATTAAACGTCGAATGGAAGGGAAAAGGCACAATGCACATTCCAAGGTTTGTCTTTCTGTTTGTCAACTGTGCTCCTTGGTTTAGTATCATATTGGTGTTGAAATGTAAATATTTGGATCATGGAAAGCTTTGTTTCAAGTTAGCTCATGTTCACTACATTTTTTTGCTGGATTTAAGTATATAAGATGCTTAGCTAAGATTATCATAACATACTTCCTTGTCAATTGTCAATAAAATAATGCTAATTTTCTCTGTGTTTAACTACATGACGCTTAAATTGTACCACAAGTTCAATTGATGTTGCATTGCACTGTTTATCTTGTAATAAATTTCTGGTTTTATTTTGAGAAGTTTCTGTTTTTTATTATTAGAAAGAATAGAAAGAATATTAATGGTTTCTGCATTTCATTTGCATTTCACGACTTCCATGCTTAGGTTAGTACCATTTGATTCACATTTCTGTTATACTTTTGGAACTCTTGGCTTCATCCTGGTAGTAATGTTCAAGTGTGACTTTGTATTTCACATATGAATGTAGTCCTTATAGGTCTTCAAGCTCTTTTATTGTTTAGACTTTAGATTTGTGCCATGGACATCAAAATGAATACCAATGTTTTCCAAAACTCTTATTTCTCATAGCTCAAACTCTTATTTCTCTCTTTTCCAAAATTCTATCCTTCTTTATAAGCTATAGCTTACATGCACCTCAACTAATCTCAAAAGACAACCCCCCTAACCTTCAACATTTGGGTGTCAAAGAAATTCATAAGATATTAAATTCTAGATAGGTGACCACCACGGATTGAACTTATTCTTTCTAAGTTTTGTAATAAACCCATGGCCCTTTATTGACCAATGACTATTAGGCCAACTCATGTCGGTTGGTTTTTGTTTATCAGGAAAACAAACAGATTACATAAGTCACACAAGAACGATGACCCTTAATCACAAATAGGGCACATAAGTGGTAAGCAAAAATTTGGTTATTGGGAGGGGTGGGGATTACCTATGAGGGTTTTATATAGGGAATAAAGCTTTTATTCTGGAAGAGGTGAGGCAATAACTGACAGAAGGCACAAGCATCAATTTTATTAAAAATATCTTAAATGGTTTCGTATCCTTTTTTGTATATATATATATATATATATATAAATTCTCACAAACTCATACTTTTATGTTTTTAAAGAATGTGGAAACTTGTTATAAACATTACACGAACTGGTGTTTTTCATTTTACTCCTAAAGTTATCATCCAACATCTTATATCCATCAATAAGCTCTTATCCCTAGAGATGATTATTGTTATAAAAATGCGAGATAACATGTGGGAGAATGTGGTGGACTCACCCTTCCTTTAAGTCGTCTTTAACGAGTTGGTGGTTGGTAAATGTGTCAGGCAGATGGGAAGGATTTTGTTTTATGGAAAAATTACATTCACTTTAGGCCTTCTTGAAATTGGCCTTGATCCCAAGATTCAAGACGTCTGTGGGGATATTTGGATCAAATCAAGAAGCAAGAAGGTTCCTAGGCAACAAGAGGTCTTGAGGGAGGTTAAGTTTCTAGATAGGCTTGAAAAAAGACCTCTCTTAGGAGAGATTTTTGAAGATTAGTGAGCCTATATGATGGCAAAGTTTGGGGAGTTTGTTACGAAAGAGGCAATAAGTTGGAGGTGGGTAGGGAGAATCATTAGTGGAAGGAGTAAGAATATCATAGGGCATTTCATTGTTTTAAAAAGCCCTTTTGGGCGCTCGACTAGGCTCAAGGCGCAAGCTTGGCACCTGCCACTTTGGTTTGAAAAGGCAAGGCTCCCAAAGTAAGGTGCCCCTCAAATGAACACTCTTTTGTGAAGCCCCAAGGCTCAAAGCCCTGGGTTTGAGGCATTTTCATTGTTTATAAAATTTAGTAATGATGAGGATTTTTCATTCTTTGTTAACTAAAAGAATCAAATTTACTAGGCCTAAATGCAAACATTCTTGTGTTTATTTTTTTCCCCTCCTTATTTCCACTTCTTTCTCTTCTTCGTGTATTATTTTTATATACAGTGCACTTCACAAAAACAGCTCGCTCTTAAGCCCCAGAAAACTATTGTACTTTATTGCATCTTGAGCTTTAAAAAACATTGGACCCTTTAGTGAACGATAACTGGGAGATACTATGAAGGGATAGAGATTGGGGATATAGCTTCCTTTTTATCTCTTTGTGCGCTTCAGCAGTTCCTTTAGACCTTTCATAGAGGATTTAGATATGTGTCCTATCACAGACAGTGATAAAGCTAAGTTGAACTCTTCTTAATGATTTTTGGTTTTGACAGGAATAAGGCCCTCAGGCTTGACAATTTTACTATGGATTTTTTTCAAGGTAATTGGGATTTTGTGAAGGAGGACCTTTGGAAGATTTTTCTGAGAGTTTAGAAGAAGTATTCAAAGGATAGCTCCTTTAGTTAAACTCCTTTTTTGTCTTAATACTAAAAAGGAG
>JBBPDJ010000017.1:10024643-10045305 GCA_037974625.1 Cucumis cinereus
TGTATTCCTAGAAAATCTACTATTATTAGTTTTTTTTTTTTTTTTGTATTTATATCCTTTTAAAAGTTGCAATATTACCTTTGAACTTTCGTAAACGTTTCAAAAGTATTCTCATGGTAGAAATCCTTTATAATTATGGATTACCTAAAACGAAAGTTTAAAGCATCACATTATTGTTAGCTTGTTGCCACCATAATATTAAATTTCAATAAACGTGCTCATATCTTCATCAGTATTTCCACATTTCCACAAAACATAAAAAAAATAAACAACAAAATGTCGCTAATGTAAATAATATTAAAATTTTATTGTAACTGATAAAATTAGTGAAAATATTTACAAAATATAATAAAAAATTTTATTCTATCATTGATAAACATTGATTGTCATTGATAGACTTCTATTTGTATGCACTAATAGTATCTATCATTAATAGAATAAAAAATTTTGTTATATTTTTTAAATATTTGGTTCATTTTATTATATTTGAAAATACTCTATTATATAAATAATATACCTCCTAACTTGTTTTAAAATTATAAAAATATTTATTTATTAATTTAAACTTATTTCTAAAAATATTTATTTATTCATAAGATCCTGTACCGACCCTTAAATCATAATACCTTGTGTCAAATGCTTGTAACATCATCATCAGACTACCATCAAATGTCTAGCTTTTGTGTATGTGTTATAGAAGACATTTCTTCCATATTATGGGTCAACCTCATTGAGTTCAGCTTCTTCCATTTAAACACATCACCTATGTTTTTATATGAATTTAGGATTAACGTGAATGCCTAAAAGTATATAACAAATAATATATATATTAAGTGATAATAGAATTTTTTTTTTTTAAAATATAACTTTAGCCAAACATAATTTCTCATTTTTTTTAATATTATATAGACTCCATTAAAATGATAATTTCTCGTCATATGTTTAAAATTGAATGTAAGTATATTTAATATAACATTCACATGTAAAGATCCTAAATTAAATACTAATAGTAAGTTGGCATGTGATTTGACTTTAAATTATATACTAAATTAAGTATTTTGTAATTTCTTTTAACAATTCGTAAAAATCAAACAACAGTAGACTTCGTGATGTGCCTATAATCCACAATAGGTCCTTGATATATGCAATAATAATAAGAGGTACATGAACGAGATATATTATATGTATGATGTACCTATTGTACCTCTACCAGTTCATAGGGGACGTGTTCGAGTGAAAAAAATTGAACTCGATGAGGTTGAACATAATGTGGAAGAATTGTCTTCTATGACACAAACATAGAGCCAGACTGGTTATGGTAGTTTGATGATGATGATGCTAGCATTTGACCCAGGATATTATGATTCAAGGGTCGGTTCATCGTGTTCATACATGGATGCCGATCCATAAACTTCATACATGCATGGACACAAATGCGGTCGTAGAGAACATAATAAATATTTGTACTATGAAGCAGCTGCAGAGGTGTCAGAAACCACAAGAGTACCAACAAGAATCAAAGAATCAAGAAAAGCCAAAACAGCATACTGTTCAGAGTCGACGACTACAACCAGCTCGAAATTGACGACGTCTGGGTTGTGGAACACATCGATTTTCTTTTAACTTTTAAATGATTATAAGATATTGATACGAACATTTTAATTTACATTTAATTGTTTTACACTTACGAATTATTATTAAAAAATGACGTTTAAACACAATCATTCTTTCTAAATTTAATATAATTATAAACTTTTATAAAGGTGGTGACAAATAGAAGGGAGATAAAGCATAATTATATATTATATATATATAATAAAATAAAAAATTAAATAAGAATTTAAATTAATTATTTAGTTAATTTAATTACAAATTAAAGATAAAAATATATATAGAAGGCTTGGTTTTCAAATGAAGGTTGTTGAATGTACAAGAGAGAATTAAAACTACAATATTTCTCTAAATATTTTCAAAACACCATTATTTTTCTAATTATTTTACAAAATGTCCAATATTCTCCAAAATTCGGCCGATAATTTTACGGAGACATTTTAAACATTTACAACTCTAAAGTCGATTTTATTCCAAATTTGGCAGGACAGAGTAATTTCGAAACATACAAGAAAGCTGATTGGAAAATATTGTAATTTAAAGAAATATAAGGGTATTTTTTAAACAAAATAAAGTTTGTGGGTATTTATTATAATTTAGCTAAAACAAATATTCAAAACGAAAATTTCGAAAAATTGACGTGGAGGCAGATTTGTTTGAACACCGAATTTCCGCCTATAAAAATGGCAGAGTAAGGACCTGATTCAGTTACCCCTTTCCACTTTGCGCTCCGCTCTCCCCTGAAACTCCCATGCTGCTAGAAAAAGCCCTAGCTCATCTCTGACGCCTCACCGTCGCGTCGCGTGATTCAAACCTCCGACGGTTTCATTTCGTGAGATTTTCCGATTCATGCATTCATTTTCTCTTTGATTCGTTTTCTTCCTTTTCACTGATCATCTCTTCTTGCTTCACATTCTTCTAAACCTGTTAATTCGATTCTACACAATGTGCGATTCAATGGTGTAGGTTAAGGAACCGGAAGATTTGTCCAAGAAATTAAACGCTTCATTTTTTGTTGATCTCGATCGATACGAACAGAGCAAAAAGATCTGTATGCTGAATACGGTATTTGTTCCTCTTTTTCTTATGAATTTTTCTGCGTTTCGTTCTCTGATTTCTTGCTATTTAGTTGATTATTTACGGATTGATACTCATAAATTGCATACATTACTGAAATGCTGAAATGCTGAAATGATGAAATGCAACATTTAGTTGATTAAAGTAAAATTTAGAAATAAGTTCTGGAACTTTGAGATTTGAACTTAATTCTTTTTTTCCTTTTTTTTTTTTTTACTTTTTATTTTCCCGAGTAATCGTACATTCCATAAATTTGTTTATAATATGCGCTAATTTAATTTTCTTCTACCACAATTCTCTTTGGTCATGCATGGTGACTAGTGGCTACTGACATACAGAGTTTGACAATTTCTTTTTCTCTAATAAAAAAGTACCATTCCACACCAATAAAATTCTGCCATTATGTATTAAGTATTAAGACTTGGTTCACCATTTTTTTTTTCTGTTTTTGGTATATTATCAGATCATTTAATCATAACTGACGATTTTTTTCAAATATTGTAATAATCATTTGATGTGAGCACTTTGAAGCAAATATGAGTGCATTGAATGCACCAATATTTAAAGGGTTAATTCATGTTTTATTTACTTTAACCACGATTTCAGGTTAAATATCATATTCATGATGAGTATTTGAACTCGAGAACTTTTGATCTTAGGTACTCAAGTATCAATTGAGCTAAGCTCTTGATGTCTTGTTTACGTAGTAAACCTATCAACAAAAGAAAAAGATAATATTAACTAGACCATTATTCTGATTTTGTAATAATTTAGACAAGTACTAACAAACAATTGAGTCTTCAAAATCTGAGAGTTATCTTTAAACTATATAAGAACAAACAAATTAAATTTAGTGTGGGTCTTTACATGATATTTCTAAAAACATTATTAAAAAAGTTAAATGAATAAATAAATTTTCTATGATTTTTATACCATTTAGACATCGGCAAGCGTAGTTATTAATTGATTACAGATGGTAATAAGGAGATTGTAGATTTTTTTTTTTAATTCGAGGTTCAAATTAGATTATAATGAAGATTTTATATTTAGGCAATTCTGGTTCACTTATTGTTTGTTTTTTCTTGGGTAGGAGTAATATTTTACAAAACACTATACAAAAATATATGAATTATTATTGTTGTTGTTGTTTTTTTGGTAAAAATTGAAAATGGAAAAATGAAGTTTTAAGAAAAAATACATTTTATTTTTTAAATGAGTACCAAACATATGATTTTTATTTTTAATAAACAAAAAATTTAAAAACAAAGACAAACAAAAACAAAAAAATTGAAGTGGTTACCAAAATTATAAAAATTCAAATGAAATTAAAGTCAAGTTTGTGGACCAGAATATTATTTTAAGAAGAAAAATAATGGTGTGGTTGGAAGACATATTTTCTGAATGTTATAATCCCTATCATATTTTTTCTAAAAATCTTAAAGATATAGACTGTGGTTGGAATACATGGAAGTGTTTAATTTAAAAATTAAGTGATTTTAAAAAAATTGGCATTTGACAATAGCTAAATATAGCAAAACACTTTTTCTTAAGTCAATCATATCTATAATTATCATTCTATATTTGGATTCTATTCTATTTAAATACCAATATTTTAAATGGTCCAATTTAAATTTTTATATTTTCACTAAACAAGTGTTAAATTTAATTATATAATTTGAATAAAAAACTTTAAATAATTTTTATGAAAAGAAAACCAAAGTAACAAAATGATATTTTAACCATTTTTGTTTTTGTTTTTGTTTTTTTTTTTTTAGTTTGAGCTTTCTTTATACCTCGAAGGTTTTTTTTTTGAAGACACAATCTCAAACCACAATTAATTTTAAATTCGTTATTTTGTAGTTTTAGCCTTTTGCATGGAAGATCAACTCATACATTAATAAATAATATTCCTAAACCCATGTCCAGAATGCATTCATATACATTCGGGTTAAGAAGCACCAACACTTCTAGGATGACCAAATGACTCTAACAATCTCTGATATATCAGTTGGCATGTCAATTGTTTTATTATTTGTTTTAGTTTCCAACACAACGTCACAACCTATTAATGAAAACCGATTAGAAAAAAAAACCCATTAGACCCCATCCAACCATTCTTGGGTTATTTTTTTCCTAAATTTATCTTTTGTTTTCAACCCTTCAACATTTTACACCATTTCTCCACCTTTGTCGTGCTCCCCTTTTTTTCGTTGTCCAAACTCTTTGTCGTCCTAATCTGCTCGTCGGTCACCGTCCAAACTCTCTACTGCCCTAACCTGCTCGTCGGCCACAGCCCAAACTCTCTGCTATATTTAATTTTAAATGGATAGTGATAGGAGTACATATAACTTATATGCATCCCATTATTTATATATAAAAAATTAAATAAAAATCATTTACTAAAAAAAGTTCATGATCAAATGTAGCAAAATGATTAAAATAATTACAAAATATAACAAAATTCAATAATCTATTTATGATAAAAACTAATAGACTTTTATAAGTTTCTATACTGTCACAAATTTTGGTATATTTTATAAATATTTTCACTTAAATCATAACAAATTGTCATTGAATGGTATCATCAAACACAGACAACTTTTTGTCCTTTTTCAGAAAACATCAGAATGATGAAGCCACCCCGTGGGCTCTCTTTCTATCTTTCTTTCTTTCTTTCTTTTTTTTTTTTTTTTTGTACTAAATAAAAATGGCCTAACTTTTTCCCTGGTCATCTGTCCCCTAAAAATGGGTTTTGATTTTTTTTTTTTTTTTTTTTAAATTTTGATATGCATGAGTGTTGGATTAAGCTTAATTAAGTGCATCTCATAAAATAGGGTACCATTCTTTTGGGCAATGTTCTAGCGAAGCCAATCCAAAATGGGGTTTAAGTAAATGTGAGAATGTGCTTAGATTTACATTAAAAATAGAGCCAATGCTTAAATTTCTGTGATTACGCCTTTGAACCCATAATCTGGCTGGAAGCTAAACTTCAGCAACGTGAGCATCATCTTCGGCCACTCATAAAACTAGATGAACACAAAGAGATAAATTGATCCCCTGCTTTAGAGCACATACTACGAATAATCCTCTCTTTCACCTCTAACATCAACTTTCGTTCTTTTTACAATTAACTCAAACACATTCGTGTCAAGTTTAAATAAAATTGAAAATTTGAAGTTAGTTAAGATGATACAAATTGGAACTCAAAATTCATCCTTCCCAAAAAGAGAATGAGGACAAAGGGCGGGAAAAAACAAAAAGGAAAGGAACAAATTTCACCCAAAAAAAAAATTCAGTTGAGAAGGGTAGTTATGCCAAAAGGATGAATTAAATTATGGAGTTTTTTATTTGAAAATCAGTGTTGGGTTTCGAAATGTTTTATTTTTTATTTACCAACTTGTGGAATTCATGTTGGTCAGTTTTCCAACCAAATTCAACCTTTATATATTTTTTAGTTGGGTCAAATCCATCACTGGAAAAAGTACTATAGACATTTTGGGTTTCATGTATCTTTGTGTCGTTTATCAAGTTATTTAATTGCACAAGCTTCTTATAACTAATGTTACATTTTTTCTTATTAAAAAATATGGATGTTTTTCCAAGTATTACCCATCACTCAAAAGTTAAAACTTTTTATGCTATCAACAAGAAATATTTTAAGGGGTATTAGCGAATGTAGCACATTAAAAAAGAATTAAATATTATAAATTTTAAATCAAACCCTTAGAATCTATTACTAATATGAGTTTTTTAGTTTTAAATAATGTAGCACATTATGGCAACAACTCATATTTGAAACGAAAAAACTTAGATACATTCTCATTTATATAGTAAAGGAATGAAATGATATAAATAGGTGCATCCGCGCATAATCATTGATTGCTCACTTAAACATTTGAAACAACAAATTTTTTTTTAAAGAAAAAGAAAAGAATTTAATTTTATAGTATATCTCTCTGTGGCTGTTTGTGGTGCTTTTGTTTGTTTTGTTTTATTTTTTGAAATGTGTACTTCTGTAAATCAAGTTCCAATAAATGCTTGTACCTGTCCTACTGTTATAGCCTCTCTGTTTTTAGGTAATTCACCCTCTGAAGTTTAATTTCTATGGATATGAGAAATTATTTAGGTAATTCGCCTTTGACGTATATTTATCTTGCATTAAGAAGACTATTCCTTTCAATTAAAATATATAGATTATAACACAAAATAATAGAATCAGGGTCTAAATGTATTTATTATTATTTCTCTCTGTGTAACCAACAAACCTTATACATGAGAGAGAATATTGTTATGCTCCAAGTACTTTTATGGTAATTGCCACCTCAATGCATTTGAATGTTCATCTAAAACAATGTAACTTTGCTAATTATGGTATATTCTTTAAATAAAAATTAATTTTGAAGGGTCAAAATATAATTTCATTTTTTTTCTTTTTACTAATTATGGTATATTATTTAAATAAAAATTATTGTAAATGACAAAACTGAAAATATAACAAAACTTTAGATTATTTCAATGCCTATTAATGTAGTGATAAGTATTATAGAAGTTGTTTATCACGGATAGAATTTGAAATTTAATTTTAGAACTATTAATAGTACTTTAGGATATTAGATCAAATCAAATGAGAAACGAATGATTCGTGTCTATCAACTATGAGATGATGATGGTTAAACCATGTGGGAAAATTGGTGACCATGATTATGAATTTTATTCTTTTGATCACTGAATATTTAGTCTACAATGTAATGTTTTGATATTTGTTTGATTTCGTTTTGTTTGTTTGTTCTTTTCTTTCAGTTTATGAAAAATGGCACGGCTCTTAAACGATCATTTCAGTTTTGAAACGCCAGAACGCACCAACAAATATCCTAATTGGTATTCACCAGATACTGGAATTTGTCATAGTGTCCATGGCTACAGAGAACTTCCCTCTGATCCATTTCTTGACGTTGTCTCCTTCATCTTCTCCTTCCAGTTCCAACCCAATGGACATTCAGCTCTCATTGATTCCTCAACTGGAAATTCAATATCTTACAAACAATTGTTTCCTATGGTAAAATCCATGGCTTCTGGTCTCCATAACTTAGGTATATCACAAGGGGATGTAGTTTTGCTTATGTTACCAAATTCAATTTTCTATCCCATTATTATAATGGGTGCCCTGTATTTGGGAGCTGTTATTACAACCATGTTTCCTCAAAGCAGTTCCTCTGAAATCAAGAAACGGATCACTGATTGCAATGTGCTTTTGGCTTTTACAATAACTCAGAAAATCAAGCATTTTGAAGCATTGGGAATTCAGACAATTTGTGTACCAGAAAATACGAACTTCCACTTGATGCAGCCTATGGGATTTTCTTCTTTTTATGAACTTATTTCTGGTGGTTCTGATTTGATTCAAAAACCAGTGATTAGACAAGAAGATACAGCTGCTATATTGTTTTCTTCAGGTACTACTGGAGTGAGCAAAGGGGTTATGTTATCACATAGAAATTTTATATCTACGATCGAGCTTTTCGTTCGGTTTGAAGCTTCACAGTATGAATATTTGCCTACAGAGAATGTGTATTTGGCTGCTATACCAATGTTTCATATCTATGGTCTCTCCATTTTTGTGATGGGATTAATGTCATTGGGGTCTAGTGTTGTTGTAATGAGCAAATTTGATGTCAAAGATGTGGTCAAGGCTATTGATAGGTTTAAAGTCACACATTTTCCAGTTGTTCCACCTATAATGACAGCTATGGCTAGGACTGCAGAGAAAATTGGTGTGCATAGATTTCAAAGTTTGAAACAAGTTTCTTGTGGGGCTGCTGCTTCAAGCAAGAAGACCATAGATGATTTTGTGCAGGCTCTCCCTCATGTTGACTTCATTCAGGTATTGATTAGACCATTTGACTTCATTCAGGTATTGATTAGATCATTTCTGTTTATGATGGACTGAGAATAACTTGGCTTAATTTTAAAAAACAAAATGGCGAAAACAGGCTTAATTTTCAAAAATAAAAAACAAAAAATGAAATGGTTACCAAATGGGGACCTTACTTGTGATTGTGAAGCATCCAAAGCAATGTTTGAGTCCTGTTCTGTTTCTTGTTTGGAAATAGAGGAACTTTAACTCATAATGTCGATGTGCTATGTTTGTTAGTTTGAACAATGCTTGGTTTTGGTGTATTTGTTGTTAGGGATATGGCATGACAGAGTCCACAGCTATAGGAACCCGTGGTTTCAATACCAAAACTGTTAGAAATTATTTGTCAGTAGGACTTTTAGCTCCAAACACAGAAGCTAAAGTCATCAATTGGGTTACCGGATCTTCCATGCCTCCTGGTAAAACCGGCGAACTTTTGTTACGTGGACCTGGTACAATGAAAGGTTTGATTGATTCTTTCTAAAACAATCTTTGGGTTGCCCGAAGATCTTGTTAACTACCTTTTACTTAAAAGTTTATACTAATAGCTTTCGATATACGTCATCTTTTGTTTATATTACTACTAAATCTTAAGGTTTAAGTTGATGAGTTATAACTTACAACATATTTAATACTTTGTTTTTATTCTTTGTTGGCTGTAGTGAATTTCACATTTCTCTTCCGTATTTTTCTATCACTTTCATCAGTCTAGAAATGATAGCTGGTCTCCATTTCTATGAAAATATGAGTTTGTTTTCGTAGTTATTTGACTGTGTAGCTTCTTTTTGCAGCAGCTTATTGTTATCTACCTTCACAATTTAAGAAGCACAGATATGGATACAACATAACACAAACATAGTGACATGCTGTATTTTAAAATTTTAGGGCACTACACGGCAATGACACATTTATTAGAATATACATTTTTCAAAATATATATCATTTTTATAAAAAAGAAAATTTAAGGCAAATCGGGTAAATGTTTATGCATGTATATACTCAAAAAACTTAGCTTGATATATGTCACGTTCAAAAGTTATTATTAATTATTGTCATGCATGTGTCTTTTTAGTATACTGAACAAGTATTTTATGCATGTCTAAAACATTTATTGTACTAACAAGTGTTCGATACGTGTCCAACAAGTCTAGGAGTGTGTTGAACACAGACACGCAATGCCAAACAAAAGTGTATGTGCTTCCTAGCAGTCACCACGATCACAAAGATATGTCACTCTGAAACGCCGTTGTGTTTTGTGTTTGCAGGGTACTTGAATAATCCAGAGGCAACAATGTCCACAATAGACCAAGAAAATTGGCTACGTACTGGAGACATTGTCTACTTTGACCGAGATGGCTACATGTATGTTGTTGATCGTTTGAAGGAGGTTATAAAATATAAAGGCTTTCAGGTACAATATAATAATCCACCTTTTCACGATTTTTGCTTTGTCAAAGATACCGTGACAGCTTATGAGTTATCATGCTCGTGCAAGTCTAGAGTAATTTACATTTGTTTTTAGCTAGGGACAATTACAGACACGACAAAATTTAAACCTATCACTATTAGGAGTCTATCAGTGATAGACCATATTACTGGTAAAAGCCTATCAACGATAAAGTCTATCATTAGATTTTGCTATATTTGTAATTCTATAAAAATGTTGTTAGACACTTAATTATTATTTTGAAAAGTGTTGTGCAATTATCCTAGCTTTTTATATAATCAACGTTAACTCCTTAGCCAACAAAAGTAAAACATGGTTACCAAACCAAATGGAAAGACATTGAGACTTGAGAGGAAACAAATTTCATTTTCAAAAACCAAATGATTACCAAACCAAATGGAAAGACATTGAGAGGAAACAGATTTCATTTTAAAATACCAAATGGTTACCAAAAGAGCTTTAATTATATACAAGTTTAACCATGGAGGAGTTAAAGCACTGCTTTTTCACTCTGATCTTGCTTGTGATGTGTCAATGCTTTGAATGAAGTTCATGGTGGATAAAGTTAGTAATGTAATTTGCTTAATCTGTTATTTTGTAGATTGCTCCTAATGATTTAGAAGCTGTAGTGATCACACATCCGGAAGTTCTTGATACTGCAGTAGCAGCGTAAGTATTATTCTAATCACCACACACAATTTAAGATAGACGTACAGTAAATATCTTTTAGTAAGTTACTCTGTCATCTCAGTCAAAACTAATACACTTCAAAACCTAGGGCGACATTATGTCTGCATATATAACTTTTAAGTGCAAATATAAGAACATCTCTAAATTTAGGGAGAAGATGGTAAATAAATATCTCGAAAGAAAAAATTTAGAAATATCTTAGGCTCTTTTTAATTTCGAAGAAATTTTAAAACTCTTTTAGATAATAATAATTTATATCCTATAGAATAGTTTAGATAAAAAAAAAAAAAAGAAAAAAAGTATCGAAAAACTCTCTGGCAAAGCTCAAAGATCTCACTCCTGTAAATAGGAAGTTTTATTCTCATCTGTAAAGCAAACAAAGAAAAGAAAGAAAAAAAGAAAGCAAAGCTAAGAAGTTAGAGAGTTGGACAAACGTAGATGAAGAAAAGTGAGTGGCCATCTTTATAGATTCTTAATAAAAGTTTCTTTGTTTCACGTGATGGTCTCTCTTACTTTTATGCCAATTTTTTCAACACAAGTATCAAACAAGAAAACACGAACAAATTGTGGAACAAAGTGTTTGGTATTTAACTGTTACAAAATTTATCTTTTTTTTCGTTTAAGTCTCGAAGAATATGTGTGTTTGGCTCCTGATCGTGTTTAGAATTTACTCTTTTAAACCTCAAGTTTTACAAAATAGGCGTGTTTAGTTAGTTTTTAAAATGTATTGAGTTTTATTTTTTATTGAAAAAAATCTAATTTAAAATGCTATATAATTACTTAAAAAACTTAAGAATCACAATTTATGGGTACTTAAGAACCAAACACAATTATTCCCCAAAACTTATGAACTAAAAAGATACATTTTAAAAACTCAGAGATTAAACGTAGATTTTGAAGAGGTGATGCTTAGAACATCGAGTGTCGTCCAAACTAGTAAATTTTAATCATCATCAGCCAAGTTAAGTTAATATTGATGCTGTTTTTTCAGATAATATGAGATCATGTGTTAGAGGCATTTTCCATGTTTTTTTCAGGGCCAAAGATGAAGAATGTGGTGAAATTCCAGTGGCATTTGTGGTAAAGAAGCCAGGAAGTGCACTCTCACAAAAAGATGTTATTGACTATGTTGCTCAACAGGTTTGGTTTCCCATATTTTTCAAATCTACCCATTTTTAAACATTAAAAATGTTTTATTATATATATTATTTATCTGCAGGTTGCACCATATAAAAAAGTTAGAAAAGTGATTTTTACGGAATCAATACCAAAGTCTGCTGCTGGGAAAGTACTTCGAAGGGAACTATACAAACATTTGCTACCTTCTTCTAAATTATGAGCTCTCCGCCATTGCTCTTCTACCTAAATATTTGTAATAACCGTATTCTATGACCATTCCTTTCTTGCAATTCAATCCCTATCCTTGAAGAGTTCTTCGTCTCCGTTTTGAAGTTTTCCAGTTTGTTTTTTTTTTAAAAAAAAAAAAATCCTATTTTTAATTATACCTTTATTAGTACATTTTTATTAATAAATTTTTATTCTTCGAATAAAAAATGTATTAGACATAGTACATTTTTATTAATAAATTTTTATTCTTCGAATAAAAAATGTATTAGACATACTCCAGTTACTCTAAAAGAAAATTGAAAATCGTATTTGGTTGAGAATACAAATAAATTGTAAAAATAAAAAAAATTAAATATAGTAAAATAAATCAAAATATTTATAAAATATAACAAAATTTTAGATTCTGTAATTTTGTTTACATATTTTCAACAATTTTATTATTGATTTAAATTAGAAAAAAGATAATCGGTGAAGCTAAGAAGAGAGAGAACTTGCTGACTCTTAGTTGGATAAGTTGTCATTGCTTAAATTCTATGATTTATGGCCATTACGTGAGATGGAGTTTGATCTCTACGCCTTTTTTTTTTTAATTTATCCAACATTTATTAAACATGTTGGAAGATTTTGTTGGGATTTAGTGGTTAATTATTCGACACAAATTAATAATTAATTATAAAATACTAGATATCACATTAATTTTTTATTTCCTCAATCTTCAACAACAAAAAAATCCTTTTCTCTTATGCCATTCTTTTTTTCTGTCTAAATCACCTCCGTTCAATTATGATCGTCTTAGCTCCATTAAGCTCTTTTCCAATTGTCCTTTGAGTTTTACTAGGCATAGATTCTCTAAACTTCATCAAAGTCTTTCCAATTGATCTTTTATACTCCATTAGACTCAGATACTCATATGGGTCATTTGAGCTCACTTTAAGCTCTCCTCATGTGTTCTTTGAGCTTCTCTCACTCTATAGATTTTTTAGCTTTCTTAAGCTCTCATGTCTAGGCTTCTCCAAGCTCATGTCCTTTTAGGCTTCTTTAGCTTCAGACTCTTCTAAACTACTTGTGTCTCGGCTCTCCTAGACTCCCTGTTGGATTATCGGATTCATACCTCTCCGGACTCCTTCTAACTCAATAAATTTTTCCATAACATAAGCAATCCTTTGAAAGTTATAGTTAAAAAGTAAAGACAAGACAAGGAAAAAAGGAAAGAATAAGTACCCATTTAAGAATATCATGAAGGGATAGAAAGAAAAGGCTATGGTGAAGAGCAACCGAATAAATTTGTTTAAAATAGAAAAGAAATGGAAAGGGAAAATTAAAAATTTTTTAAAGTATTTTTTTTGAAAAAAAGAAAAAGAAAAGAAAAAGTGTAACGTCTGGTTTAAGGGTGGAAATGGTTCAGTTTGGTTTGACCACTCAAACTGAACCGAACCAAAAATTTAAAATTTATTATATGAAATCGAACCGAACTGATTTATTTGTTCAAACTGAACCGAACGGAACTGTATTTATGCAACTCGATTCGGTTTTAAATTTGGTTATATTTTTTAAAAATATATAAATATAAAAACAAACATATAGTAGTTAAAAACATTTCAGTTCGATTTCAAATTTGGTTTTCGAATGTGAAACCGAATCGAACCGAATTAATTCGGTTTTAAAATTTTCTTTAAACCTGATTGAACCACATTTTTTTATTTCATTGAACTTTTTGTTCGGTTTTAAGAAATGGTTCGATTTTTTCAGTTTGAATGGCCACCTCTAGCGTGGTTTCACTAAATTCAGTTTAAATTCATAAATTTTATATATACTATTAAACTATTAGCTTGAATTGGAATACAATGAATTACATACTAAATAGACTCCAAGAATACAATAAAGGATAGAAGGAAATTATTAAAAAGGAAAACACAATAGGAATAAAGCCATAATTTGTTTTAATAACACTCTCCCTCAAACTCAAGGTGGTAGAAACAACTTGAGTTTGTGAACGATGGACTAAAGCAACTTAATGACGAAAATTGAAGCAAATTCTTGAATCAAATCATGACAGATCTGAGCTGGAGATAGAATCCATAAAGAACTAAAACACAAAGAACTTTTGGGTTGGAGAGATATCGACGAAAAACTAAAACACAGAGAACTTCTGGACTGAGAAGAATACATAAAGCACAGATAAAATTTTGGGGACGAAAACAAAGATTTTTATAAATAGAACCCAATGAATTGCTAATTTGCAAACGAAATAGAGAACTTCGTGATTTGAAAATGGAACAAACTAAAACACAAAGACCAAAATCAATTAAATAGTGAACTAAACTTGGAAGAGTTGGAAAACAAAGACGAATTAAACTGACGGTGCTTCATTGCATTGCGGCATATTTGGTTTAGGGTTTAGGGTTTAGGGTGGTGGTGCCATCGGTGAAGACAATCAAGGCAACGGAAGCTGATTAAATGAAAAAAAAAAAAAAAAACCCTTATAACTATGATACCAATACAATGAATTATAGAATGAATAGACTCCAAAAATACAACGAACGAAGGAAAGTAACGTAAGAGAAACTATTAAAATGAAAAATATAAATTAGGAATGAATCAAAATTTGCTTAACAAAATCTCTATGTCATTCTTTACTACTTACGTTTTTCTTGCTTGTCGATTGCATTTCCAGCATAAATCTTTTGATTTTCTAGAAGAGATGTTAGGTTACCTAGCACTAGGGGTGAACATGGATTGATCGAAGTCGATTTTTCGACCAAACCATTAATGGATTGACTATGATCGGTTTAGTAAATGGTCAAACCGACCTCGACTATGAAAAAGTACAAACCGACTGTCCATCAGTCGATCAATATGTTTAGATCCGTTTAATCATTTGAAATTTTTTAAAAATGTTGTCGGTTTAAATTTTTTTTTCAAACCAACACTGACCAAACCTCTCCTTATCTCTGACCAACAACCTTTGATTCTCTGTGTTGGTCAATCGGCTGGATTTTTCAGTCTGTCATACTCACCCTTACTTAAACAATGTTGTGTGCACATATGAGAGAAGATTGCTTAACAACGTACTTAGAGATCATTACTCAATGTATAGTATATGACCATAAATTATTTGCTATATATCTTAAGATTATTTGACGCATAGTATGATCAAAAGATTACTACGTCAACTTTGTATATTAAATTTTGTGATTTAGTAATTAAATTATGAAAACATACTTTTTTAAAAAAAAATCAAGAAACGCCAGCTTTCATCAAAATGATAACAAATGCAAATTTCACGGTGAAAATTGTTTAGTTTGAAAACTCAAATATACAACCTAAAAATTGATCAATATCAACATGCAATACAATTATAGTTTTAATTTTATATTAGCATGTTGATATTTTTATCGATATTTTTACGTTTTCATATGTTTGATATCAACATAAAGACTGAATCGATATCTCTATTACATAGTAAACACCATCCACGAAACTAAGAACAAAAGAAAATATCACTAACCGTGGTGGTCCAATACTTATTATTATTTTTTTAATAAATTACTTAAAAATGTATTTCAAAAACTCCGACTTGAAACCAAAAAATAGTGGGACTCATCTTCATCTTGGCGGTTGAAAATTGATTGTCTTCCTTTCTGGTCCTGCAAGTGAAAGAAGAGACGTGGCAGATCCTAACGAACCGAATTCAGTTCATCCTCTGCCTCTGCTACACCTAAGACTTAAGACTCATCAACGTCCACTCAACCAACTTCCAAATTCCTACACAAATTTCTCTGCACACTCTCACTCTCTCCACTACACAAATTTCCATGGCCGCCTCCTTCACCACTCCCCATCTTTCATTTTCACCTCTCTCTCTCTCCAATTACCTTCATCCAACTCCCTCTCTCCCACCCCATTACAAAATTTCATCAATTCCTTTCAACACTAGCGCTCGATCTTTCCACAAATCCCACTCTCCCAAACAATCAAACAAACCCTTTTTCAGTTTCCCTTCTTCCCATCGAAGGTTTCTTCCTATGGATTCTTCACAATCTTCGCCTACTTACAAGGACCGTCTTCTGATATCGGCCGCTTCAGATGGTGGTGTTTCCACTTCTTCCTCTCTCTCTCAAACTGTAAGCAAAGTAGAAAATGGAATTGGGGAGGTTTTGGATTATAATTCTTTTTCTTTTATTTTTTTTCTGTTCGGTAATTTTTTTTGTTTTGTGTTGTATAGGTATTTGGGGTAATTCATTTGATTGTTTCTCTTGGAATTATTGTTGCGACTGATAAGCTTTTGAAAGGGGCTTTTGTGGCTGCTGCGATTAAGTTTCCTAGTGCCTTGTTTGGGATGTTTTGTATCTTTTCTGTTTTGTTGGTTCTTGATTCTACTGTTCCTGCTGCTGCTACTGGTGTTATGAACTTCTTTGAACCGGCTCTCTTGTTCATTCAGAGGTGGCTTCCTTTGTTTTATGTTCCATCCTTGGTTATTTTACCCTTGTCTGTGAAGGATATCCCTGCGGCTTCTGGGATCAAAATTTGCTTCATTATAGGTACATAATTTTGTCATGATATATTGTATCCTCATTAAGTGTGAATTAAGCAAATCTCAAACATGCCTTACATATCCTTTGCTGGTGGTTTAATTTGGTTACTTCTATTTACTTGGCCTAGGTTCGTTGATAATCATTGAGTTCTTGTCTTTGGTTTTTGAAATTTGTTTACTATAGACTTTGTCTTTGTTAAGGGAGTCGTTTGAATTTTTAGCCAAATGCTAAAAGCAATTACTACCTTTTTTTGGTTTTCAAAATTTGGCATGGGATTTGAAAACATTCTTAGATAATAGACTAAATAAACTCATAGATAGCAAAACATTGAAACTCACTAGTGAAAGTAGTTTTTATAAGCCTAATTTTTAAAACCGAAAACCCAAAAGCCGTTGTCACTCCTAATACGTATAGCGACTTTCCCTCTCTCTCCCTATGTGGATTTTTGAGTTTCAGTTGAATGGCTTACCCTCTTCTATTCCTTGGTCCTTTGCAGTTGTAGGTTGGCTAGCTACTCTTTGTGTTGCGGGATACATGGCTATAGCTGTTAGAAATATTGTAAAAACAGAAATGACTGATGCTGAGCCTATGAAAAAACCACCTCCCTTTTCTTCTGTTGAAATGTGGAGTTGGACTGGAATTTTTCTGGTGTCATTTGTTGCTGCTTTGTTTTATCCAACAGCACTAGGGACAAGTGCTCGAACATTCCTTCCGTTCCTCCTTGCGTCAACTGTGTTAGGCTACGTTGTTGGTTCTAAGTAAAGTTCTATTATACTTAACTTTATATAGCTAAAAAGGATAAAATAGCCTCTTCACTCTTTTGGGAATTTCAGTTGATTAAAACTATTCTTAAAGTATGGATTCTACTTCTTATATTTTGCACCTTATAGTTTTTTGGTATATGATTGCCAGTTTACCGGGCAGCGTGAAGACAGTTTTCCACCCAATCATCTGTTGTGCAGTCTCTGCCGATCTCGCTGCACTGGCTTTTGGATACCTTTCTCGCACTGGGCTTGATCCAATTCTAGGTATAATCTACAGTCGAGATATTTGTCTTACGTTTTGATCTCTATTTGGTTAGCAGGAAAACCAAAAAGATGTTAAGATGTCAAAACATGTATTATTGCACATACTACATTTGTTGCATATATTAATTTCTCGTAAAACATTTAATAGTGTCTCCCTAGTCCTCCCATGTAATTAGTGCATGAATAAGAAAAAATATAGTTTCTATATCAAACTATATTTAGATTAACAGTTCCATGTCTTGTGTTTTAGATGGTTTACTTAAGCTCGTACGCTAAGTTTTTTTCTATCAGTCACATCTTACTACTTTTCAAATATGCCTTCCTATTCTGTTTGTATGACTGGTAGTCTTTACATAATTTCAGCTTCATATTTGACAAAAGTATCATCTAACCCTGGAGCGGGTGATATTCTAATGGGATTTTTGGGATCTGTTATCCTCTCCTTTGCTTTCTCAATGTTCAAACAAAGAAAGGTATTTTTTTTCTTATTGATCGCATTCAATGAGCTGAACTTCCTTTTTGTTCTCAACATGATCTGAATCTTAGAAAATTTAGAACTCTTCAATCAAGTCGAGTAGTTCACTTTTCTTTCAGCTGCTAGTGCCGATTCTATCGTGGCTGTTACACATAGATCAGGAACACTCATCTATAATGATGCCATGGACCATGGGAATGAGTTTTATCCACAATCATTCTTTGAGTTCCAAAAGTTTCCTTTCTCATTTGAGCTTGTATTAAGATTTAAGAACACTGAAAGCTCTAATAAAATTAGGGATGAAGAACCATCAGATTACTTTTGGTGAAGGAAGTATTGTATTAGAAATATAACCTTGTGAAATACTCTGTCCATCGTCATCCCATTTTCCAACACGCAATGTCATTAAGTGATATAGGAACAACAAACACTCAAAATTTTCTTCTCCTTTTTATTGCTCTTATTGGACGTTTTTCTATATCTGAAATTCTGTCTTGTATTTTGCAGCTCGTTAAAAGGCATGCGGCTGAGATTTTTACCTCTGTCATTATCTCAACTATATTTTCATTGTACTCAACTGCTCTTATTGGACGTTTTATCGGATTAGAACCGAACTTGACTGTTTCAATCCTACCAAGATGTATAACTGTGGCATTGGCACTCAGCATTGTGACATTTTTTGAAGGTACAAGTACAACCTATAATTACAATACTCTTGTACTTTTAGGTCTATTTACCCTTTTACATGTGTTGAAACTGTGATTTATACAAAAAGTAATAGTAATAAAATGAGTCGCTGCTATATGTTTCTACGCTCTTAAGTGTTATCTGAAGCTGTTATTTCTGTATGATACTCAACTACCTCAGTTCATAGCATAACTTTCTGACAGTTTCTGTGCTTTCTTGATTGTAGGCACCAATTCATCTGTCACCGCTGCTGTGGTCGTCGTTACTGGTTTGGTTGGGGCAAATTTTGTCCAAGCAACCCTTGATAATCTGAAGTTTCGTGATCCTATCGCCCGGGGAATTGCAACTGCTTCTAGGTATGTGCTATGCAGCCATTGAATCAATGGAGGCAATTTGGTTTTATCAAATCCATGCATATATTACAACATGCAATTTTATGGAACTGTATCAGTTCAAATTCTCCTCGATCCCATTTCCTATTTTATTTTTCCACAATTGGGGAATCGGAATGGGATTTTTTATGATTATAAGATTATATAACTTAATTCCCCGACTTCGACCACTCATTCGTGACAGCCTCCCTTCCAGTAATCTTAGATTTGTGATTAGAAACTTCAAAGTCATTGGTATTCATCATTACGTCAGGCATTGTTGTCAAGAACACAGTTTAGTGTATTTGTGAGGGAGTTGTAATGTGTTTACCAATTCGTTTGCATTTCAGTGCACACGGGCTTGGAACAGCAGCGTTATCGGCCAAGGAACCGGAGGCTCTCCCGTTCTGTGCCATTGCGTACGCTTTGAATGGGATCTTTGGCTCTTTGCTTTGCTCACTTCCATTAGTTAGGCAAAGCTTGGTTGCCATTGCTGGTTGATGATATGAAGCCAAAATCTCTTGCTCTCTATCATTTCTAATCAGCTTGGTAAAAGGAAGGAAAATGAGGGAAGCATGAACTCTGTACAGGGAAGAAGATGTTGATCTTCTAGTTCATTTATTTATTTTATTTTTATTTTTTATTCTGAAATTTCGATATTAAAAAGGAATTTATTTTAATTTTTCTTTCCTGCAGTTCATCCTCAATTGGAAGGCCCCTTCTCCCATGTATTAAAAAAATATATATTATTCATTAACAATAAAATATGAAGCATGTCCATATATTTAGTTTTCCCAGTTCAGTAGAAATATCAGCGTAGGGACTTTATTTATTACTATTATTTATTTATTTATTTATTATATTGATTTATTATTTTTTTAATTCCTAAATCTTTCTTTAAAAAATGGATAAAGAAGTTCTTTAAAAAAAAAAGTAAAAGAAAAAGAAAGGGATAATAGTCAACTAGAAGAATAGCTATTTTCAAGTTTGGAAAAATGGCAAACCTACCTTTTCTTTGTTAAAATGGCAAATCGAATTAAAAATATAATAAATACAAATTTGCAAAAGTCCAACATACCTTTAAGTCTATAGCTAAACATTTACTTCCTACAACTAAAATAAATATAATTACACTTTAATAAAACCTTACATGAGAGTTTAATCAATCACACTAACCAGTACAATTTTGAAACAACCCTTCCTCTTCGAGCACACATTCCCTTCATTTTCAAGCACGAAAATCCTCCACCTTCAAGCACACAAACCCTTCATCTTCAATCCTCCGCTTCGTCATCCATCTTCAAGGATCCATCTTCGTTCTACAAACTCAAAATATACATTTTTTCACAACCTCACCATTACATCTCCAAAATATTGTGTTTTTTCGAGCAGACGGCTCATACCCTTGCATTCTCAAACCCTAACGTTCCATTGTCAAACATAAATTTCATCCTCAAACCAGAAAAAATAAGTGAGAATG
>JBBPDJ010000017.1:10051118-10090684 GCA_037974625.1 Cucumis cinereus
GAATGAGATGTTATATATATAATGGTTGATTTACATTATGTGTCTTGGGTTTGTTGAAGTTTGAAGTTTGAAGTTTACAAGTTTGAAGTCTTGAAGTTAATATAGAGTATATATAGAGTATAGAGTATATATTATTAGTGGGGGAGGGGGGGGGAGGGGGGAGAACTTCTTACCGATATAGGCATCAAAGTCAGGTTTTCGAGCTTCAATACTCGCTTTGATGCTTTCGAGACTGTGTCCTCTCTCAGCCATGTCCCTCTGTAAATGGTGTTTGATGCTGTTAGGTTGTAGAAAAATGTGGGGGAAAATGTGCTTTTGAGTTGAGTTTAGAAACTGGTTTGTGCTTTTTGAAATTAAACCTTGACTTCCAAATATCTTATTTTAAAAATCTATGATTAGATTACACTTAAAAGTAGGAATATTGCATATTTACAAACATCATGCCATTTTAAAAAAACTTAGTTATAAGATTTCGTTTAATAATCATTTTGTTTTCAAAATTGGTGCGTGTTTTCTCACCGTTAGGAAAAACATTTGAATTCATTGTTAAATTTCAAAAGTACAAACACGTTTTAAAATCTTAGCTTGGATTTTGAAAATATAACTAAAAATGGATAGCTAAACAAATAAGATTGACTTAGGTAGAAGTATTGTTTGTAAGATTAATTTTCAAAAATTAAATGGTCGTCAAAGTAATTTGTTTCTTTTTCTTTTTTTCATACTAAGTATTTTCTAGTTCATAACTTTTTGATTTAAAACAAGATGATCAGATAGTACATAACAATTCTATTACACACAAACAGCTCACAAACTACAAAAATTAGAATTAACAAAGGAAAAGGTAGTTATTTATAGGAACCTGAATTTTCCATGCAAATTTAACTTCATTGCTGATGTCCAAGTAGATACTGAAGTCCAACAGATCTCTTACTCTTGAATCATACCTATTTAGAGCAAAAAGGAAATACTGAGTTAAGCTAGGCATTACTCAAACTGAAAAAAAGAATTTCAGTGAACTACAATTTGCTCCCAATTATACCCTGCTTCTACAGTCTGCCACAAATTGGTTAATGAGTAATTTCACATGCCACCATTATTTGTTTATTTTGTAAAGTGACATTGGTATATTTGTTTATTGAAGTGTCACAACATTAAAATTATAAACTATTGGAGATACCAAATCAAGAATTCTTCTCTTCTTATAAAACACCAAATGTACACACATTATACAATTAACTTGGTTCATTCAGACCTCAAATGTTTAATGGAGAAACATTTAAATATGATCTTATAACCCTTTTTATTTCAGACAAATTTAATATTATTATATCATCTAACAGATAAAGAGAAAAGAGAGAATAAGAAACAGCTTACATGGGGTGTAAACCTTCAATGACGAGGATTTTAGGGGGTTTAATGACCTCAGGGGGGTCAAGAAGGCCAGTGACATGATTGTAAATAGGCTTATCAACGGAGACACCACTTTTAATTGCTTTAACTTGTTCATACATGAGATCAAAATCATTGGCTCTTGGGTCAAGTGCTGTGACTCCTTTCTCTTTTCTCCCTGTTCTGTCTAATGAATGATAATCATCTAAGCAAATGACAGTAGTAGTGTCACTTATGAGTGTGTTTGAGTCTGGGTTACCACCCCTTGGTGGCTCTGCTGCTCCTCCAAAAACACTTGTTAATCTTCTCATGAAAGTGCTTTTCCCACACCCTGAATCTGCTGCTAAACCAATCACAACTGTCTGTTGGTCGGCTGCAGAGCAAGTTATAAGATAAGAATTGTTGTTAGTCACAGTGTTGTGACCATCTCTTTTATTGCTGCTCCCCCATTTCTTCCCATTGCTACTCAAGAAAACTAGTTGTTGGTTCTTTTGGTGGAATCCCAAGTGGGATTTCGTTGATGATGAGAAGGTTGAGTTTAGGGATTGAGTTGTGTACACTGTACAAACTGCCATTTTTCTTTTTCTTTTTCTTTTTCTTTTTCTTTTTCTTTTTTCTTCTCTCTCTCAGCAGCTGAGGGAGTGAAGAAGCAGAAGAAGATGAAGGTTTATTTGAGTATTGTTTTTTGGTGGGTTGGGGGGGTTGCTTTCGTTTTCTCCTTATCTTCTTGTGTATGGAGGAGAAATGAAATGAGGGTGTGGATTTTGGGATTGGTTTGTTTTTCTCCTTTTCTTATATGTTTTTCTAAGGCTAAATTAGGAACACAACTGAAATAGGAGGTTGAGAAGGGAAATTTAAAAAGAGCCACAAATTGAGTTGAGTTGTGTGCTTGTGAGGGAAGACTAGGAATAATGGGTTTTTTTTTTTTTTTTTTTTTTTGTGTTTTAATTGTGTCAAGTGAGGAAGTAAGAACTCTTACTTACTGACTGACTTTCTGATATGGTGTATTTTTAGTGGCTTAAAAGTTAAGTTTATCTACTTAATGCAATCTTCACAGACCAATGAAAATGTAATCATATGAGAATGATTCGTAGGAGATGTATCGATCCGTATGTCGACAAGTATGATTCGTTTATTTTATTTTATATTGTTAATTAAGGAAAAAAAATGAGGGATGTTTTAGTTGGCATATCAGAAGAGAAGGGGAGGAGTGGAATTGTTGATGAGGAAGGTGTGATGGTGTGTGAAGAAAAGAGGGATGGAAGAAATAACAAGGTGGGGATTTGTTTGGCATTTTGGATATATGAGTTACACGTGGCAGAAGGAGTATGGTTGGTTCAGGATTGGGTGTGGGAGGTGAGGAATGGAGGAGAGATGGGAGAGAATGCAATTGCTTTCCCCATCCAATTCAATTCCTTTCAATCTTTGGACTCTCTATACTATGCCCCAAGTTCATTTACTTGAGTCTTAAAACTCATAGTAGCCTTTAATTTCTTTCTTTCTTTTTTTTTTTTTATTTAAAAAAAAAACAAATATGCATTGCAATATTTGGTTTGAAATATATACATCCTATTTCTTAATAATTTTGGTTGTAATAATTGTGCTCTTTTGTTGTTTTTTAGTCAAAAACCAACGTAAATTGTTTCGAGTTCATATTGAAAAAAAAAGTGAGAATAATTTATATTTTTTAGTATAATAATGAGGACAGGAATTTAAACTATAAATCTGTTAGCCACTAATACCTCCCTACGTTAGTTGATCAATGCTAGCTTTAGTGATTCATTCATATTAGCATTAACAATTCATTCATATTCTGAGTCAAACATGATGTCTTTTACATTGCAGTTTAATTTCATTGCAGCTTAGTTTTTCCACGCGTACACATAGTTTTATCAAAAAAATAAATAAAAAAGGATCTTTTTTTCAATGTTTGAATTATATCTTCTTTTCTTGTCTTGTACTTTATTAAATCCTTTCATTTAACCACGATGGAGACTATGTACGAACATTTAATCCAAAATATAGAGATTATGAAGTTTTATCAAACTATAGAGACTAAATTCCAACTTTCTACAAATTATAGAGTCGATTAAATTTATAATTTAATAAGTAAGGTTTTGACTTAAATTTTATCAAACCTATATTAAATATGTTTTTGTTGGTTTCCTTTATTTATTTATTTTTTTATGACGAGCGATTGAGAGTTGATCTCATGCAATAATAATTTTAAATTATGAAGTCTACAACCTACGACTTGAACATAAAAACATGGTGCTAAAAAATAAATAAATAAAACATAGGAGTTGTTGTTACAGCTAATACCCCTTGGATCAATTGGGAGTCTTATTCGTCTATTTAATGTACATTTTGCAGTGAAATTAAAAGTGCTTTTTATTTTAGTTGAATGAGTTGGATGAGGACATTCAAATGAGTGACGTGTTAAGCTTTAAACAATTGTAGTATACTTTAAATTCATGGTAATGAAAAATGACGACTAAAATAAAAGATAGATTAAGGTGGTAAAATGATTTAGTCTATAAATGTCAAATTTTTATTGATCTCTAAATATTTTTTTTTTTTTTAAGATCGACCTAAAACGTTACTATGCATAGAGGATTTGAAAAACACAAAAGTTAATCGGGACTAAAGTTTAAAAAAAACAACCAAAAAAAAAAAAATTTACAAATGTTTTATTAAACAAAATATTATAGTTTACTCAAATCCTCGAAATTGGAATTCAAAACTAAACCTTGTCACATTACAAGGTTAACTCTTGTGCTTGCAAATAGGTCAATAAGTCATAACAACTAGACAAATGTTACAGTACATAAGCTTATCAAAACTAATTCTTAGTTCATAGAGCAGCGCCCTATCGATCGTTGCATACCTTGCATTTACCTGAGGAAAAGAAAAATAGAAAGGATGAGTATTTTAGCTCTAATAAGGTCTTCATAAATAATTGTGTCGTATATATGTATACTATTCAAATATGCATGGTGCTTTTACAAGAAGCAAGACACGAGCTTAGGTGTTAAGACTCTCATGTCACACAAACTCGTCATACAAATTGTTAGTGTACACAACACTTTAGCAACAAATTACCCATGAGTTATAATGCATGGTCACACAAACAAATGGGTGTACATAACTCACTTAGCGGTGGTGATAAGATCCAACGACAGGAAGAACTAATCGACAATGAACGAACAATAACGAGAGAGCGGGCGACAAATTACAGTTGAAGGAAGAAGATTTGTGGGGGGAGGGGTTCAATGTCTAACATATGCATCATATTCTATGGACGCAATAATTAAAACCACTTTGAAGTTTTATCTAAGGAAGTAACAAACACAATACTAAAAGCCTAGTACTTTTATTTTTGGAGTAAATAAAAAAAAAATAGTAAACAAAACAAAATTTTATGAACATCAAATTCACCGATGGATGGTTGTCTTCAAGCTAGATCGATGAGAACTCAAGTTTGCAACTATTGGAAGCCAAATTATGTGCAACTAAGTTACACATGCGGTTGGCAAGGAGGAAACTTAGGATTGAACCATAATGCAATGGATTATGAATGAATTCAACTAAAGTACTGATACTCGTTAGCATATCTAGCTTTTGTTGTTAAGAGATTTCAAGGGATAAAAGAATCTTTTTAGAACAATCGAGCTACACAAGTGGTTGGCAAGGAAGTTGCTATCTTGAAGAGCTTTAGATACGCTTTCAACGAAGAGAGAGCAATGACTCCAACAAGTTCAACTGATCCAACCAAGTATTTGTAACTTTCTATAGCCAGCATAGAGGTTATCAACTTATCATTAGAGACACGAACAATAGCTCCATGCTCCATGATTTAACCAACATCATTGACAGCGACATATATCTTTACCTTGAATTTATTGTTTAACAAAATATGTACTAAGTATAATGATAAGCATTATCATAATGACCAAGTACAAAAAGAAAGAAGAAATTAAGATTTAAAGGATGTGTTTGCCTTGGCTTACCAAAGACTAGAGCCCAATTCCCCCCTTTGACAGATATCAAAGAAGAGATGCCAAAACAATTTGGCCTTCAAACTATAAGTACTTTCTATTAAAATGAGTAAACATATGTATTTTACAATGATGTAGCTTAAAACACAAGAGCAGAACTTTCTCTATGAATCAAATTAAAGTCTTTATTATAAATTAAAAATTATCAACACCAAAAACATAATTTTTCATTTATAGAAAATTGAAAAGCAGACTAATCATAATCCTAACTAATCAAATAAATCAATTTTAGTTTCAATAAACTAAAAAAACTAATTCTAGTCTTAATCAATTAAGGATTTGACCAAGATAGTTTAATTTACCTCGATCCTATTACAAAACATGTACTTCCACGACTTCTTGTAAATTTCTCGCTAATCATAACGTGGGCAGAGTACATATGCATAATTAATACTTCAGTAGCAAGACATTAGTAGCCATTATGAATGAAATTACAACTAATTACCCAATTATGATATAGCAAATATATAAACTTGCTAAAACGAGTTTCACTCAACGATAATTGATATGCACTCAATTTCTTAAAGTTGGAAGGTTGAATTCTCCATTCAAGTCCTCGTTCTACAAGAAAAAGAAATTGAAAAGACAATATAACGATACCAATGAACTTGAGACTGGACACTTCCCTTTTTTTCTTTAGTTTCTTTTAATCTTAGTTGTGTTTTTTCTCCAATATGTTCTGACATTAATTAAATTAAAATAACATCATATTTACAATTACAACCAGCTGCTACATGAGCCTTTAATGAGAAGGTTCTCTATTTAATTGGTCCACATGTTTGTGTCAAATCAATGGGTCGTTTATGGCCAAAATTGAATAACAATTAATAATATCCATGAAGTTTAATTCATCCAAGGAGGGCCTTTAGACTTTCTAATTTAATTCAACTATAAAGTTATAGTTTATAGAAGTCCTTTAGACGGAAGAAATTAAGATGAGAATAAAATTATTGAGAATTAAGGATATCTGAAAATAATAAGTTGGAGAATAAAATTGCTGATAATTAAGAATATATGTGTTTGATTGTGCACGAGAATATTATTAAGAATGTATAAGATTAAATTCTTTTTGTATTTCATTTTTTAAATCATCCATGAAAACTCTATAAAATTGTAATATATTAATTGATAAACAATAAATCCAATTAAAAATTTTGAGAAAAATTAATTATTTAAAAATCAAATAATAATATTAATTAAAATATCAATACAAATATTTGTAAAATGAATAATTTGATGGGATAAATTTGATTAATTTATATATTTATTATCTATTAATTAGTAAAATAGTTAATAAATTTTAATTAATCAATGATAAACTAATTATAATTAATATGAAATAAATTGATATTATATTAATCGTAATCATTATTAACTAACTACAAATATAATTAATGATTAGTTGATAGTTTTATTGCATCGACTTGTTACAGTTTATTTAAAAATAAGTATGAGTATAGATCTGTATATATTAACTAATTTATTAAATTAAAATAAAGAGTAAGTATATATATTAATTTATTAAATTGACGTAGTTAAATTCATACACTATAATTTTAATTTTAATTTAATTTTATAAACCACAAATTTAATAATATTAAAATAAAAGGGAAAGAGGGTGGACATGAATAAACCCTCGTTTCGCATGAGTATAGTTGATGGACATAAATGATGTCTGACAATAGCCTAAGCGATAAAAACTTGTACCAAACAAGAGCATGTTTATCCCTTACCATTTCAACTCTTATGCTCATCTCAATTCCTTCAATCCAAACGGCCTCATAACGTATTAATGTTGGGAAAAAAAAAACTATGACGTAGAAAAACAACAAAGTAATGAAACTGGACAAATAAAATTAATGTGGTTCACCAAAGAAAAAACCATAAAGTAATTTCTCTCCGTTAACTCCAATTACAAGAACACTTTCTCAATACTTTTTAACTACTCGCATTTTTTTCCAGTTCTCAAACTAGTGAATACAAACGGAATTTAATTAGAACTATCGGATAAATCAAGCAAAGTGTTTCAACTTGGAACTAGAGACAGTGACTTCAGCTACTGTTTTTTAAACCATTTTTTTATACTTTAAATTTTCATTTCATAATATTATCACATGAGCTTAATTTTTTAAAACTCGTTTATAATATAATAACTATAATTTTTGTTATTAACTTTACAATTAAAAAAAAAATACTAAAATAATTTTTTAATTGTATATTTAAATAAATAAAATAAAAAGCGAATACTCATGCATCAGCTAAAATACTTACAATTTAAATATTAATATCAATTTTTAATCGATTTTAAATAAAACAATAATTAAACATAAAAAATGGAAAAATTTTCTTTGCAAGGACTTGATCTATGAATGGAGATTCCTCGACCCTGACTGCCAGAAAAAAATAAGAATAAGGTAGAAACATGGATGAAAAATCTCCACAAAATGGAGACAAGGAGTGCATCTCAAAGCCGTCCCATTGTCATCCCTATTAAACAGGGGTGTGCATGGTTCAGTTTGGTCCGGTTTTGGGCCGAACCAAGGACCAAATCGAACCTCTCGGTTTTCCTACACATTAAACCATTGAAAATCGAATTTCATCGATTTTGGTTATTGAACCGAACCAATTTTTCTCGATTTAGATTGGTTCGGTTCGGTTCAAACTGTTTAGAAAAAAGAAAAAAAACATCAAATCATTCTTAAGTTGGAGTTGAGCCTAAAGAAAAAAATAATAACAAAAGTTTTGTGTCGAGCTTTTTGTGAATTAGTATATATATTTTTATTAATATAAATATTGACATAATTAATATAATAGGTTATGGTTCGGTTCGGTTTTTTACGGTTTTTAAGGTGATGAATCGAAGACCGAACCAAACCTCTCGGTTCCATTCCTTAGAGAACCGGTGGTTCCATATTTTTTAATAAATCGAACCGAACCAATTGACTTGATTCGGTTCGTCAATTTTTCTCGGTTTTTGCACACCCCTATTAAACACTATGCAGTTTTCTCATTCTTTGAGATCAAAGTAAAAATCTCTAATAACTCAAATATGTTTATAGGTTGAAAAAATTTAGAATCGTAATTTTTAGTTTATCATGCTCAATCTATACATAAAAAGTTTATATCAATATATACATACATGTACATGAAAAAATAAAATAAATACATATGACATATATGTCAACCATTTACCATACATATTGCTTTCTTCTTTCATATTTCAACCCATTTCTCAATTTTATGTTGCCATCATAAACTTTTTGTTTTTTTTTTTATGTAAATTTATTAAAAAATATTTATTAAAATATAACAAAATTTAAAATTTTAGATTCTACGGTAAAATCAGTACTTGAAAATTGGGATGTCATCTAACATCTAATAATAATTAGTGTTTCTGTAATCCAATTATACTATATTATATATTATTCCCTAAAAAAACTATATTACATATTATTTAGAAATATTCAAAAGTCAAATAGTCAAAACCCTAATAAACCTCCGAATTTCTCCCTGAGACAATTGGCCTTCCGTTCGCCGATTTCTCTTCGACTCGACCAGAGTCGACCTCTAACAGACGCCGCCATGGTTGGAAAGCTCAAAGAGGACTCTACCATCACCGAACAACTGGCCCAAAAGCCTTACGAAAAACCCGATTCCAAAGCCGAGAAGAAGAAGAAGAAGAAGAAGAGAGACAGAGACTCGGTTCGTTCGGAAGAAAGTGAAGTTAGTCCCAAGACAAATGTACAGGAAGGAACTGACTCAGAGCTTCACAAGAAGAAGAAAAAGCACAAGAAATCAAAGGATGTAAATTTAGACATCAAAACCTCCGACGAGAAAGAAGAGCCGAAGGTGGATGAAAATTCCACCGATGGGTCCGTGGTGGTCACTGGTAAAGGTGTGAAGGAGACAAAGTTCGTACCGCTTAAGTCGTTTGTCGAAGCGGGGCTTCCAGATGAAGTATTGGAGTGTTGTCGAACTTTCAAGAGCCCGTCGCCTATCCAATCCCATGCTTGGCCGTTCTTGTTGCATGGTCGAGACTTTATTGGAATTGCCGCAACTGGATCAGGTACTTTGTGGAATTGGCTTTTAGCATTTTGTGATGAGATCATAATCATCTATTTTGTGTAGTAGTAGCAGCGGATGTTTTAGTTGAATTTTGTTTCAGGCAAGACTCTGGCGTTTGGTGTACCTGGTATTATGCATGTCTTAAAGAAGAGGAAGGGCAAGATGCCGAAGGGTCGGAGTCCACTTTGTCTAGTTCTATCACCTACGAGGGAATTAGCTCAACAAGTATGTGTTTACGAAATTGAAGTCACTTGCATTGAATATTGTACTGATAGCTTGTATCTAACCTTCTATATCAAACATATATACAAATTTCGACTTTTGGATCTACGAGACATAAAATGGTTTAATTATTCATAAAATTGAAATTTATAATTGGGCATAATTGTGTTAGTTTAGGATGACTTCATAATTGTGTTTACGAAATTGAAGTCACTTCATTTAATTTTTAACAATATTCAAAATTTCATGGATCCGTTAGGCTCAAAGTTGAAACATCAAAGAACCGTTAGATACGAAAGTGTTAGTTTAGGAACCTATTCGAAAATCTTGTAAGTTAAGGTACTAGCAGCAAGACGCAAACCTCAAATTAAGGACTAAACTTGTAATTTAAATTGCATTTTTTTTTAATTGGGCATAATTGTGTTTTTGTTGCATTGCTATTATTCTCTTATGTTGAAATTTTTTTACCATTCTTTCATTTTTCCCATTGAAAACTCTGTTTCTTATGTAAATTCAAATAATATAAATAATAAATCTTGTGTTATCACTCAGATTTGCGATTAATTATAGGCTTCATGTGCTATGGCAGATTTCAAGTGTACTGGAAAATGCCGGAAAACCTTGTGGGGTGACGTCTACTTGTTTGTATGGAGGAGTTTCCAAAGGCAGCCAAATATCTTGTCTTAAATCTGGTGTTGTATGATGTTTCTGCTCCCTCTTTGTGATTTTGTGACTCATTTTATGTTGTAGATATGAACCAATATGGAACTTATCGTCATTTTCTTTATTGACCCTTTTTCTTGTTCTATATTTTGGATGATAATAAGGTTTCAAGCACTTAATAATTTATATCACACACACACACACACACTCATACCTCTCTCATGTTTTTTTACTTTCTTTTGATTAATACAATTCTACGTTTCCCCTTTTAGTTATAAATCTTAAGTGTATAATTATGACTACACACTCTTGCTCCCCCCTGACAACCACACGTTATGTTCTTACACCCAGGACATTGTGATTGGGACTCCTGGACGTTTAAAGGATTTGATGGAAATGGAGGTCTGCAGACTCGCAGAAGTATCCTTTGTGGTATGTGACCAATCTTTGGTACCATTCATATGAGAACTTGTATCTTCTTAATCTTTAGCTAATGTCACTTTGAGTTAAATCTAATGATGTTTATCTCTTCTTCAAGTTATTTTGTTGCTCTATTTTCCATTTTGTGCATTTATGTAGGGTCATTTAGAAAAGAATGCCCTACAGCATGGAATAACATCTTTATTATTTAGTTGTGTCATTAAATATTGAAGTATTAAGGCATGGGGTAGGATTGCTAGTTAAACATGATTCATCTATATGGGAATATGTGAACTATAAGATATTGTACCATAGAGACTGAAACTTAATAATATCAATTGATCCAACTCAGCAAGTTCCTCAGAGGAGTTTGGTTGAACGCTAGGATTAATGCCTCTTTTCGGGTTTTGGTTCTTAATGAGTTTTTTCTTACCCTTCAATTTATTTTGGATAGGAGCCCCTTTTGTTTAGTTAGTTATGAGTCTTCTTTTGCTGTGCTCTCTTTTCTAGACACTTTTTGCTTGTATTTTTGCTCTTTCATTTTCTCTTCATCGAGAGTTCAGTTTCTTATCACTTTTTCTTCTTCAAAGTGGGGGAAAAACTTTTCTAGAAATATTAATAAGAAGAGCTACAAAAATTCTAGACCCTGTGTTGCAAATAAGCCACTTTAGTTAATTATGTATTGGGTATGATTATTTAAAAATAAATAATTGAAGGGTGCAATGCACTGTTAAGGAAACACTAAACAACTATATGAACAGTGCCCATGCTATCTGTAGTTAAAAAATTTGTTGATTATTTTACAAATGACTTTGAAAGAGTATAGTGATTGGTGGTGATAGATTTTGCTAGGTACACAATATTATCTTTGTTGTTGGTTATATGGTGATTCTTTTATCAATTTTGTTTTGTAATCCTATTAATGAGACAGCTTAAACTCTTGTAGGTCCTTGATGAGGCAGATAGAATGTTGGACATGGGATTTGAACCGGAAGTGCGCTCTATATTAAGCCAAACTTGTACAGGTTGACATATTTGTCTTCATTTGCACTTTTTGTTACTTTTTACTCAATCATTCTCTCACAGTTTGAAATCACTGTTATATCTTGAGTCTGTTTGTATGGGACTAGATTGTCGTGCTGCGCACTCATATTAGCTTTAGTGTTTTTGCAGAACTCATATTAGCTTTAGTGTTTTTGCAGAACGGCAGATGGTTATGTTTAGTGCTACATGGCCTCTACAAGTTAATCAATTGGCTCAAGAATTCATGGATCCTGACCCAGTAAAGGTGTGAATACTTTGCAAATATTCAATTGAAATTTTTGTTCTTCAACTTTTTAAGAAGGAAGTATTTTATGACAGGTTGTTGTAGGTTCAGAGGATTTGGCTGCCAACCATGATGTCATGCAAATAGTTGAGGTATCTTTTTCTTATCCAGATTGAGCTTTGTGCATCTAAATTAAGCAAGATAAAGTTAATAATCATTAATTATTAACATGGATAGGTCTTGGATGATCGATTACGCGATGATCGTTTAGGGGCTCTGCTTGAAAAATACCATAAATCCCAAAGGTAATTGCACTTTTTTAAAAATCTGAAACTATTCTAATTATTGATTTGTTCGTCGATTATAGGTTTGTGTTACAATTATTTTTTGAACCCAATCCTAAACTATTTAAAGCATTCTGAAGAGGGGAGATATTATATTGTTGAACACCAAATCATTTAATTCACTGTGAGCGTCATATGATTGGATATTAATCCTTTTAATACACTTTTATGTGCATTGGTGAATAATGGTTTGTCAGCAACAAATTATTTTCTTTTCAGGAACAGAGTATTAGTTTTTGTCTTGTACAAGAATGAGGCTGCACGAGTTGAAAGAATGCTTCAGAGAAGGTAAAATTATATCGCAGTATGTTGGGGTTAACAATTTTTGCTCCTCTTGATTCATGCCAACGATTTTTAATTCTTATCGAACTATCTCTTTCTTTCTCACTCTTGTTCTGCCTTTAATTATGCTCTAGGGGTTGGAAAGCTGTTTCTATACACGGTGACAAAGCACAAACTGAACGCACAAAAGCATTGTCATTATTTAAAAGCGGTAGCTATCCATTAATGGTATGCATTTGCAAATAGGTGTTCCTTTGTCTGTTTAATGTTTATGACTAGTTTTTGTTGGGCATTTGGCTTGAGAAGAATCGGATGATCTATAGAGATGTTGTGAAATCTGATAAAGAGGTTTGGGAGTTGGTGAGGTTTGATGCTATTGTTTGGCATTGGTCACTAGACTAGACTATTTTGTAATTATGACTTGTTTTGTTGTTTTGGAATCTTGGATCGAAGTCTTTTTTGTACCTTCGTGGTTGTTTCGACATGAGTCCACCGTAGTGATTGTACTAATACCTAGCAACACCAAGTTTAGATATAATTTTTCTTTTAATAGTTAATTGTAAAAAAAATAATTTTTACTTTTAGTAGTGAATTGTGGGTTGCTAACGTGTACATTTCTTGTAATTATAGATAGCTACTGATGTAGCAGCTCGAGGTTTGGATATTCCAGATGTAGAAGTAGTAATTAACTATAGTTTTCCTCTTACAACGGAAGATTATGTCCATAGAATTGGAAGGACTGGGCGGGCTGGTAAGAAGGGTGTTGCTCATACATTCTTCATGCAGCAAAACAAGGTTATCTTGGTTATGTTTATATATTTTACACCCCTTTCTTAAATAAAATATAATGATTTGACCTATTTAATTAATTTCTTTACCCTTTGTTCCGATTCATAGGGACTTGCTGGAGAGCTGGTAAATGTTCTTCGCGAAGCTAAGCAAGTTGTACCTGAAGCGCTTCTGAAATTTGGTACTCATGTGAAGAAAAAGGTAAAAGTTTTTTTTTTTTTTTTCTTTTTTCTTTTTTTTTTTTTTGTCAAATCTGTAGTAAAGTTTTTTTTTTCCTCTCTATCTTTTAAATAATAGGTTGGTATAATGTTTTAGAGTAAATCGTTTTGAATTTTAGAAGGTTATGGATACGTGTCACTCATTGCTTCTCGAAGAAAGAGTTGACCGATTAATAAGTCATTCATTATTAGGACTTGTTTAATAACCATTGGTTATTTAAGGCTTAACACTTTCCACCAATATTATAAAAAACAAGTCAGAAAATATTTTTAAAAATTATTTTTAGAATTTGAGTAAGAATTCAACTATTTCTAATATTTCCTTAAGAAAGGTGAGTTACTATTGCTAGGAAACTGTGAAACAGGCCTAGTACTAACTTTTAAACGAATTTGGTATTAGCTCCCTACATTCATTTTTATTTTTTGAAAAGTTACACTATTGTTTTAATACAATAATTAGAGATGGAGATTCTTATAAAAAAGAATAATTAGAGATAGAGATTGTAATTTTTTAAACATAGAGTGGAAGGGAAATAAATTAAATGCTTGAATAGGAATTGTATGATTTTTAGAAGCTTCCATATATAATATATGTTAATTAACTGCAGGAATCGAAGCTCTATGGAGCCCACTTTAAGGAAATTACGGCTGATGCCCCCAAGTCCAAGAAGATTACATTCGATGATTCTGACGATGAATAATACTTCTAACTAAATTCTCCTAATTTTTTTCCAGGTCCAAAAGAAGTAAAATTGATGTGTTTTTTTTAAAATGTTTAAATTTATAACAGAAAACTTGTATTTTCTGTTTAATTCAATTTTGATCTTTTAAGCGTCATGTCATTAATGTATTGATCAATTAGGATTGGAAAAAAACATCGTGATCGATGTTCAATGCAATATTATCTTATTGTAAAATGCAACATTTAGCCTGTACTTTTTAAAGTTCTATTTTGCTACTTTGTTTAATTTTTAAAATATATATTTTTTAAAATTTCAAAATATCTTTGTAGATCATGTATATCAAGGTTGCTTTACTTTTGAGATATGAAATGTTGGGAAAAAAAGGAACGATTTTTTATTGAAAAAAGAGGGTTAGACATTGAGTTGAATTGAAACGAGGTCTGTTTCTTTATAAGTGTTTGTCATTTGTGTCAATTAAGAGCAATTAAAAATGTTTTGAGGTCTAACGAATTGAACTAACAATTATTGGAGGATAAAGTAGCCATTTGCTTTTGTTTTTTTAAATTGAGATTCATTAGTAACTCTTACTTGCATAATTTCATAATGTAATGGATTTGTCACATTCTTTATCTCCTAGCACCATTTGAACTTCTTCACTCTAGATAGCATATTCAAAGATAGCATATTCAAGCACATTTACTAACTAGAAAAGTGATGAAGCTGACAAAGGTGTGGGGAAAGGAGGATAGCATAATCAACATCGTACTTGGTTTGGAACCAAACCACCAACTGAGGTGGGCCAAAGTTGTTCCAAACCACCAACTGAGGTGGGCCAAAGTTGATTACGTATACAGTGCGGTTCACCATTGGGAACATTGGATGTTAATTGCAATCGATGTTAACATAGGTTGATTATGTTTGTATGACTCAATGCCGTCCTATATTTTAGTGTAAGATATTGCTCTGTGCTTTATGCTATTGTGTCACACATTGTAATCACTGACCAAGTTTGTCATTTAGAATAGCATAAACTGGATCTGCTTCTTGGCTCTAAGAAAGTTTATCAAGTAGAATTTCGATAACATCCAATCTTCAAAGTCATTGGAATGCGACATTTTTGTTTAAAAATTTTCAAGTCACAAGGTCTCTAATTATTGCAAGATGAATGTTTAGACTATAAACTTCAGTATGGGGGAAGAGCAATGGTCGGATATATTTTATTATTCGACAGTTGATTTAATTGTAGCTTTTGTTAATGATATGTAAATTTGTTCAGTCTTTGTTGTTCATATACTCAACTTAATAATTATATTCCACTGCCATGGCAAAACGAAAATGATAATTGACATTATTCTTATTATAAAAAATGAACTAAAATGTACAAAAAAGGGTACGGGAACAAGAACGAGAAAGATAAAAAGAACTAAAAATAGAAAAAGAATGAGAACAAAAACTCCAAACATGTACGAGAAGTGAATATATATGAAGTGAATGATTACTAGAACTAAGATGAGAAAAATAACGAGAAATGGAAACTAGTATCGAAACAATTATGAGAACTAGAACTAGAAATCAAGCGAGAATAAGAACGTGTATCACAACAAGAACAAGAACATGAAAGGATAAATATATTTTATTATGAATGAATATGTACAATGATGAAAATGCTACACTACTTAAAAACAAAATGTACCTAAACTTTATGACTTTTATGGTATTTTGTAATACAGCAAAAGGCAACTCATTGCAATTTTGTCTATTATGACCTATACCTCCCTATCACATACAATTCTTTATTAGCTCATGTTCACCAACAGACAGTATCTCTCTCTACTCTCGAAGGCCTACTCGAAATACTTTCAGTGGCGGAATGATTTTTATAGCTTTATAACATGTTAGTCTTTTTCACTCAGAAACGTATCCTTGAGGGTTTATTGATTCAACATAAGCAATAATGAGAGAATCGACACTGTAGTATCTGCTACGTACACAAACTGAACGGGTTGATATTTTGCTCTCTAGCAGCAACAAATACCATGTGCACATGACATTTCCATCACTTGAAACTCACCACAGCTCCATTCGTTCGTGTGCAAGTTAACAATTTCATCTAACTCACTATCCTTCACATAAAATCTATAACAATAGATCGAGTTAACACGGTAGTGTATGAACTTCTCACATTGGGTGACCATTAACTTTTCTGCATAAACTGAATGTGTCGAGGTATTTGTAGTTTACATATTTCTTCACTTGTAGAACCATTATTGTAGCAATCTTTTATTGTGTTTCCATCAAGGTGGTTATTGGCATGAACCTTGTTATTTTGTTGAGTGAAGTAAAACATTTAGGACTAGTACTAGTCATGTTGTTGAACATGTTTCTTGTTTAATAACATTGATCCCAATGCTCAACATTGACACAAAATACAGAGCAAGTTTACCATCTTTATAGTTGAGAATTTGCCCCTAGCATTCTTTGAAATCAGATTCACGAAATGCTCTCGTTGTATTCTTAAACAATCTAACTAGCGATTGCTCCTTAAAGTGTGTCTTGATATTGGAGAGCATGGTGCAATGTTAGGAAAAAAGCTTCAACCGCATGAGTGATCGTTGGGTGCCAACCTGAAACAAAGACAAGGTTCTTGATATCTCCAATAGCTGCTTTGGACATAAACCACTTCCACGACGTATTTGTCTTTGTGTCAACAATTGCTTATGTCAATGGGTACAATTGACTGTTACTGTCCATAATGACCCCAACCAACATAGAGCCTTTGTACTTTCCATTCAAGTGGGTGCCATCAACAATTATAACCAGCCAACAACTCTTAAACCCTATAAGACATGGATCCAATGCCATAAACAAATAATTGAAGTATTGAGAATCTTCTAATTCTATATTGAATATGGACCCTGGATTCTCTATCTTAAGTGCTTATCCATATTCAATAAACTATATGATTCTTCTGTTCCTCTTGCAAGACCAAACATCGTTTCTCTAGTCCGTCGTGCCTTACCATAGCTGATGTTAACTGTAATTCTATCGTATATCCTCCATGATATAGCATGATTTTACTGATCGACCCACTACAAACTTGTCCTTAATAAGCTGACCAATTACAAATGTACTTGCTTGACGATGGTCGTGATTCAAAACCTCAATGGAATAAGTGTGTTGAGGTACATATTTGTTGATTTTTAATATATCTCATCCCGACATTTTAGCTGCACGAATTGCCTACTTGCAACTATCATGAATACACCACACACTATATCGGCTTTTATTCGACTTTCTTATGCTCATCTAAAAACTCCCTCCGTTGTTCTAACTGTATCTATCTGTCGTGGCACATTTCAGTACAATGATCAAAGTTGTTTAGTAAAATCAAATTTTGCTAAGGAGTCGTCGACACATTAGAAATCTCCATTTCAATGCAGGTATTAGGATGTGGTATTCGATGGCGTAAAATTCTGCTAGGTGGATCACTCGCCATTGGAGGCACACTTTCTTCTCCCCACGAGGTCTCACAAGATACACTCACAAAGTCTTCAACAGGCCCCCTTCCATTAAATAGATCACCAACATTGTCATCTTCGTCAATGGATTCATGACCCCTCTTCCGAGTAGAAGGAGGTTGGGACCCATCCGAATCCCAAGCGTTCATGGAGTCGTTATCAATAGAGATAGTCGATGGAAAAAAAAAGATCAAGCTCGTCAACGTTCATATCTGTTGTCAGCATTGGTTCTTGTTCAGTAACTGGTTCCTCAAAAAACTGATTACTGTTAATTTCCTCATTAGTAATGAATACAAGTGCCCGGTTGCGGGCCATTTATGTTAAGAGACATTTAACATCAACATTATCATTTATTTTAGCTGCAGGACACTCCCAATCCAAATTGTAATTGATCCTCATTACGATGTTGAACTTCGATGGATTAACCTTTGTTACATTATTTACTATGAACCTTCAAATCACTATATTTGAACAGAGTAGGTACCATGATACCCTTCAAAACACCATCATTGTAGCATTGTTCCTTGTCGTCCCATGTACCCCCATAATGAAAAACAACTGTTTATCTGTTATCTTGCAAAAAAAAAAAAAAAAAAAAAGAGACCAAACAATTACTTAGATCAATGCTATGATATTCTTGCTCCATATTTGCTTTATTGTTAATTGTTCTCGTTTTTATATCTCGTTTGGACTACTTGTTCTAGCTTTATGGTTATAATATGCACAAATGTACCTTCTAAATTAGTCGTCATAATTTTGTTATCGTTTTCTATACCTCTTTCGATTGCAATCTTATTGTTTTATTTGTTATGCCATAAACAACAAACAAAATGTATTGGAAAAATGGAAAAACACTTACTTGCTTGGTTGTCATTGGTATTTAACAGATGGTCAACGACTGATTAAAGGAATCCATTGCTTCGGGATGAATCCAATTCTTCCCAACGGCAAGAAAAGCAAAAGATGGTTTTCCCTTTATATACTTATTTCAATTTTTCTTTATTTCCTTTAAATACTTAGCTTGTTGAAGAATTTGGCTTCCATTGATTTAGAAGAGGTAAAATACGGACAAACTGCGTTAATTACAAATAGATACAAAATGGCGAGAAATTTGAGTATGATGTAGGGCGAGAACGAGAACGCCAAGTGAGAAATAGAATCGAAAAAAGTTCGTATTGGATTAACCTCACATGTGAATGAAGATATTTGGATAATTTCGCACATGATGTCACATCATGATAAGAAAATTCCTCGTTACAATTTGAATGGTGGCCAATTTCATAAAAAAATCCCCGCAATATTCTTTGTGGCCGCTACAGCCCCAATCGATGGCGAAATCATAATCTAACCGCAGCTAACATTGTATGGGCTCCTGAATTTAACTTAACAGCTTGAGGAGAGAAAAATGGGACAGGGTCTATTTTGCTTTATCATAAAATTAGCTTGATACACCCTTCCGTATCTTCATTTAGTACTTTGCCTCAGAATTCCACTATTCTGATTCTCACTCCGCAGTCCGCCCGTTCCTGCTGTTAACTGACCCCAAAATGTTGGCTACGGTGGTTCCTCGATTCCCAATTCTCCTAATGCAGAGCCGCTCCGATTCTAACCCTCGCCGTGGTTTTGGAAACAAGGAAGACAATAAAGTACGTATACCCATGTTTATGGTGCATTTTTAGTTACAACGGCTTCCTATCTTGAAAATTTACTGTAGATTGGCACATGATTGCGTTCATTTTCAGGTATCATGCTATCCTTAATTTTCGATAGGAAGCCTAGTTTGACCATTGTTCATACATAATCATGTATGGTTTTAGTTGAATTATTTATATGAGTACATAGTGATTTGGTATAAGATAAAAATTTGTTTATATGTTTTGGACAGAAATTTTCTATTCAATAGAAGTTTCTAATCTAGAATAATAAAAATGCCTCAAGTCTCCAATGCAGAACCCCACACCGTGGAAGCAAAAAGCACAACTTCAACAGTTAGTTAAGATTCTTTCCATTACAGTAGTCCATGATGATACACGTACAGCAATTAAAGAAAGGATAAAAGTTGAGGTTCTATGCATAAAGTCTAATGAGTCTGGAGTTAATTTATTGGAGTTTGGAAGTTTGTATTTAGGGTATAAAATTGTAAGATGGAGTTTGTCGACAAATGTGAAAGGTAGAGAAAGAGGGGTAGGTGAGTTAGTTGATAAACGTGCAAGCTTTGATGGTGTTTACTGTTTACTATTGAAATTGAGTTGTTTAACACCAACTTAAGGACCAAGAGGCTCCTAATTGTCAATCCTTCCTATGGGTTGTTCAATATTTCTTTAACTGTTCTATTGATTTGTCCTTCTTCATTACTTGTTCCTCCAACCGTTTCTCGTAGAATCTGTGCTAGGCTGATTCTATAGGCCATAGTGAGCAAGTCTTGTGATTTTGCCTTGTGGTTGTTCTGTTATTTTCTGCTATTATCTCTTTTACACCAATAGACAGAGGTAATGAGTATTTTTCCATGGTCCGTCTCTACCCACCTAAGTTCCCGTATGCAATTATATAGTTGTATCAAAATTCCTCTCCGTGACTTCAAATTGTTAACTGAGCTATGGGTATGATCATCTGCCATTATAGCAATATGGTTGAATTCCTTTTTCCCCCCCTCTTAATGGATATTTTTAATATTCAATTCAATTAATTTGTTTAATCCTCCAATTGCGGCATCATTAACTCATTTTGTTATTTTACACTTAGGCCGACAAAGCCGGCAGCTCGGGCAACCAGAAGGGTAGGGTGTATCAACCAAGGTATTCCAAATTAGTTTAGTTTTTTGAAAATTTGAAATTCTTGTTTAGGGTTTAGGAGCATATTGAATGTATAAATAAAGAAAATATCCCTTACTAATTACAAACAATTGCGTGTAATGAGTAAAATTAAAAGGGGCCATTTGTCTAAGTTGGTGTCGTTGGATCTGGGAGAACGGGTAACCTCATTGAGCTGCTCTAATACATCAAAGAGAGAGAGAAAAAAAAAATATTAAAGAAGAAAGAATGTATCATATACCTATTGCCCTTTGCTAGTTATTGATGTTGTCACCCTTTGTAATGGAAAGAAATCGACTAATTGAAAGAATACACTCTAGTAGAAGGGGTGACTGGATTGATAACTGCACAAGATTTGACACTATCCTTTTACTTGACATGCTCTCTATATGGTGTTTTATTTTACGCTCTGTCATCTACAAATGTTCTCTAATCTAATGAATTGGGGATAAGAGGTCATCAATTTTTACGCTTTTTCATTTACAAAGTATCTTCTCAATTTATTGAGTTTCACTTTTGATGAATGTGCTAATAATGTGTTTCCCTCTGCTTTGGACTCACTGCTGATGTAGGAAACCCATTCCAAAACAATCTAGTACAGTACCCACACGTAAGTGTAACTCATTTTCCTGTAAGTTTCTTCATCATTTTCTTCCTTTTCTTTTATGATTTTTTAATTGAATGGGTTTTCATTTTTCCTGTACATACATTAGCTATGCGTGGGCTTGGATAGCAGGGGAACCTCTATGCTTTTCTTGGTGAGGTGAGGAAGTGACTGACGGAGAATTGGAGCTTTTGTTGATAGTGATGTCTCATGGATGCAGAAAGCTAGATGTTATAGGAACTTGGATTCGAAAGAAAAGTTTGAGAGGGAAATAAGACAAGTTTGAGAGGGATATTCCTTTTTTTTTTTTGTGTGTGTGTGTGTGTGTGTGTGTTGTCTAATTATTGTGTTTAGCAAGTGTGTGAGGGTCCAGTAGCCGAAAACATCAATGGTTAAATAGAAAAGTAGAAGAATCAATGAAATAAAGTGTAGTTGGAGGTTTTATAGGATTTGGAACTACGAACTCCTAGGGTATGCTGGGATTTGTGAAAGCAGCAGGTGGAGCCAACAAGCCACTAATACTAATGTATCCACGGGTACTACTACATCTTTGAACAAGGTCAAATAGAGGTGTGAATGGAAGATGCTGGCGGAATGATTGGTCGAACAGGGGTTAGGGTTGCTTAAACTTTGGAAATCTTTAGTGCTATATGTTTTTCAAATCCTTCTAGCCATCATTCAATTGCACATAGCCATTCCACAATTCCCGTTAGCCATAGGGACTCCTTAATCGCTTATGACAGACCCATATACTTTGCCTTCCTTCTTGGTAGTTCAACCGGATTGGAAAAACCAAGGCACTTCACACTCTTAATAGGACAAATGGGCTATTCTTCTTGTTGCCAATTGGTTTTGAGATGGAACTCCGTACTATCTAATAAAATGTACGAAGGCAATTGTGGCTAATCGCCCACTCTAGAAATCTATCCTACTTGGGGCATGGATCCTTCCAAATCTTCTGATAGAGATCCGTGGAGTGTTTGTTGTTATTTGGAATAAGGTTGGCAATCAAAGAATTTGTTGTTAAGGACCTGCCGCCTCAAGCTTCCAAATCCATTATCATGACTGGCAGTAAGCTGAGTGGACGAATTTGTGACATTGAGGCCCATTCACTGATTTCATCATCCTTTGACATAGATTAAAAATCCAAAAACTAATAACAGAATCCCTAACATCACCAATGGCAGCCTTCTTAGAGTCAGTAATGGAAAAAATTTAGGGAATCCAAGTACGAGCCTGAGGCTTATCACCGGTCCAAATATCATTCCAAAGAGAATTGCCCTTGTATTTTTTTCATTTTTCTCAATGAAAGCAGTTGTGTCTATCAAAAAAAAAAAAAAAAGAGAGAGAGAGAGAGAGAGAGAGAGAGAGAGAGAGAGAGAGAGAGAGAGAGAGAGAGAGAGAACTGCCTTGCCATCCCCCAGCTTTCTGCTAATGTTTCTGCAAGTGAGATCACTATGTGAAAGGATGCAATGACAAGGACTTTTGGAAGAAGCTTTGAAGTGCAGCCACTTTTTGATCAAAGTTATGGGAGCCAAATTTTGCTTTTATCACTTCTCTCCATAAACTTTTTATTCTGGAACCCCCATTCTCATTTGTAAGGAGGGCTTTATTTCTGTCTTAAGTCAGTTACACCAAGCCCACCCTGTAAGAAAGGGTGTTTGACCTTGGTCCATTTAAAGAGGTGTGAAAGCTCACCTCCCTTATTTCCTGACCATAAAATTTTTGTGAAGATTTATTCAAGAATGGCTGCTACTTTCTAAGAAGGCAGACAGAAGTGAATAGTAAATAGGCAAATCGGCTTTGCCACATTAAGTAGAGCGAGCCTTCCTCCTTTGGATAATAGTTTATGCTTCCATTATTGAGGTCTTTTCATCGACAGTGGGCTGCCAAAAGGAGAGGGATGTAGGCTTGTTGAAGAGAGAACTTTATCTGTGGGCCTTCCTCTTTTTGGTAAAGGTTTCACTGTATAGAAATCTTTATCTTGATGGATCAAGATAAATCCAGATAGATTTTTATACGGTGCAACCTTTAAACTTATGAGTGAAGGTAAATTTAATATTACATTTACACTTTAACACCCTCCTACTTGTGGCATATGGGCTTGGAAATTTGTACCTAACAAGTGAAAATCAATATTAATTAGGGAGGAAATAACACTACAAGTGTTTGAACACAAAGTTTCGACTTTGATACCATATTAAATCATCGATTGATCCAAAAGTTTAAGTTTATGGGTGAAGTTAAATTTAATATTATGTCATCACTTTAATAACTATAGCCCATTAGCTTAAACTTTTGAGTTGATTGGTGATATAGCAAAGACAACGTTTCGTCTCTTGCAAAATAACAATTAAAGGATTGATTTGGAGATGGTGCTTTTGATGAGGGCTCTCTTCTTCCAAGATCCGAGACCCATGACATTCGAAGTTAGAATAATCATTATGAAGATTACGAGTCCTCTGAGAGTAAATTCTTGACCTTTTCTTCCTTTGAAGATGGTAGATTGGAGCTTCTTAGTTTCACAAATAACTTGGGACTGCTTCACCAAGAGTTTGTTCTTGTTCTTTATAAGCCAGAATAGCCATAATATACAGACCACAATATTCTAACCATGGAGCAATAGCTTTCAAGTTTCAAATGTGGTCTATGAGAAGGAAAAAAGAATGGTCAGTGTGTATGGATGAGGTTACAACAAGGCGCATCGAGGAGTACAGTTGTAAAATCACTAGCTGGTGACATCAAGGAGAGAGAGTGAGAGTTGGGGGTTTGGTAGAGGGTTGGACAGGTCAACCTTGATGTTGGTTCTAACGACAAAGAGACAATTGGAGACAATTGAGACAATATGCTTGTTTTTGGGTGTGAAGATGGAAGGTTGTTGATCAATTGAAATTGGTTTTTGTGATACCTGAAGAACGGTGAGGGTCTGGAAGAATGGATAGGGGACTAGGGGAGGGAGAGCTTGGAGAGAGGTAATGATAAGGACATGGATTGTTTCTTTGTTTCTTTGTTTTGTTTTGTTTTTTTTTAAAGAAACCATGTCCTTAACATTACCTCTATTTAGATAGTTTTTTTAAACAATCCAGATGATCAGGGCGCTAAGGGGATGTCAACCTAGTTGAGATGTCCTGGTGCTACTGCTGATCCTTGTTTATGTTTTTGTTTAAGTTTATGTCTTTGTTTTTGCTCTTTGTATAATCCTCTTGTACTTAGAGTTTTGTTCTCTTTCATTACTATGAATAATAGAGCCTTGTTTCCTTTTCGAAAAAAAAAAAAAAAAAACAATCCATGTCCTACTTTTAGTGAACTTCTAATTTTATTATAATATTCTTCTTTATGATAGTTTTTCTGCTTCTTTCTCTCACTCCCTTTCTTTCCGTTTCATTCTCTCTCCCTCTCCCTGTTTTACTCTTTTCCTGTCTTAGTGTCTTGTACATTATCTAAAGGTTGATTGTGATGTAGATGGACATGGTCTGTTCACGTTATTATGAAATTTTTTTGTTACAAATCCACTCAGTTGAACTCTTTTTTTTTTTTTTCTTTTCTTTTTTATGTAAACCTTCTTTGGTCCCCCTTTTTGTGGTATGTTTATATACTCTTTTCCTGTATCTTGCGCTTGATTTAGAGTTGGATTATGTGTAGAGGCACCTGCTGTGAGTTTCCGTAATGATGGAAATTCTTATAACAAATCTTTGGACCTTCAATTCGAAGAGCGACTTGAAGCAGTTAAAAGGTACTATGCATGATTGTTTTCTTCTCTCAGGTGTTTTGTTCATTCTCTCTGTTGATGCCTTTTAGTGAAAGATTAGTAAAAGGCCTTTGATGCTCATAAAATGCATGTCTGTTCTTTTAGATGATGATTAATGTCTTTTAAGATCACATTCTACCAAAGGGAGTCATTTTTCTAAACGTTTTAGAAAGTTCTTTCGGTTGCACGATATTATTTTCCTTATCTAATGGGGATAAGAAAAAAGAAATGCTATTTCTGTTGTATGGTTTTTGTTATTTTCTTTGTTCTGTAGGGTATTTGCATTGTGTAAACCATTCAGGTCATTTGCTCTTGTAACAGATGCTCTTCTCTTATGAACTACCTCAACTTTTTGATAAAAACCCAAACATTCATTGAAAAAGAAAATGGTGTACAAGGGCATTAAAAAAAATAAGTCCACAAAAGGAATTCTTACTAAAGAAAGAGACTCCAATAATGTAAAATGAGACATGACGAATAATTACAGAAAAAACTTTTTCATTGGCTTCCAAAGAGAAACATAGAACCTAGTGAAGAATCATACTATCACAAGGGCCCCTCTCTACTCCTCTAAAGGTTCTATTTTACCTTTTCCCTCACCAACTGGGTATACAAGAATTGAGGGAACAGTAAGTTCTCGTCAAGAAGGAAATAAATCTGTATAATCAAGTTTTTTAAAAGTCCTCTTACATTTTTACATTTCAGCACGTAAAATTTATTGAAGTAGCTAAATCATTTAGCTGTACTTTCTGTACACTTTTAATCTGAATACTGAAAATTTATCCTGAAAACTATACAGATCAGCACTTGAGAAGAAAAAGGCAGACATTAAAAAAGAATTTGGAGCAATTGACTATGATGCACCAGTGGAACCAGAAGAGAAAACAATTGGACTTGGTACCAAGGTAAGAAATGTGTGTTTCAGATCGATATTTCCTTTTCATTTAATGCTAATTCAACTGTTGCACAAGTAGATTGGAATAGGTGTCGCTGTTTTGGTCTTTGGCTTTGTTTTTGCGCTCGGAGACTTTCTGCCCTCTGGAAGGTATTGCGTAGGTACTGTACCATGCACTAGTTTCCCAAAAATACTCTTCAGTTTGCACCGATATTTTTTGTTCTCCATTTATGACATGAATATTGACATTGATCATGTGCCTTTTCAAACCTCAAGTATTTAGGCTGTTCATGTGCTTTTACCAATGCTTTGTTCTGTAGGATAGTGCTTATTTTGCTAGTAACTAAAAAGGGGAGAGAGAGAGAGAGAGAGAGAGAAGGCAAGGCAAGGCAAGGTGGTAGATGAGTGCTATGCTCCAAGCCCCTGCACACAGAAAAACACAACACCACTACTCTGTTTCTACTCCCTGCAAACAAGAAGATCCAACACTTGCCCAGATAAGCCAAACTATAATGTTGGCAGTAATATATTCATATATTCAGCTGTTCTTCCTTGATGGCAAAACAGAGACAAAGAGCACAAAATAACCAGCAGCCTAATAAGAGGGCTGTACTCTCCCCTATGAACACAAGTTCATACCAACAGCACAAAAAACAAGATAACTAACCCTAACCCATAACAGAAATATATATACCCCTGCCCCTGTACCTTTTACTACCTTTATTTACTTAACTTACTCTTTTACCCTTGGTTAGCCTTTGCACTTCCGTTTTTGCCCCTCCTCTTGTACACATGTTTAATGGGAGGTCTAACAATGAGCTACCAAAAAGAAATCCTTTTCCTATTTCTGTACAAAAACTAAAAACAAGCAAAGTGGATGATAAGCCACCTTCATTGTCTGTTTGCTGGAGTGAGTGTAAGTTAAGAGTTTGTGAAGAGATTGTAACCAAGCCACCGAAATGCCACCCAGTAGCTTCAAAGACTATTTTTCCCAAAAAATTAAAGGTACATTCAAAAGGAGGACTCTTGAAAATAACGAAAGCCGATGGTGGTGGTGCAATGACAACAGCTATCATCACTCATTGTGAAAAGCAGTCTTCGAACCTACTGGGTGGCTTTTTGGTGTCGTTGAGAACGTGGAGAAAGATGTGATCCAGATTCTCATCACTACCCAAGCAGAGACAGCAACCAGATTGGGATAAAGATCAATTTTTACGCTTCCTTTGAAGCATTTCATGAGTCAAGCATGTTTACGGCTCTATGAGCTAGAGACCGCAAAAAAAAACCTTAACTTTCTTGGGGTATTTCAAGCACCGTGTTTTGAAATAAGGGTGTAGTCCCTTGGCATGCTTTTTTTCTTTTTTGGCCATGTTATCGATGTCCTCATATTTTCTTTCATTTTCTCGGTATTCTGATTCCCATTGCTGCATAAGAAACAATATATATACACACACACACACACACACACACACACACATTCATGCATATATGTGTAAGTTTATATATGTTTATATATGTTTATGTATGTATGTATGTATGCATATCAATCACAACCCAGGTATTACATGGTTTTTTAACTCCTGGGAGATTCTAAAATATGTTTATTCCTAGATGTGAAGTGAGCTCAATGTGCACTGTTTGAAACAAAAATTATGAAGAATTTTGTTCATAGGCATGCTATCTCCAAGGCTTATGTTGTGTATTATTTTGTGGATGAGTTTCTTGGCTTGTGGATGGTATATGTTTCATTCAACAAAGCCTTTCATATATGTGATCGAAGCTAGCTGCAAAAAATTTCTTTTGGAAATTTTCCTCCCTGCATTTTTGACTGCTCAATAAAAGTCTGGAGGTTTTTTGGCTTAACATTTTCAGTACCGGTCCAGTCAAGGATTCTGTGGTGGAAAATATCAAACTATCGAGAGAAGAAGAAAGTAATCTTAAGGTAACATCTCAGAATTGTTTTGTGCTCCTTGTCACTGAAACAACATTCTTTCAAGTTGCTATAACTGATATGTATCTACTTTAACACCCCCTCAACTTGACTATATACGTTATTCATACCCAACTTTTTGTTAAATTTTGTATCTTAACTTATTCTCATCATGGGAAAAAAAACAATTTATATCCCTATACTTTGGAGTTTGTCACTAAACTAAAGCGAACTAATTTTTACGCACTAGGATTTTATTTTAGAAATGCTAACATAAATTTCATCTTGTTGTCTTCCTCTATATTTCACTACTAAAGTACTTAAAAGAAGAATTATGTGTAATTTATTTTGTGCCTTCGATAGGGTTTTGGGAGAAAATAACCTTATTTTGGTGATTTACAACTGATTTTAAATGGAATTATGTGAATAATTAGTCAAAAGGGAAAACAAAATGGGGTTCTAAAAAGGAATCAAAATCGAAATGAAAGCAAAATCTAGTACAAGGAAATATGTGCTCCTAACCTTGTCTCATGCTGATATGAGACCAGAGATACAAAAGAATAATCTACCTCGTGTGTAGATAGGATAAAAGGGGTCTTCGAGAGTCAAACTGTTGTGGTAGTGAAGGAATCACATGAGGAGAGTGGAGACCCTTTTCATGCAAGACTCTCGCAAAAGATGCCTCAAAGCATACGGATGCGGCCACAAAAAAGATGAGGGCAGGATTCTCGGAATTGGATGGGAGAACAGGGATGTGAAATTCCACAAAGGGTGGCTAATTGTGTGTGCTTACGTCAGGGAGAAAGAAAATTTACTAATTGAGAGTCTATTGATTAACTCATGAAAGTTCAGGTTTAAATTGATACAACTTCCAAAGTTTTAGATAAATAAATTGATTTCTCCCTATTTTTGTTTATATTCATGATTTTCCCTTATCGTTGTCTATATTTCGTGGGCTTCATTTTTTAACTGCCATAAGAACAGTTAAAATATCAAGAAGTCGCGAAATTTGATTGTTGTGTTTAAAATTTAGATGGTGCCTCTGTCAGCATGAGGGATTTCAGTTTGTTTGATTTTCCTTGGCTTATAATTTTTCTTTATAATAGCTTAGTTTGGACAAACTAATTTTTCTTAATGCTGAACTGTTTTTACTTTACTCAATTTAATTAGAGATCTTAACACCTTTGCTCTCTGATGTGGCAGAATATGCTTAAAGAATACGAGGTTACACTTCGTAGCAACCCAAAAGATCCAACTGCTTTGGAAGTGAGTGATGTTTCTGTTGCTTTCAAGCTTCTAAGAGTTAATTTAATTTTGGTACTACAGTTTCTTTTTTCTGAAGGCAGTAAGGTTAAATCATTCCAGGTGGATTTTTACTCAGTTGTCTTCTCCATGTCATTCCAAAAATATATCTACCTCCTAACAGTTCGCTACAGTGGTAAAGGACCTTGGATTTAACCATTGGTGGTCAGGTCAAACCCTTTAGAATATTAAATATTTTATAAATTTCTTGAACTACCAATGGACACTCCACTTCCAAGCATCTCGGTACTTTGAACACGATGAACATTAAGAGATCTTATTCATAATATGGGATTATGTAATGTATTCACATTCAAATTCTTACAAGCTTTTTGGAAAGAAACTAGTATAAATACTCTCTTCTATCCGCTTGTTTTTATAGATTCTAACCTAAGCCACTTAATTCTTAAGGGTTGTAAAGAACATTTAAAGAAGACCAACAGTTATTTACCTGCAAGTAAATAAACATCATGCAATATTAGATGATAGAATATTGACTTTTAGGTCAATTGGTGATTTAAGATGATATTAAAACAAGAGTTTCAGGAGGTCCTATGTTCGAACTCTTGCAATGTTATTTCCTCCCCAGTTAATACAACTCACTTGTCGGTCTTCTATGTATTTCAAATCCACAAGTGAGCGAGAGTGTGAGATGATATTCAATGATTTTAGATGCAATATGCTTTCTGTTAATTTTTGTACTGTATGCTAGTGTTTCCTTTGTTCTTTATGAATTGAAGTGTGTTAAATTTTGAATGGATATTTCTCCCTTTTGATGGTTTCAATATCTTTCTTGACACGGGCTCGAAAGAGGGAGTTTGTTTTCCTTTTTTTTTCCTTCTAAGAAAGAAATAAAATAAATTAACAAAGAGAGAATCCTAGAGAAGACGGGAATGAGATATCAACCGTTCTCTTTGTCTTCTGTGGCTATCTATCTATATTACTCATTGCACTTTGAGCATTAGTTTCTTTTCATTACATCAATGAAAAGTTTGTTTCCGTTTCTAAAATAAATAAATAAAAACCAATCCCTGTTCATACTGATTGAAAAAAAAAATAACATCATGAATGAAGAGAAAAAGCACAGTTAGAAGTCAAACATATGAAAAGTTGTGTTTCCCATAGCACAAGATATTTTTAATTCTCTTGTATCCAAGAACATTAGTCTCTATTCATTTTTTTAATTGAAAAGTTGTGTATCCTTTTCTAAAAGGAAGAAAAAAAAAAAAAAAATCAACGTCTGAAAGGGTTCCAATGTCTCCCAAAGATGACGAATTGTCCTCTTGTGCCTTTAGATCTATTTTTATCTTTCACAGTCTATATGGTTTATTTCTTCTTATTTTTCTTAGCTTGCTTAGGTTTGAGGATGGCCAGTCATTTTGACTGTCAATGTCATGCTATATTCTAATTAAAGTAAAAGTTCTGTTTCTGATTAAAGTTACTTGAAGTTTAATACCAGTTCTTAATATTTTCTGTGAAGTTGGACAGGTAACTTGGTGAAACAATGTACTTGTATGGAATATGTGGGGTATGGAGATATTATGGATATTCTACGCATGGGTTTTGTATGATATTTTGAACAAATATTAGGTGCATTGTAGGGTGCGGCAGTTACCTCAGCTGAATTAGGTAAATATGCACGAGCAGCCTCTTTGCTTGAAGACTTGATAAAGGTTGCTTTTATTTTGGATTTGCAATATACGGTATTTTTCATTGATGTTGATTTTATACAATATAATATTGTTGTTCTTTCTTTATGTAGGAGAAGTCGGATGATTCTGACATTTTCCGCTTGCTCGGGGAAGTAAAATATAAGCTTAAAGATTATGATGGGAGTGTTGCGGCTTACAAGAGTGCCACAAAGGTTAGTCTTCTACTCTTCTCTAACAAATGGGTAAAGGATTTTGTCTAGTCATGCTTTGTTGGATTTTTTCTTTTTTTGATATGGCATTAGAAATTAAAGCAAACAAGAAGAAAATTCTCTCCCACATGGATTCTCTCATCTCTCACCCTCTCCCCCTGCCTGTCGGTCCCCCTCCCCATCCATCCCCCCTTCTCGTTTACCCTTCCCCTCCCTTCCCCATCTATCTCTCCCCACAGTTGTTGCTGACAGTTCCAGAATCAGCTTGAGGAGAGAGGCAAAGGAAGGAGTGGGAGGAGAATGAAAGATTTATTTGCTTATTTCTTACTTTTGAAGGCCATGTCAAATTTGCAAGTAACCTCACCAGTGGTCAAATTAGTCTATTTAAAGTCCAGTCAGATTCCTATTCGAGGTCTAATGGTTTTCTTGCCGACTACTTAAGCCCCTGTCTTAAAACTGAAACAGCTAAAGAATATCTTTCGAAAATTCAAGACTACAATGGCCTGTTAGTGAAAACTGAAGGCCAAAAGTGTCATTTTTCCTTACTAACCTTTTTTTTATCTGCATAAGGATGGCATGAGTATTGATCTAACTAATACATATTGAGAGCGTAAATACAAAATAACAACGTTTATTGAGATAGTGGGCAACAAATTTTATAAAAAATGTTTGTATCAACAGAAGCCCAGAGAAATAACGATCTCATATGACATCATAAGAGTCCATCATAATTTTTTTTTATCCTTTAGAGAATACAACTCTTTCCATGGATTAGAACCCAACTACAACCTTGATCTTTTCACAAATTCAAGAGCATACCCGATCCTTTCTACAGGTTAGGATCAATTGGTACACTGTTTGGAAGCTTTAAGAACACACAACAAACTCTCAAAAGAGTGAATAAACAAAATTGAGTTCACACACTTTAATTTGAGATTAAGAGCAAAAAAACCAACAAGTAATTAACTTTCCAGCCAATATCAATATTTTTCTTTATGCTGAAAACTTTTCATCGTGATTATTAAAGTATATGAGGAGGATGCCTTATAATGATGCTCTTTCAAAAAGGACTTGGACTTAGTGTACGAAGCAATATGAAATAGTAGTTACAGAAGGATTTGGGCTTAAGTCCCTGCAAAGCCATTTCATGAGAAGGTACGTGAGTACCTCCAACTACATTATTCATCCGGTGGGTTTTCCCCAAAGGAAGATAAATATAAAAATTGCAAATATTATGAAAATTTGCACCTTTAAGGAAATAGTATAAATAACTTTTAAAAGACTAAATATATGGGTGATATCTAAGAATGTATATATCCATTTAATCTCTTAGAAATCTTTTATAAAAAATCTTCATAAATATTTGATTTTTGGCTTGTGATTGCTCGGTATATTAATTTTTGTTTTTGAAAGGGAAACAAGTCTCGTTGTTCATGTACATGTGAAATTGGTGAATTCATACAATTTTGGAATCAATTGTCAAGGGTTTCAAGGTGTTGATATTGGGAAGTGTTTTATCACGTCTGGTACTATGTCTTTATCATCTGATAAATTGTCTCTCCTTCAACGTGCTTGATTGCCAGTTATCTGAAGATGTCAATTTTGAGGTTCTACGTGGCCTTGTAAATTCATTACTTGCTGCCGGGAAACCAGATGAGGTTAGTTACAGTATTATAGAAATTACAGGTTCACAATGTGTAATAGTGCATAAAAATGAAAAGGGTGATGGTTCCGGAGGTTTGGACAATATGTGAATTTTGTATTGATTTCAAAATCTCTTTGGCTCTTCTGATTGATATCTTTCTCTGGTTTCTACTTTCTTATTTTCTGTCTTTATTTTATTCCTTTTGATTTCATTATGGATTTGGTTTAATTTGTTCGAAGCTTTATTTTAAAAAAACCACTTCAATAACAATCTGGTGTTATATTATTTTTTTCCTGTCATATGCCTTCATGATTTCTCTCTCTTTCTCTAGCAAACACATATTTTCGCTCTCTAATTTGTAGAAGCCGTGCAAGGGGATGGGAATGGGAAGAAATGAGAAGGGAGAGAAATTAGAATGAAGGAGGGGTGGAGGGTGAAGGTTGGAGGGAGGAGAGAGGAGAGAGGAGAGAGGAGAGAGAATTTTTTAATTTAGAATATCATGTCAATATTTCAATAATTCTAAAATAATTACTCAAGACACTACTTGGGGCCTTTTAACCCTATTTCTAAAAGTTTGAGAACTAAAAGGGTATATTTTGAAATCTCAAGGACCAAACACACCTATTACTAAAAAAAACTTGGGGACTACAAAGTTAAGTTTTCCTTGATTTTTACATTTGTCTAAATAGTATATACACAATTTTTTTGTTCAAAGTAAATAGCTTAGATTCTTTATCCCTTGTGAACTACATTTCTTTCATAAATACAAATTTATTGAAATATTTTATTTAATTATTAGTTAATATTTATTAGTTTCTTTTAGTGATATATAATTAAATTTTCCTTCAACCACCAACTTAAGCTTTTGGGTGAATTAGTGATTTAAAATAGTATCAGAGCAGGTGGTCCATGGAGGTCTTGTGTTCAAGCCCTTGCATTGTTGTTTCCTCTGAATTTATTTCCACTTGTTGGGCCTTTCAAATATTTCAACCCACAAGTGAGGGGGAGCGTTAGTGATATATAATTAAAATTTACCTTCAACCACTAGCTTAAACTTTTGGGTGAATTGGTGATTTAAGAGTTTCCATACCCTGTTTCAATTTCTTCTTTAAAGTTTGTATACATAGATGGAAATGCATTTCTTAAAAGAATTAGGTAACTTTTTAAATATTTTTTAACGGAAAAACATTTAATTGCAATGAAGTTTGGAGTGGCCACTACTAGACAGGACATGGTTGTTGTAAACATCTATTTGATCATTAGCTTGTGGGGAGTGGTCTAGTTTACTTTTGTTTCAATTATTCATAAAACAGAAATGTATTCTTTGATGCAACATAACATTAATGGAAGAGTATTGCTCCTGATTTTTCCTTCATCTACTTGTGCTACTTTGTAGTCGTTTCTCATCTGTTTACTTAATCGAATAGTTATTGTGCTCATTTGTTGCTCTTTTACGTAATTTCCATGAAAAGAGTAACCCAAATTTGAGATTTTTTACTCGTTGATGCTCGAGTATAGTTTATTTTCATTACTTGGATCCTAAATCAAATACCGTGTGGTTGTAATAGTTTGATTTCGTTGGCTCTTGGAATGATTGACCTATTGAGCCTTATACATCTTATGGATCTAAAGTTGTTTTCATTCATGCTTATGTTTAATTCCGTTGATTTCACATATGCATTCTTTGACTGCAGGCTGTTCAATTCCTTTTGGACTGTCGGGAACATCTTCAAAGTGTAAAATTAGGAGAGGGCAAGGAAATGGAAACAAAATCATCAATTGATCCTGTTCAAGTGAGTTCAATTCTCCCCCTCCCTCCCAATTCACAAGAACAGAAGAATCGAATAATAACCTTACAAGTCAGACATATTTATCGGCTATTGGTCAATGAGGAATAAGATAAGGCAGCCCAAAATTGCATCATGTTAGGTAGAAGTCTAAAACAAACATGTTACCAATTTAGGAAGATATTTTAGTTCCTTGTTGGGTTTAATTGTTCTTAGTTTTAAAACCTAATTTTCTTATGCTTATGGGTTGGTTTTCTACTTTCAAATAATTTATTTTTGTGCTTAAACTTTCTGTAAAAGTTAATTATACTTTGCAAAATTTGAATTTAAGATTTTTCATGTTGCATTCTTCAATTGAAAAACCAGGGGATGACTAAGGATGAATCTCTAAGATGAAGAAAGTGAGTGTTGTTCGAAAAGCGTTTCCCGCAGGAAAAGTAGATGTGTAGAAAGGATGTTGGAAGGAATATTGGGAAAGGTATTTGGGGAGGAATATTGGGAGGGGAAGGTGGGAGATGACTGATTTTTTTTCTTCAGGCTTTTTCGAATTCTAATCTTAAGTTTGGATTGATGTCTCTTGAACGCCTTAGAGGAAAAAAGGACTCGTTTTCATACCAGAAAGCATTAATTGAAGGTTCTGGTATTCTTGAATCACCACTAAACCCAAAAATTTAACTTAAATGGGTTACAGTAAATTTTTTCTTTTATCAATACTTTAATACTCTTCTCAATTGTAGGGCTGAGAGTTGAGTTTAAGAAATCGTTTGCATAGGCTGTAATAGGTCTCGTTATTTCCAAGCTATTTCAGAAGGGGACAGGGAACTTGACATTGATTGATTTTGTGTTTGATCTCTCAACTCCAATTATCAATCAGAAGTTGGTGAGGGGATCGGCAGCTCGACAGTTTTTAGGTCCTAGAGTCACCTCTGGTCATTGGTCAATGTGTTCAGACCCTGGATTGCTGAAGTAGGGCCTAACCCTTTCAGATTTGAAGATATGGGGCTGTCTCATCCCGTTTTTAGATCCTCTTTACTCTCTTGGTAGGCGGCAGAGTCCCAGAAAGATGGGAAGGTTTGAGAAAGTTTCATTGTTTAAAAAGAGCCGTTACAAATTTGGAATCATGGAGTTCTTGGTGACTTGAAGATCAAGAAATAGGATTTACTGTATCACATTAATATTGTGATTCATATTTTTGATAGACTGGAAAAGGTTGATCCTCTAAGTTCTGAGCAGAGTGAGAAAAGGTTGTCCCTGAAAGTTAGCTTGAAGGTGATTTAGATAATCGTAAGAAGCTAGATTTTGCAAAGCTAGAGGTTATGATCCTTGCACACTCACAATTAAGGTAGCTTAAGAAATGATTCCAACTAAGAGCTTAGTTTAGAAGGATGAGTAACTTTTAGATAAAACTTATAATCTGTGATACTCACTCTTGGATCCTAACACAATTATGTCTAGAATTAGCTTGATCAAAACTTATCCAATAAATGAGTTTAATCATCAAATCTAAATCAAGATTTGAAAAAGACAATGAAAGAAACACTAGTCTTTGATAACATTAATTGGAGTTTTCAAGAGCATTACTAACTATTTTAAAGGCCAAAGGGACGTTTAAAGATCCAATAAACTCAAAAGTCATTCAAACAAAAATAATTGAAACTCTATTGCACGACAATTGTGAAGTCAAGATATGAAGCTAAGAATGTAGAATTCCTCTAAATTGTCTTAAATGTCTTCTCTAGAAGGCGCATGAGCACATTTAAGGAGGTTTGACATCACAAATTCTCAAAAGGTGCATTTTGGACAGCCATCTATTCACATCTCGACATAGTTTGTTTATCTCTCGTGTCATCTTTGAAATTATATGACTTTTCTCATTCTCTTCAGAACTATTTGAACTAACATTATGCGTAAATTTGGACTAAAAATTCTCTCCTTTGTGCATTAGCTCGCCTTTGAAGATGTAACATGAAAGCTCTTGTCTTAGGTCCATGCAATGGATCATTGGTTGTAATAGCTCAGTGCAATAGAGACCATGTCGGTTTGCCATAGCATCAGTGCAATAGCGAGCTCTTGTCTTAGCAAGAGACCATGTCGGTTTGCTCTTCTTCTTCTTCGTCATCATCCGGTTACCTCGGCAGTGCCAAGGCCTGGATTGTTCATGGTATCGTCGCCGGAATCGCCATCGGTGCCGCCTTCGGAGCTCGATCTTATTTGGGTCGATCCAAGAAATTCCGTAGCCGCGTTGTTGGAATTATTGGTTGTAATAGATCATTGGTTGTAAGAGTTCAAGAAGAAGAGCAAACCGACATGGTCTCTTGTAATAGCTCCTTTAGGTCCATGCAATGGATCATTGGTTGGATTCACGCCATCCCTGATTCATTAAAAGGATTTGTCCTCAAATCAATGTATTCATTTCCTAATCTAGTGGAGCTTGAGGGTTTGGGTACATGGATTAAGGGTGCAAAACAAGACTTGTTGGCTGAATAGTTGTAGCGCTTTCCTCATGAGTCTGCAGGGTTTGGCAGAAGGTTATTGTGAATAAATATGGTCTATCCCTTTTCTTAGCTTTCGAAGGCGGTGAGGAGAGGTAGTGCCAGAAATCCTCGGAAAGCTATATCAGATGTACCTTTCTTTCTAAGTTTGTTCATTGTATAGTAGGTGATTGTGTGGGTACTTATTTCTGTGAAGACAAGTGGTTCACTTATCTGATTCATTTTTTTTGAAACAGAAACTAGAATTTTCATTGATATAATGAAAAGATGGTACAAGGTACAATGATAATGATAGAAAGAATCAGTAGGTGCACTCAAGCATCTCAACTAGGTTGACACCCCCTTAGCACTCTCAATACGTCCCAAAATGAAACAAAACTATGGAGATAGTATCTTGTAAGTTCTACAATCAGAGATCAAAAACATCCTTACAAAGGTAGCCCACCACTAAACTAATATAGAACAGCCCAATGAAAAAACAAAGAGAAACTCTAATCCATCTAAAAGAACGACGACGAATTCAGACTTATATCTTGCACCGAATAATTCTTGAACTCTTTGGAGAGGGAGCACCACGAGGAAGCTAAAAAATCTTTGCTGACTCTAGGCAAATTCTCCACTGAGAAGCTTTATTCTGAAATATTCTTTGATTTCGTTTCAGCCATATTTCCGACACAAGGCTTTTATTGTGTTGGTCCAAATACAACTTGGTGCAGGTTTTAGAGCTGGGCCCATCAGAATCCGCTGCACATTTTCCGTAAATGAGTTTCCAAAAATCCAGCTAATGTTGAAAGTTTAAAAAAGACTAAACTAGCGTGAAATTGAATAAGAACACTAAAAAAAAAAGATGCTGTGATGATTCATCTGCAGCCTTTACATAAGGGGAAAATTGATGGAGACAAACATTGGTTAGAAAGCTTCCTTAGCTCCGAAAGTTATAATCCAAATAAAAAATTGATGGAGACAAACATTGGTTAGAAAGCTTCCTTTGCAACAGACTTCCGAACTATTCACTTATCTGATTCATAATTCTCCTGTGTGGTTTCTTCTTCCATCTATTAGAAATTCTTTTTTTTTTATCTTTCTGTCAAGGAGACATTATTTCTTTTTTTAACAAGAAAGAAATCTCCTCACCAAGATAATGAAATGACACTAATGCTTAATGTACAAGTGATACCAAATAAGGATAAACTAGGGATCAAAAAGTGCACTGGGTATATCAACTAGGTTGACACTCCTTTAGCACCTCATCGTCTCCAAGAAAGACTAAAACAACCGAGACTTGAACAGAAAAAAACCAATACAGCCCGGCCAAAACAAGTTCAAAAACCAACAAGACCCTATTAGCATATTGCAAACTCAATCCGGAAAGCAGTACATATCAAAATAACAGACTAAAAGATTATGGCTACTGCCATCAGAACATAATGCAACCGTCCCAGAACCAAAGATGGAACTTGCAGCAACCAAAAACAGCAACATTAGTGATCCGGGAAGAGAAAGGCGTGCCAATTCAAGCTAATTTCTTTCTGACTGGGAGCCTAATGATGTTACATTCCTTGCTTTAATTGCTGATTTTTGTTTGGGAGGGAGAAGTGATTGTCAGCCATGGAATCCTAGTCCTTCAGGTGGGTTCTACTTTATTTCGTTTTTTCAATATCGAGCGGGCTCTCCCATCTTCTCCCAAACTTAGAAGATTAAAATAACGAAGAAGGCTACATTTTTTGTGGGCTGGTTCGCCTTGATAGGGTGAATAACCATGGATCATATTTGGAAATCTTTGCCTAAGTTGATTAGCCACTTGTATTGTATCCTTTCTAGGAAAGCGGTTGAGAACCTGGACTACCTTCTTTGGTCATGAGTTGTGACAGCACACTAGATCGTCATGGACTCATGGCATGGTTGTCTTTGAGGGATTTACCTTTAGTTCAACCTGACCAAGGATTTGCGGATACTTGCTAGAGGAGTTTCTTTCCCATTCCCCTAGTGGGCTAAGGGTACCAGGCGTTGGTTTACTTGCCTTTGTGCTATTTTGTTCGGGCTCTGAGGGAAAAGTGAAAAGAAACGACAGAATTTTTAGTTGCTGCTTGGAATAAAATCTAAATGTTCGAATAAATGTCTATCGTTTGGCATAAAATCTTTTGCAGGTTGAATTACTGCTTGGAAAATCATACTCAGATTGGGGACATTTTAGTGATGCTGTATCTGTTTATGATCAACTTATCTCCAGCCACCCTAATGACTTCCGTGGTTACTTAGCTAAGGTATTTCTCTCCTTCTCTCTCTCTCTCTCACACACACACATGACACACACGCAATCACTGGCATACTGGTAAACAGCATCCATGCCTTTCTTTCTACGGACAAACCAAGAACTTGTCAAGTATACTTGGAGCAGTACATAGGATAATTCAAGATAATTAAACTAGAAAAATAAATACATTCCCGGTCGAGGACGAGTCTTAGAATATTCTGCAAATAGATTGGAAGAAAAAATTCCAAAATAAAGAAGCTTTTAACAACGGCAACTTTAGAGTGATCAAGCTAAGGCCAAGCCTCTTTTTTTAAAATGTC
>JBBPDJ010000017.1:10096534-10125135 GCA_037974625.1 Cucumis cinereus
GTGCAGGCCCGATTCTTTGCTCCTGAGAATGCCAAGATGCTTGTAGATCGGTATTCTAGATGACCTTAGCTTCTCCTGCATTACGTTTATAGTTGTATACGCAATTATCATGTATCACCATAAGTTTTGGTTCTACAATGTGAAAATCTGAAACACAGAATGTCCGTTTTGATGATGTATAAATAGAAATTTGAAAACACTATATTTGATAGAAAAGCAAGTTGTAATTCATGTATTATATATATATATAATTATTTGTTAAAAATTACTACTGGTTCCTCAACTTTCATAAAAGTAACAATTTGATCCTTTAAAGGAAACAATTTAATCCCTAAAGTTTTAATTGGTACCAATTTAGTTCCTCTGTTAAAAATTCTTTAACTTACTGATGGAATTGGTGAGATGACACATGTCATCCTTTGGAAAATAAAGATCATGTAAATACGATTTAGAGAAAAAGAAAATGAACAAAGATTTAGTTAGAGAAAAAATGGGTTGAACCATCAATTTTCTCCCATTCTACTTCTCTTTTATCATATATTCAAAAAGGACAATTTCTTTGAACCCACTGTGTTATTTGCTACTTTTTGTTCTTTTTCAAACCCTTAACTATTCTTTCATTTGTTCCTTTTTTTCCTTTTAATTATTGGTCTTCCTTCCGTTTCTATTAACACAACAATTTCGTTAAATCTTTTATTCAATTTGTTACATTTTGAGCTTTTGCAAATCTTAATTACTTTTTTTTTTAATTACGTGGTTGACTTAATTTTCATTGCACCTTCAATTGCTTAGCTTTGTTAAAAATTCAATTTAGTAAGTTTGTTGGTTGTATGATTTAGGTGTAGAGGAATGAGGTTCCCTCCTTGTTTATCTTTTAAGTTCTACAAAATGTATAAAGCAATTAGGATTTTAAAGAAAATATAACTTATGGCATGCTGGCATGGTAGCCCGATGAGGTCCCATCTACAAGTGTGTCCATCAAGGTTTACACTAAACTTGTTCTAAACTATTCCTAGCCTCAAATTTCATGTCACCAGTCCATGCAGGCAACCAATTTCTACTATGCACTTTCTCAATTTCAATCTTCTTTTTTATCTTAGGGCACAATTCCCCTTCAAAATTTTCAACTTTGCTATAAATCGAAGTCCTGAATTTGGAACTAGGTCATTGAATGTTGGCACTAGACTCTGCAAATTTAAGTAAAATCAAAATGTCACAAGTATGTTAATGTACCATAATTTTCTTATTCTAAAAAAATAATTGATTACCTTTTGTTAATCAGATATAAATGTTCTATCATCAATATTTACAAGTAATAGTCAAAAATCATGTCCACGAATCATGTCTCTGCTTCAATGATGGCGAAGGAAAACAAAAAATATTGGTTATTAGGATCTCTTTCAACTGCCGAAATTAATCGTGGATATTCCATAATTGTGGATATTGTTCTTCATATGATTTTATATAAATACACAAAAATTAAGCCGCTTCTTGTCCATTTTCAAAACTTTTTTTTCAAAATAAACATTAAATACGTCGTTTATGATTTACGTGCTATTTTGAGCTTGATTTTTCTATGTAAAATACTAAATATATGCAATTTTATATTAAAATACCTAGATTTAGTAGCTAAATAATTGAACTATTAACTAATCTAAGAACCTAATTGAAATTTAAGAGTGTAATTATAACAAAACACTTAGTTTAAAAGTGGTTTATGCAATTTTTTTCTAATTTATTTAAATAAATTCGTCTCTAATTTCCATCTACACGATATTTTAATCTTAATAGTCCCACATTTTTCAACGGTAAATGGGACAAGTTTCTGATTATCTTGATTTGGTTTGTGCAGGTTGAATTTTCTCCTCTCCATAGAAACTGAATCCCTCACCATAAGCAATCGTCTCTCAGAAACAACAAGCTTCAGCCCATTAGCAACGAAATTCATGGAATTTGGAATTTGTTTGAGAAATAAAGTTGTTCATGTTTCCATGCCAACAAATGGTTGGAGGAGTGTCGCTGTCGAGATTCAAGATATGCCGCCTTACTCTGTTTCATACGTACTTGTTACTAAAACAGAAAACAAAAAAGAAATTCATATATTAAATGGAAAATTGAATGATAATTTAAAAACCTCAATCCAAATTTAAATTGAAACGATATCACTAGTTTCTGCATTATGTAATTATGTAATATTGTTATATTATTCAAACACGTCAATTGTTGTCTATGGCTAAAAACATGAAACAAGAAACAAGAACTTATGTATTAGCATTTAGAGATTTTGTGAAAGAAAATAGGTCCGCTGGAAAGCCTTACTCTTGCATGCGTTAGGATTTGGGCATAGAAGAGCAGCAATTGGCATGTGAGGTGGTGAGAGTTTAACCAAATGAAACTCTGCAGCACCCACCTGATTAGCAAGCAACTCTAGCCTGGCCAGCCATTCATTCTCCATTCCTACCCATCTTCTTCACAGTTAACATCATTAACCATTTATATACACATTAATATACATACATACATCTCATATACCATTATACTACCAATCAAGCAGTTGAGTTGATAACAGGACTACTACTACTTCAACCAAAGAATAGAACCTGCCTCTATCTCTTCTTTTCATTCATATGCTTCCACTCCCAATTTCTAAACTCCTCAAGCTGCTGACGCTTGGCTTTCTGCACCCAACAAATCATACTCAATGGTTGTAAACCAATAAGCTTTAAATATTAATTTGGTCTCTATTTTTTACTTTGGTTCATTTTGGTTCCTATACTTTTAACTTTGGTCCATTTTGGTCCCGATACTTTCTTTCAAATCGAAGCGACGAAGGGTTAAATCTCAGTAGATCGTGGCAGCAAGCCATTCTGCCACTTACAATACCCTGTCGTGTATTTAAGTTATCTGCAAAGAATTCTACTCATCGCTCAGTGGGAATTACGTTATAAGGTGGCTCCCACTTTTAAATTTTGGTCTCAATACTCTCAAAAAGTTCAGTTTGGTTTCCTTTCAACTTTGGTTCATTTTGGTTCTTTAACTTTCAAAAACTGACCATTTTGATATATTAAAAATGAAAAATGAAAAGACCAAAATAGCCACTTTCTAAAAGTATAAGAACTAAAATGAACCAATGTTGAAACTTGAAAGTACAAGGACCAAACCGAGAGAATCGGAACCAACATGAACCGAAGTTAAAAGTATATGAATCAAAATGAACAAAAGTTAGAAGTAGAAGGACCAAAATGAACCAAAACCAAAAGTACAGGGACAAAAGTACTATAAAGTATTTAAACCAATAATAGACAAAAAGCAACTGCACAAGCTGATGGGAGACTTCGGCTCCTATAACAATATACAGATGAAAACTTGATTGCTAACTTCTGGTAGAATACTAACAAGTGTTACATTTAACAGAATTCCTAGAATTCAAGATATGCATTTTTCTCTATTTTGGTCCGTTTCATGTATAGTTAATGAGGTTGATGATCTATTCTCCTGTTGTTAGTTGCAAACAGTTTGTTAGGGTAATATATAAACGCACCTTCACCCGACAACTGTTCTAGTCGAGCAACTATGTGTTTCCCGTAAGTATACTTCTTCAAAGCTTGAAGATGACCTCTAATACGATTCAACAACCTCTCTCGTTGATCATCATTGCATATTTCAATTATCTTCTGAACAACATAATTTGCAAACTGGTCTTTCATCATTGCCTAAGACAGTGTACAAGGAAAAAGTCAGTCAAAACCGAGTATCAACTAACACATTGGGAAGATTGAAGAATGAATGGATATTGTAGTATTCGAAATTATATAAACATTGAAATAATCAAACTACTTTTGGATAGAAACTAGGTCTAAGATTACATTTTACTAACAAATGTGATCCTTAATATCCTGAAAGCTTTACTGACATACCAACAAAGTCTCATTTTCTTCAGATTGCCCCATAATTTCCTCAATTATCAGCTCTCTTTCAATCGTATCACCATGCTCCAAGCACTTTTCAACGACATTTGAAGCATATTTATGTTGGCTCATCCGCACAAACTTTCCAGTCAACTTGCTGATAATTTGGCTTCTTTCATGGTGCATTCCCCTCTCAAGAACATGCTATAGCAACAAAATATCGATTACATACTCGTTGTTTATAAGAATTGCTCCCATGGCACTAAGGAGTTAAGAGCAATATAAGATGAAATCAAGTTGTAACTGGGGAACTAGCATGGAAACCCTTTTCCGTTTGGCTAGAAAAAACATGCTCTATAATATTTTTTCACAATTAAGTATGCAACTTATAAATTGACATACTTTTTTAATAGTTTGTTTGTAAAATATTTTATTCTTAATTTCCGTCCCTGAAAATCAAATGTTTCTTTGTGAACATGACACAAATGTCAAATTCACGGAAGAAACCTGCATTTTAGAAAGCGAATAGTGATGATAAAAAGGTGAGTAAAAACTAAAACCTGAATGACATAGTTTCCGTATTGATCTTGAGCAAGACCATAAACAGAGTCCAATATTTCGTTCACTATACACTGACTCTGGGCCTCATCTGAACAATGCTCCAAAATTCTCTGTTACAGTATTGAAAATGAACAAACCAAATGAAATCCAACTTTTTACTTCTCAATTAAAAGAAAAAGAAAGACATAACATTAAGTTTATCACAAGTCACAACCACTTCATGTTCATTGCTACCTGGATAACACGGCAGCCATATGGATGAGTGGAAAGAGTGGCGACTTGGCCTTCAAAAGAAGAAATTATAAAACCAATTTCTTCTGAAGGAACACATTCTATACACTTCTGTATAACGTGATTCCCATTTTGATCACGCACGCATCTCATAACATGACCATCAAGTTCTCGCACGAGATGTATCTTTTGATCCAGTTCAATAACTTCGAGTGCCTAAAGAAGCATCAAGCAAAATTCACTATGCTGCAGTAGATGATATGACTGGCAAAATTCACTATATAACTCGGCAAAATTCACTTGAAGCATCATGAGAAAACAGGCTGATTAAACACAAAGTAAACCAACAATTCTTTTGTAAAACAGAAACAAGCTTCTTCATGAGACCAATGTTCAAAATACAAGAAAGAACACAAAACTGAAATAACCCACAAGAGATGAAAACAAATACAATGCAAACACTTCGCAAGAGATTACATGCTAACTAATAGAAGTAGAAGAAACAAAGCACTTCATTTTAAACTGATGACTCGAATTGAATAGTCTGTACAAGATTGGAAAGAGAGCACCAAGAGGAGGTTCTGACTCTAGCAATCTCAAAACATGTTAACTAAAGTGAACCAACAATTTCAATTCCTTCGTTATTCAAAATAAACTCTATTTATTAGTTCCCTTAAATCACATTCGCTTTATATTCTGTACCAGAATTGATAGACTCTCATAGAGGACACAGGGGCCAACAAACACAGACCAACTAAAGCCAAGCTTCAAAAGCAGTAAGCCCTAAACAGGAGCCAAACAGGAAAAGACCAAGGGCTCAAATTCAAAGTCAAAAGAATAAGGTCTAATGAACTACATGAGTCGTCAAAAATATATGCCCGTTACAAATTCAAACTTTAGCACCTGATGCTCAAAAGGATCTTATGGTCTTTGTTGTTAGTCTGTGCAACATCAGATACCCAATGCGAGGCAAAATAAAGCTAAAAAGAAATCAAACTTCCCCAAAAATTTCTCCAGATCCCTAGAGTTTATATTAGTCCTATCAATTCAGTGCACCATAAAACAAGGAAAAAAAATCACCCCTCAAGTGAACATTACCTTCTCTCCCTATGGAAGAATGAAATAGAATCTTATCCATCGTAAGAAAATAGTCCCTATAACAGACAAAAAACAACACCCCCAAAAAACTTGAACAAGCAATTTCTAATCAGATAAGAAAAAAAGACAGCTTCGAAAGATATAGCCCAAATCCCCAAACGCTAGCTCAAATCCTCAAACTCCAAAAAACTTGTAACATCAAATGCCCATTACGAGGCATAAAACCTAAAAAGGAATTAAACCTCCTCACAGAAACTCTCCACAATAACAGAGATTCTATTACCACTCAATTTTGATGCTCTATAAAACCACCAAAATAATAAATATATCAACCAGCCCTTTGGTGAACACTACCCTTCTCAAGGATGATGAAATAGAATCTCCACCATCATAGGAGAACAGTTACTATTAGGACAAAAAAAAAACAAAGACAAACAAAGAAAAACAAAAACAAAATAAAAAATCTCAAAATGCAATTCCTAATCAAAGAGCAAATTGGAAACTCCCAAAAGATATAGCACAAACCCTCAAACAGTCTCAAACTCGGGGGACAAAAGTTAACAAACAATGATAAATGTTAAATAATGTCTTCTAAATTCTAACACAACCTCTAATTTGCCATATATTCCCATATTCGTGACTATTATAACAAGATTGATTCTTTAATCTCCATTTCCAGGCATGCGAATACCCTCTTGCTCTATTTTAGTTGGCCCCCTTAATTAACCGTCCTGAGTAAAATTATGTCAATTACCAATAGAAGTTAAATATAATGCCAGAACACCACCTAATTCAATCCATCTGTTATTCTCTCGTAGTGTATATTATTAAAATTCTCTAGTCATAAAGAAATTTTAGAAGTTAGAACCCAAAGACCCAATATCAAACAGTTAACCATCATGTAACACCACCTGCCCAACATCACCAGCAATGATTGAAACTACAAATCCCTTCAATGTCCGAATCGTGAGTTGATGCATTAATAATCCAACGAGTCTTCTCAAATGGAAAATGCAAATATGAAAAGCGATAAAAACTTATAACACATTGCCAGGTGGTTTGTGACTATCTACCTTCTGAATCACACGACAACCATACATCTGCAAGCTTAGAGGCAATATCTGTCCAGCAAGTTGATCAGCAAGTTCCTTCCTCTGCTCATGAGTTCCATGTTCAAAGAACTGTGTAAGGCATGAGAAAATTAGTTGTTGCACATGCATCATTGAATGCAAAAGTCTGGGATAGAATATTCGGACTGGAAAATGAAAAACAAACATACCACACACACACAAAAAAACAAGGTGCACATTTTTAGGATTAGAATGTACCTTTTGGATAACATAATTTCCAAAAACATCAGTAATTAGTTTAGAGGCATGTGGAAGAACTTCTTTAAACACAGATGCCTTCTCTTCAGGACTGCAGTGCTCAAGCTTCTGTTGAATAAAGCGACTCCCATGTTGATCAACACTGAAGTAAAATAGGTGTGGAAAATCATGATCCATATGAAAGTACGTTATTATTCCTATTACACATTGCAAACTTATGGAGAAAGATGCTCAAGAACATTGCCTGAATTCAACAATACGCCCGGCAATATCAGAAAGTTCAAACTTCCGTGCATTGCTCGATTTCAATTCTTCAAGAAAAGAGTGCCTTTTGGAGTCATCAAAGCTGTTGGAGCCCCTCTGCCCCTGCCAACCAGAATAGTCCCCTGCATTACGAACTAAACCTGAAGGAAACCACATTTCATTCCGTCGGCCTAGATAATTCACCCCACCTACCGGAGATGAGGGTGAAGCAGGGCTTGCAAGAGATGGGGCTGAAAACTGAATGATGCCACTCATGTTAGAAGAATTTCCATAATTACCACCAGTTATCCCTTTTCTCTGACTCAAGATGCTAAAACCCCCATTTGTTGGTGACTGAATTTTATTATCGTTCAAATAAGCAGCAACGTTTGAATCTTGTTGCGAACCAAAAGAATTAATCTGCATATGACTAAAACTTCTAGAACCCAATTGACCATGATGAACTGAACCACCATAAGTATCTTCTATTGGACGTTGACCATATTGTACGTGAGCAGGGTCCACAAAAGGTGGGTAAACAAATCCAGGTTGAGCATATAGCTTGCTCATGTGATGTAAGTCCCCCACAGGTGGAACACTTTCCCCTATTGAAACACCAGCAGTTCGACCATTAAAGTTTGAAACAGAAGGCTCTGGTAATGGAACTGCACCATGTGTAGGATACCCAGACATGAACGGAGGAAAAACTGTGGAAGCCAGAGCATATCCTCCCACATTGAACTGAGGACTAAATAAACCTGATGGTTGATAATTATGATAAAACGGATTTCCTGGAGCCACATATGCTGCTGCTGTGGCATACAAGGGAGGAGTGAGTCCTGATGAATGAAATACTGTTTGCACCTCAGCAGTTGAAAAATTATGCTGTCCATGTGAAAAGTTTTCAAGTCCAACATCTAGATGGCTAATTCCTTGAGAAACCATCTGGGACTGAATATCTGGAGCTGGACATGGAAACGATTGCTGCTTTGAAAAATAAATATGTGGATGGTTTCGCCCGTAAGATTGATGATCTAGTTTGTTCCTATTACTCTCAACATTGGATGTTTTTGCTCTAGATTCTAATTTTGGAATATCATGCCCAATTGTCCCAGATTTTTCTGCGACGTTCTCCTGACTAGCATTTTTCACCCTTGATCCCTCTAGGTGTGGGCTACGTGCTCTGTTGGATTTCTCTGCATTTTGAGATTTCTTCAGAGAAGCTTCTTCGGTTATTAATCCCACTGGATCCGTAATCACATTGCTCGGCTCCAGGATGGGCGAGCATGAATTTGACTCCACTACTTTCGAAATGCTTATAGATGAAACACCAGAGGCAATAGCGTCCAAATCACCCTCAACTGCTTGTTCTGTTGTTGAACTGGTTGCTAAAAGTGATTGATTATAGACAGGAGAAGGGGTCCGAGGAAAGTCTTCCTGCACATACCCGAAGTTTTGTTTTTTGTTTATATAAGAAAAAGGAATACAGGGTTGGTGCAGAATCTAATATAATAAATATCCAAATGTAACTACCTGAACAGGTTGAAATTTTAGAAGTAAACAAGCTGTCTCCTTTTTATATAAAAAGTAGGTGATATAAATGATATTAGCACATTAAAGATAACTTAGAGTACCAGACGGTAAACCCAGAAAATAAAGAGAGTTTTGGAAGATTTAGTTTTAAGCCAATTAAATAAAAGGTAATAAGAAAGATCTATTGCAATCTTAAAAACAAATATTAGAGTTGAGGGCGTTGTTTTCCCTAACATGACAATATTCTCAATCTCGACTAGAAACAATCATCACAATGATCTGAGCTAAAAATGGTACACAGTACCTGTATCAAATCAACCAAGCTCTTATGGTGACTTGTGATAAAAGATTTGTTCTTTGCAGGAAAAGCAGCACCATTCTTCTCTATAAAGTTCTCTGAAACTTGCTCCGGCAGTCTATCTTCTGAAGTCTCCTCCTGATGAGTAGAAAGGGAGCCTTGGGAAACATGTAAAAGTTCATTGGCAGTATCATCTGTCGAGCTCAGTCTCCGATTTTTGCCTAATCCACCAATATGTCGCACTAATCTACGATTCTCTCGTGATATAAGAGGAGGAGGAAGCCTTGGATTCAAGTTAACATTTGCCCAATAGTATTCAAAATAAGCTGGATGTGAGCGTAGCTGTTCTTCTGACACGCAATTTTCTAAAGCATCACATAAAGTAGACAAGCTTGTAACTAGACTAGTGTCCTGCTGAGTTAACAAGTTGCCAATAGCTGCAAAAGAACCCTCCATACTTGGTGGTGCACTGCCACTTCGATTGGGAATTGAATCTGATGTATTTCTATGAAAATTATGCCTCTCTAAGATTGATCCCAACTCCTCAGACGCAATGTTTTTAAATGGAGATCCAAAGGTCGCTATATCTTTAGTAGAGGGCCAGTTTCTATCACCCATCCTGTCCACTATTCTGGTAGGGCTCTCAGTTGCCATCCGACTATTAGAATGATATCAAATCCTTCAATCAGAAGAAAAAAGATCTCTTTAGCACAATTTCTTCATCAGCAGCGTTCATATATGACAACAAGATACCAAATGAAACAGTTTATTAGTTCGTGCCAATACGATAATAAATTGTGGTAAAGGTAAATACTGGCACTTGAACTCTTAATAATCTCTAGCTTGCCTGACGGTAATTTTTTTCCCAACAGGGGGCAAAACTTTCAGTGAATGAAGATAAGTTACAGGAAAAAAGAGATTGCAGTATCTCATTGCCCAAAGCGTAAGAACATTCACAAGCACGCATGTAAATGCAATAAAGCTCAATACCCAATTATACATTAATAATAATAATAATAAAGTATATCAATTTGTTACAGTTACTTTGAACTAAACCAAATAAAGAGAACTCTAAAGTAAAACTTCTACATTTATGTGGAGTTGCAGACGAGGAGTCCAGAAACTGAGCCAAAAAGAAAAGGTGATCATAGAAGAAGAAGAATCAAATATCTAAACATATATTAGAGCTTCATGAGAAAGGGTTGTCATTGTGGCAGGGGGAGTTTGTTCCATTTTGTCAGGTCTTTGGTGTGAAAAAAATAATTTAATCTTCAGTGAGCAAGAGAGAATCTTATCTCCATGTTTGGTCCCTAGTTGGATTTTAGGTTTCTCTTTAGGCATAAGTGACTAAGTCTTTTTGTAAGTACTTGTAGGTCATATTTTACTAGACTGGAGCCCCTTCTAGCGGTTTGTAGCTTGGCTCCTCCTTTATTTGTTGGCTTCTTTTTTGTATGTCATTTTACTCTTTCATTTATTCTCAATGAAAGTTCAGTTTATCATAAACAAATATATCCGATATATAAAAGGAACAAGAAGGACATCCCCGTTTTCATGCTCAAAGTGATCATCAACTAAGCAATGTTCACATATTTGATCCTAAGAACAGGAAAAATCATTCAAATTTCCACTACAGTGACGAGTACTTGGAACAAATAGGCGAAGGGTTTTCTGATTCTTGTTTCCAGTCTTTTAGAAACATAAGATTTGGGTATTTATCATTTGTTCCTAGTTTTTTGTTTAACAGTTTATGAAGATTACAAAAACAAGTATGCAGCTTCTCATTTCATTGTTCAACAAAAAGCATAAAATTTATCATTTTTAATTATTAAAAAAACATAATAAAAAGTAAAAAGTAAAGACAAAAGAGTAGCTTTGAATATTTTGTTTTTTAAGAATTAATAATTGCTATGTAAAATTTTTAATTAAGAATTTGAAAAAAAAAAATATGTAACAAACACACTTCTATTGTCATTTCATTAGCAATTTTATCAAACATGAATTTTGTTTTTCTATATCCTTCAAACGAGGAAACAGAAGCAAGAAATGAGACTCCCAAGATCAAAGCTAACTTATCGGTAGGACAGAGTTTGACCGTAATTGAACTCGCAAGAGTCAAAACCAAAGCTAAGTGCAGCTAAAACAAACAGAGCATATTATTCAACACCTACATATTCCCTCTACTTCTTCAATTCAACAAACTCCCAAGAAATTGAACCAAAAAGAAACAACTTAAACTACACCAAATCAAACAAACAAACTAAAAAAAAAGTCAAAATGAAATAGAAAAGGATGATACAAAAAGAAGTAACCGAAGTAAGAACTTCCAAGAGGGTGGGCAATAAACAAGTTAGCAACTATAAAAGAATTGGTTAGTGATAATTTGAAGATGATGATGATGATGATTGAAAAGAGATGAAGCAGAGGAGGGGTTACCAGAATTAGTAGAAGAAGAAGGAATTTCAGAGTCCCAAGCCAAGATTAACAGAAATTGTGCAGAGGCGAGGCAAAGGGATAAACTAAGAATGAAAAAGTTTTGGAGAGAGAGATGAAGAGGAAGGAGAAGGATGGATTTTAGGTGTTTTTTCAAAGACAAAATTAATGTATGTTTGCTTCCAAAACCCATAAGCATAACACAGTGAGGCGCAAGGGTTGGGAACTTGGGGGAGAGAGAGTTGGTAAATTAAATTAAAATAATATTATGCTTTTATTTTTCCTTTTTATTTAATAATTTTCGACCTAATTTTCTATACTTTTTCCTCATATTTATTTTCTTTTAATTAATAAAATCAATTTTTCACCATATGAACGACTCAATTATTTTGTATTGAATCTTTCACCAAATGGTATGTTAATTATCGTCTAGCTAAGCTAACTTTAGCATTAAACGCTCATTTGAATTGACTCGTTTCTTAAAAAATTCATTTTTATTTAAACACTCCAATTTCTTTTAAATTAAACACATAAAAATGCTCATCAACAACAAACTTTGATTATCAATATAATACCAGAAGATATTTTTTGTTAGTTAACTTTACCAAATCAAATCTCAATTAACGAATGAATAATATATATTCGATTAACAAACACCATAATGTGGATAGATGATATATGTAACTAATCATCAAAATTTTACTATCTTTACTGTTACAAATCTTTTACAAAAAGAAAAAATAGGTCTTTTTAAATATAGAAAATAAAACAAACTATTTACACTCTAATTATCAATTACCTGATTTTCTATATTTGCCAATTTTTATATTTTTGTTAATTTCTCCAAAACAAATGTCTATTTAAAGATTTATTTTCATTTTATAGTAATAAATTTCATCGATATTGATATAAAAGGTAAATAGATGTTTTCATTATATCTTAAAACATCTATAAAACCTTAAGCAACAAAAAAAAAAGTTACTAACGTAAATATAATAGTAATGATAAATATGTTAACTGGTTAAAAAATAATAAAATGTTTATTTACTAATTTAAATTTGTTTTCAAAATTTTTATATTGATATTTTCATCGAAATTTCTATAAATTAAGACTTTAATATTTATATCGTTGATTATATTATTTATTCAAATAAATTTGAATAGACAAAATTAAAAGTTCTATGTAAAAATAAAAAATAAAAATTAATACAAATAGAGTCTTAATTTATTAACTAAAATTGAAGTAATTTTCTATTGAAGAGATGAATGAAAAAGCATTGAACTTTTCCCTTTTTATTTATTATTTATTTTTTGTGTAAATAATCACTTATAATTGACGTTAACTATTCTTTGGTTGTGTCATATATTAATTTCTCATATTAAAATAAATATATATTATTTACTTTTTTTAATTTTCATTTACAATAAACATCTAAATATTGTTTTACTTTATAGAAACTGTGATTAAAAATGATTAACTATAATCTAATTAAGTTATAATGAAAATTTCATTAACTAATTATAACAATTTTTTCATTCATTTTCATCAAATTTTATAATATCGATATCGATATTTCCATATATTCGAGCCTCGATATTTCAAACATTGATAATATGTGGCTAAAGCAATGTTTTTCATTTTTTTTTCTAGTGGGGGCTTCAATCTTCCATGCTTAAAAAATTGCTTGAGTTAAATTGAAAATTTTTGGAAGAATACTCGCTCATATCTGTCAACTTTAGGATTTGTATCAATGAAAACTCTAAACTAATAGTTTTATTAATTTAAACCCTTAACTTTTATAAATATATCAATTTAAATCCTAAAACTTTCATAAGTATTTCAATTTAAACTCTAAACTTTTATAAGTGTATTCAAATAAAACATAATATAGAATTTAAATTGATAAAGTTATAAAAGTTTGGCGTTCAAAATTGATAATACAATTATGAATTTCAAGGTTTAAATTGATATATTTTTTTGTTTAAAATTTAAATTGATACACCTTTGATACAATTATTAGTTTCGGTTTAAATTGAAATGACTCTAAAGTTGAGGAGTATAAATTGATATTTACACATTATTTTTAAGATGAGTTTAATTATATTTTAACCAAATATCGCAAAATGAACCAAAATATTTATAACTATAGCAAAATATTACTGTTGATAGACTACTAACATGTATCACTAGTAGATGTTGATAGACACTGATAAACTGTAAAATTTTTGTTATATTTGTAATTATTTTCAGCGGTTTTGTCATTTAAAACAATTTTTCTAGTTCAAACCATAAATAGAAACACAATAAATTGTTTTAAAAAGTTGTTAATAAACAATAATAAATGTTAAATAATGTTGTTGTAACTATTTGTTACAAACAAGTAATTTGGTAGTGTAAATAAGTATAAGCAAATTAAAATAAACCCAAAGTGGAGATGATGAATGCAACCCAAAAGCATGCACTATACATATTAGATTAAGCTATGAGTGGACAAAAATATTTTATTTCTCGTTTAACTTTTATTTGATTTAAAATTAAATCTAATACCTAAATTTTAAATTTATTATTTATTTTTAAATTTTGAGTTTAATTTCAATTTGTTCATATTTTAAAATATAGTATTTTTATTTATTTTTTTATGGCAAAACCTTTTGATTCTTTAACTTCAATTTTGTTTCTATTAAGTTTATAGTATTGATTTTATTGATTGTAATTTTTTACTATTTTTTTCATTAATAGTAGAATTAACTAATATTTTCACATCATAATCATCTTAAATTTAATTAATTGAAAGCTAATGTCAAAGACTAAATATTAGTGAAAATGAAGGTTAAAAGTATTTAAAAAAATTATTAAAAAATTAAATGAGGTGAGTAGGAATAGGAATATATTAGGTTAGTAAAAAGAATATCATTTTTTTTTATCTATCCGGGTGTTTTAATTTATATTAATGACTCAAATATTGGAGTTGAAATCACATTTGCCACGTGGTGTGTAATCTCACTTTTTTTTTCCGCAAGATTCTTTTTTTGTTTGTACAAACAAATTTACTGTTGTTATTCGGTCCAAATTCCAGCATCAACAAGGACCAAATATAAACTAAACTTGAAACTAGAAGATAAATATGTCAGATTTTGAGACCTTATTAACCACCCCTAATGAGATTGGAATACATTGTAAAGTAATTTAAAATTCATATTTAGATATAATATTTTGAACTTGAATTATAATATTAAACCTACTACGTCTCGACAATTTTCAACTAAATTCTACTGTCTATTGTTTTCACTGTTGTTTTGTCCTCAATTCGACACACATCCCAACACTTTTTGATTTTCAGTAATCTGATTACATTTCAAACTTCCCAAAAACCTTAAATGAAAACTAACCTCGAAAGTTTAAAATTGAAAGTTTATATATTGTTTTAAAAGGAGAGAGAGAGAGAGAGAGAGAGAGAGAATGAGGTGAGTAGGAATAAGAATATATTAGGGTTAGTAAAAAGAATATGATTACTTTCTTCAAAGCTAAAGATAGTGTTACTTTCATTAAAATTAAAGGGTTTGAATGTTCCCACAATATTGATTGAAATTAGAAAAACAAAAGGAAGAGAGATGAAGAGAAGGAGAGGAGCAAAAGGGCATGAAATTAAATTTCAATAAATAAATAATAAAATATAATATACAATGGATTGAACAAACTTGAGGAAGCAGCAACAACAACAACTAAAGTTAAAAGAGGGTTTAGGGAAGAGATGAGACAAAAGTGGCATCCCATGTAAATTCGGTGGATGTCCCAACCACGTGTCAACTAAATGACACGTTTTAATAACACGTGTCGTCCATATGAAGTTTGCGTTTACAACATTTGCATTTGGTCAACCAAGACCCAACGCTGAATTTTGCTTCTCCCCATGTGCTCTTCTTTAGTCAACCCCACATCAATAATCCACACTCAATTAAATTAATTTTCAAAAATTATGCCTAAAATATCATTTTCTTAACTTTTCTTTAATCATAATTTTTATGAAATATATAGTTATAAAATTCACAAGGAAAGGAAAACAAAAAAGACTCTTAAATACTAAATTTAATTGAAAAAAAAATTCAATAACAAACTAGTGATGAGTACTATTTTTGAGATCTATTGACAATATAGACGTTAAATTTAAATTGAATATTTAAGAGTTCGAAGATTAAGAAAGAGTTTAGATCTCTAATTTGAAGTAGATGAAAGTGTGTTATTATAGCTTCCTTCATGTTTACAACTCTAATTATAATAGTTAGTATTTTTAGTCACTATAAACTAAATTCCGCTCATTCTCTTTTTGTTACAATGTTTATTATATATCTAGACTGAACTAGACTACACACTAAACACAAACTATTATAATCTAAATTATGTAGAACCAAATTGATAGGTTAATAAAATAAAAAATAAAAACAGCATACTGTCTATATTTATAATGCACCAATGTACAATCCAACTTAATCCATAGCCATGAGAATAATGGCCATTCCAATCTTAATTAACTAATCAAATTTATTGTCCTAACCAGAGAAACTTTAGTTTTTCATGGAAAAATGTCTAGTTCTACGAGAATACATACTATCTTTATTGATTATACGACACATCATTAAATAATTTATTAATTTATCAAATATTTATTATGTAAATCCTATACAATTCTTAATAGTTACTTAAAATGACCAACAGTAAATAGAAGTACTATAGAAAATTTTCCATACTAACGTAGTTCTGAAAGTTTCCTCAGTTTGTATGTTGAACTGATGCGAAAAGAAAAAAAGGGAACTCAGCGGCAAGGTGAGAGTGTGAGTAGTTGGGATCTGTTTCTTTGGTTTAGCATTGGAGAGGTTGAGCTTTGGTAAACACAAAAACTCCGCCGCCACCCACTGCACGGCCCAATAGCATATTCCCATCCAAATATGAAAGGTAATACAGTCCTCCTACTCCTCGCCTTCTGCAAGTTCAAAACCAATCATACTTAGCAATATCATCAAATTTTAGTATCCAAGGTACTATTTTTCACAATCCATGGCCTACTCATTGAATGGATTTACCTCCCTGAGTTTCTCACAGGAACCCCAACTTGAAAACCCCGAAGAAATTGCAAGATCTGAGCATTAAAATCATCATTTCATTTTCAGGCAAATAGATATCAAGCTTCAACCAACAACACCTTTTTTTTTTTTTTTTTTTTTTTGTCAGTTGTTATTTACCTGAAGACTTAGAAATGACCGTGGGAGTATTGCTGGAGCAATTAAAGCCTGCAACTGTTCGCTAATCTTTATGTTTTGGACACTGATCTGCCAAAAGCAGCTCGCAACATCCACATATCTCACAATTACAATACTTTTAAAGTGTTTCCATAGCATTTAAAGATGCAGATGAATCTATCTACGTAAGGGAGATGTTAAAAAATTCCTCAGATTTTCTCACAACTAGAATACATTTTGAATTGTGTCAAAAGAATTTAATAAAGCAGATAAATCGCTCTAAGAGATTCAAAATTCCTGGACTAGGATGTTAGAGTTGAAGATCCAAAAAATGTCTTTAATTACCTTCCCTTCAATGTTTCTAACACGTTCTAAATAATAAGTTGAAAAGTTTGGGTTTAATTTTGCTTGCTACTCATGTCATTTCAAGTAATCATAAAACAAAGTAATCATAAAACAAACTTGGTGATCAGAGGTTCAATACTGCTGTATAAATAAAAAAAAACAATTTTTGTGCAGAGCACCAGATTAAGGGCAATTTACCACATCTATTGAATCTAGAAAGAACCTTAAGTGGAAACATGGGCAAACGAAAACACTTTTAACTCCAGAAAAACATCAAAGAACTTATTTAGCTAATTGGCCACAGAAAGAGAGCACAAATAAATATACAAAGAAATACATGTTTCTCTGACGGCCACCAGCAATTCTCACATATCTATATTCGCAGAGTGAAACAAACCAAAAGGAAAGCAAAGGAACATCAGATGCAGAAACTCACCTCCTCAAATTGGAGGTAGATATTACGTAAAGAAACAACAGAAAATTTGGCAGATACAAGCAGAGTTGCTCCTTCCTGTTCCTGAAAAGCCAAAAATAAAGTATTGCCGTATAAAATGCCAAGACATCCACCAACTACCAACTAGATTCTTACCCTTTTTTCCTCATTGGGTGAAGAGTTAAAAGTAGATTTGTTTGATAATAGTGGGCTTGTATTGCGAGGAAATGAAAATGAGCGGAACTAAAGACGATCAGTCCAGCTTATAACAGCAATTCATGATTGCCATACTTTCTTTATGGTATACCTCTAACAGTGATGGGATACTCCAGCGAACAACATTTCGAACAATTCCTTCATTCGAACTGTCCTGACATTCAAATTTCTGAAAGATTTGCCCAATCTACCGTGCAGCCACGAGTCATGCATAGCAAATGACAAAAACAGAAACACAATAAAAATATTAAATATAAGAATGTTATTTTCCCTCTTAACAATAGGAAATGAAAACTGTAACAAAAATATCAACATTTTTTTTTTGAAAAAGCTGCGTGAAAGAATATCAACATTGATGCCTTGGAATCACTAATTTTCAGGTAAACGAAAGCAAAACAAGATTACACTAAACACAAATCCCTAGACCAACTAGAGATAGTAGCTAACCAAACTGGATATCAGTAAACCTCTCCTAACAGACGACTTAGATGATTATTACAACGAAACTGAGGGGAAGTGATTCAAGATATGTTTTGGAATAATTTTCAGACGGTTAAAATCAATTTTTCCGGGTCAATTTTCATAAGATCAAAATTGATATTGAATGACTAAAAGCATGTTTTAGAGTGACTTTAAACTTGTTCAAAAGCGATTTTAATCATTTCAAAATCACTCCCAAACAAACTTAAGGTTGGTCAAGAAACTCCGAAATCATAACTTGTGGAGCTGTGAGTTTGCTCAGACGGTTTGGAATGACCTTTTTGCTGTGTTTTGTGTCCAGTTTGCTTGACAACAGAGATTGCAAGGAGATGATCGACAATTTACTTTTGTAACCCTCCCTTTTTGTGATAAATGGTGGCTTATTTGGCAGGCTGAGGTTTGTGCTATTTAATGGGATCTTTGAGAGGAAGAAACAATGGGATTTTTAGAGGCTTGTAGAGGAGTCCTCTTCATGTTTCATCCCTCGATATGTTCTATGTTTCTCTTTGGACATTGACAAAATTGTTTGCAATTATACACTAGGTTTCATTGTGTTTGATTGGTGTCCACCATCCTTTTTTCCGTGGACTATTTTATTTGGATGTCCTTGAATTATATTCTTTCATTCTTTCTTGAGTTCAATTCTTTATTTAAAAAAATGGCATAGATTCTTAAACAAATATAATGTATATTTCCAGCGATTCAGAAGTAGGAAACATTAGAACCTGAAAGAAAGGAAGTCTGGCTGCAGCTTCAAGAAGAATAAGAACATCAGGAGCCGAAGTATACTGTAGTCGCCATGTGCCATCCAATTTCATCAGGTCAATAGGGAGACCCATGTTATACACCTCTACATTGACCTACAGCCATAACTTAGAACCAACATGAAATCAGACTGAAGCCCGCTTCTTCAGAAAAATTGCACTGACTAAGGCTGAAGGATTATGGTTTATGAATATAATAGAAAGAGCGTGAGAAAGAAAGCAGACCAGAGCCTCCTCTATGGCACAACGTTGATCAGATGATGCAACAAGCCCTCGTTGAGTTTCTTGAACAGCAACCAGAAGATCGTTCTTCTTGGTTTCCAACCCATAATTATATGTCTGGTAAAAAGGCATGTCATGAGCAAGATGAAGTGAAAATTAAACTGAAATGGGAAAATTGTACGAGGAAGAAGAAAGAAACCTGAGTTGTTTGGCTGGCAACGGTTGCTAAACATTGAAACATTCTTCTACAAGAATCTTCTCTACGAACTCTGCAAAATGGGTTATGTCCGTTGAAGGCTTTCTTTTGAGTAGAAGGATGCAATGGGGAGACGAACGGCAAGTCCATCCCTGACGATTGGACAACAAAAAAAGTCTTTCAAAATTTCCAAAGGCAATGATCATAAGAGAATTCAAAAACAGAAGTGCTTGACCATTGACTCCTATAATCGGGAATCTGATCGGAGAAGCAGAAAAATTGACGAACCAAAACCCAGAAAGGACAACGAATCGGAATCACCGAGAGAGATGTTCCCTAACCGGATTCCTTGGTCGGCTTTGTTTGGATCACGATGATAATCTGGAGTTAATTCTCAATCCCATCACCGCATTATTCCGGAGAAGCTGTCGGAGTACGGGTTGGATTAGCCCAATCCATACTTGGAGTGTGTGGATTATGATTTATACAGTTTTTGCTTTTATTCTTCAAAAAAAAGAAATATACTATTATTCAAAATATTTATAAAATATACTCGTATGTAATAGCAAAATTTAAATTTTTATTATATTTTATAAATATTTTTATTTATTACTATATTTGAAAATGTCTCTGACGTAAAGCAATAAAAATAAAAAAACTCTCCTTAAAGCATTTATCGATCACTAGTTCGCACTCATTATAGATTTATGAGCGATGAATTGTAGAAATAGTTAAAATGTTGTGATCTTATTTAAATTGAAAATCAGCACATCTGGGTCTAATTAACATGATGGGTGAGATTTGTCATCACGAATGGATAATGTAAGTAAAATGTTATTTTTATTGTGTTTAGAATTTGAGTCATTTAACATTAGCGTAATATTTGGATCATTCATACAAAAGTTTCCAAAATGCAAAATTGACAAATATAACCTCTATCACGTATATATTTGGAGAAAATGGACCCTTTTGTAGAAACTAGTTTTTAAAGACTATGTGAAAATACTATTTTACCCTTCAAACATTTGAGGATTGAAAAGTTACTTCGCTTTTTTTTTTTCTCTTCTGTCTTCTCTCCTCCCAAATATCGAACTTAAATATAGTACACCCTTATGATTTCTTCAAATTTATTGGTTGGATCAGATCAAATGATTAAAATGTAATTAATATTTTGAAATATTAAATTAATTAATAATTTAAAGAGGAGTCAGTTTTGTTAACGAGTTAATGACAATTCACCAAGAATATAAAATTTCTCATTTCTCCAATTCAGCAATTCTGAAATAATTTAGACTGTGAAAAAGAGAGATGTCCTAGTGATAATTGTCATGGATTGTTCTTCCCACTAAGAATTTTTCTAGTTTTGATTTTGCTGCAAGCTACAAGATGTTAGTATTATCTAATTCGAAATAAACCAATGCCATCATTTCCTACTTAAGTTTGTTTTTCCTATACTTTCACACATTTTTGGGGTTTCCATTTCATAATTAAGAGGTTATTATCAATCATGGATGGGTGGGGGAAACTGACCCAAAGGGCAGGGATAGACACTTCATATATTTTTCTCTAATCTCGACCTTACTCGAGTTGGGATTTGGCAAAAGAGTTCTGGGGGTGGCAAACTAACTTGGGACTGGGTTTTACTGATTTTTATATGGGGTGGAAAACTAAATGCAGGAATTTAAAGGACAGAAAGTAAAATAGATTGATAAAGAGAGAAAGTGATATTAATTTTATCTCGTTTATTTATCAATTTAACTCAATAATTAGCTTGGTGAAACTAATCTTCACTGCTTCTCTATGAGTTTAACTTATAGATTAGATGGGTAATTATAAGTGTTATTTAATGGCCGGAAAAGAACTTGGCACCCTCACTCCGGTCATTCCATCACTATTTATTAAAGCAACAATACATCTACAAATTATTTGAAAACTGACTAATACTTATGTAATAAGTTAAGAAAACTACAATATTTTTATAAATAGTTTTAACACTTTAACATTTTTATAATAAGTTTATATAATTACAATATTTGATTAAGAATTTAGGATGACATTTTAAACTCTTTTGTCAATTTAGAAAAGTATACAGAAAAGTAATAATTTCTATGTTAACTCATTCTAATAAATATTTAACAATAACCATCCGTTCCTAAATCCTTGCATCATGTAATTGGACAGACCACAAAACCTGAGTGAGAAGCAGTTTAGATGTAGATTTCAAACTGGAAGTTTGAAGTTTGAATATCCATATCCATACCAACAAGTACACATCATACACTAATAAACAAGAGTTTGTTCCTTCTGCTGACATTAACACAATTCGGTTCAAGTAGGTCTGGCCACTACTCAATACATCGCTCCACAAATTTGAAACTAAGAAAAGGAATCAGCCAGGACCAACTTTAGGAATGTCATAATGCTCACTCATGTTTGCTAGATATTGATTAAAGTCCTGGATTCGGTCGCGATGAGATTTATTAGCTTTCTTAGCCAGTCTATGAACATCAATTCTCTCCTTCTGTTCAATATAACGTCTTTCCGCCGGTGTTAGATGATCATCGTAGTGAGGAACCTCATTCCCCTCCTCCGTTGACTTCTTGGCTTCATCTATTTCTTCCTCATTCGCATCAGTTGGCACTTCATCACTTGCAGCACTTCCACCTGCATTTACCACCAGAAGAGATAGTACAGGACAGTCACAAACATTATCATCATTATAAGAACAAAGGAATTGGAAACACTCGTTAATGACGATGAGGATCGAAGTCCACTTAAGCAAGCTATTCAAAGGCTAGATACTATCGACATTAATAGTAAGATAGTTCTTGAATCGAAATTAAATTCTTAAACTCTAGTCTCTGCATGATTCTTAGGAAAAGGCTAGATTCAAGGGATTATAAAAATATAAAACGAAAACAAGGCGTAAAAATAACATAGACACTGTCTAGTTTTGGTTAAGCTTTCCCAACCATAAGTGAGCATTCCAAAAACTGACAGCAACCCAAGTTCAATATCGACGGTGATGACTGATGTCAAGTGTTTTTTAAAGCAAAAGGCGCAATAAAGCACAAAAGTTTTCCGGGGCTTAAGCATGAGGCACAAAAAAAAGCATGGACTTTTCTTTGTGCGGCACAATATATATAACAGTACTACATTAAGAAGAAAAAGCATAGTTGAAGTAAAAAAAAAAAAAAACTCATAAAGACATGAACTTTGCATTTAAGCTTAGTAAATTTGACTTTTTTAGTTAATAAAGAAGGAACCCTTAATTATTACTATTTTTTAAAAAATAATGAAAAAGCCCCAAGGCACAAGGCATTGAGCTTTGGGGCTTCACAAAAGACAAGCGCCTGAGGCCCACCTTATTTTGTGAGCCTCGCCTTTCCAAGACAAGGTGCCAAACCTAGCACGTGTCCGAGAAGGCTTTTTAAAACACTAGTGATGTCTATGGAATTTTTGAGCTTATGGTACATCAAAGAGCTGGCCAAAATAAGGCTACCAGGCTGCTATTGTTATAGGTAAAGAAAGGAGGAAAAGTCCAAGTTAATGAGATATGCACCGTTCCATTAACAATTGGAAGTAGCTACCAAAATCAAATAGTTTGTGACGTTTTGGAGATGAATGTGTGTCACATTCTTTTGGGGAGGCCGTGGTCATATGATACTCAAGCCTTGCACAAGGAGAGAGAGAATACTTATGAATTTCAATGGATGAACAAGAAGATAGTGTTGTTACCTTAGACCAAGAAGGATGATGAAGGTGTCAATTCAACAAGGAAGATGAACAATCAGTGAAAAGAAGTTGTTAAAGGAGAGAGAAAGCAATGTATCAGGACTTGTTGCTGAAAAGTCTATTGAAGATGAAGACCGTGAAGTTCCTAAAGAAGTTCAACAATTTCTTGATGAATTTCCGCAAATTAAGCAACAATCGGAGGGATTACCACCTTTGAGAGATATTCAACATCACGTTGACTTAATTCTGGGGGCTTCACTTCGTAGTCTATCTCATTATCGAATGAGCCCTAAGAGTACGATATTCTACACCAACACATCAAGGAGCTTCTAAAGAAAGGGCATATTCAACCAAGCTTGAGTCCTTGTGCGATGCCGACCCTCCTCACTCCAAAGAAAGATGGTAGTAAGAGAATGTGTGTAGATAATAAAGCCATCAACCGCATTATGGTGAAGTATCATTTCCCTATCCCAAGAATTGGCGATTTACTTGATCAACTTCGTGGAGCATTGGTTTTTCCGAAGGTTGACTTGAAGAGTGGATATCATCAAATTCGAATAGGGCCCGGTGATGAATGAAAGACAGCTTTCAAGACTAATGAAGGACTTTTCGAATGGTTTGTTATGCCATTTGGCCTCTCAAACGCACCAAGCACTTTCATGCAGCTCATGAATCATGTGTTACACATCCATTTCTAACAAGTTCGTGGTGGTTTACTTTGATGATATCCTAGTATACAACAGAGGTAAAGAAGAGCGTTCACAGCACCTACATAGCTTATTTCAGGCCTTAAAAGAAGCTGAATTGTATATCAACTTCAAGAAGTGTCCATTCTTGGAGAAGGAGATTTCATTCCTTGGTTTTCTTATTGGCCAAGATCATATTAAGGTGGATCCAAAGAAGGTAGAAGCTGTAATGCAGTGGCCTATTCCTCCAATGAGAGACATACAAGCTTTCCTAGGCTTGGCATCTTTCTACCGGAAGTTCATCAAGAATTTTAACTCAATTACAACCCCTATGACTGACTGTTTGAAGAAAGGAAGCTTCTTTTGGGGGCGGAAACAGCAAGACAACTTTGTTACTATTAAAGAGAAGCTTAGCAGTAGTCCCGTTTTGAAGCTACCTGATTTTTCAGCTCCTTTTGAAGTGGCAGTGGATGCTTGTGGGCTTGGCATTGGTGGAGTTTTGTCCCAACAAGGACATGTTATGAATTTTTCGACGAGAAGCTAAGTAGTTCAAGGCAAGCATGGAGCACTTATGAGCAAGAGTTGTATGCTCTTGTAAGAGCTTTAAAACAATGGGAACATTACCTACTTTCTAAGGAATTCTTGTTTTTAACTGACAATTTTTCATTGAAATATCTCTAATCACAGAAGAATATCAGCTGGATGCATGCTAGATGGATCTCATTTATCCAACGATTTGATTTGGTTATCAAGCATCAAGCCGGCAAGGAGAACAAGGTGGTTGATGCCTTAAACAGAAATAGTACTTTACTCACAGCTCTATCCACTGAAGTTGTTGCTTTTAATCACCTTCCAGAATTATATGAAGTTGATGTAGACTTTGAGCAGATTTGGCATAGGTGCACTAATCATGTAAATTCCAGAGATTTCCATATTATTAATGGGTTTCTTTTCAAAGGTGACCTCTTATGCATCCCACATACTTCTCTTCGAGAAGCATTGATTAAAGAAGCTCATTCGGGAGGTTTGGCAGGTCACTTTGGCCAAGATAAGACGTTTGAGTTGATTGCTACAAGATTCTATTGGCCACAAATTCGAAGAGACACCTACAACTTTGTTAAAAGATGTGCTATTTACCAAAGAGCCAAGGGAATTTCCACAAATGCTAGCCCACACACTCCTTTGCCTATCCCAACAACCGTTTGGGAGGATTTATCAGCCAAATTTTGTGCTTGGTCAACCTATAACTCAAAGGGGATATGATGCGGTGATGGTTGTAATAGACCGTTTCAGCAAAATGGCTCTTTTTTTTTTTTTTTTTGGCTTGCAAGAAGACTGATAGTGCTGTCTACATAGCGAATCTCTTCTTTAGAGATATACTTCGTCTCCATGGAGTGCCAAAGTCCATCATTTCCGACCGGGATGTGAAGTTCCTTAGCCTTTCTGGTGTCCTTTGTGGAAGAAGTTTGATACAACCTTGAAATTCAACAGTACTTCAAATCCACAAACAGATGGAAAAACGAAGGTGACTAATAGAACTTTCGGGAATCTTATTCGTTGCTTAAGTGGTTCAAGACCAAAGCAATAGGATTTGTCCCTTGCTCAAGCGGAGTTTGCTTTCAACAACACGAAGAACCCCTCTACCAGAAAGTGTCCATGTTCCTAGGCACATGTTCGATCTTGCAGATTTGCCATCCTTTGTTGATGTTAGTATTGAAGCCGAAAACACAGAGGAAAGAATAGAAGAGTTGCATCGTGAAGTCCATGACCAGTTGGGGAAGACAACTCAATCTTACAAGGAAGCTAAAGACAAATCTAGAAGAGAAGTTGCGTTTCAAAAAGGAGATCTTGTGATGATTCATGTAAGGAAGAATAGATTTTCCGTGGGAACCTACAATAAGTTGAAGGATAGACAGCTTGGCCCATTCAAAGTCTTGGAGAAGTATGGTGACAACGCATACCGCATTGAATTGCCAAGTGATTTACACATCAACCCTGTCTCAATGTTGCTGATTTGAAGGCCTATTCTGCGTCAGATGAGTTCGAATTATCAACTTAGAAGTCCTAGGGACGAGTTTGTTTTTAGGGGGTGGAATATGGTCTACCCAAGAGAGTGAGAGTTATTTGTATATAAGAGTTACTTTTTTAAAAAAGAGGGAAGTTAGAAAGTTAGTTAGAAGAATAGTTTGGACCTTGTACTCATATTTCTCTATAAATACAACATTTCTCTCCTCATTTGGGAGAATAATCATTCTGATAAAAGGTCAGACTTTTGGTCAACACCAGTTTTTCTCTAAATCTGTCGAGTGAAAAATATTTCCAGTGCTTCAGTTTGTTGAAAGTTTGTAGGAGTTCTCTTCCCAAGCCTATATATGGGCACAATCATTTTTCCTATATATATATATATATATATATATTTTTTCTTTTGTAAGGAAAACAAGTCTCTTTTATTAATACTAGGCTACGGTATCTCTTGAAAATTATTTTCTCTTCTTTTTTTTTTCTTATAAGAAACGAGTATATTGAAACAAGGGCAAGGGAACAAGCTAAAGGCGAGGGACAAGAAGGCGCTCATGAAAAAGCTGTAATTACAAAAGACTTTAGTGTGATTTGTACACCACCAGAGACTGTGTTTTGTTTCACAAACCAAAAAGAATCAAAAGAATTAACCTTGTCATCAAACAATCTCCTATTCTCTCAAGCCAAAGCCCCCAAAGGAGGGACCGAACAGCACTACTCCACATGATGTTACCTTTGTCAAGCAGTGTGCAAAAGAGTGTTTGAAAATTAATTTCTCTTATTTGTTACTTTTCTTTCATGATGAATATTGCTCAAATCTAGATGTTTTAATTTCATTTTCTCCATGAGATAAAGAAGGATAATCCATAAATTCCATGCGATAAAGACGGATAATCCATAGATATACATTCACTGATATCCAAGTCAAACAATTCCAATAGTAATTGAACAACAAACCTGCTGGATGCTCATTTTCCAGTTCTCGAGATATTTGATCTTGACTCTTTTTAAGTTTCTTTTTCTTCTTCACCCCACCTACTTTCACATCAAGAGCTTTCCCTTTAAGCTTCAACTTCCCACCAACAACATTATCGTAGGAAGACATTGCCTATAAAAGAAGAAGATATTCCTTCAAGGAGATAAAAGGATGGGTGTTTTAGCCCTTATTGTTGCAAATAAGGGGGAAAGTACAATTGCAGTCTCAGATTGGGTTTATTTCAATGAACAAATAATAACCCAAAAAACAAAAAACATGGAAACAAAAAAACTAGGGCATACTCTTTCCAATCGTATTGGGTTGTCAGTTAACTTTTATGCTTTCCTTGAAACTTTGCCGTTCTTCGAAAGCCAGCAAGAGAAGTAGATAGAATAATAGATTTCAAAGGAAAGAAAAATTCTTCAGCATAGATATGGTGAAGGTTGATGTAAAGGTAAATGATGCAATTTAGGAGAAATTACATCCAAATTTATAGGCTTCCCTTATATTTTTGTATAATCTTGTGTATTTATTGTGTATTTAACCATTCTTCTTTTTTTTTTTTTTTTTATGTAAATCACATCAGTAATATCAATAAAATATTCAAGCGCACACGGTATCAGAGCTAGAAATTTGACCTAGCTTCTGTCCCTCAATCTTCACGAACTCTGACCAGACGAGACGACCCGTACCCGTACCAGACGACTCGTTCCGTTCAAAAACTCCTGGTTCGTGTTCGATCCGACGCTCAGTTCCGTTTTCTACTAGTATATTTATGTTTATGAATTATTTATTAAACTAATAGTAATAATATAACCCCGGTTCATAACGAATGGAGTAGTGGTAAGCTGATTCAAAAACTCACCGATATAAAATATATATGTTCATCTAAATTATTTAGGAACGTGAGGAATATAATTAATATATAAATTAATATCAATTATTTATTACAATTAATTTTAATTTATTATATATAAAATATATTATTTACTTAATAAATTTTAACCATTATTTTCTTAGAAAATCCTTTAATATTTTATATTATCTTAACTCTTTAATTTAGATTATTGTTGTTAATTATCCATATTCTAATTATTTGTACGAATTTAATTATTTTTAGTAACTAATTTAATTAGGTTTAATTAAAAGATATTATTTTATTTTTATTTTATTAATCAAATAACTATTGAATTTAACAATAAATTAATTTAGGTTAAATTTAAGAGAAATTTTCATATATAGAAACAAAAACCAAAATATTTACAATCTATAGAAAAAGATAGACCCAAGTTTTTAATTTTAAAAAAATACCAAAATTATCCTTTTCATTTGATATTGGGGCAACCAATTTCTTCCAAAATTTCATCTTCGATTTCAGCAACACCAATTTCTTTCTTCTTCATCAATGTCTCTTCCTTCTTCATCTTTCTTAGTTTCAGGTACGCATCTCTTTTCTTCTTCTCCTCCTTCTCCTTCTTCTGCGATTCTTGTTCTTATTTTTCTTTTTCGATAATTCTTCATGCTTTTTTTCTTCTTATTTTTGTTCTTATTTTTCTTTTCTTCTTCATTCTTTTTCTTTAGTAATTATTCATGTGCTGAATTATATCTCTATCTATGACATACTGAATTAATTCTTCATCTTTTTCTTCTTCTTTCTTCAATGA
>JBBPDJ010000017.1:10151199-10181222 GCA_037974625.1 Cucumis cinereus
TAAGATTTGGTAGTTAGGATTTGAATTTTAGAAATACTTGTTAAGATTTGAATATTTCAATTAGTTAGGGGTATTTGGGTCAATTATTAATTCATGATTAATAATTATAAAATTCATTTTGCTATTTTTATAATATAAATTATTTTTTGCTAATTTTCAAAATAAAACTTCTTATTTTGCCATTTTTCTTGTTGCCCCAAAATATATGGGGAATTGGAGTAAATGACAAAATTTGGAGGGTCATTTTAATTTATAGCAAAAAACGCAGAGTGTAAGTTTAATGGCAAAAAAGTGGAACGCACGTGATGGACTTTTCAATTTGCTGACTTTGCCCTCAAGTTAGTTGAAGATACGAATTGTCAAACACTTTGTATTTTTTTTTGTATACAGTGTAGTTGGTATCAAGTTATGGAATAAATTTCCATTAGATATTTATTATAAGGGGTAATGGTTGTTATTGGATTGCAAACCAAGTTATTGGAGTAAAGCGTTCAAATATTTTCTCTTATTTTTTATTATTAATTAGTTATATTTTTATTAGTTTTGATTTAGTTTAACTATTTGATTTTATTAATTATATTATTATATTAGTCTGTTGTGGGAATACCAAACTTCATGATTTTTTTTGTTATTTTTGTAATTAACTAAATTATTTTTTATTATATGCATATCTCATTAAATAACTTTTGCAACAAAAAAAAAAAAAAACTACATGTTAACGTTTTTTTTTCATTAGAAGTTTGTCCCATTTTCAACATTTAATTTATTTTATCATTTTAATGTGTTTAACAAAAATATGATACATGAAATTTGAGGAAGACAGTAAATATTATTTTTTTAGATATGCTTTGGAAAAATCATAATATTAGTTGCCAAGGTTCAAAATCGAGAACAACCTCGAATTTTTAAACAACAATTTTTATATACGATATACTTTCTACTACGATCGTTCCTTGGTTGTCATGACTCTACAACAAATAAGGATATTTTTTTATGGTAGATGAAACGAGGGCTCACAATATCACGATTATCGTGTTGTCGAGACTTATATTTCATTTGATTTTTCATTCCAACAATTTGTTGATTGCATTCAAGACGAGTTGTTTCCCTCTTCTAATCATTTTGTGTCTGGTTTAACTGTTTATTGGGCTGGCTCAAACAATTCTAATCTTATTAGAATTGTCGATGATAAAGATGTTTTATGGCTTCTGGTAGTTTTATCAAAATTCTCTCAAAATGATTTGTGTGTTGTTGTTGACATTGTGTTGTCTAGCACGTCGGAAAATACAGTGTATTTGAATACTGATAAAGCAGCAACAGAGTCTTTTATCCAACCGTCAGATATGGACTCCATAATAATTGATTTTGGAGCTTTTGAACAATCACATGTTGATATCTTCATTAAAGAAAGTGCACTATTTAAGAGCAAAGTTGTTTTTTTTTTTAAATATTTATTTAAATGTTATTAATAATAGTTTTGAACTTACTATGGTTCGTTTAAATCGTACTTATTTTGATATTCGATGTAAGGCGTTGTCTTATTTTTTGTATTTATTTGCATCGGTGTATAAGAAAAGTGGCGTGTGGGTTGTTCGTAAGTTTACAAATAACCACCAATGTGCTGTTGATATTGTTAAATATGACAATAGGCAAGCAACATGGTGTAAACGTAAGTTACGACAAGGCGTGGAGAGGTCGTGAAATTGTCCTGAATTCTATATGGGGTACTCTCGAGTATGTTATTTTGTCATCATTCTCACGTGCACTTGTTGAAAAAAATCCAGGTAGTTATCAAATACAGTGTAATTGTGTTTTAAATTGTAAAGATATTTATTATTGACTATATTCACTGCAAAAACATATACATCGGAAGAAGCTGACGAAGATGAGAAATTTAAGAACTATTTTATGGCTCTTGCTGTTTCGTTAGATGTTTGGACTTACTGTTTATCGATAATATCAGTTGATGATGGTGCGACTATGAATAATAAATACATGGGTACTCTACTTACTGCATGCACACTTGATGGTAATTCAAAGATTGTCCTTTTGGCTTTTGTTGTTGTTGATTTAGAGAACGATTCATCATGGTTTTAGTTTTTCGTAACCTAAAGGCTACATTCGGAGAATCGAATGACCTTGTTATTGTGTCTGATGCCCATAAGAGTATAGCTAATGGTTTCAACTCGGTGTATCATTCAACTGACCATGGTTTATGTGCATTTCATTTGTATAAAAACATAAAAAATAACCATAAGCCAAGCCCGATTGAGAAGTCTAGTTGTGCTAGAGCATATACAACTATAAAGTATGAATATCACATGAGAGAGTTAGATGACATTTCTCCATCTATTAGACATGAGTTAGAGGGGCTTGGAAAACCGAGGTGGGCTAGGGCATTTTTCCAAAGGAAAATATATTCATTAATGACAACCAACATATCTAAAAGTTTGAATTTATGGTTTTATGAACGCCATACTCATTGAAGTTCCAGTGTACACACCTCTCTACATATGCGGAGGGTATTATTCCAGTTAAGTATCCCGAGTTGAAATGTTTATTTGCTTTCTTTAATATTATTCTTGCAATATCATCCACTTTGGATTCCCTACATAAAGTTGAGATAGTTGCATGATAGTTAGTTAAATCGAATAGCTAATTCCCTGAAAATGATACCCAAATTGGGATTTTATTGCTTTGGTGTGCACATTTGCGTGTGTCACTTGTAAGTCATGGACTCTAATCACTAATAGACTTAATCTCTAAAAACAATAATAATAGCAACAAATAACAATAATAAATAAAAAAATAAATAAATAAAAGTTAGGCTTTTCAAACAATACCTCATATAACTAATAAATTTTACCCACGATAGAGTATAATAATAAACTCTACCGCTAGATGTGATATACTTCTATAGATTATGCTATTATTGATAAAACTCTATCACTTATAAATTTTGCAATCAGAGATAAAATTATCATTGATAGAAATGTATCACAATGATAATTGTTTATTACTACATATGACAAAATTTATTCATGATAGGTTCTATGACTATAAATTCATTGAGAGACTTCGAAAGCTGAATTTAAATTTTGTTAGATATTGTATCATATTTGCTAATATTTGAAAAAAAAAAAAAGGAAAAATTTATAGGAGAAGAGGAAGTGGAGGATGGTTTGTCATTGGGCCATTACCGTGTTCATGGGCCACAATCTTCTACTCCCCTCGGCTAGCTTCCATTGAATCCCAAATTGGAAGCCCGAATCCCCTCCGGTTTATCACTGTTTATGCTTCCGCTTCTTCGATTTTCCGTTTCGAACGAATCGTGATTCACATTTCAAACCACTCCTCATTGCTGATCCCTTTGCATTATCGAACCGAAGTGATGAGCGTTGACGAAGCTGCTTCTTCTTCCTCCCTGTGATTTCCATCTCTACCTCTCCTTTCAGGTATTTCAGTACCTTCTTGCATTTTTTTTTCGCTTTCAGCCTTCAGTTGCTGCCCCCACAATTCACATGCCTAATCCCGTCTGTTTTCCCTTGCTGATCACTACAATTTGAATTCAAATTGAGCACAAAGTTCTCCATTGCTGTTCACCACTTCTCTCTCTCTCTCTCGATTTCACTCTGTTTCCCTCTCAGATTCCAGCTTCAGTCATCGACACCTCCAAATCTAGCACCCCTCTTCGCATTCTGTTCGACCCATCGCCTCATCGCCCCATTTCCATCCCTCAAACGCTTCGCTCTCATTTCTTGACGTGTCACGACTTGTAGCCCTCACCCCTTCTCAACCCTTCCTCGAACTAGTAAGATTGTAATTTCGCTTTCTTTTAATTTCTTATTTATTATTATTTTGTGACTTCTGCTTTCTGCGAGTCTGGCTTTTTATTGATGTTGGGAAGGAAAGATTATTGTTGGTTTCGATAGGCTATCTGATTTGTGGAAACATTGTTGTTTTTTCTTTGATTCTGTGTTCGATTCTGGCTGTGAACTCGCACCTTTATCGATTTGCGTTGTCCTAGTCCAACCTTATTATAATTTACGGGTTACGGTTCCATTCTGAGGATTTTCTTTATTTTGTTCTTGTTTTTATTTTTATGTGTCTCGTATATTCTTGAATTCTATTTCTTCATTGTAGATAGGGAAGAGTTGCATCTTTAGGTGGAAGTTGACTTCCTGAAGGATCCAAATTTCAGAAGGTATTTTTAAGCTAGTATGATTCTATAGAGTTCTGTGGGGGCTTGGACGATTGCTTTTTTATTCAGAGTACTTGAGGATTACTTTACAAGACTGTTTTAGTTGGTGATTTAGCTTGCAGGGTAATCAAAATTTCTTGCAAGATTTGCTAGAGACTACTCTACCCTAATTTGAAGTCAACCACATGGACTATCTTCTATTAATGTTTACTTTTTTTTGGAAACATTGTTAAACGGACAAAAAAATTAGTTCATTTGGAGCCTAACATTATTATTCATATTGAGAACTCTTGCAAAGCAAGCTTCTTAGCAAGAAATGTTGGAGATGGTAATGGTCCAACTCCAACCAAGATGAATGTTGAATCAAAGCTTGATGAAACCGTTTACATGAATCTTTTGATCTCACAAAGCTTAGGAAGACTCATATTCTTATTACCCCTGTTCAACTTTGTAAACTGCTTGAGCTTCCACTTGATGTTCCCACATTATTGGAAATATTTGAATGGGTGGGTACCCGGAAGGGATATTGTCATACATTTGAGGTATACTATGTGTTTATAAATAATCCTGGGACAATTAAGGAGTTCAAGGATAAACTGTTTTCGCAGATGGAAGAAGAAGGGATTGTTTTTCGAGAGTCCATTTTCATATGATCTTACATCACTTTTGACCAATTGGAGAAGTCTTCTGTAACTTTGTTGGTTCGGGCATCTTGTCCTTCTTTTGTAAATTTCATACATCAACGAAGTTTGTTTCTTATAAAAAAAAAAAAAAAAAAGAAAAGAAAGAAGATAATTATGAAACATTATGGGAAAGCTGGACACCTAGACAAGCAATTAGATTCGTCCTAGATATGGGGGGTGTCTATTTATGTGGGCCAGCTGTTGAATCTTATAATTTAGTTTTGGAAATACTTGTGCCTGGTAATTGCCGTCAAGTTCTGTAAATGTTTCTATGACATGTTGTGTAAGGGTGTCTCTCCTACTGTTTTTACTTTTGGCATTGGGATGAGAATTTTTTGCATGGTTAATGAGGTTTCTGCATGCTCACTCCTTAGAGACATGTCAAAGCATGGATGTGTACCCAATTCTATAGTTTATCAGATTTTAATACGTGCACTATCGAAGCCTTAAAGCTTTTGAAAGAAATGTTTGTCATAGAATGCATGCCTGATGTTCAAACCTTCAATAATGTTATCCATGGCCTCTCCAAGGTAAATAAAATTTACGATGCAACAAAATTGGTTGATCTAATGCTTCTTTGAGTTTTAACCCACATAGTATGAGATATGGTTTTCTGTTGCATGGACTAAGTGGTTGGAAAACTCAATGAAGCAAGAGCATTATTGAACGAAATCCCTTGTTCAAATAATGATATCCTCAATAATTTAATCAATGAGAATGTTATGAGCGGACAGCTTAAGGAATGTCAAAGTTTTCTGAATGAGACTATGATAAATTTCGGTTTTCAACCTAATATTTTTGCATACAACATCTTGATGCATGGTTTCTGCAAATAGGGGAGCCTTAGTTTGCTCCTGATTTGGTTAATGAGATGCCTAGGAGGGGTTGCAAGCCAAACGTGATCACATATGAAATATTGGTTGATGGACTGTGTAAAGCAGGGCTTCTTCAAGAAGCTGGACTTGTTTTACATGAGATGTCATTAAGGGGATTGACTATAAATTCAATTTTATTCAATTGCTTGATATGTGCTCTATGTAGGAACGAGAAGGTTCATGTTGCTTTAAATTTGTTGAGTGAGAAATGCCCTGGAAAGGGTGCTAGACTAACTTATTTACATACAATTCTCTAATCTATGGATTGTGCAAGGTTGATAGGATTGATGAGGCCTTCAGGTTTTTTTATAATATGTTATTGGATGGTGCAGTTGCCAACAATGTGACTTACAATACACTGATTCATGCGGCTTTAAGGAGGGGTGCATTCCAAAACGCACTCACACTTGTTAATGATATGTTCAGAGGATTCACCCTGATAAGATTCCTTACAATGGTCTGATAAAAGCATTTTGCAAGGCTGGAAATGTTGAAAAAGGATTGGAATTATATGAGCAATTGATAATGGATGGACTTGGGTCTTTTTTATATACGTGAGTGTTCTGGCCAGCTTACACGCACCTCGACTAATCTCACAGAACAACCCGCTTGACCCTATTATATTTGGGTGTCGAGGAAACTTGTAGGAAATGAATTCCTAGGTAGTTGATCACCATGGATTGAATCCATAATCTTTTAGTTAGTTATTAAGACTATATCTCCTTTTTTACCACTACGTCTATCCATGATGGTTCTAATGGATAGACTTAGTGTTGATACTATATCGTGTAATATTCTAATCAATAGGCTCCAAAGGGGACAATGCATTTGAGTTTTGTTGAGATGTAATCAGTAGTGGGAGATGCTCTTAGTAATATGATCCATTTTTGTCTGGAAAAGAGGATTCTAAAAGGTATCTCTGTTGGAACCCATGATTACACGGTCTCTCATCTCTAATATGCGGATGACACGCTCCTCTTTGTTGACTGGTCTCCCGAGAACTTAGAAAGATGGTGACAGATGATCAACTTGTTTCTAAAGGGTGCTGGTCTATCTATCAATGTAGCAAAGTCCTCTCTGATTGGATTAAATGTGGAGCTCTCGGCCTTGGAAAGTTAGTCTTCTTCTCTCAGATGCAAGGTTAAAGAGCTCCCCTTCTCCTACCTTGGGTTCTCTATCGGAGGTACTCATGCTTCGAAATCAGTGTGGAATGAAATGGTAGACCGGTTTACCATGAAAATCGATAGATGGAGGAATTCTGAGCTATCAAAAGGGGGTAGATTAACTCTTGCCCAATCAGTGTTGAACAATCTCCCTTGCTACCTTTTCTCTCTACTTAAAGCTTCAGTTGATCTTACTAAAAAGTTGGAGAAGATAATTAGAGATTTTCTCTGGAATGGAGGACAATTTAATCCCTTGTTGAATTTGGTAAAATGGGAGATTACTGGTTGTCCCATTTGCTTTGGTGGTCTTGGTGTTGGCTGTCTTCAGCAAAAGAATAATGCCCTGCTTAGTAAATGGCTGTGGAGATTTACATGTGAAAAACAAGCCTTGTGGAGGAAGGTAATTGTCTCAATTTATGGAGAGGAGGCAAATGGTTGGTGTACCAATTAGCCAAAGAAGGGATGTGCTCGCAGACTATGGGCGGGTATCTATAAGCAGAAAGATGTCTTTTTTAGCTTTACCAACTTCATAATGGGGGATGGGCAGAAAATAAACTTCTGGACGGATAGCTGGTGTGGGGACAACCCTCTGTCCCTTCTTTTTCCTGATATTTTCAACCTATCACTGAGAAAGGAAGCTAGGATTGCTGATTGTTGGGATTTGGACAGTCAGTCGTGGAATTTAGGCCTGAGAAGAACCTCCTTGAAAGTGAATGTGTAAATGCAGCTGCCATTTTTGATGTGTTGATGAACTGGTCTCCTGTTCAGGAAGAGGATAGTGTGTCGTGGAAATTAGAGAAATCTGGGAAATGCTCAACAAGCTCTACCTTCCTTAAGCTTGTCAATAGCTTCCCCTAAATGTTCGTAGCATCTCTTCTTTTCTAATTCGGGCTGTTTGGAGACTTAAATGTCCTAAAAAGGTGAAATGCTTTCTTTGGTCTCTTATGTATAGGAGTTTAAATACAAATGACAAGCTCCAAAAAAAGCCTCCAAATACTTTGCTTAGTCCAAATCTGCTGTCTCTGTCATAAGGAGGAGGAAACATTGGACCATATTTTTATCCACTGTGAGATTGCTAGAAAGGGGTGGCTTCTTCTATTTGATATTTTTGGTATTCAGTTCTGCATTCCTGGGAAAGCAGAAGACATGTTCAACTAAATTGCGTGGCTGGGAAAGCGGAAGACAAGTTCAACAAAATTGCGTGGGTGAGGCTGTTTGGTCCGTAAGGGAATGTCTTATGGAGTAGTGTTGTTCGATCTCTCCTTTGGGAGCTTTGGTTGGAAAGGAATAGGAGAATTTTTAAAGATATTGTTAATTCTTTTGGTTCTTTTTGGTCTGTGGTTCAAAACACAGCGTCTTAGTGGTGTACAAACCATGCCAAACTCTTTTGTAATTATAGTCTATCCATGATTTTTAACAACTGGAAGGTTTTGCTGGTCTAGGTGTCGTTTAGGGAGGGCCTCCTTGGTCCTTGCCTTTAAGTTGTTTTCCTTGGTTTTTTCTTTCAATATACTTGTCTCTTATCAAAAATAAAAAATGAAAAAATAATCAATCGAGGTTTCGTGCATGACATAATCACTTATAATAGTGTTTTAAATGGACTTTGCAAGGTTAGATGTATCAAGGAAGCTTTAAATCTATTTGATAGATTACAAGTTGACGGCGTTTGCTCAATGCTTTTACAAATAACACTTTTATCAATTGGGACCATAAAGAAGACATGGTGGATGATGTTTTTCTTTTTTTATTTTTTATTTTATTTTTAATTTTTTATGGAGGTATAGAAAATGGTTCTGTACCTACTAATGTGACTTGGAATGTGCTGGTCTATACTTTGGTAAAACAAAGTAATCAAGAGAATTTGTTTTTTGCTTCATGAGTTATGGTGATAAAATGTACCAGTAAAATATTAGTCATACACACGAGCTTTCGTTTCTCTGCTTTTGAATCCACGCTAATACGTGGATCTGGATATTTGGTATATATGGTGACTGCTTTGGTAATTTCCTATCACATATTCAATTCAATCAATTTGGAATTTTCACTTCTCTTTCATTATCCAATTTTCAACCCCTCCTCAAAATTCCTTCATACTTCTAATCCTCGGGAGATCTTTCACGGATTTTTATAATACATGCCCCCCTGTCTTTGTTCTCCGCCTCCTTTGTTAGGTCTTCGATTCCTTGATTTATCCTTTCTTAATGGTTGTATGCCTTTTTATTTTTTTCGTCTTTTAATGTGATCGTGTAAATAGTAGTATCTAACAATTTGATTTGGTATCAGATGGAGTTGGGAAAAGGCACTGTAGGTTGATTGCTTCAATTAATTTCAGACTCTTTGAAAGTCATAATTTAGGTCAACTGTTCACGATTGCTTAATTCAATGGTCTTTACTGCTCATAATTGAAGTCTTGGGCTATTTATTTATGTATTTGACAATCGATTTGGATAAACACACCCTTAAAATTTTCTTTTCCTTTAAAGACCAAACGTTACTGATCATCTAAGAAAGGAAATATTTATTCACTGGCAACTGTTAGTTTTTAGGTATGGAGGTTTCAAATATGTTACTGCTTTTGGTGGTCTGGTGTCAAAACCTAAGTCTTGAGCATTGACACGTCAGTCGTGGCCTTAGGCTGACGATGCTAAGACTTGTGCAAGGGCAGCGCACTGGTGAACCTCAAGACAAGCCCACACGGGCGGCTAATAGGTGGTTAGCACGTGCCTGTGTGCGGCTGCCCACGCCTCGTGCCGAGGACAAGGCACATGCGCGGAAAGATGGCGTGCGACAGGCGTGCGCGCGCGGCATAGCCACGTCCGTCAGGCAGTTGTGAAGCACAGGTGCACAAGGTCTTCTGCAGGGCCCTTGTACATGCACAAGGCGCCCACCTAGGAGGGGCGTGACACTACACACAATGGGCAGTGTCGAGTGCGCGTGCACATGCCAAGCAAGTGTATTGGCGCTCGATGCACGTGCCAAGTAGCCGAGCGTTGGAAGCATTTGCAACCGTGCGCAATGATGCACCCCGAAGCTCAAGTTCGTGGTTGGGGTCTTCCAAGCAACGTGGTGGTCCTATTCCTATGCCATTGAGGAATGAGGCACGTTGGAAGCTCCTTAGAACCCTTCAATCCATGATGTGAACGTGGAGCCTATTATTTAGAGGAGTGGGTCTTAAATAGTAAATGGAGTGGGACGCTAAAATATAGGAAGTAGTGGACATGTTCCCTTCCTAAAATGAAGGATTGTGGGAACATTCGAGTGGTCCTAAAGAAATGGGTAATGGGTGGTTATTCTCCCCTAGGGCCACTCCCCCACTGACTCCTAAATTCTAGCATCTTCCCCACTATATAAGTGTGCCATGGGGGTTGTCCTAACACACACATGCTCATTCTTGCATTTCACAATTGTAATGTTGAGAGTGTGGCTCTCCCATTTGTACTTAAGTATTGTATAGTGATTGAGTGGTTTTTTATCTACTAAAGTGATATTTCCACTATCGTCTACTTCTCCTTACTTACTCTCTTTGTGTGATACTTGGTCGAGAATCACACTCTAGGGATTGTGCTTCCAAACTGTGAGTGACATACCTGTGAGTCATACCTTTGGGCGAGTGAAGTTTCTTAGGCTGGTCAAGGCACCCCTTGACGTCGGACGGGCCCCAAGTGCTAACGCATGCAACCTACGCACGCTTCCGCAAACCTCCATTGTGCGCTCGCGCCCTTGGTTTCTCCGTGCACCCCGCACACCTACGCTACGCCGCACCCGTGACACCTCACCCCTTTACATTCATCTTCGATTGCAAGTTCACGTCAGTGGGTTTTTTAGCACAACATAAAACTATGGGATAGTTAAAGGTCTGTTTTGTAGAGAATTTAGATTCTGTTTTATGTTTTCAAATTCACTGAGTTCAACAGATATGTGTTTGCCATACAATCTGGATTCTGTTTCTAAAAATTGTTTTCAGATTCTTTGATCCAAACAATGCAAATTCTGAAAACAACTTTTTTTTTTTTTTTAATGTTTTCATTGAAATCTAGAATTTGAATTTTACATTTTAAAAAGCAAAATTATATTAAATACATATAAAAACATTTAGAAATACAATAGGTCATGTTATAACTCATAATACAATATGTATTATGTAATGTATTATAAATGTAATGTATTATAAAGATCAATAACTAACTAAGAGGTCATGGGTTCAATCCATGGTGGCCACCTACCTAGGAATTAATTTCTTATGAGTTTTCTTGACACCCAAATGTTGTAGGGTCATGCGGTGTCCCGTGAGATTAGTCGAGGTGCGCGTAAGCTGGCCCAGACACTCACGGATATAAAAAATATATATATATATATAATAATACAAAATAATAATTATATAAACTTTTAGGTTAAATTACAAATTTGGTCCATATGGTTTTTTTTTTTTTTAGATAACAGATGGTCCTTATGGTTTTAAAAGGATAAAATTTAGTCTGTGGTTTATAACTAGAATTTAGTCCTTTCGGTTTGATAAAATCATAGAAATAGTCTCACTTGTAGGGACTATTTACGAAGGTTGTCAAATCATAAGGATTATATATGAGGTTATATCAAACTATAGGCTTAACTCTAACTTTCTCCAAACAATAGGGACTAAAATTGTAATTTAACCAATTTTTAAACATAAATTACATTCATATATATATAAATTAATAATAGTTTATTGTCAACTAAATCTTAGTGGATAAGTAAGACTAGTATGAAACACATTTAAACATTTCTTTTAAACTAGAATCCAATTTTTGAATTTGCACCAAACACATATATGATAACATACTATACAACTCTATTTTCATTGAATTTCTTGTTTCAAATTTCTGTTTTCAGATTCTCTACCAAACAGGTCCTAAGATTCTAATCTGTAACTGAATCACTTTTATCATAAACAAGGATCCTGAATACAAAGAATGCTTTTGTTAAAAGCTTGAAGTGCAAGATTATGTCATTACATAGCGCATGAGTATATACAGTTTTGTTTCCTCCCCTAGGCAAATAGTAGCCAAATTTCCACAGAAAAAGGAAGTTGTGAGAAGAAAAGAATTGGAGGACTGGAACAAATATATTCTCAGATAGCTCAAGAAAAATCGAGGTTACTGGAATATTGTGAATGCTGCCTGAGGAGTGAGGACCTATACTAAACTTAATGCTAGATAGCAGTTAAACAACCATATGGAAGCTCAGTTATGGTCAAAGCATACATATAGATCCATTGCATCTTTCTCTCTCTTTCTAAATTTTTAATCATTCTATATTCTCAAGGAACGAGGATGTTGATTAATACAGCCTATTCTGTCAAGCAACTAAAAAAGAGCAATGCAGGGATAAATGCCTTTGGTGGGGCCAAAGCTTAAAAAGAACCAGCAAATTCTTTGGAGTAATGCGGCGAGAGCTGTGCTGGCTGATTTATTGTTTGAAAGGAACCAAAGGGTCTTCCATGACAAGGAAACTCCTTGGTTCACTAGATTTGAAGCTGCCCAGTTTAACGCTTTGGTCTTCTCTCTCCAAGGCATTTGCAGATTATTCAAGGCAGGATATTAGCCTAAACTGGAGTGCTCTTATCTCCATGAATTAGAATTCTTCCTGCTGTTTTTGTTCCTCGGCGGCGGTAGCAGCTACAAATGACCATATGAAGCTCTTCCTTTAGATTCTCTTCACAGTCTTCATAGTCTTGCTGTTATTCTTAATTTTTGATGGCCAAGTCAGTTCTTTGTTTAAACCCTTTATGTCTCTTTTATCCGGATTGCTCTCTTTTGTACTCGTTTTATGCTTTTTGTTTCCTCTTTCCTTTGAGCATTAGTCTCATTTCATTTTCTTAATGAGGAGGCTTGATTTTGGTTAAAAAAAAAAAAAAACACAGCCTATTCTGTCTAGTTTCTCTGACAAACATTATTTGTACTTGTAGATTAACTGCCATAAGAAACTAAACCACCTCCCTGAAGCTAATAATGTTAGATTCAATTTTACTATCGAGAGCCCAATGTTGCTGCAGCTAATTGTTTTTGAGGTCTATCATTTACATTTGTACATGGACCTAGTTCTCATTGCTTTGTGGAAATTTAAGGATCTAAGAACTGCTCCTGACTGGAGGATAGAATTTTGGAGCATTTTCTACATTGATGGATAAGATTGGCTGATCGATAACCTTGGTAGTTGGTTACATCACTTCTAAAAGAATAAGTTACATTGGATTTCAGAAAGTTGATGGAGTTCCAAATTGCATGAAAGAAGAAGTTATAGAGGTTGTGGCAACTGGCAAGAAGACACTTCTTACACTCTTGTCTCCCAAGCTTGCCACTGCTCTGAAGGATTGATGAATTGGCAAGACTTCAACACCAGAGGGCAGGAAGCACTAACCAGCCCAAACCGATTTCTCGTTGGTAGGCTAGGTACCACGAGTTCACTTCTATTCCTGTGAATAGTTATGGCCATGGCACCCCAACGAATCTCAAGCACTTGATGAGAACAGACTGAAGTATTAACGTTAATGGTATAGGGTTTGCAGTGATAAACTTTTATCCGAAAACAATAACGTATATTATTTACTGTTAAAATAAAAAGTTAAGGTTGCATATAAGGTTACCACCACCTAGATTTGGAATATAAAGAAATTGTTATTGCGTCTTCTAGGATTGGTCTATAGCATGAAGATGTTGAAGTTATGAGAACAGAATGAAGTATTATCTTGTGGTTAAATGTGTACATTTAATATTCTATGTATGTGATTCTGTGCCAGCTTGATTGTTTTACTTTCCCGTATTATGCAGGCTTGTCAGTTTCCATGTAAATGGTCAACTTGAACAATAGCTCAGGCGATGACTCTACAAGTCTGACACAAGAGCGAGGCTTCACACAATGCAACTGGTTCCAAATCATGATGAGAATAAAGATGATATTCTGGAACGTGCGCCCATTTTAAGTCAATTGGATTTTCTGCCACAGTCTGTGGGGTCGTCATCCTCTGCTGAGATTGCTGAGATTATAGCTATAGGGAGAGAGAGCTCTGTTAGCGATGATGATTTACACAATCTTAGCATTGATGAAACTTGTCATCTGGTGAATGACCAACCACAATGTCGTATATGCCTTGACACTGGAGGTTTTTAACTTTCCTTTCTTTTCATTATGTAATCCTATTTCACCAACATCAGTTAAGACACATTTCTCATGTATTAATTTAACAAATACGAATATTACCCTTAGGCTCACTTTTGGGTTAAGACTGTCAGTACACACACATATCTTGTTTTTCTTCTTCCGAAGATTTGGTTTACCTTTGTCTAGAATGAATATGATTTTGGTTTCAGGAGAAGATTTAATTGCTCCATGCCATTGCAAAGGCACTCAAAAGTATGTCCATAGATCTTGTCTTGATAATTGGAGGTCCACAAAGGTGAGTTTTCTCTCACTTCGTGTTTGCTTCTCTATTCTTAATTCACTTTTTTCCTGGGTAATGGACTGTGGTATCAACTGCTATTCAAACGCAAAACTTTTACTTACCGTTATCAATCTAATACATCTGCTTTCATATGCCTTTACTAACTTGTCAAATTCGAGAATGACCAAGTTTTCAAGGTTTTGACTTCTAATCGATTTCAGTAATTCTGTCAGGAGGGCTTTGCTTTTGCTCATTGTACAGAGTGCAGAGCTATGTTTGTGTTACGTGCAAATGTCCCTCCTGATCGCTGGTGGTTGAGACTGAAGTTTCAATTTCTTGTTGCTAGGGACCATGCGTTCATTTTCATCATTGTTCAACTGGTACGTTATCATAATTATGTGTTCAATTGGCTCATGCACCTTTGCGTCAAGGTTTTTAATACAAGTTAGGCTAAATGTTCATTATTATATATGTGCTTTGAACAGATTGTGGCATTCTTGGGGGTGCTGGTGTACAAATTTTACGGAGAGGAACTAAGAGAAATGTTTGGCTATGAAGAACACCCATACGGGTTCTATGCCATGGCTGGTATACTGAGGCTGCCGACTTAACTCCTTACTTTTTATTCTTTATATCTGTATTGGATTTATTAGTGTAAGTGAATATTCTCACAATTTTTTGGTTTCATTTGATTAGAACAATTTAAGAAATTAAGTTTTGCAGTTGAATGAATGCTTGAATGAAATTGAGCCGGAATTAGAAAAAAACCGTAGTTGCTGTACTATCTGTCTTTTTTATTCTTCGTTCTACAATTTCTTTTCTGCAGTCTTGGCTATCATCTTGGTTGGCTTACTCTATGGTTTCTTCATAGCCATTATATGCGGGCAGAGGATAAATGAACGCCACTACCATGTTCTCGCTAAGCAAGAACTGACAAAGGTCCAGTAACAATTTAAAGAGAAGAATATTGCAAATTTAATTGTATTTTCCCCCATCTCATTTCCCCAGTGTAGGCAGCTGTTGGCTTCCTTAAGTCTTCTCAAATCCTTCTCTGCTTACTCAATTCACATAGCTTTATTCGTTTCAGGAATACATAGTTGAAGATCGAGAACACAACAAGAACGTTCCTGAATTAGACCCCAGTCATGTTATGGAGCTAAGGATGTTGGGCCTGTATTAATCTGAAATCTTTCGTTGAATCCAGTGTGCACTTCACTTCCAGTAAGGAAACTCTATCTTGTAATTCCTTTCCACGTTTATGTATCTCAAGTGGAGAATTAGCACTATAGGTAGAGTCGGATCACAATTACGTCGCATAGTCTTTTCTTCTCTTCTCAGGTTAGTATTGATCTGGCGGGTGTACTTTTCAGTCTGATCAGACAAAGCAAAGTTATTACTGAAAATGTTGCCAATTTGCTAGCAAGAAAAAGAGTACTTCCGAAATCCCCCGAAATCTATGTCGAACGACGTGTTTGTTTCATTCTCGTTGTTTATCCAAGCGATCTGTTTGAACAAATAAATGCAATGAAAAGGCATAATATTTGAGAGGAGAATTCTTGCTGGGAGTTGCTTCCTGGTCGAACACAGATTTTATTGATTTTGTTGTATAAATGGACATTTTACATTATGGGAAAGTTGTTTCCTCCCCTCCCCTCCCGCTTACCCCTGAAGTTTTATTCTCATTTCATATATCGTTTTAAATTAGGAGATTAAATCATACATTTATATAATTTATATTCTGCAACTGTAAATTATATTTTAGTTATTGAATTATTTAGGTAAGTTATTTTTGGTCTCGATAGGTCAATTACATCGGTAAGTTTTAAAATCATGCAAGCTTGATTTGATAGTTTTTCTCTTGGGCTATTTTCTAATACAACTAAATGAACTAAAATATTTATAAAATATAGTAAAATATCACAATTTCTACGATGTTGTTTTATATAGTGATATTTTGCTATATTTATAAATAATTTTTTTAAAAATTAGGTTTTCAATATTCAGGTGCAATTTTATTATTAATGATAATTAATAATAAAATGGGCAGGTGTTAGCGTTTGCAAATTTTCAAATAATAATAATAATGTTGATTAATAAACATCATTCTCCTTTGGAAAATTTTTCAAAGTGATTAATAAGCCAACATTTTTTTTTATACAATTGATCTATTTTTCCAAAATTGACAATTTGAGTGAAATTATATTTTTACTTAGAAATAACCTATAAAAAGTTTGACACTCTCACACTAAGTTCTCAACCATTGGAGTCTCCCTCTCAAAAATTTAGAAAAATTGGTACTTTGTTTAGGAGTGAAATTTCATTTATGCCCCCAATATAAGGTATATATAAGTGTATCTTCCATATGATGTTCTTCTCTTTCTTTTCTTGTTCCACTTCCAAGCTTTAATTTATCCAACTTGCATTAATGGAAGTTTAGTAAATAGAAAAACAGAATATCATATGGAATGAATTATTTAAAATTGGGGGTTAAAATGGAAGTTTACTCCTCAAGAAGTTTAACTAATAAATATGAAATTCATGGTCAAATCTTGTTGGCATCTTTTTTTTCATCCTTTATACCATTGGTGGTGTTGGACACAAATTGCCAACTTTTTGGAAAAATCCAACAATTTTAAAATGTTCCTCTAAACTTAGTGAATAGTTGTTGTCTTATTTAATTTCATATTTCAAATCTAAATTATTAGTTTTATTTTTCAAATTATAAGGAGTAATCTGTATTTTTCTTTTTTTCTTTTTTAACTTAAAAAATAACAAGGTTCCCTTTTCTCTCTCTCTCTCTCTCTCTTTTTTAACAATAGATATTTAAAGGTTCATACATACTAAAAAAGAAACATTTAGAATTTCTTATTTTAAACTACACATTTTTTATGTTTATCTTTTCAAATCTTTAAATTGCATATTTTAGTGTTGATCCTTCAAATCTTTAAAAATGATTTAACTACCTATTCGAAACATCTAATTTTCCTTTTTAAATTGCAAATTTACATGCTTATTGATTTGGTCAAAGTTGAACAAAATAATAGAACAAGAAGTCGTCATCTGTTCCAATTTACATAAACCAAAAACTAAAGAAATCTATAATCAAGCAAGGATTCATCTTCAATCTAATTCTTTTTGGCTAATTTTTAGTTATTTTCTTTAAGGACTTGTGTTACTGATTTATTTGTTGAGAGATCTTACTTACAATTGATTTAGATGTTTGTGCTACGAAATACAAATATTGAGAAGCTTATGCTATTATCACTCGAGTAATTTTGCATTGGAGCTCTGGTTTTTGGCTATTTTTAGCTAATTTGCTTTGATTTTAGATGACAGTTAATTAATTGAAAATTTTCTTACTTACAAATGAATAAGAATGCTCCCAAACATACTATGTATCGATTTGTTTTTCAAAAATGAAAATTTACGATTAATATTTTACACTGAATGCAGTCGCTTTGCTGTAGTTCTGAACAATGTATTCGATTAATTGACATTGACTAACTACAAAATTATGAAAGGTAGATGGAACGATGAAGTTTGAAGTACATAAAAGAAGCAGACATTCACATGTTAAGCTAGCTTCCATTAAAAATATGTTTTCTTCATGCTATTTAACTTCTATTTTGTATATGTTTTTTTTTATTTGTTAATCTATCGTTTTAGTTTATATTGTAGGCTCATCCAATTTTCAACCATAAGTTATTATCTCCCCGTCTATGATTTTAGAATTTAGATACACTTAAGTTCTACCATCTTATGATTGGATTTAGAGTTCTCTAATTTTATAGACCAGTTGGTTACCATTGATTTTAAACAAAGTAAACCTTAGTTGATTTTATACAAGGCAACTTATCTTTTAGGAAGGGTTTAGAACAATAAATTGATTGTTATAATGAGTAAATTATAACTGTTGCTATCTGAGATGCAAACTAATTTAGTCTAAATTATAATAATTTGTATTTAAGATGTAAACTAATTTTGTTTAGATATAAAAAGTAAACACGATAATAAAAGAGAGAATAGATAAAATGAATAAGAAATAATAAATAAACAAATAATTTCGACACTTTTCAATTTTTTTGCTTTTATTGTTCTGATTTTAAATTTTTGCTCATTAAAAACATGTATCTGATTTTGTCTTTTCGAAAACTTCTTTTTCATCTTAACTTTCCTTCCTAATTTAAAAAAGTTGAATGTTACCAATCACAATTATTTTTTAAGAACAATAAATAAAAAACAAATGAATTACCTGTTGAAAATAGAATTTAGCCATTATTGAAAATTGAGGGTTTAACTTGTTCAAAACAGCTAATTGTATGGTCATTTATATAGTTGCTCCAATTTTTTTCATAACAGCCCTTGACAATCTGTCTTTCCCTGCCGGGAATCATACATAACACTCCTCTTGGTACGTAAAAGACACAACATCTAAGCTATAGGACAACCTCCAAGACATATTACCAAAGGTCAAAATAAGAAAAGTTCCCCCAGTTCCACCTTCCCCGTCTACACTCAACAAGATTCTCCCTATTCCTTTTCACAAACAATTCTATTTGAAACAGGAAGCGTCTTTACAAGACTTTATCTTCGCTGCATTCACATACAAATAATTGCATTTCTTCCAAATTATAAAATGCATATCCTTCAGACTTTTCTTCCATTCTAAGTTGTCACCTCTTATCTGTCATGATCAATGCTTGCTTCCGAATAGAATAATCAAGAGGCAGTTTAGATCACAGATAGAACTTTAATTTGTGTTGCCTCTTGCCAATACAGATGAGGATATCATGTAGGCTATCCAAAACGAACTAGGCAACCAGCACAATTCATAGAATTAATATATTTGGATCTAAATAGGCTAACTTGCATGAACTGCAACATATGTGGTTTAATGTCCTAATCTGAAACTACCAAGTCTACAGCTTCTAAAACTAGAATAGTGCCCATGAGGCATGGGGTCGGAGCGAGGACAATCATGTTTCGGAATGCTTAAAGTTGAAAGAAATAAATATTTAAAAAACAACAAGAAGAGAACACAATACATAAGCAAAAGCTGAAAGAAATAAATTACTTAAAAGGAAAAACATTTTAAAGCATTCAAGAGCAGCAACTTCGAAATGATGGACGAAGCCATTTGATAAATAACACTCGCCAACCAGTTCACATCTGTACAAGCTCCTACCCCTTGCTCGGCCATCTTGCTAGTCTGTTATTCGGTTGTCTTCTTCTGTACATGAGGTTTACCAGGCAGGACGAGCTGCAAAAAAGTTGAAGAAAATGCCATCATTTCCATTACTTTCATTATCTCTAGGATCTTGTATTTTTTACAAGAAAATGTTATTCAGTTCTCAAATGATCTATAAATGATAAATTGAAAGATTAAAATCCTTCCAAACTCACTACTAATCAAATTCAAGGGATGACCAACAGATTCAATGGCAATTTACATTCATAATCATGACTGGTGCAAGCTTTGCACCAGTTCAAGGATGCAGACCTCAGTTTGAAATCCTTCCAGAACTCTATGAATTTCCCACCGCATATTAGAATGCAAAACTAATTCCGTTAATGAAACTAAAATATCATACATAAATAATTTCCAACAGCAAGAAAAAGAGAAAATATCCTCAACTCGCCCACTTAAGACGACTACCAGTTGCGGATTTTCAGGGAATTTCGAATTTCCCCCCCCCCCCCCCCCTTATTCTTCAACATAAAGAACGCTCATTACAATAGACGGCCAAAACCTACAATTTTGTTTTTAAGAAACAAGGATACATAATCGAAAGAGAAAGGTAACAGCCTCGAGCCGAGTAGATGAACCCCAACAAAGCTAAAGAGGAGTATCTTCCAAAAATTACAAGAGATTCCAAACAGCACCAAGCTAGCTGCTTACCAAAGTCAAAGTTGAAAACCTATCTTCCTCTGCTATAAACTGATATAAAGCTCAATTTTGAAAATCACTCTTAAAAATATAATAATCTCCAAATCTTTAATTAGGAATCCATCATATGAATATACAATGTGCTATCACTGTTCGAGATTATAAACGTGCTTCTCGTTACAATATGAAGTGAGAGTAGAGGAAAGTAAACAACATGACAATCTGAAGAGTGTTAATTTGTAGAAATTAACCCCAATAAAGGAGCTATCAAGTTAATTATTTGATTAAAAGTCTCTCAATATACAGATCTAAATAACTTGCAGGGGAAAAGAAAATATAATCCAGACTTCATTATAAGGGCAGAAACTAGTTTAGTATGAGAACTAATAGGAACACTCACACAGATCAGGTTCTCATCCTTCCTCGTGGTCAAGGGAAACATCACATTCAGTCGACGTGGTGTCAACCTCCGGTTCAAGAGAAGGAAGCTGCGGACCTATGATGAAAGGGTTTTTTTCCTAAATAAATAATTTAAAAAGAGAGAGAGAGAGAGAGAGAGAGAGAGAATAGAGATAAAATGAAAACGAGACAAGAAAGAAGAGGCATACCGTGAATGAAGTAATGAGAAGAGGGCCAGCCACGGAGAGTAGTGGTAGACAAGGATTGTTCAGGAGAGAGAGGGTTAGCCAAGTTATGAAGAACGTTGGCAATAGGAGGTAAATGGGAATTGGAAGGCAGAGGAACCCAATAGGAAGCGCCGGGAACGAAGGGGAGCCAATCGGGAGCAGCACGGCGAACGAGGATGCGTTGAATAGCGTCCTCAAGATTGCGAAGAAGGGGATCGGAGGAGGAAGGGGATTCAGAAAGGTCGGTGAGATCGTGATCGGAAGGGGAGGAGAAAGAACGTCGGAAGAGATGAGGACGGAGGAGATTTAGGGTTAGGGTTAGGGATTTGGGTTTGGATAGAGAAGAGAGAGACATAAGGAATTTGCAGATAAATGGAAAAATGGAGAAACTGATAAGAGAGAAGAACTGTGGGTGAGGATTAGAATTGGGAATTGCTAATCTAATTTAACTTTATCCTAAAAGGAACGATTGTAGTACGGAAGGATATTACATATACATATATATATATATATATATATATATATAAGAGAACTAGAAGACGGTGGAGAGGCGTTGAAAATGATCATAAGGTGACCATGTAATGACGTGGCAGATGACTGTGCGACGTGAGGAGGAAGTAACCAGAGGGACTAAATGGAAAATAATAATTAAAATGGGAAGGAAAGTTTGTAGCTGTGTGTTAATTATGGGAGTAAGATTTTACTTGGTTTATTTGTTAAGATATTATTTTATTTCTTACTCTACTTTACATTTTGTTATATTATCAAAATTTTGTTTTAAATGATAAATTTATTAAAAATATTTATAAAATATGGAAAATTTTATTTTTTCTATTATGATATAGCGCGATGATAGTATATCTGTAAATGAGTTAGAGAAAGAGAAAACTTTTATTCATTTTTAGTTTTCACGCAATCTTATGTAACTCTGTACAAATAATTGGTATTATTAATTTATTATTTATAAATAAATAATAATATTAATTTATAAATAAATAATAATAACATTTATCCTGGTTTCTTTTTTCCTTTTCTAAAATAAATCTTCTCCCTCCTCGTTAATAATTCATCTTTTCACAATTTCAATTAAATATATATTTAATTTCTTAACCAAATTAAATAATTAACCTTCCTAATCAAATTAAACATCAAATAAACCAACTTATACACAATTTATTTAAGATAATTAAAAAATAAAACTACCTTAAGATGTTACATTCTTCCCTTCTTAAGAAACTTTTGTCCTCAAAAGTTCTAATCCTCGAACAACTCTGTGTATCGTGCTTTCATGTCATCCTCTCGTTCCCATGTAGCTTCTGCAACTAGGTGGTTCCGCCATAACACTTTCACCAAGGCAATTTTACTGTTGTGTAGCACTTTTATTTCTCTTGCAAAAATCTCAACAAGTTGCTCCTCATAACTCAAATTCTCATTCAACTGCAATGACTCATAACAAATAACATGAGAAGGGTTTGCTATATACTTCATCAATGTCGAGACATGAAAAACGTCATGAACTGCAGAAAGGGATGGTGGCAACGCTAAACAGTAAGCCACATGACCAATTCGCTAAAAAATCTCAAGTGGTCCAATAAATCGGGGACTCAACTTCCTTTTCTTTGAAAACATCAAAACACCTTTCATAGGTTCCACTTTCAAAAAACATTTTATCCTCCACCTTAAATTCAAGATCCTTTTGACACCTAAGCGTAACTTTTATGTCTACTCTGAGTTGTCTTCATACGTGCTCTAATTGTTGTATGGCTTTATTGATAGACTAAACTAACTCAAGATCGATCAATATCTGCTCACCAACCTCATCCATACACACATGAGGTCTGCAACTCTTACTATACAAGGCTTCAAACGGTGTCATGCCAGTGGTGGTCTAAAATACTATTATTATAAGCAAACTCCATCAAGTGTAAGTGAGACTCCCAACTCCTTGAAAACTCCAATGTACATGCTTGCAGCATATCCTCCAAAGTTTGGTTAAAGCGTTCAGTTTGACCATCAGTTTGTGGGTGAAAAATTGTACTAAAATCCAAGTGTGCCCAAGGCATTATAAAGATCTTTAGAAAAATTAAAGATGAAACGAGCATTCTTGTCAGATACAATCGACACAAGAGCTCCATGCAATCTCACTACCTCTTTCAAGTACAACTGAGTCCACTTGTTCACTGTTTACGTAGATCTCCCTAAAATGAAATGTTCTGACTAGGTGAGTCTACCCACAATGACTCATATTACTATGTGGTCCTTCACTGTCCTAGGCAATCATGTAATGAAGTCCATCGACATATTCTTCCACTTCCATTCTGGTACATTGAGAGGTTGTAACAAACTTGCTAGTTTCTATCTTGGTGCTTTCACCTGCTAACACACCAAAGAAACTGTGAGGTGACTTTCCTCTATTGCAACTGCAATCTCAGCTCGTTCAAACTCATGGTGCAACTAAGTCTGTTTGGTAATAAGAGCTGCTGAATGAGCTACTTTCATGCTAAGAGCATCATCTATTACATAAGCCTTTACCTGGATGGTACAAGATCTAACAATCATAATCTTTCACCAACTCTAGCCATCTACGTTGTCTCATGTTCAACTTTTTCTGGGTGAAGAAGTATTTCAAACTCTTATGATCTGTGAAAATTTGTATCTTCTCTCCATACAAATAATAACTCCATATCTTCAATGTAAAAACCACAACTGTTAATCCATATCACGTGTAGGATAATTCTGTTCATGCCTCTTTAGCTGGCAGGTCGCATAAGAAACCACCTTACCATGCTGTATTAACACACAATCCAAACCTTTCTTAAAGGTATCACTGTAAATCACAAAACATCCAAAATCATCAGGTGTGGTAAAGACTTGTGCAATAAAAAACTTCTTCTTCAAATTCTTCTTCACAAGTCTTGCTCCAAACAAAAGGAATTTCCTTCCAACTGAGACAAAGGAGTGCTTGTGCAAAAGAAAGTCTTCCACGATCCGTCGATAATAGCCTGCTAAATCCAGAAAGCTACGAACCTCATTGACTGTAGAAGGATTTTATCTTTCAAACTAGCAATTTCACCTTGCAATTTCAAAGAGATAGATTCAATCTATTCATTTTTATTTCTCAAATCATTCAATTCAACTTTCATTTCACTTGACAATGATTTGAGCTCATCATTCTCTTTCTCAAGAAATTTAACTCTATCATTCAAGGCATTTTTCTCAACACAAACATCAATCTCATTATGCAACAACACACTATTAGTTCCATTTTTAAGCAAACATTTTCATCTATCAAAGATTTATTCTCAAGAGACAATATATCATACTTCTTTGATAGGTTTAGATATTTTGAGCAAACTTTCTTTAAACCATGTTGCATATCTTCAAATGTTTCATATAATTCATCACAAGAAGGGGTTTTATGGTTTACCTTACCTTTGTCACTTTCGTCTTCAAAATCATTTTCCGAATGAGCCATTAAGCATAAGGAGGAACCATCACATTCTTTCTTTATCCCGTCGTAGAAAACTTCTTGATTTTGAGAATGATAATTCTCCTTCACATCAAATAAATCATTAGTAGTACAAAGGAGAATTTTCAACACTATACATAGTATCAAGAAAATTTCAAATAGCATAAGCAAAATCAAATTGAAAACTTTTGTCACATATTTGTCTATCCAATGCACAATATATGATATTCATAGCTTTGGCATTAAACGTAAGCATCTCACTATTCAGTTCCAATTTAGACAAATCATGCTCACAAACATGCATAATGTTAAAATTCATAGAAAGAATAAATGTTTTCATTTTATTTTTTCAAACATCATAATTTCTAATACCATCAATGTGAACTTGAAGTTCATAAAATAATTCATTTGCAAAATATGACAAATTAGTTACCATGTGCATCTGTAGATGCAAAGAAAGTAACTAAGTCACATATAACAATTGCAAATGTCTCATAAAAATTGATATCCCAACACAACAAGTTGTCATTAATGAATATGGAATACGCCAGAAGCGTGGTAGACCAGTAGATTTGAAAGATAAAAATCATCGAAAAAAGAAAGTAAGACAATAACTCGATTAAGGATATAAATGTTTCAGAAGAAATTCAAAATTTGACTTCTGACAAGAATATTGAAGAAGATAAAACAACTGAGGATAATTATGAGATTTCAATAAACTATGTCATGATAAGGAAAAGATGAAACCGAACTAATGTAGTTGTTGACAACATTTTTACATATAATGTTGCTCTTGATATTATATCGAAAACGAGGATCCTGAACCAAAGTCTGTTGAAGAATGTCGACAGTAAAAATATCGGTCTTTATGGAAAGAAGCAATTGAGGAAGAATTAAACACACTTTTAAAGCGTCAAGTTTTTTTACCAGTAGTCCAAACATTAGAAAGTGTCAAACATGTGTGATACAAATGGGTATTTGTGAGAAAAAGAAATGAAATAATGATATCACAAGATATAATGCAAGACTAGTTGCACATGATTTTTTACAAGTACCTGACATCGATTATGACAAGACATATTCTCCTCTGGTGGATGCAATCATATTAAGATTTTTATTTCATATGTTTGTGTATGAAAAATCTAGACATGCATCTTCTGTAATTTACAAAAAGCATGCTTAGCCTGAATTAACTATTTCAGTATTTTTCCAATGTATGGTATTTTAAAGTTTTCCAAAATAAAATTGAGAACGTTCTGTGTTTCTTCCGCTACTATGGGTTTTTATCCCATCAATAGTGACAACATATTTTATATAGATCTCTTGATAATGACATTTATATAAAAGTGCTAGAAGAATTTAAGATACTTGAAAAACATATAAATCAAGTTCCAGGGAACTATATTCAATAAAGTTACAAAGATCATTATATGGATTGAAACAATCAAGACGAATGTGGTATAATCACATGAGTGGACATTTGTTGAAAGAAGGATATCAAAATTATTCAATATGTCCATGCGTTTTTATAAAGAAATCACAACCATGATTTGCTTGTATAACTGTATATGTTGATGATTTAAATATAATTGTAACTTCTGAAAAGCTTTCAAAGGCAATAATATTTTAAAAAAGAATTCGAGATGAAAGATCTCAGAAAAACAAAATTTTCCTTGGCTTGCAAATTGAGCATTTAGCAGATGAGGTATTTGTTCATCAGTTAACTGATACCAAAATTTGTTTGAAAAGATTTTTATATGGATAAAACACATCCATTGAACATTTCAATGTTTGTTCGTCCACTAAATGTGAAAAAGAATATTTTGACCTCGAGATGATAGTGAAAAACTTCTTGGTCCAGAAGTACCATATCTTAGTTTGTACTTATGTATCTTTCTAATAATACAAGATCAGATATTGCATATTCGATAAATTTATTAGCTAGATACAAATATTCTCTAACAAAAAGACACTGGAATGAAATTTAGCATATACTCCGTTATCTCCAAGGAACAATTGATATGAGTTTATTTTATTTAAATAAATCAAAATTTGATTTAGCTGGTTTTGCAGATTTTGGATATTTATCTGATCCACACAAAGCTAAAACTCAAACAAGTTATCTATTCACATGTGGAGGAACTCATATATCATGACGATCAGTGAAACAAACCATAACAACCACTTTCTCATATCATGCTGAAATTCTTGCAATGCACGAGGTAAGTCGAGAATGTTTATGACTAAGATCAATGACTCAACACATTCATGGAACATGTGGTTTGTCTTCTAGTAAAATTTTTCCAACAATACTATATGAAGACAACACAACATGTATAGCTCAAATCAAAATAGGTTATAATAAAGAATGTAGAACAAAAAATATTTCATCAAAGCTTTTCTACACTTATTATCTTGAAGAACATTGTGACATCACAATACAACAATCACAATACAACAAATTTGTTCAAAAGATAACCTATCAAGCTTATTTATAAAATCATTACCTACCGCAATATTTAAAAAATTGGTGCACAACATTGGAATGCAACGACTCAGAGATCTCACGTGATATTTTCATGAGGGGAGTAAATTGTATTTTTTTTTGCAAGTGTATAAATTATATAAAATATGTACTCTTTTTCCTTCTTAAGATTTTTTTCCATTGTGTTTTTTCCTAGTAAGGTTTTAACAAGACATATTTCATATACATAATGAAACATCTAAAGGGGAGTATTATAAATATTATAAATAGATGTTCATTATGCTTAGTGTCCTTTGCTATGTGTCACTTCCTTTCTCCACCATTTACATTGTCACATGTCTTCAAGATACCAACCCTTAGTGGCTATGTAATCCACCTCTTACTTGCCAAATTACCTATAAATAATGGCTTTTGGTGGATCTTGTAAGATACACACATATTGTACCTCATTTTTATAATACAATTAAATTTAAAATAAATTAGGCTACCCTTCTTAGGAAGGAGAGAAAGAGAAAGAGAAAGAGATGAGTCTCTACCATGGATTTGGGATCTCAATCTTCTCTTACCAGCTAAATCAGTAGCGCCATTACTTCCACCATTATGTTTGATTCAATTAATCACTTTTCCTTCTAGGAAAAACTTTCTACTCTTAATCAAATCATCCATCCCTCGTTCGCATTCCCATTTCTTCTTCTTTTTCTCTTTTTAGTTTTCTAGATCTTCCCCCATTTTCATACCACTTCTTAAAGATTCTCTGATATGGGGTTTCAGTGAACGTTCAATTAGGAAAAGATGTCATAAAAATTCAGACTTTTTCTTGTTTTATTTGTTAGAGAAAAATGTTTAGAAAACTAATTTTGAAGGTTCTATTTGTTTCACATACTTTTCCATGAGATTTTAGGCATATATTTAATATTCGTGTTTGTTTCACATAATTTCACTTTTTAAAATTTAAGATAATTATCCAAAAAACTTTAAAACCCATTTGACATGAATTTTCTAATATCTTACAAAAATGTGAAATTCTTATGTATGAGAGATAAACAATAAAAATATAACTTAGTTAATTTATAAATTAATATCAATTATTCATTATTATTAATTTTAGTTAATTATTAATATAACTATATTATTTAAAATTAAAAAATTTCAACTAATATCTTTATCATTATTATTTTATGCTAACCTAACTATTTAAATTATTAGGGTTAATTATCAATAATCTAATTAATTTAAATATTTTAATAATTAATTTAATTATATTTATTTAAAACATTTTTTTAATTTTAATTTATTAACTAAATAATTAATTAAAATCGCATAAATTAATTTATATTAAATTTAATTGATCTCTAATATTTAGTTAAATAATTATTTCATTATCTATTTTTTACGAATTATTGAATTGAACCCTTCTAAATATTAATTATCTAAAAAAATTTAAAATGAAGACATTCATATTTGAAATATTTAATATATTTAATATCTATACTCGTGTACTCTATAATAAGTCGTGGAAAAGAATACAGGTATTTAAAAGAAAAAATATTTTTTCCTTTAGAAAACCGAATATCTTAGTAGGAAAAAGTAGACGGTATTAAAAAAAATATACAACAAAAAAAGTTATCTTTAACGGTCCCGGTTCGACAAATCTCTCACTTCCGCTCCTCCATTTTTCCATCTTCCATACCGGATCCGACGACGGACGTCAGATCGATTCGCTCCTTTCAAGTTTCTTCTTCTTCCTCTTCATCATCATCCTCTGCCTTTCCAATTCTTTCAGCAGTTTCGAAGCTCCGACGTTCAAACTCTTTCGAAAGTCTTCGGGAAAATTCAACACAGGGACAGAGACAAACAGAAGTGGTGGCAATCGCTTTTGGTTAGTTGATTTAAATCATCATTTTTATCTTTTTTTTTTCTTCCCTTAGTTTGTGGTCAACTATGGTTGTTGATTCTGTTGCAGGAGGAGAAAGGGAATTCGACATTTCAATCAGGGTTTAATGAATTTTGTGTTTGGTTTGGATGAACATTGAGTGTCGCTGTTGGACCAGTGAATGCATTTCGACCCATAATAGGTGTTGAAATCTACCTACATATTGGATTGCATCATCCTAATCAGGCAGGGCTCCCTCTTCTTTCTATTTGTTGAAGGAGGAGGAGAAAGAATAAAGAATCGAAGATGTTTAAGTTCTTAAAGGGAGTGGTGGGTGGATCTGGGACTGGGCTAAAAGATCTGCCTTACAACATCGGCGATCCGTACCCATCTGCCTGGGGCTCATGGACTCACTTTCGGGGTACCTCCAAGGTATGTTTTAAGACGATAAATAGTTGCTTGGTTACGAACATGATCTAACTTTGGCATTGCGGATTGCTGAATTGTGGTTTGTTCAATGCTAAGTGATTTGTACTGGATTTTTGAATTGAGTTGACGAGACTTGATCCTGTAGCTGGGAAATTGTCCATCCTTTTTCTAGTTGGCTTCTTACTGTTTTGGTCGGTGGTGTGTAGCAGTCTGTTTTTGGGGTTGAATTGAACTGCTTTACATTTGACAACTTTGAGTTGTTGTGTTTTGGCTGTTATTGCTCAACTTTTTCCAGCTTTGTTCCTTACGAGGTGAGGAAATGAACTCTCAAAGTTTTTCTTCGTTGAGATGAAACCTTGCTAGCATGTGGTTCATACACGTGAAAGGAAATGAAATGTACATCTAAATGTTGAATACTCTTCTTTTAAATCTGGATGTATATTAACTTGCATTACCTAATGTATCAGAACTCTTCTTCTTCTTCCTTTTTTTCTTCCTGTTTGGGGTCTGAAACACGTTAGTCAATTACTAAGTGTCCTATATGTACTTCCTATATACGAAAATTATAAATAAAACGGTATTTGTGTAATAGTAACCTACTGTTGGTGGTAAATGGCTCCTAACAGATCCGAACATTAAAGCATTTCTGAGAAGGAAGAGAGCAATGTGCATGACCTTACTTGAATAGGATTTGTTCTTTAGGTAATGAGTTCGTTTGGAGGTTCTAATATCTTTGTGACAACACGGAGGCTCCCAAGCAGTAGCTTTAGGACTTAATGTTGTATTTTATATGGTCATATTCTATCCGTTTTCTTGGTAGGGCAACATGTTTTTAAGACTCATGAAATTATAAAGGAGATGCTACTGGCTAGCAGCCGGGGCGGGGGGGGGGGGGGGGGGGGGGGGGAGGGGGGG
>JBBPDJ010000017.1:10186166-10202904 GCA_037974625.1 Cucumis cinereus
CCAAGTTTTCCAAGTGCGAATTTTGGCTGAAGCAGGTATCTTTCCTTGGTCATGTTGTATCAAGAGAAGGAGTTTCAATGGATCCTGCCAAGATTGAAGAAGTTACCAGTTTGCCTCGACCTTCTACTGTTACTGAGGTTCGTAGCTTTCTAGGTTTAGCGGGTTATTACCGACGTTTTGTGGAGGATTTGTCCTGCATCGCTTCTCCTTTGACTCAGTTGACCAGGAAAGGAATTACATTTGAGTGGAGCAAGACTTGTGAGAGTAGTTTTCAGAAGCTGAAGTAGAAACTCGTCACTACGCCTATCCTGACAGTGTCAGATGGTTCAGGAGGCTTTGTGATGCCACAAAGAGAGGGTTGGGTTGTGTGTTGATGCAGCACGGGAAGGTAGTTGCATATGCATCTCATCAGTTGAAAGTTCATTAGCAGAATTATCCCACCCATGATCTTGAGTTAGCAGCAGTGGTTTTTGCACTGAAGATTTGGAGACAATACCTGTATGGACAAAAGACACAGATCTTCACCGATCACAAGAGTCGCAAATACTTCTTCACCCAGAAGAAGTTTAATATGAGGCAACGTAGGTGGCTGGAGTTGGTGAAGGACTATGATTGTGAGATCTTATACCATCCAGGTAAGGCAAATGTGGTAGCTGATGCCTTGAGCAGAAAGGTAGCCCATTCAACAGCTTTTATTATCAGGCACACTCAGTTGCACCAAGATTTTGAGCTAGTCGAGATTAAAGTTGCAGTTGGAGAGGTAACCTCACAGTTGGCACAGTTGACGGTGCCACCGACATTAAGACAGAGGATTATTGAGGCTCAAGGTAGTGACTAGTATTTGTGTTCGAAGCGCCACCTAGCAGAGGTAGGGCAAGCTGAGGGTTTTTCTGTATCTTCTGATGATGGTCTCCTATTTGAGAAACGTTTATCTATTCCTGTAGACAGTGAAGTTTAGAGGGACTTGTTGTCTGAAGCTCATAACTCTCCTTTTTCTATGCATCCTTGCAGTACCAAGATGTATCAGGACTTGAAACGTTTTTACTGGTGTCCTAACATGAAGAGAGAGATAGCAGACTTTGTTAGCAAATGTCTGGTGTGTCAGCAGGTGAAAGCACCGAGACAGAAGCCAGCAGGTTTGTTACAGCCTCTTGGAGTTCCAGAGTGGAATTGGGAGAACATATCGATGGATTTGATCACAGGGTTGCCTAAGACCCTGAAGGGTCATACTATAATTTGGGTTATTGTGGATAGACTCACCAAGTCAGCACACTTTGTTCCAGGTAAGTCTACGTACTCAGCAAATAAGTGGGCTCAGTTGTATTTGAAGGAGGTGGTAAGGTTGCACAAAGTTCCGATGTCGATTGTTTCTAACAGGGATGCCCGTTTAACCTCTGATTTCTGCAAAGGTCTACAGAATGCCTTAGGTACCCGGTTGGATTTTAGTACAGCTTTTCACCCACAGACTGACGGTCAAACCGAGCGTTTGATTCAGACACTGGAGGATATGCTGAGAGCTTGTGCTCTAGAGTTTTCTGGAAGTTTGGATTCTTATCTTCATTTGATGGAGTTCGCTTACAACAATAGTTACCAGGCTACTATTGGCATGGCGCCGTTTGAAGCCTTGTATGGTAAGTGTTGTAGGTCTTCTGTGTGCTGGGATAAGGTTGGTGAACAGAGGTTGGTTGGTCTTGAGTTGGTGCAGTCCACTAATGAAGTTATTCAGCAAATTAGAGCCCGCATGAAGACAGCTCAGAGTAGACAGAAAAGTTATGCAGATGTGAGATGGAAAGATCTGGAATTTGAGGCGGGAGATAAGGTGTTCTTGAAGGTGACACCTATGAGGGGTGTTTTGAGATTTGCAAAGAAGGGGATGTTGATTCCCCGCTTTATTGGGCCTTTTGAGATTCTGGAGAGAATTAGTTCTGTAGTGAACCGGTTAGCGCTACCACCATCTATCTCTACAGTTCATGACGTGTTCCATGTTTTGATGTTGAGGAAGTATGTGGCTGACCCGTCGCATATCATCGATTATGAGCCCCTAGAGTTGAATGAGAATTTGAGCTACGAGGAGCAACCAGTGGAGATTCTTGCAAGGGAGGTGAAGACTTTGCGCAGTAAGAGCATTGCCTTGGTAAAGGTTTTATGGCGGAATTAGCATGTGGAAGAAGCCACGTGGGAGTGGGAGGATGACATGAGAGCTCGGTACTCAGAGTTGTTCGAGGATTAGAGCTTTAGAGGACAAAAGCTTCTTAAGGAGGGAAGACTATAACATCCTGAATTTTTCAGGTAGTTTGAGATTTTTATTTGTCAATTATCTTTTGTTGTTGGTAAAATCTTAATTTTTTGGGATGTTATGTTGGATTTAAATTTTTGGATTAATTGTTGGAATAATATTATTATTTGGTTGATTTTGATTTAATTGTGGTTGGAGAGAAGAAAAAAGTGGTTTTAAAGAAGAGAGAGGAAATTAGAATTAAAGGAGGATTTAATTAGGAGAGAGGACTATGGATTTATTTTCGGAAGAAAAGATAAAAAGGAAATAATAATATTTTATTATATTATTGTTATTTCTTTTCTTTCTTTTAAATTAATGGGAAATTAGGGTTTTTGTATCTTCATCATCACTCCATCAAAACCCTAGCTGCCGCCGCCGCCGCACTTCTCCTTTCTTTGTCAGACGCCGCCGCGAGCTCGTCGCCAGCCGTGAAGCGATGCCTAGCCAGGAAGCCTCACGAAGTTGCGTCTTCCATCTCCAATCCGTTGTTCGCCAAGCCCAGCCGCAAGCTCGTCGCCAGCCGTGAAGCGACGCCTAGCCAAGAAGCCTCACGAAGTTGCGTCTTCCATCTCCAATCCGTTCTTTGCCAAGTCCAGCCGCACGCGTCTGCAAGTCGCTCCACGTACAGCTCCGCGCCCGAGCCGACAGTAAACTGCGACGCCATCTCTGTCCGCAAGCCGATCTCTAGTCGCCTAGCCACGCCGCTGCCCAGATCTATGGAAGATGTTGCCTTCTCTTCGTCGCAGGTCGAGCCACCGATTCCAGATTTGCCAAGCCGCACCCTTCATTTCGCTCCACGAGCAACCGCGCGCCGAAGAACTTGAGCAACCGTGCGTCGCGCCCTGCGTTTTGCAGCCAGATGATCTCCATTTGCCGAGCCGACCACCACCCGTGCACTACACCGTTCCCCGTCCACGCCTAGATCTGCAAGTCACATCAACTGCAACGCAAGTCGATGCCGGAATTGCTTCCCAAGCCACCGAGCTGAGCCGCCGATCCGTGTTCTGTCACTTCTTGTCTCCGCTGCCACTGCTCGTTGTTGGATTGTAGGTGAGTTGGGGTTTGGTTACTGAAGGGGTAGAATTAATATTTCTTTTGGGAAGAATTATTAATTAATGTTCCTGTGTTTAGGGTCATTTGGACGCTAATTCGTTTAAGGGAATCTCTGTAACTTGAGGTAAGGATTACTTCTATCGAATCTACGCCTTTGGCGTATAAGGTGTGCAAGATAGTTTATGTGTCTGCTTTAGGGTGTTGGCTTCGGGTTTATTTACTTTATAAATCTGTATGGATTATGCATGATTTGTTTTACCGTTTACCTATGTTATCTGCTGCATGAGATATGTTTGGTTATTGTGATCACAATGTTTGTACTGGATTTAATTGGGTACGGTTTCTGTTAACTTACTTAATGAATTTGCACTTGGTGGGAAAACGATGAGTCAATTTGCAAGTCGTACAGCGACTTGATTCTGACTAGGCCAGTGACAAGCGTTTGTGGCATATTGTTTTTGAAGGTCGTGAAGTCTGTACGAGGCCTGTTCCGACGTTTAGTTCTGAAGGCAAGCCTATGTGGCGATTTGCTTTGACAAGGTTGTGAATGGGGTCCGTACGAGGCCTGTTCTGACATATTTATCAATACTCAACCACCCGACTGTGTGTCGTAATGTACAAGCCATTAGAAGAAGTTAACGGTCACCAGTGGAGTCTGGAGTGGTATTCCTTACTAGGTATTTTTTATACTCATCCTTTCTATGTTTTATTTCAGGCAAAGGTAAGAATGGACCGGGAGGGGCAAGTAGAACCAGTGACCATGTCAAGAGGGACTAGGAGACCTATTTGCTTTCGCTTACCGTTATTTGACATTTGTTTTCTTTATGATTAAACTTTTTGTTGGTCTTTATTAGAATGATTTTTGTTTAGAAAACTATTTTAGGGATCTCGTGTAGGTTCTTTTTTATCTTTTCCATTATTTGATTGATTAAACGTTTTGAAAACCCTTTATTATATTATTGTTATTTCTTTTCTTTCTTTTAAATTAATGGAAAATTAGGGTTTTTGTATCTTCATCGTCACCCCATCAAAACCCTAGCTACGGCCCTCACAATGCCGCCGCCGCACTTTTTCTTTCTTCGTCAGACGCCGCCGCGAGCTCGTCGCCAGCCGTAAACTGCGCCTAGCTGGGAAGCCTCGAGAAGTCCCGCCTTCCATCTCCAATCCGTTCGTCGACAAGCCCAGCCGCGCGCGTCTGCAAGTCGATCCACGCACAGCTTCGCGCTCAAGCCGACAGCAATTCGCGACGCCATCTCCGTCCGCAAGCCAATCTCTAGTCGCCTAGCCACGTCACTGCCCAGATCTACGGAAGATGCCTCCATCTCTTCGTCGCAGGTCGAGCTGCCGATTTCAGATCTGTCAAGCCGCACCCTTCGTTTTGCTCAACGAGCAGCCGCGCGCCGAAGAACTCGTGGAACCGCGCGTCGTGCCCTGCGTTTCGCCGCCAGCCAATCTCCATTTGCCGAGCCGACCTTCACCCACGCACTGCATCGTTTCCCGTCCACGCCCAAATCTGCAAGTCACATCAACTGCAACGCAAGCTTGTGCTGGATCTGCTTCCGAAGCCGCGCGCCGAGCCGAGCCGTGTTCTGTCACTTCTTGTCTCTGCTGCCACTGCTCGTTGTTGGATTGTAGGTGAGTTGGAGTTTGGTTACTGAAGGGATAAAATTAATATTTCTTTTGGGAAGAATTATTAATTAATGTTCTTGTGTTTAGGGTCATTTGGACGCTAATTTGTTTAACGGAATCTCTGTAACTTGAGATAAGGATTACTTCTACCCAATCTACGCCTTTGGCGTATATGGTGTGCAAGATGGTTTATGTGTCTTCTTTAGGGTGTTGGCTTCGATTTTATTTGCTTTATAAATCTGTATGGATTATGCATGATTTGTTTTACCGTTTACCTGTGTTATCTGCTGCATGAGATATGTTTGGTTATTGTGATCACAATGTTTGTACTGGATTTAATTGGGTACGGTTTCTGTTAACTTACCTAATGAATTTGCACTTTGTGGGAAAACGATGAGTCAGTTTGCAAGTCGTACAGCGACTTGATTCTGACTAGGCCAGTGACAAGCCTTTGTGGCGTATTGTTACTGAAGGTCGGGAAGGGGGTCTGTACGAGGCTTGTTCCGACGTTTTGTTCTGAGGGCAAGCCCATGTGGCGAATTTCTTTGACAGGGTTGTGAAGGGGGTCTGTACGAGGCCTGTTCCGACATATTTGTCAGTACTCAACCACCCGACTGTGTGTCGTAAAGTACAAGCCATTAGGAGACGTCAACGATCACCCAGTGGAGTCTGTAGTGGTTTTCCTTACTGGATATTTTTTATACTCATCCTTTCTATGTTTTATTTCAGGCAAAGATAAGAATGAACCGGGAGGGGAAGTAGAACCAGTGACCATATCAGGAGGGACCAGGAGACCTATTTGCTTCCGTTTACGGTTATTTGGCATTTGTTTTCTTTATGATTAAACTTTTTGCTGATCTTAATTGTAATTATTTTTGTTTAGAAAACTATTTTAGGGATCCCGTCTAGGTTCTTTTCTTTTCTTTTCCATTATTTGATTGATTAAACGTTTTGAAAACCCTTTATTATTTAATTTGGATTAAATTAAAGTTTTTGTTTTGTTTTGCTTATGTCTTTTAAAATGGATTTATTGATTTTTACTTAAGTAACGAGCTTGGGTTAAGGATGAAAACCCGGGGCGTTACACATACAAACACTTTCCGAAGGAAGGCCGTGTCCAGGATGACACAAAGTCGAGTGTGGATCTCACGTGTGAACTCTTAGGGATGTGAGAGTAAAACTAAGTCTATTCCTTTTATGACTGTTATAATAAAACTTTACTCTAAAGTTTCTAGGTGCTTAAACCATTTACTTACCTAGTAACTTGTTATGTTAATAGAAATAAGGTTAATTCAATGCCAGTTTCGGGTCAGTTTCCAGATAGAAAGTTTTTCGTAAACCGTCAACTTAAATATCCCAGCCTTAGACAGAACTTCACTGGTGGAGTTCTCTTATAAACTTAAATCCTATTTGTCTTATTTAGTTTCATTAAACTAAAAGAAACTTAATTCTAATCTAATTAAAATTAATGTGATTTTAGGTTTATTTAATTTTAAACAATTTAAAAAGAATACCCTAAGATCCTATGTTTGCATGCAACTTATATTACAGATTGACGGTTTCTAATTATCAAATTTTATAACTTTTATAAAATTAATTAATTAGCCCTATAATCATGCATACTATAGTTTAATTAAAAAATAATCCAATTATAATCAATTAAAAAAATTGCATGCAAATCAAAATATTTAATATAACTCTTATACTAAATTATGGATGTATCATGCTCAACGCATACTGATTTTTCATTTTTTTAAAAAGTATAACACTTCATATTAATATATATATATATATATATGTGTGTGTGAAAAACAATCAAGCATATTCATGACATTAATAAAATATAACAAATTATAATTACCTAATTAATATCATGCATCATACATATTCAATTTCATATTTTTAATATATCAACATACATTAAAAAACTCATGAAATTATTTATCATGCATTAATACCATACATTATAACAATTATAATATATAAAAATGCATAAATATGCTTAATCTATGGTGAGATTTATCTAAATCACATCCATAAAACATTAAAACAACAATTGAACCTGTAAATTTTGGCCCCTATGATAAAATAAAACAAAAAAAAACTACAATAGTTTAGCTAATTTTATCCTAAAACAGGTTCCAAAGTTTAAAATCCGATCCAAAAAACTTCAAGAGGCATCAAAACAGGCCCAAAAACGATGAACCAGTCCAAAAATGACAAAACAGACCCAAAACCACTCGAATAGGGCCAAAATTGGAAACAATGACCCAAAATTGAGCCCAAGCCACTGCGTCTGGTGCTTGCTGACATCAGCCATATCTTCAACCTTGTGCATGGACTTTTTTTTTCTCCAGATTTTCCTTTGAAAAGTAATGAAAAAGTGTCGTTACTTTGCCTCCAGTGATTCGTTTTGCACGAAATTGCAACCGTTTTTTCAAGAAAAACATCACGAATCCAAATACGGAATAAAAAAAATACAAGATTTGAAGAAAAAACGCCCAAAAATGCAGGGACCTATACATTTGATCATATAAAAAAAAACTCTAAATCTATGGCAAAAAATGACAATAAACATTCAATTGCAAAAATTTACATTCACAATGCAGTACCCACCATAAAACCAATGCAAATTTTAAATTTTCAGTCTCTTATTAAAATAACCTGGCTATGATACCAATTGAAGGGATAAAAACCCATCGCAACATAAGAATTAGGGACCTTTCACAAAATTACATTGGAAAAATTAGAATACTAATACATTGAAAATAATCTACGGCTAAACATGCTTTTTATAAACAAAATTAGAGAGAGAAAAAACTCACCCTCGATGCAGTCTCTAAATTCTATCAAAACTCCAAATTGTTGTCACCAGCACTAGAAAAGACTCACAGCTAAACTCTTCTCACTTTAGATATATTTTCGTGTCCACAGATGTAGACCAATAACAGCAAGTTAGTCCTTCACAAGTGTTCGTAACTCCAGCTGGATCAAATTACCGTTTTATCCCTAGGTTATTTCTTGGTCCTTAAATACCAATGCTCCTCTAATGAACAACATGCTTATAGTCCAACCAATAAGCATAAATTCCTCTCGTGCCACAGAGAGGGTAGGACTCTTTGTTCAAGTCTCGGAGACACCAATTAAGGGAACACTTATCTACTTACTCTAAAGTCTGGAAGGAGTGAATTTCATCTTGTGTGATTATGTTTCCAGAAACCTTACTAGTCAACAAGGTTACATCTAGTGGTTACTATTTCGTGGTCCAGTCTTATGCAAACTCATTGCATAGGTTAACCCCACGTGCGTGTCACCTACACGAACACATTAGATCATTGTGTTTGTATCAAATACAAAGTGGACTGTATCCAAAGTGTTACCAGGATAAGGTACCCAACCTTATCCTTATACTATAGACCCTTTAAGCTGTATCTTGAACATTGATCCCTGTATGTCTCCACATACTATTCAAGACTCATTAAACAACTTAGGATGTTAGTTTATTAGATTTGGGTTAATTAGACAAAAATAATCAATAATTATTCATTGATATTGAAATAATAACTATTTATTAATAATGGTCAACGATTTACATTTACTATCTACGAGTTTTAGAACATAAAATCCAACACTTCCACATATGAATAGATAACCCATACCAATTGTTCCTCGGAGATAACAGAGTATATGCTTAATTGCAGTCCAGTGTCTTTTTGTTTAAGATGACCTGTATCTGACTAATAAATTTACTAAAAATGCAATATTTGGTCTTGTATTATTAGCAAGATACGTAAGTGCACCAATTGTACTAAAATACGATACTTTTGGACCAAAAAGCTCTTCGTTATCATCTTGAGGTCGAAATATAATTTTTTCACATCTAGTGAACGGATCTGCATTGGAATGTTATCCATATAAAATCTTTTAAAAAAAGTGTATGTATTAGTTGACTGATGAACATATATTTTATCTGTTAAATGCTCAATTTGTAAACCAAGGCAAAATTTTATTTTTCTAAGATCTTTCATCTCGATTTTCTCCTTAAAAACTTCTATTGCCTTTGAAAGCTTTTCATAATTTTTAAATATATTTAAATCATCAACATGTATTAACAAATCCTGACTATGATTTCTTTATAAAAACACATGGATATATTTGATTATTTTGATATTCTTCTTTCAACAAATATCCACTCAGATGATTATACCACGTTCGTCCTGATTGTTTCAATCCATATATTGATCTCCGTAACTTTATTGAATATAGTTTCCGGAAAATCCATTTATATGTTTCAGGTATCCTAAATCCTTATGGGACCTTCATATAAATATCATTATTAAGAGATTCGTATAAATATGTTGCGACTACATCCACAAGATGCATGTTCATACTTTCATCCACCACCGGGGAAACAACCTCAATCACGTTTGAGAACTCTCCTTATTTAAGGGAATCCCCACTACCATAATAAGCATAACCCTCATTAACAAAATGATAGACAACCCCAAGAAAGCTAAACAAATGTTTGCTTCGAAAAAGTGGATCAAAGATCAAGAAGAAAGGAGAACTTGTTCCTATCTCCAAGATTTCAAACTCTCCACAATCTATTTGATCAAACTAGATTGAAAGTTCTAAACATGCATTCTAGACAAGAATACAATGAAAGCTTAAAGCTTGAGAGATAAACTCTATCATGAAAGATTCAAATTCATCCACATATTTAAAGAAAATATTAATTTATGTCGATGTATTTACATTTATGTTGGTTCATGTATGTTGTTGAAGAGACTTTGTTGAATCTAGTTAATTAGGTGAAAGGGTGTGTCCTTTCATGGTGTCTATTCAATTAGTATAAATACTTATGTATTTTGATCATTTAAAAAAAAAAGTAAGAAAAATTTGGATGAATGATATTAGAAAGTTCTAAAATGTAGAATTTTTCTTCTTGTGTGTTCTTCTGATAGAAGACATGAATATTTGGAGCATTCAAGTAAAAATTGGTCTACCTTACTTGTGGAGTGCGTTGAAGATCGAGGGTTGATGGGAGTTTCTAACCTTTTCCAATCCTTGGTTCATTAGATCATCTAAGAAATCCGTCATCTAGCCATTCTTAGGAGTTGATTCCATATTGGTTTGAGGTTGTCGGGGTTGAGTTCTTTGGGTCTTGTTGTTTAACATGGTTCTTAGATCCACGCCCAGGGGTTTTCTATCATTTGGTACCAGAGTTGTGGCTCTAGATCGGTATATGTTTCTGTTGTTGTGTTTGTTGTCTTTTTTTTTTTCGAAAATATGTCCATTAAAAAAAAACAGTGTCACTTCAGGTCCTAATTTTTAAATTTTGTCTTCTGCAAAGTTTTAAACCTATGTCTTGGCTACAAGTTTTTTTTCATCAAGGTCGTTTAATTTGGTTTGCGTCAGCATCATTTTTTCTCGTTTTGAAAACTATTGAGAAAAAAAAAACAGTATTGTATTTTTCGAGAGAAAAAAAAATGTCACTTCTAGTCTGAATTTTCAAATTTTGTTTTCTTTAATGTTTTAGATTTAGGTTTGGTCTACAATATTTATTTTATTAAGATCGTCTAATTCAGTTTCCTTCAAAGTCAAATGTTCTCATTTTCAAATTTTCTTGAAACAAAAATATACAATAGTGGTATTTTTTTTAGAGACCATTTCTTGTTAAATTTTGATCTATGTTGATTCAAGCATTAGAAGATGAATACATGGGACATTCAGATGAGATACTTGTAGATTCGAGGACGAATCTTCTTGAAGAAAGGGAGAATGTAAGGAGCTGACCTACAAAGAGGAAAATGAGGTTGCACAAGCTCAACTCAGTTCAAATGAAACTCATAGTGAAATTTTATTGGAAAACACTCAAAGTCAACCCAATCATGAGACAATCATTATGAAACTCATAGTAAAATTTCAGCCCAATGACGAGTTTTCTTTTGAAGCTCCAAGAGTCATTTGGGCATCCAAAAGTCATAATGAATTTGAAAGTTCAAATTCATCCACATATTTAAAGAATTGTGTATTAATTTATTTCAATGTATTTACATTTATGTTGTTTCATGTATGTAGTTGAAGAGTCTTTGTTGAATATAGTCAATTAGGTGAAAGGGTGTGTCCATTCATGGTGTATATTCAATTAGTATAAATACTTATGTATTTTGATGATTTAAAAAAAATAGTAAGAAAATTTTGGATAAATGATATTAGAAAATTCTAAAATGGAGAATTTTGTTCTTGTGTGTTCTTGTGCTAGGATGCATGAATTTTTGGAGCATTCAAGTGAGAATTGGTCTAGCTTACTTGTGGAGTGCTTTGAAGATCGAGGATTGATGAGGTTTCTAACTTTGTGCAATCCTTGGTTCATTAGATCATCTAAGAAATCCGGTATATAGCCATTCTTAAAGGTTGATTCCATATTGGTTTTGAGGTTGTCGGGGTTGAGTTCTTTGGGTCTTGTTGTTTAACATGATTCTTAGATCCATGCCCAAAGGTTTCATATCATGTACTCATAATTGATACTACGTCTTTGTGAAAAACCTTGTGAACTAGTCATGTTTTATATCTTGTGATCTCAGTATTTCCAATTTTTGTCTCCCAAAATTTGAGATAGGGTAGCTCAGCTCATGGGTAAAAGGTTTATAATGATTAATTGGAGATACTTAAAACCAAAGAAAATTATTATACTCAGAGGTGAATATTTAGACAAAAAATAACCCACAGACTATGGTTTGTTTTCAGGACAATTACCGATACCAGAAGTTTATAACCCAAGGAATTCAAGTAATATTTGTGAGTGGCAGTAAATTCTATATTTTTATTTTGAGCATGATTATTATTATTCTCTTGATTATCCCCATATTTAATCTTGAATGTATATTCAAGTAAGCATAAGTTTGGGAAAAAGTTTAATAAAATTGAGAATTTTTAGGATTTATGAGAATTTATTTATAAGCATGACTAAGATATTTTGAATATGAATCTAGTGTTATATGTGTGCTCACAAGCATATTTCGTTGTTGATGTTGAGTTTACTCCACAAGAACGATACTATCGGGAGTGTCAGGCATGCCCCACTACGACAAAGACATTGGGAGTACTGGACGTGCCCTACTACAACGTAGATAAATAATGAGTAAAGATAAGTCAGGCCAATAGTTTGCAATATATATATTTCTTCAGTATATTGTTTTCAGAAATTATTCATATAACATGCTTATTAAACTGAGTCAGTCACTAAGCTTTAGCTTACATTTTCAAAATAATTTCTATTTTCAGGTAGAAATCGTGATTCCAGAACCTGACCTACCGTTTCCAATCTGCTATCTAGTTTGTAGTTTTGTGGTATGTCAGAATCTTTGAAAATGCATTTTGTCTGTAAATATAGACTAGAGTGAAGAGTAAATTATTAACTAGTCAGGTTAAAGACAATAGTTATAAATCTATATTTTTGTTTTATCTAGTTTGTAGTTGTGGGATTAAGTCTTTTTTTTCACATTTTAAATATTTGAATTCTATGCAACTTCATGCTTCCTTAGTGTAGCCTTTTATAAAAAAGCCTTCAACTTAATTTAAAACAATAGAAAATTAATAGCAACTTCTTTTCATTAATATTTTTTATTTTTATATTTAATTTTCACTCTCAGATTGGCTTAAAATGTTATTGTTCATTTTTTTACAAAAGTTTTAAATTCACATTACTTAACATGTATTTATTTTAATTAATTTTAAAGTTGTTAACTTACAAGATAACTTTTCAGTTCATTGTTAATTATACCATGTAAGTTTCAAACTCTTCTCAACATTTTTTAGATTTCATTTATTTAAATCTCTGCAATAAATCATAATATTTTTAGAGTTAACTTTATATCAAGATGAATAGATATTTTAAAAGAAAAATAACAATCGAGACTATAGAGCCATCAACTTAAAAAAACAACAACATATATTTGATTCTGATAGATCTTATACATAAATGAATTTAGAAGAATTATTCGCAAATTTTTGTATAAGAACTAATTTTTTTTAATATAATTATGATGTTTAAGATCCATTTATAGAGCTACGAATAATTTTGTTTCTACATTTTTTTATTACATACTTCTCCTTCATAAGATTTTTGTACCTGCCACCAACTATATGACTTATTAAATACAAAGTGGAAATATATATATATATATATATATATATATATATATATATATATGATATAACATAAGTTTAAGATTTTCGAATAAATACATATATGATCTATTGAATATAATTTTTAAACCACAGGAATCAATCAAACACACAATGAAAAGATTTTAGAAGTCTATTATACCCATTAAAATTTCGAACCTATATATATAGAAACAAATTTAGAAGTGTGTGACCTAAAATTATAATTTTATTGAAAATTGTGTCCCCCTAACTTAAAATTTTGGCTACGCCATTGGATTTGCGACATTTATATGATATCGTTGCAAAGACATTGCGATGATAAATGATTACGTTGCAAATTCTTTTGACGAATTGGGTTTTAGTTGTTGATGCTGAGGGTATGTGACTATTTTAGTTTTAGTTGCGATGAAATTGTCAAATTAGGTTTCACCTTTTTCACTCCATTTTTTTCACTTTTCACAAAATAGGATTTTAGTTTTCACTTCTCACGTTTGACTCCCCTTTCACTGTGTTTACAAAATCCGCTGAGCACCACCGTCTTCACCATTCAACTGCTCATTGCCCATTCTTCACCATTCAACAGCTGGTCACCGTCTTCATTCACCGTGTGCCTGGCTGCCCGTTCTTCACCATTCAACCGCTCGTCTTTGTCTTCATTCACTGTGCTTCTTTCCGACTTCACATTTAGCCGCATGCTTTGTATTCACGTTTCACTGCCGCCAGCACGCGTTCGTTGTCCTCTCTGTTCGATGTCGTTCTCCTCTGTTTGCCATCAGCACGCATCGATACGTACAACTCCTACTCTCTCTTCCATTTTTCCCACTTCTTTGTTCTCGAAGTAGAGTTTGAGTGTTTCCAAATATGTTTGTTTAAGTAGAGTTTATATCTTTTTAATTATTATTGGTTAGGTTCCTTAGAAGTTTGCCGATGCTTTTGTTGTGCTGAAACTATTTGAGACTATTCTTATTAGTATGAATGTTCAAATTTACATATATTTTTCATACATTTTTGTTTACTTAAAATTTATCATAAGTTTCAATATGATTTGTTTTTTATAAGATAAATTATGGACAAAAGTTTGATAAAATTATGAAATAGATTATGCAAAGAATATAACGATAGAATAAGATCATCACTATATATGACTTCTATTGAAAAATAATTTAATATGTGCAGGAATAAAAGTTCGTGTGTCTGTGACTATTCAATCTGAACTCTTTTTGAAGGATGTGTTTTGGTCTAGAATATTTTGGGCAAAACAAAACTTGGTAACTTTTTTTGGAAACTTTGGTGATATTTTGCTGATAATTAATGTATGCAACGTGTTGGAGATATTTTGGAAACATTTTTGTTGTTGTTGTAGATACTGAATTTAATAAACATATATATTAATACTAAAGGGATAAGAACCCTTCATAGCGGAAGACTTACAGAACCATTTACAATTTTAATTTGAAAAAAATTAAAATACTTATACATTGAAAAACATTTCCATAAACATTTTAGGCTAAACATGCTTTTTATAAACAAAATTACAGAGGAAAAAAAAACTCACCCTCGTTGCAGTTTCTGAAATCTACAAAAACACTAAACGGTAGTCACCACCACTAGGAATCTCTCCTATTCTCTGAGTAATGGAGGTTGAACGATTGTGGGAACCAACTGGGATTTACTTTGCAAATTTTTAGAGAAGAAAAAATAGAGATAGTTTTTTATCTTATTCTTTTAGGAGTGTACACATAGTTAACAAATATTGTTAACGAAAATTTATGTTGTTAAAAAAATAGAGAGATTTACTTTGGGAGTTCATAATACATTTAGGACTAAGATTAAGTTGCCTAGGTCATCCTATTTGAAATAGAAACCTAACTAGTCAACGAGTTTACATCTAGTGGTTACTATTTTATGATCCAGTCTTATGCAAACTCATTGCATAGGATACCCCCACACGCGTGTCACCTACACGAACACAATGGATCATTGTGTTTGTATCAAATACAAAGTGGGCTGTATCCATAGTGTTACTAGGATAAGGTATCCATCCTTATCCTTTAAGCTGTATCTCGAACATTGATCCTAGTATGTCTCCACATATTGTTCAAGACTCATAAAACAGCTCAGGATGTTAGTTTATTGGATTTGGGTTAATTAGACAAAAAATAATCAATAACTATTTATTGAAAATAAAATAATAAATCTTTATTAAAAACAGTCAACGGTTTACATTTACTATCTACGAGTTTTAGGACATAAAACACAAAAAACTCTCACTTGGACTAAAACTCTAGTCTAGTGTGGTAATCTATGGAATGTACAAAATATAGTAATTCACAAATATCGAAAATGGTAAAATGTACAAGTATATTACATAAAACGTATATATACAAATACAATAAACTAGGGCATCATACCCATTACACATCTTCCACTTGCCCTAGATTACCTAATGTACATATCTCGTAGACCTAGACTTTCTAGATGACCCTCGAACACTTTAGTCGTGAGAGTCTTCGTAAATGGATGAACAATGTTGTTCTCCGAAGCGATCTTGGTGACTATCACATCCCCTCGTTGCACAATTTTTCATATCAGATGGTACTTTCGCTCTATGTGTTTTCCTCTTTTGCGGCTGCGGGGCTCTTTAGAATTGGCTACTGGCCCACTCTTGTCACAATATAGAGTGATGGGCAATTTTATGTTTTGAACAACTTCCAAACCATGCAGGAACTTCCTGATCCAAACTACTTATTTTGCTGTTTCGCAAGAAACGACGTATTTAGCCTCCATAGTGGAGTCTGCTATGCATCCTTGCTTGATGCTACGCCACACTACAACTCCCTCATTCAGGGCAAACACTAATCCTGATGTGTATTTTCTAGAATCCTTGTCAGTTTTGTAATGAGTCTATGACTCCAACTAATAAAGCTAAAAAGTTATCTACAACACTAGTGCCAACTACGTAAAAAATATCCTTGGTAGAGACAAAATCCGAAGTAGGTAACCCAAGACATACAAAAAGGCCAAATTTCTAAAATTACAACAAATTCATAGTAACATGACATCTCTAATTTTATTGCTAATGGTTAGTTGAAGGCTATGTTAAACAATGGTAAAGATGCAAATATTCTAGAGGAAGTATCATTAGTATTATAATCAAGAATGGTACAAGAAACGTAAAAATTACCAAATAAAGTGAAATGACATGAAGAATGTGTTTTGAAGCTAAAATATCCAACCAATCATGTAATTATACACCAGCACATACCATTTGGCCAACGACAAATGTAACAACAGTAGGTATATTTCTATAACACTGTTCAGGTACCTCGATCACTCCAGATTGCTCAATCACCTAAAGAAGTATTGCATGATATGTAAAACAAACGACATGATTCCACAAAATTACATCAAGAGCTCAAATTTGCAGTATCATTAGACAATGTAATGGTGCATATTACAAGAAGAGATGATATACAAAAAGAATGAAACAATGAAGCAAACATTTGTTTATGGATAAAAACTAATTGGAACAAAAGACAAAATACTAACAAAACATGATTGTATTTTAAGTTAGCCCCTCTCTACGAACATCCTCAACATTAATCT
>JBBPDJ010000017.1:10203004-10234371 GCA_037974625.1 Cucumis cinereus
TATATATAAAATGTTGAGATAAGTGTAGGATGACTTAAGCATTCATAGATATAAAAAAATGATACTTTTATTGAGGTTCGAGATTTAAATTAATACATGTGATCGACAACCATCTGACCCTACAAAGTAAGACCCATTAATACCCTCATTTAGAATTAGTTCGAAATATAGTGTAAAACATACGATTGTTTCAATTAAACTTCTAAGTTGGTATAAGCGAATCAATTTAGACCATTTACTAAGATTAAATTTGAGAACCGTCCATGCATTCAACTCTTACATGCATGTGACCTATTCAATTGTTAAATTAATAAAGCGGAGGACTATAATTGATGCACTGCAATTTTCAAATTAAATCTTAATTAAAAGTTTAAATTGATTCGTTTATCTATTGTAATTTCTAAATTACCCCAGATTTAATTGATAAAATTATAAGTCTCACGTAAATTTTATCCAAACATAATGCAATTTAGGGGGTATAATAGTAATTTAGAGTATAAATGGAAAATTTTCCTTTTTTGGCATATATTTCCTTCTTTTTGTCCATTTTGACATGTCATTAAGTGTGTTTGACTAAATCCATCAACTTTACTTAACATCAGTGGTAAACTACATTTATCGAGTAACTTCATATTCTGCTTTCTTTTTCTATTTTGAGCATTTATCAAGGAACTTCATCTTATAGCTCTGCATCCTAAACACAAACTTTTTAAATCTAACATATTAACTTTATGTTTTGCTCGTTAAAAAAAATCACACTCCATAATTCTCATACACCCTCTAAATGAATAGTTTTCTATACTATCGTGCTACTATAATCTTTTTCTAGTAGATGAATCGAACATTGACTTCTTGATTCAGGGCATTTGAGCGAAAAAAATAGAGATGATTAATTACCATTACTCCTTTTCAGTATTTTTTTTACTGTGGTCCTATTACATCCACCTCATTGTCTCTTTCTTCTTACAACATTTACATTATATATGTGGCAAAAATAGAACATAGATATTTATATTTTTATGTTTTATATATGGTCTAATATTTATATTAGATTTATTTTTAGTGATATTTATGAGGGGATAAGAAGCTTTATGCAACAGAATAAATTTATAGAACTCAATTCTCAAACCATACAGTGGACAAGTTCTATTGAGTCTTAGTCCTTTCATCATGTTTTGTCCTCACTCACAAGCATCCTAGTAAAACTCTCAGGAGATCACCCAACATAGAATTGTTCTAAGTTAACCACGTTTAACTTTGGAGTTTCTATAATTGAGTTACTGAAAAAGAAGGTGCACCTTGTTGGTATAGGTAATAACTTCTAATTCTTTTAAGTCTTTCTTAATCTTACTTTCATGTTCTTGGGATTACTCTTATTCAGATGTGATATCGGTTCATTCATGTCCCCCTCCTAAACTCAAGACGTTACAAATGGAATCACATATTGTGAAAGTTTTACAAAACACCACCAAAATGAAAATCTCCCTATGTTTTTGAGCAATTTTGAAATTTGGTTTGTGGATACTCAAATCTTGGATCGAAAAATTTAGAGAATCTTGGAGAGAGAAAAACGTAGAACTCTTTCTGTGTTATGTTTTAGGTTATCTCACTTGTTCCTCTGTCTTTTATAGGCTAGAAGAAGAAGAAGAAGATGAACGATTGAGATGAATAGAGAAAAGAAGATTAGGTGGAATTAAACCTACATTCTCGAAATAACTCCCACATAAGGAAGTTGTTTCTAATTTAACTTAAATTAATATATATTAAATTAAATTAATATAACTAATAATTAATTAGATTCAATTTAATTAATTTTATTTAAATCATATGCAAACGAATATCTCTCACCTAACTTATAGTTTTAATTCAATTTATTTAATTAAATCAAATTGAATTAAATTAAACAATTAATTAATGCTCCAACTAATTAATTATCTTATAGTTAATTTAATCTATATTTAAATCATATTAAAATGCATATCTCTTTCATAATCTATAGTTTCAACTTGTATCATATAAGCATTAAAGAACATACCAACCTCAAAATAATAGATATCGCATTTCAGATTCTATCGAACTGAAAAATGAGAAGTAAAGAGATAAGTGAGATAAGACATAAATGAGAAGATTTATTTATTTCTTTTACCGTTGTTTTTATCACACCTCTAACGCTACAAATGTAATTTATTGTAGGGAGTATTTTAAAAAGCCTCTTTGTCTCTAGATTTTGGACGTAGTATTTATTTAGTTAATATGTTTTAAAAAATGTTACACTTTTAAGATTCTATATTTTGAGTTTTATTTTAATTTAGTATCTACGTTTCAAAATATCATAGCTTTACTTTGTGATTTGAGTTTTGTTTCAATTTGATCTTTAAGTTTTAAAATTTATACTTTTAACATCGATCACTTTTACTAAATACTCACTTTTAGTTTCGACACTAATGTCTAATAAGTAATTTCAAATAATTACGACTTAAAATTTTAATAGCGATAAAAAATAGTAAAACCTAATTAATTATAGATATTCTTTTAAATTTAGTACTAATAAAATTAACAGAAGATATAAAGTGAATATTTAGTAAAACATCGAAGTTAAATTTAAGTTCCATTTGTGTGACAAATAATATAAAAGTAAACAAACTTTTTTTTAAAAAAAAAGAGATTTAAGATTTTAATTTATGAAAGCAAGAGAGCATAAAATATAGAATATGAATTTTCCACCCAATTCTTTTCACATATGATATATTATATCTGTTTATTCTTTCCCCACCACCCAATCTGCATATATGCCTATTCACTTAAGCTTACCACATCAATCCCTATACATTTGATTTGATTATTCCTGGTTTTATATATTCAAATAATCAATTTTAAACTAAATAAATAAATAAATACCCTTTAACTTAACCTTTGTTTTTTTTTTCCTTTTTAATTAAATTCATATTCTTTTATCCTTGACTTTTCTTAGACATTTTAAATCTATTATTTAGATAGATTTTCTTTAGAATATTTGGTGAAAATTTGATGTGGATTAATTTCCAATAAATAACGATTTGGTTATCAAACGGGCATAAATGGTTAACAAAACCGTGTTTCTGATATACCAAAATGAACATAGATGTCTATCACTATTTATTGCTTATAGACAGTGACATTTTGTTATTTTTGTTCATTTTTAGCAGTTTTATTAAATAATTATCCGTTAAAAAACTTATTTAAGTGATTCTTTATTGCAAAATCTATGAAATTATCGGTCGCCTATTTAATTTTTTTTTTTGGTTAGATTTTGTAGGAAGTTTGAAATTTTGTTGTTCATAATAATTTCTCTTATTTTAATATATCGAATCCAAATAGATTTAACTTTATCCCAAATTTAAATCACTTTTGGTGTATCTGCTGTTGAACAAAAGAATGGTCAAAGATATGAGTTTTTTAATATATGGCTTTCTTATTGACATTTTGGGGCTAATTGAGAAGATGATTGGGAATTTGGATACTAAACTATAAGTTTGAACCATTTAATTGTATTTTTTTCAAAATTTGAATTGACCCTAAATCCTAAACCCTAAACCCATATATTCCCTTAATTTTCATGAAAGTTGTAAGTTAATTGGACCGCTACTACAAATAGTACTACACCCTTGATCGTGAAATATCAATTGCTTGTTGAACTCTGTGAATTGCGTGAAAGGTAGGATACTCCAAATTTGGGAGTGTAAGCATACGTTTTATAAAACGTTCTTTATGAATGTAGCCTTTATAATTTAACAAAAGAATTTTAGTCATTTTTATGAGTTAAAAAAATTAAAATTTAATTGTGTAACTTTTTAAAGAAATATATAATGAATTATGCAATTTTAAAAGTTAGAAGCGAATCATAAACTTAAATTTGATTGAATTTAGTATTATCTGGTTAAAAGTTTTTTTTTTTTTTTTAATGTTAAAGTAATCTTAGCTGACATGACTTTTCATTCCAGAAATAAAAGGTTTCATCTCTCTTTCTCAAATCGTTGTATTAAAAGATATTTTCATTTTAATATGTATATTGAAAAAGCAATAGAGTTTAAATTTGGGTGGATCAAATCCTAAAAGAAATTGTAAAGGTGACATGAAAATAATAAAATTGTTTTTCCAAATTATTATAAAGTAATATAAAAGAAATAAATAGATTAGTTATAAGGGAATTTCAAAAAATGACAGATGGACCTAAACTAGTTACATAATAGTAAAATTTTGAAGTTTCCTTGTCATCCAAATAAATTATAAGTGAAATATCCACAATACTGACGTCTTCAACCTGCCTCCAATTACATCATTGCTATCGTTGAAAAAGAGGCAGTCGATCATCAATGTATCTATTTAGTCCATTTTGAGAACAATCGTTGATTAGAAATGCGTGTGTATTTCAAATCAATTGAGGACGGTTTGGGTATTTTAAAAAAACTACACCAATCCCCTATCACCCTTTTTTATTTGCTATATACAAACAAAGCCAGATATCAACGCATTTTTAGTTTAAATCCAAGTAATTGAGTGGAAATTAATTTCATCCAATTTTTCGATATTATAAAGTTATGACAAAATTCTTGATTTTTCAAAATAAAACAAAACCACCTATCATTTACACGTGTGTAATCAGTTACGCATTTTGTGACATAATTTAAATTTAATTTCAAAATCAATTAATTTTGTTTTAAAGCGACCAAGTTTGTTCAGCGGTCAAAACGCTGCGTCTTACTATGGACCCATCCACCATGAAATTTATATTTCTTGTGTTTTGCGTGTTGAGGGAACTTTCCACGTCATCACGCTGTTTTGAAGTTAACCTAAAAAAACATTAATAAATTTCAATTAAAACAAAGTATTTAATAACTCTAAAAAATTTATTTCTATATTTAATAGCTTCTTAGGTTGCTTTTTTGGTTTATTTCTTTTTGTACAACTGCTGCATGGGATCAAACCTCCAACAAAAAAATACGTCAATTAAGCTAAGTAGTTATTAAGTTAAAATTTTAATTGTATGTACATAGATAGATTTAGTATGGGTTTAGGAGGCTTGAGACTTCTTAACTTTATGCTCTTTAACCATCTCTGGTACCGGTTCAAGTCTAAAGGTCAAATAGGTTTAGAATCTATTAAACAAAAAAAATTTAAATTTAAATATTCAAGGATGAAACTTATAATTTCACATGCATGTTTTACCACTACAATCTAAATCAATTCTATGTATTTGTCAAGTTTAAAAATGGGTCATTGACTTTTTAAGTACAACAAAAATAACAAAAAGAAAAAAAAAACACTTAAGAAACAAAAAAAATCAACTTAAAACAAAATAGACTAGATCTAGTTGTCTAGTGTTATTAGTTATTAGTTAACAGGTCCATAATGATAAAGTTGTCTTTTTTTTATTTATTTATAATATGTGAGGTGGAACATCGAACATTTAACTATGAGATTAATAGTATAAGCACTAAGGAGTTATTCATTTTATCATAAAGTTGTTTAATGTTTCTTTTTTAAATTTTAGTTGTAGATTTAATAAGTTATTGAGATATTTAATGATATTTTTAAGGTTCATGTTTTTTTTCAATATGGAGCCAAAAACAACTCTTAGATGGATAGTGTACTACTTTATGTCGATTAAACTATGCTAAACACATACTTGTTAAATATAAAATCTATTTTTTAGTCAAAAATAGAATCAATACCATTTAATTAGATTCCAAAGATTGTAAATTAAAAGGTATTAAATACACAAAATATTTAGTAAATGTGAAATTAAAAGTCTATTAGATATATTAAATATGTCATCTTAATTTAGATTAACGATAATTAACATGATCTTTGTTTCGAGCGTTGGAGGTTGGATCAAATACCCCGAACTTTAACTTTAGAAAGTCAAATTTACAATTTGAAAAAAAAAAAACGTAATGGACACAATTAAATATTTAATTATGAGCGAGAAAAAAAGAAGAGTAGCGTGGCATTTCCGTTATTTTCGATGAGATCAAGGGGTAGCTACAACTAACTCAATAGAACGAACACAGAGACATGCCAACTTTTCAAGCTTCTCCTTCAAGCAAAGCCTTCATTTTCTCTCCCATTTTTCCCTCTCTCTCCCTCTCTCTCTATTTCTCCCCCTGTTCGAATTAGGGCGACATTCATCTTCTTCCATGGGGCAACAATCCTTGATCTACAGTTTCGTTGCGCGTGGAACTGTTATTCTCGCCGAGTATACAGAATTCACCGGCAATTTTACCAGTATAGCCTCCCAGTGCCTTCACAAACTTCCCGCCACCAACAATAAGTTCACTTACAATTGCGATGGCCACACCTTCAACTATCTCGTCGACAATGGATTCAGTAACTTGCTCTATCTCCTCTTTTTTTTCTCTTTGCAATCGATTCCATCCTTTTTCATATGGTCTTTTTTCCATGACTTTCCTCTTTTCATCGATTGTTTTATATCTGTTTAACTCTTATGCATGTATATATTATAAGATTCTTTCTGATTCACTTCTTTAGTTTTAAACGTGTTTCGGTATTCATATATTACGTCAGATGCGATTCTTAACGCGTTGTTATGTTGGAGTGGAAATAATAGAAAATGTCTGATGAGATCATTGATGGAGAATTCAGTTCTGTAAATATCATTGTATTTTGGAAGATATTACGATATGGAAAAGAACGATCGTGAAAATTCCTTGGTGGACAATTGAACGAGTTATTTAATTAATGTCACAGCTTGGTATTTATTCCACATCGCTATTGTTTTCGAGACCGTTTTCTTGGAGATTTGTTCAGTTTTTTTTTTGTTTTTTTTAAGTTGTTTCTTGAGTTTGTCAATGCTAGAGAACCGTTGCAGTTGTGGTATCCGAAAACTCGTAGTATTAATATTTCTGAAGCCTCGAAACGGAAACCTCCTCTGTTTGTGATGACAACAAGTTTTTTTATACTAATTTCCTTTTCGATGTTCTTTTCTCTAATCACAGTTCTGTAAAATTAGCATTCTCCTGTTTTGTTAATCACCCACTCTCCATGTTCTGTAAGTTACTATTTGAGTTCTTTGATGGAAGATTGTGTTGTCTCGAGGATGTTTCTCATCTCAGTTCATGTACCTGGCTCCCGAGTGTGTTTCATCATTTGCCAATTTGTCATTAATTAGTATTTTATTTTAAGGTCCAGTCAAGAAATTCACCTTCAATTCAAAACAATGGAAGGTATAATTGTGAACTATGATTATCTAATTATGGAAAAACATTCAATCGACGATTCTGAACTATTTAATCCGTAAAGCATATACATACGACTCTGTATTTTCTTGTGTTACTGTCTCTATGCATACATGAGTACATCTAACTGATTACATCTTTTCCGTGTTGCAGCTTACTGTGTGGTTGCAGCTGAGGCTGCTGGCCGACAGATCCCTATTGCATTCCTTGAACGAGTTAATGAAGACTTTGTGAAGAGATATGGAGGTGGAAAGGCCATGACAGCAACTGCAAAGAGCTTGAACAAAGAATTTGGGTAAATTATTCAATGGGAATTATTAAATGAATGCCCCATTATCTCTTATCTAACATAATTAATAACTGTATTTTGATTCCAACAACATTATATTTTTTTTATATAGGTCTAAACTGAAGGAGCATATGAAGTATTGTGTGGAGCACCCAGAGGAGATCAGTAAGCTTGCCAAAGTGAAAGCACAGGTTTCTGAAGTCAAAGGAGTGATGATGGAAAACATTGAGAAGGTAAAATTTAGGGAAAGGCCTTATTCTGATTATATAACATTTGATCTGATTTAATCTTTTATTTTATTTTACTGGATATGCAAATGTCGAGTTTATTCATTAATTGTCCTCTCAGGTTCTTGATCGTGGAGAGAAGATTGAGCTTCTAGTAGATAAGACAGAAAACCTTCGATCTCAGGTCATCGTCAGATCCTTTTGCATGCTCACAAAATTATGATTGGCAATCTAAAAATGTACATTCTTCTCTATAATGAACAAGTATAAATTAGAGAAAATATTGTTTATGGATGATCAATGGATGTCATTCAAATATCATATTTGTTTGCAATACTTTACTTTACTACGTGTAAATAAATTGAAGTTGTCACTAAGCTATATAACCTCAAGGAAAAACGGGATTTCATTCAAAACTTGCGAGTGAGCAGCAACATCATAGAGCATATCTGTGCTATATGCTTCTAATTTTTTAGCTTATTCGAGTCATGGTCTCATGTTTCACATAGCACTATGCTTAGTTCTGTGCTTACAATGGATTATTGGCCTCGTGTTTTGGATTTAAAAGAAGAAAGTTGTCATAAAAAAAGGAGATCATGTTTACACAATTTTTTTTTGTTTTTGTTTTTTTGTGAATACCTAATTCAATTAAGAATTGTATTTGCAGGCACAAGATTTTAGGCAGCAAGGAACGAAAATGAGGAGAAAGATGTGGTATCAGAACATGAAGATAAAGCTGATAGTTCTTGCAATCGTGCTCGCGTTGATTCTGATTATCATTTTGTCCGTGTGCGGCGGCTTCAATTGTTGATGGATTCTCCTTGCAGCAACATTAGGATTTTGGTGATGGGATCAGTATTACTCGGACAGTTTCTTCATACATGCTTGTTTATTGTACAAATCTTTCAGTTCCAAGTTCCACTTACCCATACGTTTTACTACCACCCTGGTTTTGTATAGGTTGTGCGGTTATATTCTTTTGACATTTGTATGGAAATATATCATTCGTTTGCTAAATAATACACACTCTTGGTTATCAATAACGCACAGATTATGCACATTTTTTTGGTCCATTAAACATATTGAATTTTCAGCATCATCCCTCTATACATTTTGATTTTTTGACATTCTGTTATATAGTTTAATTCTTCACTTGTCCTATTTGAAGTTTTGAACCGTTTAGAACTTGCAGAAAGGGTAAAAATTCAGCCTTTTGAAGTTGGGATGTTTGCCATAGTTCGTTCTCGTTCTTTGATCCAGGTATTTTTAGTTTGTTTGGAAGTGATTTTGAATGATTTAGATCATTTTTGTCAGGTATTTTTAGTTTGTTTGGAAGTGATTTTGAATGATTTAGATCATTTTTGTCATGTTAAAGATTACTGTGAAATATATCTTTAGATTTAATCATCATTTTATTTCACTTTTTCGCATGATTTTGCAGCCATCAAAATTGATTTTTTTAATGGTTAAAAACATGATTATGGTCGGTTTTGAATTTGACACTTCCAAACATTCTCTATTCTTAGTAGTTACTTAAATCCTTAGCAACTAAGTATGCACTATGAGAAATGATCATATGATCATTATTGTTTATGCCCTACCTATGTTAGGACTATATCCTAAAAATAAAATTTGATATCGAACTTGTTAGGGTGCAAACTTCCAGTTTTATTAAAGTTTAAATAAATGTTACAATTGTTCAATTGTAATTAATTCACAAGCTAATTTTAACCCCTCCCAAAAAAGGTGTTGCAGCTCATTTATTTTCAAAATTTTCACTTTATGCTCCATTGAACCCACAAAAGATGAGTTTTGTTTCCTAATAATACTAGGAGCAACGGTTTAAAATTGCAAACACTTTTTAAAAGAATATATTTAAGATTGCAACATAAACTTATCCAAATTTGAGGTCCAATTTGATAAAATTGAATTGGATGTTTTGAAGTGATTTTAAAAGGGTTGAAATTACTTTTGTCACGTTTAAAATCACTTTGAATTGCAAATTTAATCACTCAAAATCAATACAATGTTTATTTTTATATTTTTAAATACATTTTCATACTATTAAAATAGATTTTTAATAACTGAAAACATTCTTTTAAAGTGATTTCGATCATTTTAGAAACACTTTTAAACATATATGAAAGGTTAAGGTAAAAATTGATGTAACATGACAAATTTAGTGTAAGGATCAATTATTTTTCCTAAATTTTATGTAGCTTGATATTCAAAAAGGGAGGACAAAAGACAAAAAAAATTGAGTAGTTTGGATTCAGAAAGTCCAAAATCTACGTTGGTATCAAGAAATGACGTAAGTTAACCTGAAATCTAAAATAAATTAGAAATTTAACGTTTGCTTTTGAAAAAGATTAGGAGAAACTCAAATTTTACCTCCAAATTTGTCACATTTTATCAATTTTTACCGTAAACTTTTAATTTCATCAAATTGAATCATAAACTTAGTTGCATGTTACAATTTCTACAACCTAGCTTAACTGACATAAAATTTGTATTATCAACTACAACACCCTTCCCCACATCATTAACAAAACGATGACCATAGATTGGTTGTCTCAATTATAGACTAAAATTTAATAATTCAAGATTGTCTAATGGCAAAGATGATAAAAGAACAGAGCAATGGACTTTTCTTTCTTCTTTTCATCTCCATTGGAGTCTTGAGTTTGAATTATTTTGGTACAAATAAAGAGGGGTTAACCACTCTATGTTATCAGTCCTACATGAGACACAGAAGAGTAAAAGACATGTTTAAGAATAATTCTAAAATTGTTAAAATCACATTCGTCATTTTTCAAAATCACTTCACATTTTTAACCATTCAAAATCAATTTTAGATGTATGAAAATTTACATCAGATATTGAATTGGTTTTGAGTGATTTTGAACATGGACAAAAGTGGTTTTAACTCACTTCCAAACAGACACTAGATGTGCAAGGCTTCGAAAGGCTTAAAGAAAAAAAGAAAAAGAAGGTAAATACTCAAATGTTTATTTCCATGTTGTCTATGAGCCTGACTTTGCCAAACCAAGCAGCAATCAAGATCACAACTGGACTCTTGATCTCCTCCACCACCTCCAAACTCTCTTGTTCCACAATCTGCCATCAACAAACAACCACATTAAACTAACACCTTTAGTTAGGGTTATGTAACTCAGATTTTCAATTAACTCGCTTGTAAATGTTCTTTTTTTTTTTTTTTTTTTTTTGTGATAAGATAATTTGCTTGTAAATGTTAAGAACTTAATTGATAAAATTATAAGTCTCATGTGATATTTATATGAATGGAATGAAATAAAGGATAAATTGATAAACTCGAAAGTTTAAGGTTTAAATGTGAGATATAAATTGATATTTTTGATAAACTCGAAAGTTTAAGGTTTAAATGTGAGATATAAATTGATATTTTCTCAAGGAAAAAAAAAAAATCTCATCCATTTTCACCCTTAAGCAAAAATGGTTATTCAATAAAATTATGAAAGAGGACAAGCTACAACACCACATATCTCTTAACTAAGATGAAGACTCCAAAAAGTCAAACAGAACATCAAACGCTTAGTATAAAAGCTCAAGTCAGAAAACTTCCTAATTTATATCATCCAGAGCTCACCTCAGCATAATCAAGTTCTCCGCCAGCTTCTTGTACTTCATCGACAACCAAGCTTTTTAATCTTTTGCAATTGAGTTCACCTCGTTCTGCTGCAGATTTTGCTTTTGACAATGATCTGTTTATAGACAATGCCTATAGACGAAAGATGAGAAGAAGTAAATCAGTTTCTGAATCTAAGTAATCATTTGATCATGAACCATAAAGCCAATATGCTTTGCACTTTGAAGCCACTACTACACTATAATTTGAACATAAATACACAGATCAGTGAAGAAGAGAACCTTTTGTCTTTCTTCAGGTGAGAGCCGCACATTGCGAGAACTCATTGCAAGACCATCAGTATCACGCACGATTTCAGACCCCACAATGTTTATAGAAAAATCAAGATCTCGAACCTGGAAGAAAGCTGAAGTGAGAGATATTGTCACGAGTGGTAATAATTATGTGCTTTTGTTAATCAAATGGTAACAAATTATTAGATAACATGAGATTCCTTTTCAAAATCATTTAGTAATGTGAGGATTAGTTCATCAATCTTATAAACATTATGAGATCCTTAGATTTTTTAGTGTGAAATTCTCTAACATAACCCTTCTCAAGATAGTACCCGTTTGGGTTCACTATTCTTGGATCAAATTCTAATTTTTTAATGAATTAAATACTCATTTTAGCTTTATGGATATGATACCATATTAGATAGCATGAGAGGCTTCTTCTCAAAACTAAATGGTTATGAAAAAATTAGCTCATCTATCTCATAAACATTATGGGAGCCCTTGATTGGAATCCTCATCACTAATGTGGGTAGAAACTCAATAACTAGGGATGGTAAGTCAAGTTAGAGAAACATATACCATCCAAGAAGCTTGTTGCCCAACCCAAAATTTAAACTATCCAGATCAGAACTAAGTGACGTTCAAGGAACAGGGGTTAAAGCCATGCCCTGCAGGGCATATTGCAGTCATGAAAGATTTCGTAATCTTGAGAACTTAACTACCAGTTCATCTAATAGTATTGGTGGAAGAAGCTTTTCAAGTTTAGAAGATAGTTTTACAGACATGGAAGATTTAGTACCCCATGACAAGAGTAATGTAAATTAAGTCATAAATCATAGAATTAAGGAATCAAGTTAGGAATTCAGATGACAAACAATGAATTGTGAGCTCAAAACAGATATCAAAATCCAAACCATTCACATTCTTCTATCCCAAATAGAAACAAAAAAAAAAAAGACAGAGACTGACCATCCGCCTGATAATCCGCCATTGCTGATAATCCTTCTTCCCAAACACTGCAACATCAGGCTCCACAATATTGAACAACTTAGCAACAATGGTAGCAACCCCTCTAAAGAAAACAGGCCTACTTCTCCCACACATGCCCTTCTCCAAACGCTCAACCCTCACCCATGTCTCATGCCCTGAACCAGATTCCTCCAAGCAAGAAAGGGTGTCCATTCCAGCACAATCCGTAGCTGATTCAACTCCATAGTCGTAGAGATTGTGAGGATGGAAAACGACATCAACTCCTCCAGGAACAGCCATGAGCTTCCGAATGTCGCCGTCGAAATCTGAAGGATAGGTTGAGAGGTCCTCGGAAGGGGCAAATTGGCTAGGGTTTACGTAGATAGAGACGACGACGAGTTGTGAATGGTTGTGAGCCTCTTGGATTAGAGAGAGATGGCCGTCATGAAGGAAACCCATGGTGGGAACGAGGGCGATGGTTTTGGCTTGAGATCTCATGGCTCTCGTCCATGTCCTCATCTGGTTCTTGTCTGTAATTATGTTTGGCTGATTCTCCTTCACCGCCATTGGAGAATGAAAGTGAAACTTGAATGGAAACGGTCGATCAAAATGAGAGTTTAATGGAATTTCATTCTGAGAAATGTTCCAAACTGATTCAAACTTCATTCAAACAAAACAAGAGAAATAGATTTTCTCGAAAAACAAAACAGCCAGAGGGAAATAGATAAAAAGATGAAATAAAATATTCCCAAAAAGAACATTATATTATAAATATTATGAAAATAAATGTATAGTTATGAATTTTGCCTAGTGTTCTTTGAAAAGTGTTATGTCATTTCTTTTTATCTATATTGTTACATGTCTTCAACATTATTATTTTTAGTGGGAGTTGAATTTCAAATTTTTTGAAGAAAGGGGTGAAAACTAGTGGTTTTTAACAATTTTCCTATTTTCTAATTATTTTGTTTTATTTATTTGTTATTTAAATATTATTTTTTTCGATATTTGTATTTTCGGTGTGCTTCAATTTTACAACGAGATAAATTTTTTTGTTACGTTTACAAATTATGATAAGACAATTTTGGAGGATAGGATACTTGTTGTCTATGGAATACTACTTTATATTTTTTTTAGTTGATTGTTTATATTTTTATATTTGTTGAGTCATGTTATGCTTATTTTGACTTCAATCTATATTGACAAATTTTTAAAAGTATCTTTTAGATTACCGACTTTATCGAAAAGTAGATGACAGTTATAGTGGTTGAATATTGATGTCATGGGATTCTTTTAAGTGAGGCAAGGGAGAGCTAGGTTTGCTTATTTGAGGCTCCAAAGATCACTCGAGTTCTTGTGGCGGCAATTTTACAAAAAATAATTAGACAATTTCTTCTTGAAGCTAACGTGGTTTTATAAGGTTTAAGTGAGATTTCTCGTCCCTAGGGTGGTTGGTTTGTTCACTAATTGTGGAGTGTAATACTTAAGACATTATTAATTTCGTTAAGTTTAAGGAGTCTGAAACTTATGGAACTGTGTATTTTTGTTGATGAAATCATTTTTGTTGCATCTTTTAAAAATGTTAAAAAATATCTTATTTTTCTTCTAGAGAGAAGAAATAAGTTATCCACTCTATTGCAAATTTGGTATTACGATATGAAAACTCTAGCGAATTGGAATTGAAAACCTTTTCGAGACAAGAACTCCTAATTCTCAATCACTAGAACTCTCAAATCAACTCTATTTCAACTCTAAGGATTGAGTTAGACACAAATTGCCTTGATGAAATATCTTGAAACAAAAGCAGGTTACTTACTCCAGATTCAAACACTCCACAAATAGAACGATCAATCTCACTTGAATCCATTAGCATTCAAATTTAATCCATGAATTGCAATATTCAAGAAGCTCCCTAGCTAAACTTGAAAGAAGCATAAAAATCAATTTGATTTATCATGAAACTTCAACCCTAAAGGCAACACTTTAAATAACCTCCCAATAAATCGTAACTCCTAGTGCATCATAGTAAAGTGGCAAGTAATTTACCCCTATTTAAAATGTCAAAGCAGAGATAAAACTAAAAAATATTAAAATTACATAAAAGTTGTTAATATAAAGTCTAATTAATAATATGATGTTTTTTCAGGGACATACTTTATTGATTTATCTTCTTCCCGCTATTGTAGTATTGTCCCATAATTCTTCTCTCTATCCCTTGGTAATTAGTATATATGGAACAATAAAGTCATGGAGGAGGACCTCAGATTTTATGAAAGAAAAGACCAAAATCATCAAATACTATTTCAATGGCCTTCAATTAAAATATAGAGTGAGTCCATCCATGATAGTTACCTGCATGTAATTTAATATCCTAAAAAGTTTTACGACGCTTCAATATTGTAGGATCATGTGAATTGTCTTGTAAGACTAGTCGAAGTACTCGAAAGCTGACTCATGCACTCATGAATAAGCTACTCATTTTTGTTTCATTTTAGTCCGTGTTTGATGAAATATTTTATTAAAATGTCCGACGATAAATTCTACCTACTTTTATTCTTCATTCTATATATTCTTAAGGTTAGATCATAAAGTACCTTGGAACTTTAAAGGTATATTCCAATTATGCTTCTAGCATTTGAAAGTTTCACTTTTACCTTTAAACTATGAAATTAACCAATACCATTCAAGAGTTTTTTGATAAAAATAAATTGAAAATTGCTATAATTTGAAAAATATATAGCATCATTTACAATATCATTCACGTAATAAGACGTGACAATCAATTTGTAATCATTGAACATATAAATAATTTTGAGAGAAAAACATACTAACAACTATTTATGTATGTACTCTTGTAAATAGTAACAAACACACTTTCTAAATATTACATACATTAGTCGTTCACATATATTTTCATAATTTATCGTAACCGAAAGGAAATATTTTTAAACAATTTTAACGTTCAAGATTATTTTTAAAAACATAAATTCAAAATTCACTAGTAAGAATAACTAAAGCATAATTCAAACAAAGGATTTCGAAAATTTTCAAATGGAAACCACTCCGAAGATAATATAAATTTGTATAATTTAGCACATTCATAATTTGTGGGGTAGAAAAAGGAAAGGAAATTATTCATCTAATACACAAAAAAGAAAACATTTATTCCCAACCCTAATACTAAATTTACATCTGTAAATACACAATTAACATAATAATACAAACATTCCCCTTAAACCATTCCACTTTTGAGCTCCATTTTTCATTATCTACAAATGGGAGACCAGCACCTTATTCTAAATCCAAACACCAACCAACCCCCATCCACTAAAAGATCCCTAAAAGAAAAATTAAAAGTTATTTCACTAATTAATTACATGCTAATTGATCCCTAAATGAAGAAATTTCCTCAAAAACAGGAAGCCTCTTGGACCTACTAAATGGGCCTTTTTTATTGACCAATTGCTCAAGCCCATTAAGAAAATCAACATCGACACTAAGGCCCAACAATTCAATAGAATCCGGCAGACATTGCCTTGACCTGATTTCGGTCAGCAAATCAGCTGCCCGCTTTTGGGCTTTGGTTTCATTAGAGCCCGGAATATGGGCTTGCTGGACTTGTTCGAGAACAAAAATGGCCTCGGTGAGACGGCCCTGTTTCATTAAACAAAGGCCCAAATTGCAAGCCTTGTTCGCATCTGGATCAATCATTTGGGCCTTCTTGTACACAGCCTCAGCCATCATGTAGTTGGGCTTTTGCATGTAGGCCCATCCAAGATTTCCCTGTCAAAATTCAGGCCCATTGAGAATCATAATACTAATAATTTTTTTTTTAAAAAAAAGAAAAAAGTAGAAGGGAAATAGCATAGAAAAATACCAATAATCTAGAGGTTTCTTGTTTGACAGAAACTTGAAATTTCTTGCCATGAGAACGAGCTGTTCTTGTGGGCTTTCCATTAAAAGCTTCTCCTTGATAAATCATTCTCAATTTTCTCTTCAATAACTCAATTTGCTCTTCTATTCTCCCACATTTCTAAAATCACACCCATCAAAATTTAATTAAACCATAATATATAATCAACATTCATAATCATCTTACAACTTCATGTTCGGTTCGATAAACATTTATTTATTCATTTAGGAGAATTAAATTCTTAGCCTACTTTCAAAAGCAAAAGCAAAAACAAACAATTATTTGAGTCTCGTTTGATAATTATTAAGTTTTTTGTTTTTGGTTTTTGATAAGTAAGCTGACAAACACCATTTTTATCTATAACAGCTAACTTTCTATTGATATTTTTAAAAAAAAACTAAAAAACTAGAACTGATTTTAAGTTCTGTTTAATAATCATTTGGTTTTTGAAAATGAAGTATAGTTTCTCTTCCTTTCTTACTATAGTTGTCATTTTTCTTAAAGCAAAATAGAATTTTAAAAAGAAAAGTAAGTTTTTTAAAAACTAGATTTTAGTTTTCAAAACTTGATTTAATTTTTAAAAACATTAGTAGAAAGTTTATAACTAAGCATCGAACTTAATTAATGCCAAGAAAAGCAAAAGATGCAAACTATGATTATTTTGATAGTATCATGATTGTAACTAAATCAAAAGAAAATAACAAACATATAAAATATAGTAAAAAAAGGAGAAATTAAAAGTATAGAAATTAAATAGAGACGAACCTTAAAAAGATCGATAAGAACATTATCAAGAGATTCTTGAGAGTGTTTGGAGCAAAGAAATCTAAAGGTTTTGAGAATATGAATGGCTTCTTCAGCTCTATCAAGTTGCTTCATAACCACAGCCATATCTTTTAATGCACTTTCTACTCTGTCCCCTTTGTTTATTGCCTCCCAAAATAATGCAATTGCACTCTCTGGATCCTTTTTTATCAACTGAAAATCCATATCATACCCTCTTATATATATATATATATATATATATATATATATATATATATATCATTATCTACACCTAAATATTATTGAATATATAGAAATTAATTTCAATATTTGGATAACTTGATGATACTAAGAGTCTAAAAATAAGTTTATGATGAAAATGAACAAAAACATTTGAGTGCATGTTATTGGCATCCACCTATCTTAATTTATGCACTCTATATAAGTTTTTTCAATCACTATTTGGTCTATTTGGTAGTGACAAGTACTAACCATTATTATTATTATTATTAATGTTTTTGAAATTATGTGATTAAAGTTGTAAGCAAAAAGATAAGTATAAACTCTCACGATACAGTCTAATATTTTTTTATGCTAATAATTAATGATTAGGTATAGTTTAAGTTGCACACATCCTCACGCAATCTTCATTTATTACATAAAAGAAAATAATAATTTGATTACTTGCTTCGTATTAAATTTTGATTTGGTAATTGGTGGAGTACACGTAAATTAAGTGCAACCCAATTAGCAACTGCAACTAAATATTGTTTACTAGTTTTGAAATTAAAGTACTATCTATAGTCTCTTTCCGTCAAATGTATGGAAAATGAGCAGTTCATTTAAAATGCACTTATCTATCTTTATGTTGAGAAAAATAGTAAGATCAACCACTATTTTTCATGAACAAATTGCATCTACGTTTGTTACGTAGCTCGCTAAAAGCACTTCTCACCATTTTAAGAGATACTAACTTGGTATTTTTCCTTTGTTCTCATGAGACTTTTTGATAGCCTTTTTTTAATAATTAATTTAAAGGAATGAGAAAAAAAAGGATGAATTATTATTGATATATCATGATATATAATTATTGTTAAATTAAAAGTTAGAGAAATAGAAATTTGAATATTACCTGAGCATACTTAGCTCTAACATAGGGACTATCTCCAGGTGGAACCTTATGAATGACATGAAAAAGTTCATCTTTTGATGACACTTTTTTTTTAAAACATCCTTCCATTTCCTCATCTTTCTCTCTTGACTTTTCTTCTTCTTCTTCTTCTAAAACCCCCATTCTCATCCTTCTTCTTCTTCTTCTTCTTCAATGGGAAACCCTAAATTCCCAAATCAACCTTTCTCTCTCTCTCTCTCTCTCTCTCTCTCTCTCTCTCTCTTCCTTTGAAAATGGAAAACTCTTAAATAAATAGAAAAAGATGAGATGAAGACAATATCCAATAAAGTAATAAAATTAATGAAACCAATGAACAAGGTCGCCCTTCCGTCTACATTCAAAACATCATCCCTTTATCTTTCTTGTAATTTTTCTAACTCATTATTTGATCTCTTATCTGGATCGTTGATTCTTTTTAAACTATGTACATCATATGTCTTTAATTTGAGATTGTACCACGTTTATTCTGTCTTTAATTTAATCATAATTATATATCTCCTTTTTTCTATTATTACTTGTAATTACCGTCTTTATAGTACAATGTACGAATTTTGGTAAATGCGAAACACTAAATTTGAATTCTTATTGCCTTGTTTATATTAATTAATCATAGTTATTCATATTTTGATTATGATTGGATCACTTTTAATTAATTGGGGAAGAATTAATGTAAGCCTTGACATTAATGAAAGAGAGAGCACATAGTGAAAACAAAATACCTTAAGAAATCAAAACGTTATCTCAAACTAATGTAGACAATAATTTGGAACTGTACGGTCCGAATTTAGCCATTATTTCCGTTACCATTCACTCAGAAAATATAATCAATTTATTAATTCAAAGTATATTTCTCTCCAATAAAAAATTTCGGAGATTTTGGAGCAAAAATAAAAATAAAGCCTTGAAATTTACAACTTTGTGAAATTTATGATTTTTAAGATAAATAGAAAATTTAAAAGATTTATGATTTAATTTTTCACTTTGTAATTGTTAAACTTTTTTTTTTCTTTTTTTTTGTGGTTGTTGATATTGTCTTCCAATAGGCAAATTCAATGAATCTGGACACTTCGGGTACTTTAATTAACATATATAACTTAATATAAATTGAACTCAAATATTAGCGACTAGCCTTTAGTTTGGTTGTTTATGTTGAATGTTTTTAGATTTAAGTCAAGTTTTAAAAAGTCAAATAAATAAATAAATTTATGTGTGATAATGATTTCGTTTTTTGTTTTGTGTTTTCAAAACTTTTTGTCGTATAGTTTTTAGTTATAACTTTTACGTTCATACATATATACATATGTAAACGAAATTTTGAGGTTTTCAAAACTTAGTTTAGTTTTTGAAAACACGGAGTAAAAAGTTAATAACATTGTTTACCATTTAAATTTTCAAAAATAAAATCGCTACCAAAATTATTGTTTTCAACCAAATGAATTACAGTGTAGGCTTAATTCAGAAATTAATCTCATGAAGGAGATTTTAGGTTCTGATTATTACCATGTTTATTTATATATTTTTTATACCTAAAAAATGTCTTATGGGTCAAAACATATAATCGTTAAATAAGTTTATTACAAATGAAATGAATTATTATTTTCTTTGGTGCTAACTTTACTGATATAATTAGATTGAATTCACTGGATGAAAGACTGTGAATTGACTTTAAAAAGTGTTTTTCAAATATCATTTTTATTTTAATTATTTTAATAAAAACAATTTGCTAAATACCTTATTCTTTTTCTAAAAGTAACTTATTTTAAAACGTCTCTAATTATCACTAGATGATTATCTTTTCATTCACGTTTGGGACACAAGACATGTCACCTATGCAGTTGTGTCAATTGAATAGTTCAATTTTGGTAATAACAATATCATATCTAAATATGTCAAGATATTTACTAATTGAAAAGACCGAACCAACCTATTAATTAAATTTTAATAATTTACATATTAATAATAAGAAGAAAAATTATTTTAAATCACAACTGTTGAAAATATTTAAAATGTAGATTGTTTAATTAGAATGCACTTTGAAGAGAAATAAAGATAAAAAAAAAAACATTAGTGTTGATTAATTCCGAACAATTATTGAATAAAAAAATTTAAAAAGGGCAGAATATCAATGTGAATTTCCAACCTCTTTCAATTTTCACTAATGATCAAGAATAATCAATAATTTAATTACAAATTACAAACATGTTTAATGTTATCTAGACTTTTTAACATTTCAATTACATTAAAATTCCCATAAACTAAAGAGAGCAAAACTTGGGTAGTCAAAACCTCAAACGGTTTAACTAAAATAGAATTGAACTCAACTAAGTATAAATGAATACAAGAATAATAATAATAATAACAAAAAAATGAAAGAAAAAAAAAATAACTGGGCTCTGGAACATGTGTGTAAAAAAACAAATTACACTGAATAAACTGAATTGAATTGATTGCTCTTATAAAGCTAAACGCAAAACATGAACAAAAAAAAACAACCTTGCCCACCACGTTACCAAAGGTAAAAGAAGAAATTACTGCTCAACAACGCTGTAAGAAGCCAAATTACCACGCTACTAAAAACAGTTGAAAAAAAAGCATCTCACTGGCCAAGGCAAAAGCATTTAGCTCATGAAAATAGAACAGTGAAAACGAATCACTTTTTAACTAAACCTGGTTTCTACTGCCGCCGCCGCTGCCACCACCGTCTCTTGTTCGTCCGCCTAATCGCCCCCGACCTCGACTGTAACCCCTACCACCTCCTCTGCCTCTATCATAGCCAGTTCCTGAAACAAATTCAATTGATCCGAACAACTAATCAGCTTGATCCATCCTAACCATACAGATCTTCTTTTTCCATTTTTTCTATAGAGAGAGGATAGCTTTCATTGAAATAAAATTGAAAGAATCCTAACCATACAGATTGTTTTCAACACATTCTAGAAGGTTTTTTGGCATACACTAAAAAATTTCAATACCCAATATTGGTTAAAACAAGAAATAGTGAAGAGGTCCCTTTGAAAACATTCCATCTCTTTTTCTTAAGAAATTCTAGAAAAAAATATAGGTCAAACCTCATGAGATTAATCAAGAGTTAGGTGGTACCAAAATCAACAAAGACCACAAAATGACAGTTGGTTAGATTTTGAACAAGAGAAAAGATTGAGTAAGAAACTTACCACGATATGTCCAACCTCTGCCTCGCCCACCACCTCGACTCCAATTTGAGTACCCACTATTATCTATGTTGACAAAATAGAAACTAAAAATTAGGTCGTACTCAAGAATTAGCATGGCCGTAACCAAAAGGGGAAAACCTTATCTACCTTGATAGTTGCCTTGGTAGCTACCAGATCCGCCTTGGTAGCTTGATCCACCTTGATAATGGCCAGAACCGCCTTGGTATTGGCCAGATCCGCCTTGGTAGTGACCATACCCACCCTGGTAGTTGCCATATCCCCCTTGGTAGTTTCCATATCCCCCTTGGTAGTTTCCATATCCACCTCTGCCCCAACCACGCCCTCCTCTCCCTCTACCTCGACCTCGGCTTTGCCCATATGAATCTGCTAAATGCAGGAATATCTTAAGAGTTCAAAAGAGGAGCATCATTCAACAGTTAATAGTATGGTATCCGTTAACATTTGTTTATAGATTTACCAGACTCATAAACTGTGCCTCCACAATCAATATGAATTAATTGGGTGCTCCCAATCTCTGAAAGGAAAATCTTTGTGGTTTGTGCTCATCATATGAAACTACGTTATTCTCCATTAACATCAAGTGATTCCTTTCTTTTAGATTCTCAGTGAGTATCTCAAACCCAACCAACTTCTAGTTTACCTTGAACATTCTAAAACCCCAATTCACTGGGACCTCATCCTTAAGAGTTAGAGCTTAGGGGTATTGGTAATAGGATACTGTAAGCATTTATTTAACACAACGCAGAAGATTTCAAACATTAACCTTGGTTTGGAATGATGTAACTAAGGGTAGGAAAAAATCCTCCAACGTCGGGTCCCCCTGGATTTGACCAGGTATAAGAATCAAACCAGGCATTTGACCGGGAGTCAAACCAGGGGTTTAATTTAGGGTCTTAATCAAGAGACAAGAACCCACCTTGTCCCTGACCTCAAAACTGGCATGAGCAGCTTTTTATAATTCTTTAAAAAATATATATCAATAACATTTTGTGTGATCCTTTTGATTTGATTTCCTAAAGTACCAACTTTTATATTGCAATTTATAATTAAAAAATGTTCAAATTAGCTACTTAAATGATACTAACTTTAACATAAATAAAAGTATATACAATTTTAATATATTTATTAATTTTCAATAGAAAAACAATAAAAATGAAAAATTCAGACTTCCTCATGGGGAATTGCCAAAAACAGGGAATGGGGCGGGGACAAGAAGAGCATTCACGGCCGCACCTTGTTGCCATCCCTAATATAAATCCCAAGGATTTTTAATTCTCCTGATTCTCTGTTCATGTTGCTGTTACTACACTATAAAGTATAAAATAGGGTGGAAGATATCACATTCTCTACATCTCACAATAATAGTATATTATATTTTTCAGACAGAAGGACTACCTTCATTAATAGCATTGTAATAAGGACGAGACTGTCTGGGCTGTTGCAGCTGATTATACTGTTGCTTTGGCTGCTCAACAAATTGTGGAGCTTGATACCTACCAATAATAAAAAATTTCAACCTAAAACATTTTGTAATAAGAAACTTGAGGGTAAAAACTGGAAAGCAGGAGATCAGAAACTAGACTGTCACATCCTACAGCTACAGTTTCCAAATTTTCTTACCCAGGAGAGTTTTTATTTAACTCTCGGTTCGACAAGGTAATTGATATCATTGAGACATGGCGAGTCATCTCCACACTACATCACATGTCAGACGTTATTTCTTAAATATCCGCAAAAGAGTATGCTAAAGCTACATACACACAGCAGAAACAGTAAGCAAATCTGCAATTGCAAAATAAAGAGTACCAACCCACACAAAAATTGTGAGCATGCAAAATGCAACCAACCGGCAGTAAGTGCATATGTCTTCATTGGACAATTAACAGAGAATATTTCTGGAGATAAAAAACTTACGGTACAAGACCTTCTTCAATAGGTTCCCATACATCAGTTATGCTAACTGAGCTGATGGAAGTTTCTTGATGCAATCGTGGAGTTCTTTTCTGTTTCAGAGTGAAACTGGCCTGTTAATTATAAAATAAGTTACTCATGCACAGTTGCAGAATGTAAAGGATTCAAACCTTTAAAATTTCTGTAATGGCAACTGCTTTACTGATAGCCTGCCCCATGGCTTTCAGCACTATCTCTCTAACACGCTTGTCCTAGATTAAACGTGAAAACATGATATATTAGACAAAATACCAAACATTCATTCTCAGCCAACAGTAATCACATAAGAAACATGAATAAAAAAGTTTAAAAAGCCTTGGACTTGTATATCTAGGTCCATGTTCAAACAGCAAAGATACCAAGGAGGAGTAAAAACTAGGTAACACCTAAGATTAATCTAATCAAAATTGAACAACTCTTCCTTTCCAAAATCATGTTGGTTTGATATCAATTCATGTCCGAGTATGGTTTTTAAAAATATTTTTGATATCTAAGCATATCAACAAAACAAAAACCGTCTTCAAGTAACTGTTTCTCTAAATGAGTTTCCAAATAACTGTGCCTTTATAATATACACAATATAATAAACTTTCTATTGCTTGTAAAACCATGTCTAAGCCAGTAACTTTCCCTAGTTTTCTTTCTATATTTTTTCTATCGTTGACTATGTCAAATGAAAGATCATAAAATTTTATTTGGCAATTTTGCTTTTACCAATGTTTGTTCTCAATAAAAAGTTGGGAGATGCATAAATAGGCTTGCTAGTTGGCACTTCGGGAGTTAGCTCTGATAACAGTTCCAGCCACTAATTTAATAACTCTAATAAACAGATCACTATTTTTCTAAATAAAAGATCAGGTTTTCCTTTTCATTGTGATAGATTGTGATTTTTTTTTTTTTTGGATGAAAGGATATACAAGGGCAACAAAAAAAACAAATCCAGAAACAAAATAGGCCCACACCCAATTACAGAAATGGGTTCCAATGTAAAAGAACAGTGCTAAGCTGATAATTACCACCAAAAAAAGACCATACTAAAAGACGCCCATAGGGAGACATTAAACCTAAGTGCAACCCAAATGTCCTCTTGAGACCGCTTTACCTTTCAAAAGAAATTCCTGACTGCTAAAGAATCTTTCCTTCGACACAAAAAGGAGGGATTCAAGAACACCCCAAACATCAAACAAAGACCTCTATTACAAGCAAGCACCAACCCAAAGGTCCTAAAGAACTTGTTCCCAAGACAGGTAGCAAAATCACAATCCCAAAATAAATGGTCAAGATCCTCTTCCTGTCTCCTACAAATGACACACCATCGAGGTTGCAACATCATCATGGAGGAAAGCCTCTAGATATGATCTTGAGTATTCCTCTCCAATGTAAAACTTTCCAGGCAAAAGGTTTCATTGTCTTAGAAGTTTTAACCATCAAACCAAAAAGATCCCTAAACTAAAAGCGAGAAGGGGTACAAAGAATTGTTAGGAGTGCAAACAAACAGAGAAGAAATAATCATAGGTAAATAAGCAAGGAAAATTAGCTTCATTGGTATAAGGTCTTTTGGGTGGTTTCAAAAGCAAGGTTGTGAGGGTTTCGAAAGCAATTGAGCCAAAAATAATATATATATTCAACGGCGTGTAGAGTGCAGATTCAAATTTCAGGCCTTATGGTCGAGGATACAGAGTACAGTGCCTCGATTAGGTGCTCAGGCTGGCCAATATTGAGAAGAACCCATCTGCTAATTGAATATGTAAATATAGGACATTAAATTTGATCCCATGAATAACATCAATAATTAACTTCTTCAAAGAAACAAAAATACTTCTAAACAAATTGAAGAAACCCATGAGCCAAAATAAAGAAATGGCCATTTAAACATGGTCACTGTACCCAAATGTTATACGATCAGGCAGATTCAGATTGTCCCGTGAGATTAGTCAAGGTACGCATAAGATGACCGAGACACTCACGGATATTAAAAAAAAAAAAAAACATGGTCATTGTACTAGCATACTTAAAAGATTTGGTAATACACTGTGAAACATCAGCTCTAGTGCATATAATTCATTTCATAAGAAAGAGAACTACGTAGCTATATCTTGATGATAAATTTATATATTAAAAAATGTATACAAATAGTAGAAACCTGAGTCAAAAATCACGTCAAGATAATATAGAAACACCAAGCTCCACATGATCACTGCCTTAGCGTAATTACTCAATCTGAGAATACAGTATAAACTATAAACCGTAAATTCAAGCGTATCTTTATTCTTTTTATAAGGCGAAGTGAAAAACATTGACGTAGCTACTAATTCAAGAAGAAAAAACTATATCCACTATGGATAATCAATAGAACAGATGTCATTTCACGAGCTATCGCATGTTAAGAAGTACCATAGCTCGTGCATTAAACTTACAGACACTTCCACATACAATGTATACCGCAAAGCATCAACCAGCAAATAACTATTCCTCAAAAGTCACAAGTAGAAGAAATGAAATCAATATACCAACAAACGTAGCAAATCAATAAACGCCAGCTAACATTACCAACAAAATGTAAAAAATAACCAAAACAGCACAAACCTAACCTCATAAGACAGATTCAGCATGAAACAAAATATCAGAAACGCAACACATAAACAGAAAGAATAAGCAGAATACACCAACAAGGAAAAAAAAAATGAAGTGAGATACAATGGCTAATGGAAACAAATAAAAGGAGTGAAAGGATACCTGGAGCAGGGTGGAAGCATAAGTGATGTAGTTTCGAATAGCGCCTTGACTGGTGATGCGGATTTCATTTTCGTTTATCGGAGATTCAGGTTTAGGTTTCTCGACCTTCTGGTACCTATCCATGGCGGTTTCTTCAACCAGGCAGATGATGATATGATGATGATGATGATGATGATGATGATGATGATGATGAAAACAGAAACCCTAACGTGCAAGAGGAGGAAGCCTGACTGGAGAAGTGTTTGTGAGTGTGGTTTTGAGCTCAACGAAAGGAAAAGGGTAAAGGATGCTAAAGCTTAAAACCCCTTTTTTTTCTTTCGTTCAAAACTCTTTTTTGGACTAAAAAAATTGAAAATTTTGGTTGAAACTTAAGGAATTATTGTATTTTTATAACTTATTATCAAAACGCAATTGTTTTTTTATATATAGAGAGAGTAAAATGAGGTAATATAACATTCCTTTAAGTTTCATTTTGATATATGGCAAAGTACAGTATTCATTTTATTTTTAGCAAAATCTATGTATGTTACATGTATCATATTTTCTGAAGTATAAAATGTCATCATTGTCACAAAAGCGTAATTATTTCAATATTTGTGTTTATGATACTGTAATTAACTGTTTAGATTTGTGTCCAATTGTCACTACAATGTATTAATTCGATTTTATGCACTTATAGATGGTAATTAATTTCTACTTTTTATAACGTCTTCTTTCCAATCGTAACTTTTTTGTAAGATATCATAATTTAACAATTTGTTTGAAAATAGCAAACAACGAAAGTAATTTGAGTTATAGTGAAAGACGTGTGTCGAGTTAGTTTTTTGGAAATCCAAAAATGCCTTGTTGTAATTACAATGCAATTAACTGCGCATTTGCCTATAAAGAACATCCTTAAAAGATCGTAAAGGTGCATTTAAACAACATCCTTAAAAAATCTCTTTGATTTAAATACAATATTTACGTTTCAAAAAAAATTTCCATTTTTTTTATATTCTAATTGATTTCATAAATCTTTATATATTAATTTGCAAGTTCTGACTAATGCCTTTTGCAATCTACATACAAAAAAATTACAAGTTTCAGAAGTTCATCTACATGGAAACGATGCATTGATCATGAATCTCAAGAAAGCGAAGATTGTCAAAAGAGTCGATTGAAGATGGAAGGTTGCAAGAAACAAGGAGTTCTTGTGGAGGATGGACCATTCATATTGATACAACGACAATAAAGTGTGCATGGAGGAATAATTCTGTAAATGCACATTTACATCTGATTATTGACCTTGTTAACACACGCTATTGTCTATCATCCACTTAAACTTAAATCTAGTTTTGATAGCTTTTATTATATTTTGCCCATTTAAATTGTCTGTCAAAGTTTGCATCTCTAATTTAAAGATTTCGAAATCAACACTTTTGTGCATCTCATCTTGTTGATGGTCGTGAAAAGATAAGCAAATTCTATTTTGTGAAAAGTTTTTTTTTTTTTTTAAAAAAAGTATAATTCAAAATGATTTTTAAAATATAGTTATTTTTTTTTCAATTACAACCTAATTTTAGGCATAAGAGAGAAAAATAAGATCTAATTTATATTGTAATTTTTTTCCTTCTGCCAACCAATCTAATTTTCTTCCACCAATCCATCTTAATTTGTAATGGAGAGTTTCTTCAGTTTTAGAGTTCAAGTGAAATTTTTGTGTTTTAATATGAAGTATAGAGGTTGGGACTTAGAAAATTGAATCAATTTTTTTTCTTTTTAAATAAAATATGTTTTAGATACAACAAAATGCAGGTTGTTATGATTTTCCAAAAATAGTTAATTTTGAACAAATTAATTGTAGATATTATTTTTGGGTATTTTTGTAGTATAATAATTTGTAATTAATTAAATTTGAGCTATAGAAGATGGAGCCTTGGAGATCGAGTTCTTGAAGATGAAGGGTCTGCGTTGAATGTTTTAAAAATATCTTGGTTTGTGGACGTCACTCTTTAAGGTGTAATTATGTATTCTTTTAGTTGTAGAAAGTCAAGTTATTCATCAAAGTTTCATTATCCTTTGTGAAAATTTAAGTTTGTAACTCGTCCAGTTTATATTAATATCATTCCTTATAAAAATTTACAGTTGTAATTCATCCGGTTTACAATGATTTTCTTATAAAAATTTAAAATTATAATCCATCAAGTTTATATTAATTTAATTTCTTATGAAAATTTACGGTTGTAACTTTTAGTAGTTGTTTATACTTGAAAAACAATTAAATGTAAAATATTAATACAATAATTTAATCATTTTTATTCGTTTAAAAACTAACAAAAAAAAAAAATTTGTCCCACAATCCGAACGTCGTCGATTTCGACCTGATTGTCATTGCAACTCTGAACTCTATGTTGCTCTAGTTCCTCCTGATTTTGTAGTTGTTGTTGGTCTTTCGGTTGCTTGGGTACCTCTGCAGGCGGTTCATAGTACAAATACTTGTTATGCTCTCCACGACCATGCCCGTGTCCATGCATGTATGAAGATGATGAATCGATCTCTAAACATAATATCTTGTTCTAGAGTCTGACGATGATGGACCAGTCCCTTAATTATAATATCTTGCTCTAAAGTCTGATGATTAGGCATCCCTTAACTCATGATATCCTGTACACAAATGCTGACATCATTATCATTAGATTAACGTAACCAGTCTCGCTTTGTGTCTGTGTCATATGAGGCCCTTCTTCCACATGATGGTTAACTTTATCGAACTCATGCCTTGTACACGAGCTCGTCTCCTTTGAACTGGTGTAGGTACAATAGATACGTCGTACATATAATGTATATTATCCATTACCTATCGTTATCACTACATACATTAAGGACTTGCTGTGATCATCTGCAACATCACGAAGTCCACTGTAGTTCGATCTCTGTGAATTATTAAAAAAATTAGAAATATTTAAAATAAAGTTCTATTAAGAATAATTAGACAATATTTAAATATGTATCGAATAACCCACAAGTGCTCCCGATCGAATGATGTAGAGCTCGTAATATTGTTATACCAATTGATGTATTCTTGAATTACATCTCTATCAAATTGCTCAATTGAATCCACCATTGTGATAAATTTTCTGCTATTTTGCCATCACATTACTAAATATGCAACTGTATCAGACCAATTCGTAATTCTCAGGTTAATGTCATGCATAAGTGGTTCAATATTACAATCTAATGAAACATCTTGTTTGAGACCAAATGGTCTGATCACTCTATCAAGATAAGGTCACTCACCAATGTGAAAACATATGAGAGAACTAATCGCCCGTCATATGACTTGACCGTTCTTACATAAATTGAGCAAACTATCCATGACAGTTTTGTATGACTCCCAAATAATTTGAAACATAACATATTATATTTATACAAATAATATGAAACATAACATTTAGGGTTCAACATTCACGTACATGATTAGGTTGAAAAAGGTCAAACATGTAACTACACTGAGACACTACATGTGTAGCTAACCTGGTCAACAAAATTGATTTCTCCACATGTATTGTTAAATTAATATTTTAGATTTAAGATTAAATATATCAATTGTATAAAAAATATTGGTTAATCTAACTTAAATTAAAATAACATATAGTGAACTATAAGCTTTTCCAAGTATTGATGATCATTGACACATCGGAGCTATAGAGCCATTGTTGGGAATCATTTACAAACTTATTTTGTAAAAGTATCAATGGCCCAACGATGTTACAAACATCTTGTTTCGATGCTTTGCGTAGTTGTCTATGCAACCATGCCAAGCCAGCCCAACCCCAAGAATATCGCCTCGCTTCATGTAGATCGGCTAATAATGGCAGAAACATTAGGTGCACATAACGAGTTGATTTATCAAAAAAATATTTCCACCCATCAGTAATATATATGCATGCGTATGTCTCATAACAGTTTCCTCGTCTACATCATCATCAAGTCCAAGAAATTATGTCCCTAGCTAGGTTAATCTCATCGTGATAATGTAAACTATTTAGTCTACCATGTTTCCTCAACAATGATGGATCAGGATGTAAGACATGCATATTTGTGGGTATGATCTAGTAATCTTCATATGGTACAGGTTGAGATTAATGAGAGTAGCATGCAACGTATGTTGAAAGTTTATAGAGTCCTCAATGAAGTATTTGTAGTTCATGTTAAACCGTGAGCAGGCCGCCATAAAATATGAGCATGGAATGTCAAAAGTTTTCCACTTGTTACATGAACAATACCATTCATACACATTTAGTCTTAATATTTGAAAATTTCTTCCTTTGGCACGGAGGCTGTGACGTTCGGTTTTCACATGAAACACGTCTTGAAATCAATCATATGATTGTACTTCATGCTTACTGGATTTTGCAATCCATTTCAAAATCTTTTCTAGTGTGTACCTGAAAAGTGGCTTACTTAGTATTACACATATAAAAAAGGGTTTATGTTGACCATTTGAAAGAATTTTTTTTATTATTATGTGTATTTATCTCGACGCTCCGAAGCAACTCTTATTTCCTCTCTTCTTTTTTCAAAGTAATTGACATATTTGAGCTAGAGCATTTATCGGCAACATTCGAGCTCATTTGAGGACTCCACTCATGCACTCTAATAGATTTGTCGTCATCCACTTGTACCGAAATCCTCCATCATGTGTTTGAGTCCATTACTCTTTAGGAGTGTCGCAAAAAAAACTCAAACAACTACGATCTATTATCATAATATCTTCAATTGTTTATCAAACTTTCGAATATGGAATTGACACCCGACACAATAAACATAATTCTTCAATGGTGTGAATTTATACATTTTGTAGAAGTTGCTGACAATATGGTGTAAATAGAATATATGATGACATTTTGTTCCTGTCCAACCATTTTCTAGATTGTCCACCACTGATATGATGTAAATGTTGGATTGATATGGCAACCCTAGAGGGGGGTGAATAGGGTTTTTACAAATTAATGAAACTTTTTAACTAAGTGATCCCA
>JBBPDJ010000017.1:10234471-10253207 GCA_037974625.1 Cucumis cinereus
TTGGTTTTCTTTTATTATTAACGATTTTGGATAGAAAACTATTTTAGGGATCCCGTCTAGGTTCTTTTCTTATTTTCTATTATGACTGATTAAACGTTTGAAACCTTTTATTATTTCATTTGGATTAAACTAAAGTCTTTATTTTGATATGCCTTCGTCTTTAAAATGGTTTTAATAATTTTTTTTATTTGAGTAACGACCTTGGGTTAAGGTTTGAAAATCCGGGGCGTTACATAAGCACATAGCTTATTCATAAAAAATGGGATAATCCATTAACCCATGGTCAAAGTCAACATTTAACTTCCAAGGATCAAAAGTCAACATTTACTTCCAAGGGTTAAAAGTCAACATTTTGACTTTTCACTTTTGACAAAAAAAATCAAAATTCCTCATTTTACCTTTGATTAATTTAACTTAATTAATTAAATAATTAATTTAAAATAAATAAATAATTAATTAAACAGTTTTAATTAATTAAATTTCACTTAATCTCGATTAATCCAATTGACCTAATTCGAATCTTTATTCGCAATTTTGATATTTAAATCTCATTTAAATACCAATTCTCTTCAATTATTAATCGTTATATATATCTAATACTATTAACAATTCGCTTTTTCAACTAATTCGAACAATTTAAATTTTCGATCAGTCTATCTAGTTTAAATTCATAACGAGCTAGTAGAGGGACGTAATGGACCTACTGATGATGAGCTCCAATGCTTCAAGATTTAACTGGCTAAACTCTTTCAACCTATTAATCAACATTCGTTAACTAATCAGGACTGTCTACTATAGCCCGTAGTTGTACTCTCATCACTGTAGATATATTTTTGTCCACCTGATATAACCATAATTAGTAAGTCAATCATTCACAGGTTGTTCGTATTCTCATTTGTGTCAATTTACCATTTTTCCCTCGAGATTACATCTTGTTCATTAAACCTGAGTTGATCATCTAATGAACAATTGGTTTAAGTTCCAACCTATAAACCATACCCTCTCCGACAATGAGAGGGCGGGGCCCCTTTGTTCAAGACCTGAAGTCAACACTTAAGGTGTAACATCCCAAAATTTAAGGTAATTTTTAATTTTGTTAATTATCAAATATCTTAATTAATTTAAGTATTAAGTCAATTATTTGATTTGTTTGGGATGTTAAGTGTTTATTTGAGAAAATTTGGAGAAAAGATTTTTGGTGGAAGATTTGATTTTTTTGACAATTTAATATATTTTGAGGATATGTATTTATTTTAAAGTGAGTTGGTGAGAGAAAATAATAATTGGTGGAGAGAATTAATGAAGAGAAAGAAAGATTTGATGGATTTAAGAAAGAGAAAAGATTTTATTGAATTTGGAAAAGGAAAAGGTAAAGTAAATAATAATAATAAGCATATTATTACTATTATTTATAAAAAGGGTACCTCGATTTACGTATTAGGTTAAAAAAAAGAAGAAGAAAGTAATTAATTTTCCTTTTCTTCTTCTCCTTCCTTCGTGACAGCAGCCCTTGTCCCCCATTTTTTTTCCTTCTGTTTCTTCACGCTGGCCAGCAACTCCGACGACGACGAACTCCCCCGTCGCTTCAAGTGGAGCCAGCCGCCCCTCAGCTCATGTTCGTCGCCACTGTGCTGTTTGGTTTGCCAGTCGCCGCCGCCGCCACCGTCTGTGGTTGTTTCTTATGGGTAAGTTGGTGATATTAATTGGGTCTTTGAGTACCCAATAAAGATTCAATTGAGGGTTCTTTTTTATATTAATTTGGGTGTTTATCCTTGGTAATTGAAGGTTTGAATTGAAGCTTATGGTTGGATTTAATTCGTAGTTTTACCCACAAATCGATTTGGAATTTCGGCGACCAATTAGTAAGTTGATTAAAGAATTGTTATTGACAGGTTAAGGTTAAAATAATTAATAATTGTTTTTTGGAAAAAGAATTATCGATAAAATATTTTATGTTTAGGATCGATTTAAGGAGTCATATTCTAAGCCAAGAGAATTTTCTGTAAATTAAGGTAAGAGATTTACTACCGGATCCTCGATGAGATGATTATGTGATAGCATGATGATGTTATGTGATGGTTGGATGCTTATATGACCTTAGGAGGTTGCGCGACAATAAAGATGTGTATGACAATGAGATACTGAGTTAATGACGTATGAGATGAGTCTAAAAATTTTAATAAATAATTTTTATGGAGAATTATTAATTAAAATTAAACATGTTGTAACGACTTGTTGACCTATACAATGTTATGCGTTTATGGTTTATTATGGAAAAACTGTAAAACATATTACTTATGTTATGTTATGCGAATGTGACTGTTGGATGAAATTTTTATGTATGTTTAAGATTGATTTGACTAAGGTTGCATGATAGGAATTATGGTAGCTGTTAACTTTATCTATTAGCCAGTATACGTTACAAGAAAGTGTGTTCCTTCGGGTTCACCAGACAGATACGTTTCCTACGGGACCATTAGCCAGTGATGACTGTTCCTATGGGATCACTAGGTTATGTAACTCAAGGTATAGGTTTAATAGGAAGTTATCAGTTTACCTAGAGGGCCCAGTAGTGGGTCCCTTACTGGGTATTTTATATACTCACTACTTTTAATATTTTTTTCAGGCATAAGTAAGAGGAGACTGGCGAGGGACAAGAGGAATCTGTGACCATGCTCTTTGAGACTTTTATGATTGAATGCTTCCACTACAGTTTTTGTTATGATTTGATGTTTTTAGAATTTGAACTATTGTTAGACGATTTTTATCCAAACTTACGAGTTCTGTTATGTTTTGACTAGGGGACCCCGACTACATTGTTTTCAATCATTTTTATTTATTTATTTGAAACATTTTGTTTTCTACTCGAGAATGTTTTTAAATTGTTTCTTTATTAAAATGAGTCTCAAACTTTGTGTGCTTTTGATTTTAAAATAAATGTTTTATTTAAGTGACGACCTCAGGTTAAGGTTGAAAATTCAGAGCGTTACATAAGAGAACAACCTATCTACTAACCCTAAAAGTGGGCAGGACTGAATTATGTCTTGCACCCTACGTCTCCATCTATCCATATGGTCTTATCCCTAAAATGGGAGGTCAATTGGGCTAGTGATGATAACAACCCCCACCTATGCATATCTAAGGATAATGTCTTGTGAACAAGAGTTCGTAGTTAGCTTAGGATTAATGTCGGATTATCTAGGTCATCAATAATCGAAATAATCAGTTTTAATCAATTAACGATGTTATAATGTAAAATGACTATTTGATGGTTCGATCTTATACAATCTCATTGCATAAGATGTCTTCACTCACATGTCTCTACATGAGTGTCCTAGACTCACATCGCTTGTACTAACTGCAAAGTTGGCCGCATCCATAGTGTCACTAGAAATTAGGCGTCCAACCTTATTTTTATACTATAAACCATTTAGACTATTACTCGAACCTGATTCACGTTTATGTCTCTACATAAAGTTCAAGTAGTCATACTCTAATCAAGGAACCTTGTTTATTGGATTCTAAGTTTTTCATAAGCAAATCTCATTATTCAATAAAAATTTGTTGAACAATAGAATATGTTAACATTCACAACTCACGAGTTTTAATGCATAAAACCCAACATACTCTCACTTGGTTTAAAACTCTAGTGGTTTAATATACAAATGTAGAGTTTAAGTAAGAAAAGTAGAATGCAATAAACTAGGGCATATATCAGATGCATACCCAACATTTCTCCCATTTGTCCTAATTTACAAAACCCGTAATCCTAGATTAACTAGGTGACCTTCAAACACTTTAGCAGTAAAGACCTTTGTAAACGAATAAGCTAGATTGTCTACTGAGGCAATCTGTGTGACTATCACATTTTTTCGGTGTACAATCTCCTTGATGAGATGGTATTTTCGCTCAATATGTTGTCCTCAATTATGGTTTAAGGATATTCTTAACGAAAGTCCATTGATCATATCTAGAATTGGATTTGTACGTGCTGACTATCCTTACGCTGTAGCAAATGTCAGGTCTCGCACATAACATAACATACCTCAAATTTCCAATAGCTGATGCATAGAGAATACGTCTCATGTCCTAAACTTCTTGAGGTGTCGTAGGACATTGTTCCTGAGACAACTGAATTCCATGCCTAAAGGGTAATGCACCTCTTTTGAAATTTTGCATCTTATATCTACACCACATTTTGTCTATATAAGTCGTTTGAGACATAGCTAGCGTTTTGTTCGTACGATTTCAAACAATTTGGATCCCAAGAACGTACTAAGCTTCACCCAAATCTTTCATTTGGAACTGAGTAGCTAACCATTCTTTAATGTCAGTCAAGTATCTTACACCATTCACAATGAGTAAGAGGTGATAACATACAACACTAAGAAAGCTACATAGGAGTTGACAATCCTTTTATGTATAAAGCTATAAGATTTGGTCGAAGTATTAATATTTCAAGACCGAGAGGCTTGTTTTAATCCATAGATGGATCGTTTAAGTTTGCAAACCTTATGCTCTTGACCCTGTTCTATAAACCCCTCTGGTTGAGACATACAAATACCTTCATCATCAAGATAACCATTTAGAAAAGCAGCCTTAAATCCATTTACCATATTTCGTAGTCATAATACGTGACGATGAAAAAAAGTATTACGATAGACTTAAGCATAGCAACAAAAGAGACACATAACTATAATTAATTGAATAAATCATTTTTCTTCGCCTTTCAAATATTTATTCTATTATAATGATTATAATATAATAACAACTATATATATATTTTTTATAATAAAATATCATTATTAATGTTTTAAAACACTATGCCCGTTGAACGATACTGATATTGAAAACTCATTTCAAGTTTCATAACAAAAAAGAGGAAGGTTGTCCATTGGTAGGACACACCTTGCCTTCTATATGCATATTTTAATATACAAGCTAAACAAAAACTATTGATCGTTTTTACTTCAAATTGAATCAATAAATTTAGGTAGGTATTAGTCATTTAATTACTTTAATTTGAATTTAACATTTAGTTTTACTTTATAATTTAGATCATAATATTTAATTAACTCGAAAACAATACAATTTCTAATCTTTTCTAATTTAGAAAAAAAAATTGTATTGAGTGTTAAAAAAATATTTATTGTATTACAATTTATTTATTTTAAAAACTATTATATTTCTTTTACACATATAAAAATGTTAATGTTTTTTAATTATAATTTTTTAAGGTATATTTATTAAACTTTTGAAATACCTAAACTAGAAAAAATTAATGTTCATCTCCTAAACAAAGTCTATTATTACATACATTTTTCCTTCCTTATAATTCTACTTATCAATGGTTAACAAACTTATTGTTAAACTAAACAAATAAATTTGTTTTTGTTTTGTTCATTTGAATGATTCAAGGTATGTCAACCTTTAACTTTCTATTTTTAAAAATTCAATTGTTCGCATTCAAATTCCTTTTATATATATATATATATATTCATTTATTTTTAGACTTTAAGTCGAATTTATAAGAAACAAAAATACATTATGAGAATCAAATACTTATCAATTACGCACTATTTTTTGAGGGAAAAATACATTTAAAATAATTTAAAAAATAAAATTACAATATAATTTCCACACACGTGCAACACAGGTTATTACCATATAATATTTACAAATATAGTTTAAATCATTTTCAAACATATAAAAAGATAGTTTAAGAAAAATGAACACAAAACTGAAACGTCACCTAACACGTGTTAAGGATTAGTACCTTCAATAAGTTTTAATGAAATTTCTTGCTTTCCTAGAATGATAAACTAATTAAGATCTCAATATGTTTATAAACTACAAAATCTACTTTATTTTGTTTTTTAGTATAATAGAGAATGAGGATTAAAACCATGTAATTGAGTTATGGTTGTTTGGTACAAAATCTATATCATTGAATAAAAAATCGGCATCAAATATAGACCTCTAGGAATGGATAAACTTGAGAAAAAAAATGTTTTTTGAAAAAACTCATTCTAAACTTTTACCAAATAGCTTACATTTTGAATTAAATATTTAAGAACGTATTCCAAAATGAATGAATTACAAACTTTAACCATTGTATTGGTGTCAAATGAAATGTCATTTGGTTAGAAAGAAAGTCATACTCAAAATTACAGGAAAAAAAAATAATAAAGAAAAAAAAAAGAAAAGAAAACTGCAACAAGGCAATCTCGAAGCCTCGCCTTTGTATCGATATATAATTTCCCCGAAATCGTCGCCCAACCGATGGAATGTGAAACAAAAGCCTCTCTTCCCTCCCTAGATTTCCCCCCCCCGCCTCCCTCTATCTCCCGCTAACTTATGATTTCTTTCTTTCCTACCTTTTTCCATCTCCGGTGCTGTTTTCGGCCGCCGTTTCCTTCTGACTGGCTGTCCTCAGGTGGGTCTTCATGTGTTTCATCTCCTGTTTCTCTATTGATTAGATTGAGTGACCATTACGTGAATTCTTTTTATCCGCATTTACCAATTTTGATTTACTTGGCACTCAATGCAATGCAACTTCATTTGCTGCATTTTATTTAGGCATTTAACGAATTCCCCCCTTTTCTTTTTGATGAATTTTGCTGTGGTTTGCTAGGGCTGTCTGTGTGATACAATAGCATTCCAGGGCATTTCTAATTAATGACCATGAATCTCATTCTTTAATCAAGGACATACGTTTGTTAGTTACATTTAAATTGTTTGTTTCACCGCTATATTACAATTGTTCGTTGATACCAAATTACTTGAAATTAACAATTTGGAGATTATTTGATGGCAGCACTACTTTGGATCTTTTCGAATGTTCAACTATGTTATTTGATCCTAGAGTCAAGTGTGTTTCTTGTACCTGATCTAGCGTTTTTTTTTTTTTTTTTTTTTTTTTTTTAAATTTTAATTTTGAATATTTTGGTGAATCTCTGCCTCCAGCTCTGTAAATGGAAGACAGGGGTTTCCATCTGCCCTGCCTACTCCATTGTCCATCCTATTTATGGAGTAGAATTTATTTTAAAATGTAAATAGAGAGTGAACGATGTATTCGCTTACAAGAGAAGAGTACAGAAAGGGAGGAAAAGCAAACCTTCCAACTAGCCATAATTGCAGAATGCTATCCAATTCACTTTTGTATCACTTAGTGCAGGGTCAAATACTTACAGTTGGCCTTTTATCATTTCCTGTCATTTTTCGTTTTTTCTTAACTCTTGTAGTTTGTAGTTCAAGTTGAATCAAAATTTGTTTCTGATTGGTTGATCTCATATTTATGCAGTTATATTAGGCGGCCATGGTTTCTGAAGCATTATTTTGAAGAACTTTTAGTCAAGGAATAGATCATGAATTTTTCTGGCTAATGATTGGATTGACAATTTTTTCAGTTTGGTTTTTCTCTGAAAGCTAGTTAATCAGGCAAGCAGATATGAGCGTAGTAGGTTTTGATATTGGAAATGAGAATTGTGTTATTGCTGTGTCGAGGCAACGCGGTATCGATGTTCTTCTGAATGAGGAATCACAACGAGAAACCCCTGCAGTGATATGCTTTGGGGAAAAGCAGCGGTTTTTGGGTTCAGCAGGTGCTGCTTCTGCAACAATGAACCCAAGATCCACAATATCTCAGGTAAAGAGATTGATTGGACGTAACTTCAGTGAGCCAGATGTTCAGAACGATCTCAAAATGCTTCCTTTCAAAACATCTGAAGCCCTTGATGGCAGCATTTTGGTTCACGTGAAATACTTGGGGGAGACTCATACATTTACTCCAGTTCAGATCATGGCAATGCTCCTTGCACATCTGAGGGATGTAGCTGAGAAAAATTTGGGAGCACCATTTTCAGATTGTGTTATTGGTATTCCATCGTATTTTACAGATTTGCAGAGACGTTTATATTGGAATGCTGCTGCTATTGCTGGTTTAAAGCCTTTGAGACTCATGCATGACTGTACTGCAACTGCACTTAGCTATGGAATTTATAAAACAGATTTCTCAAATACAGGTCCAATATATGTTGCATTTGTTGATATTGGTCATTGTGATACCCAGGTCTCTATTGTATCATTTGAGCCTGGACATATGAGGATCATGTCACAAACCTACGACAGAGATTTAGGAGGTAGAGACTTTGATGAGGTTCTATTTAACCACTTTGTAGCAGAATTTAAGAAGAATTATGATATAGATGTAAATTCAAATGTCAAGGCTTCTATCAGATTGCGGGCAGCTTGTGAGAAGCTAAAGAAAGTTTTGAGTGCAAATTTGGAGGCACCTCTTAATATTGAATGCCTGTTGGACGAGAAAGACGTTAAGGGGTTTATCAAAAGAGAAGAATTTGAAAAGCTTGCTTCTGGGTTATTGGAGAAGATTAGCATTCCCTGTACCAGAGGCTTAGCTGATGCAGGATTGGCTGCAGAAAAAATCCATTCTGTTGAGCTTGTTGGATCAGGGTCGAGGATCCCTGCGATAACAAGGTTATTGACTTCTGTATTTAAAAAAGAACCCAGTCGCAAACTCAATGCTAGTGAATGTGTAGCTCGTGGTTGTGCTCTACAGTGTGCCATGCTTAGCCCAGTTTTCCGGGTCAGAGAATATGAGGTTTGCACTTCCCCTGGGGATTTATAACTTGCATTAGCTAGGCATTTAATGGGGGTTTGAGGAAAGATTATATACTAAGCATGTGAAGCTTTCATGCCAATGACTGGGTCTTGGATGAAACACAAAACTCTCATGGTTCTGCTTTTTTCCTTTTTTTCTTCTAGCTTCTTTTGGGTTCTTGGGTGTAATGTACTTAGACAAAGAAGGGTTCTTGAATCCTACTCTTTTTACCAACATTGGCGTTAATAAATTAGTTGACCTGAAGAGTAACCGTTCGATTATTTTCCTTTAGAAGAGGGTGAAATGTGATATTTCCTGTTCTTTTATAACATGATTTAGGTGATTTTGCAATTTTGTAATTATGTGTTTTCTTCATCTACTTTCTTGACATGTTCCTTTCTCTGGACTTATTAGTTTCATGGATGCTAAATGGTATATGGTTGATGAAACACAGGTTCAAGATTCATTTCCCTTCTCCATTGGCTTCTCATCAGATGCAGGCCCAATTAGCTTAGGATTAAATAATGTACTATTTCCCAAAGGCCAGCATATTCCAAGTACTAAAGTTCTATCATTCCAGCGCAACAGTTTATTCCACTTAGAAGCGTTCTATAGTAATCCGGATGAACTACCTCCTGGCATGTCTTCAAAAATTGGTTGCTTTACAGTATGTTCACTTTTAGTCTTTTTAATTTATTATTGTTATTGTCGAAGTAGTTGTTCTTGTCGAGCTGGAAGGCTTTTAAACTTCTCCAGTGTTCAGAAACTACTCTAGAGAGTGTGTTAACCAACCTGTTTCTGCTTCTTTATTTTTACTTATGTTGGATTGGAATTGATTCTAAAATGTTAAGTCATTTGGGATGCAGATTGGTCCTTTCCAAGGTTCAAACAACTCGAATTCAAGGGTTAAAGTCAGAGTTCAATTAAATATGAATGGCATCATTACTGTTGAATCAGCTACAGTAAGTAATATTTTCGTCAGATTTCCCACTATTTACGAGAAATTTCTCTGTATTTATATGAACTATGAATTTAGTTTGTAGAGGATACTGTAGATGAACAAATACCAAGGAGAGATGCTACTCACTCGAACACAGAGAAAATGGAGACTGAGTTTGTTGATTCTTCCCATTCTGAGGTATTGTAGACGTTGCTTTCAGCACTTAAAAAGCTTTATACGTATCAGAAATATGGTTTTGCTGTTAATTCTGTATTATATACATCTTCCGCTTTTGGAAATGCCTATACTCTCTCTCTCTCTCTCTCTCTCTCTCTTTCCAACTTTTCTTTCCCTGGAAATTTGTCTCTATCTCTTTGAGTGTACTTTACAAAAATTTGGTGTCTTTAAAGAAATTGATTTATTGCATTTGTCCAGTCTGATGTTTCTAGAAAAGCTAGGGCCACAAGGAGGATTGACATACCAGTTAGTGAACATATATATGGTGGAATGACCAAGGCTGAGCTCTTAGAAGCCCAAGGAAGAGAACTCCAACTGGCCCAACAGGATAAAAATATGGAACAGGCCAAAAATAAGAAGAATGCTTTGGAGTCGTATGTCTATGACATGAGAAATAAGGTAATTATTCTATTTTCCTGACGCTTAAAGGATTTTGAATCTTCCTTTTCTGATCCCCATAGCACATTTTGATTTGAGTGATACGAAAAAATAATTTAAAGCTCACGTTACATATTTATGCTCGGTTTAGTTTCAATGAATGTGTGAACCAGACATATAAGTCGATCTTGTAATGCTACTGCTAAATTGTTTTGACTACTTGGGAATTGGTTATAAGAATTTCAGTTGCTACCACACCACCTTTTAGATCAAATTATTGATTTCCATCATTCAAGCATGAAGCATTTGGTTTCAATTGAAGTTTAAGCTCTATCAACATTCCCTTTATCTAAAGGCTCTACCAACATTTTAAGGGCATTTGACGCCCAAATTTGGAATCGTAAACATGAGAATATTAAGCCTCGAGGTTTAAGGTGGGGAGTTTACTTTGCTTTGATTTAAACAAAATTGTGATTGGAGATGTTTAGGAAGCTTGGAAATGGGTTTAGGGTTTAGGGTTCAGGGTTTTAGGTTTATGATATACTTTATTGCATTTAATCAAAGGTTCAATCATAGATTAATTTAAGTTTGTCATCTTAATTGTTTGTTTTAATTATTTTAATGTAGTTAGGTTCAAAATAATCTTTTTTTCATATTTTTCAAATATAACTAAATTCAAAATTAAAATTGTGTTTTTTCTTATTTTTAAAAATCACTCACTTAAATATGTAAAAGAATTACTTATTTAAACAAACTTTATTGGGTAGCTTTTTTTAAAAGACTATCCTAAACTCAAATATTATTTATATTATTAATTTTGGCTTATTATTTTGTAATTCTTAAAAACAAAAAAAAAATCAAAGAACATTTGTTTTCGTCAATTTTGAAAGAGATTTCACTAAAATTAGATCATTTATGTCACTAAATGTTCATGATATCTTGAAGTAAAAACTTTTTTCTCATGGACTGGTCACTATCCTGCCAATTTCTTTTATTTTTACAGAAATCTAATGTTGCAGTTTGAATATTATTTATGGTTACACAAATAATGATGATTCTAGAAGTGGTTTTCTCAATAGCTTTTCAACACATATCGGAGTTTCGCTAGTGATCAAGAGCGAGAAGGCATCTCCTCAAGCCTCCAGCAAACAGAGGAGTGGCTTTATGAGGATGGAGACGATGAGACAGAGAGTGCTTATTCCTCTAAGTTAGACGATCTTAAGAAGGTCATTTCTATTTCTGTTGTATGATACAATGTTGTATAACATTTTCTGAACCAGAAGTTTGCCATTTCAAGTTCTCTTCTCTTTGCTTACTCTAGTCTTCCACTTTTCTTAGTTGGTGGATCCTATAATTAACCGATATGAAGATGAAGAAGCTAGAGTACAAGCTAAAGCACATCTGTTGAAGCGTATTTCGGATTATAGGAACTCTTGGGATTCACTTTCACCTCAAGTTCGAGCATTGGTAAATGACTAATAACCTCTATTATTACGATTCCTAGTTGGGTTTGTTGTTAACTCCTCACTTTTCTCTAGATCTTTGAAGAGTGCGACAGAGTAGAGCAGTGGTTAACAGAGAAAAACCAACAACAAGAGTTGTTAGCAAAAAACACTGACCCTTTACTATGGTCAAGTGACATCAGAACTCAGGAAGAGGATTTCGACAAGTATGATACTTCTCTGTTTGATTCGTTGGAAATTTAAGAAGTTTGTGTAAGATTAGACACTTAATGTAGAGAAGTTCTCCTGATCTTGTTTTCATAGTACTAGACTATTGTCCTGGTAAACAAGTCTGAGTGGTCGTTTAGGACGCTAATTTTAAGCTACGATCTTTCTGGTTATGCCAATGTGTTAAAAATAGATTAGAACCTGAAAAACCGTAACTTAGCTCAGTTCTATATTTATTTTCAAATGAGCATGCTTGGTATCTGCAGCCTTTTATTTATCATCCAGTGGCTTACTACCATTTGCTTAACATTAAACTGCATTTCAGGACATGCCAGAGGATCTTGGGACCTGTGTCTTCCCATACAAATTCAGGAGATTCCAAGGAAACAAACCATCACAATTCTTCTGATAACCACCATTCTTAAAAGGCAGCATTGTTTCTTCTTAACATTAATCAAAGATTTTGATTATTATTCTTCTGATAAAAGTGGATGATATCTCTTGCCACTGTTTTAAGTGTCCAGAATGAAGAGTAGTACGACTACAGGTCATGACAGATAACCAATCAGCTCGTGTTGTTATTTCTTCTTCTTTTTTTTTTTTGGGGGGGGGGGGGGGGGGAAGAGGTGATGTTGGTGTCTCACATTCACTTAAAACCTTCATGAGTGTTGTATCATTCCAATGAGGGCTGTGTCTCAGTTTTTCAACCATTTGAAGGCAACCCTTATTGAATTATTGCCTTTCTATTCTTTGTCTGTTTTCAGATATTGTTTGTGAAAACTCATCATATCTGACACATATATATACACATTCCATGGTTATCATGAGTCACACAGGAAAAAGGGATGATTTTAGCTTCATCAAGACATTTGACGTTTGATCCATTGCTCAAGACATGCATTTCCCTCGGATTAAAAAGAATTTATAATTGTTATGTGGGCAAGTCCTGCATTAGTGGAACGTCTGGAAGCATTTTTTGGACACTGAACATGAAATCTAAGCTGTAATCTAGATTTTCTAATTGCATGTATGTTTTCATATCGATGTCAATTCTAGATTTTTCTAGTTGCATGTATGTTTTCCTATCAATGTCAATTCAAGTGTAATCTAGTGTATAAAATACTAATCTTCATTTAAAAGTTGGTAGTTTTGATGTGAATTCAATCACAGAACCTTTGCATGTGTCTGAATGAGCAATTAGTAATTACAATAAGCTAGACAAAGAAGAAGATTCAAGAGACTTTCACACTACATCTTCAAAAGCTAGCAAATTCATAACAAGCAACAAATAATTGAGTCGTAGTTCAATTAGTCAAGATGAGAATGGATTAAAGATGACCCAGGAAAAGTTCAATCGTTTTGAAGATAACACGAAAGACAAAAAACGTGTGTAGATCTTGTGAAGATGTTATCAATTATGTACTGTATAGAAAAACGTGATGTCAAACCATGTCAAACGTGCACATCAATGTTGCCACCTTCCAGAGAGTTATCTAAGGCATTTTGAAGACTTTTTAGATTTTTAGTTTTTCAATTTGACATATAATTTAAGTATGCAATATCGTTTTAAGTTCCTAGGTCTTATTTTCTTCAATTCGCATTTAAAGGTATTTGAATGACTTTTGAGCTTCCACCCCATGCATGGCCATTCGACCTATGGAACGACTTGTAATGCTCTTGAAAATTCAAAAGATCAATATTAAAAAGCTTGTGCTTATTGAACTTTTTTGGTGTTATGTTATCTTTTCGAATCTTGCTTTAGATTTGATGTTAAAATCAATTCATTGGATTAGTCTTAATCAATCTAATTCTTGGGTGAGTTGTCTTACGATCTAAGAGTGACCATCATAGATTTTAGGTTTGATCTAAGTTAGCTTTCTTTGTGAGTTTCTGCAAGGATCCTAGAAGAATCTCTAGCTTTGCATCTAACAAACGTAGCAGACACTTATCAAGTTTGATTTTTTAACTTTTCAATTGTTGAATTCAAGAAAAAAAAAAGCATAGTTCGACAATAAGTGCCGATTATGATATCAAAGTTTGATGGTAAAAAATACGTGACAAGAATAAGCTCAGAATACGAACAGAAAAAAACTTGATGCTTTTAAGTGGTCATCATATTGTTGTTACAGGAGGATAGTATAAGAATGATAGACACCTTCTGTGGAGTCGGTTAATTGATATTATTTCTAGATGGAATTCTCCTAGTGTTGTGATGGGTAATTTCAATGCTATTAGAGCTCATTCTAAGGCTTTTGGGAGAAATCTTAATAGTAGTGAAATGTAGGAGTTTGATCGGGCCCTTATTGAGGCTAACTTATTGGAGGTGACCGTGTAGGGAGATGGTTCACTTGGAGCAGTAAACTCCACGGTTTGCGTATTTTGTGGCATCTTGATAGGATTCTGATTAATGAGGCTTGGTTATCAGCTCATCCTCTTTTCAGGGTCTATGTGATTTCATGGGACATTTCTGATCATCCCTCTCTTTTATTCTCTTCGGGTTTCATGCAGAGTAGACAGGTTATGACCTTTCGGTTCTTTAATCACTGGGTTTAGACTATTAGTCTTATTGATGTGGTTTCTTTGGTTTGGGTGTGGCATTAGGAAGTTCTACTGTTGGTGAGCCTGATGAAATATTTACATAATTTGAAGCCAATTTTGCGTAGTCATTTTGGGTGCCATATTTTGAGGCTTAGTCATGAGGTGTGGATTGAGATAGATACCATGGATCGAGCCCAATTGGCAGCTAAGTGTAATCCTTTTTTTGATATCTTAGGGTGTCAGCCTGGTTTTGCTACCGAGGCCTTCTCGACTACTAGATTGAAAGAGATTTCTCTTCGTCAGAAGTACAGTATTAGGTGTTTGGAGTTAGGCGACCAGAATACTGCTTTCTTTCATCGTTCTATCCGTTCTAGGATGAGTCGAAATGGTATTCCTGTTTATTGATTCTTATGGTTCTTGTTGGAACTCCATGATAGAGTGGCACAGGTTGTGATAAACTTTTTCTATAACAGTTTGAGTTTCAAGAGGCATGGTTATAAGTGTCTCACCTCTCAAATTGAGAATATTGTTGGGTATCAGTGGTCTAAGGAGTGTGTTCGTGCTTTTCAGGCTCTTATTGTGCGTGAGAAGGTTATGAGGATTTTATTTTCGATGGATAGTGGAAATGCTCTTGGCCCTGATGGTTTCTCTGTTGGTGGGTTCTTTAAAAGTGTCTTAAGTGTCATTGGGGAGGACTAATGCGATGTCATTTTACACTTTTTTTAAATCTATTAATTACCTCAAGAGGTTAATTTGATTGCTCTTACTCTTATTCCTAAACTTTTAGGAGCTGAGCATATGGAGGATTTTTGCCCCATGTCTTGCTATAATGTAGCATAAGTGTTTTTTATGGCGTTGGCTGATAGGGTTCGGGTGTCGTTGCCTCAGTTTATCAGTGGCAATCAGTCTGCCTTTATTACTGGTAGGATTTTTATGGATAACATTTTATTATGCTAGGAGCTTGTTGGAGGTTATCACCTTAATATGGGTAAGCTCAGATGTGTGATGAAGGTGGATTTGTAGAAGGCTTATGATTATGTTAACTAGGACTTCCTTTTTGGTGTTTTCTTGCTATTGCCACCCTATTTGGTTTGTGAGCTGGATCTGAGCTTGTATCACCTATCCTATCCTCTTTATTATGATTAATGGAACTTCTGAGGGGTTTGTTTTTCAGGGAGGAAAGGTTTGAGCCAGGGGGTCCGTTGTCACCGTTCCTCTTTGTTATGATGATGGAGGTTTTTTCTCGATTGCTTAATCGACCTCCACAACATTTCTAGTTTTATCATCGTTGTGATAAGGTTAGATTGACCCACCTTACCTTTGTTGATGATCTTACGATTTTTTATGCTACTGTTCTTGGTTCTCCGAGGTTTGTGAGGGAGACTCTTCAACAGTTTCAGAAGATCTCTGGGTTAGTTGCTAATTTTGGGAAAAGCTCTATGTTTGTGGCTAGTGTGAATGATGCGTCTGCTGAGTCCCTTGCTAGTAGTGTGGGTTTTGTGCTTGGTACTCTCCATGCGAGATATCTTGAACTTCCTTTACTTTCTGGTCGGTTACGAATGGTTGACTGTTCCTTTTAATCCAGCTCATTGATTACGAGCTGGGTAGTGAAAGCTCTCTCATTTGCTAGGTGTTTGCAGCTCGTTCGTTCTATGCTAAGGAGCTTTCAGGTTTTATCGACGATGGTGTTTGTGTGGTCAGCATGGATGTTGCATGAGGTGGATAAGATTACGAGATCTTATCTTTGAAGGGGTTAGAAAGAAGGGAGAGGTGGTGTGAAGCTTTCTTGGGAGGAGGTTTGTTTACTTACTGATGAGGGATGACTTGGTATTTGTGATGGTCCTTCTTGGAATATCGCACATTTTAAAGGTTTTTTTGTTGTTACTTGTTCGTTCTGGTTCTCTTTGGGTAGCGTGGGTGGAGGCTTATGTTCTTAAGAGATGTTTGTTATAGTTAGTGGATTGTGGGATTGGAAAGTCTTGTTGTTTTCGAGCGATCTTGCGTCAGCTTGATCGATTAAAATCCCATGTTATGCTTGAGGTGGACGATGGTTGATTGTGTTTTGTGTAGTTGGAACCTTTGTTGTTGGGTGGTCCGATTATGGAGCAGTATGGGGATCATGTTATTTATGACTCTACGAGTAGGTACGAAGCTAGACTTTTGGAGTTTATGATGTATGGTAGTGATTTGAGGTGGCCTACGGTCTCTTGGGAGCTGCTTGAGTTATGAGGATTTGTCTAGGATATTAGGCCTTATGTGGCTATTAGGGATCCTTGGGTTTGGATTTTGGGTAGATAAGGTGGGTTTTCCCTTGTAAGTGCTTTGGAGGTTTTTTGTCCTCGGAAATCGTGAGTTTCTTGGTCTGGTCTGCTTTGAGCTGAAATGCATTTCTAGGCATTCTTTTTTCGTCTGGATTGCTATTAAGAATCATTTGGGGATGCGGGATAGATTGAGTAGGTGGGATAGGTCTATTCCTTCTTGATGTCTCTCATGTGTTGAGAGGATTGAGTCTCGTGATCATTTGTTGTTTATGTGTCCATTTGGAGTGGATGATTTGTGGTGTCGTATCATTCAGGTTAAGGATTCCTCTCACTGTGTGTGTGTGGAGGGGGGGGGATGTTGAGTTGTCTTGGGTGTGTTATGTTGGTATTGGGCGGGAAGTCAGGAGGAAGCTGTGGTGTGTATTCTGGTGTGACTTTTTATTTGGTAGGTGCTAAATCATCATCTTCACGAGGGTCAGCCTATAGAGCCCTCTATTCTTTTTTCAGTTTGTTTGTGCTTGTGCTGCATCGTGGTATGAAGATCTCCAGGATATTATTTAGTCTTGTGATGCCTTGTCCTGTGGGTCTTTTCTCACTTTCTCTTGTCTTGTATGGTTGTTTACTTTTCCTCGAGTTATGGAGTTGGTTTTCTTTTGTTGTTTTGTTGTTTCGTGTCTTGGAATTGACTTTTTTGTGGTATGTTTGGCTTGTTTGGCTTTTCAGGTTGGTTTTAAGGTTCTTCCCTTTTTATTTTTGTGACCCTTGTTAGCTCTTCTGCATTGGCCCTGGGCTCTCGCTATGTTCGTTGGATGCAAAGCTAGAGGTGTGACACTCGTGCTTATGAAAGTTGACGACATGAAAAGGAGTATTGCATGGGGACTAGGTGTTCTAAGTTGGAAGCTGATACATGAAGTATGGTGAGGTGTTTTGAGTAAGAACTTGTAAATATTTTAGTAAAGGCGTTAGAATAAGGACGCAGTGGTTGGCTGGGCGTCCGAAGTGGAGAAAATTTTGGGTGATACATGTTGTGAAGTTTTATTTTGTAGGCATACGAGATTAACAATGTTTTTGAAGTTAAAAAAAAGGGCATTATGACCAGGGAAAGGCGAGGAAGTTTTGAATAAGGCAGAGAAAATCATTAAGTCGTGAGGGGAAGGACATGTTGTGAGGTTAAGCATTAAGCGACCTGATTAAGTTTAAATTACGACTGTCAGGTGTTAAGTGAAGTGAGGCACGTGGCAATTAGAGAATTAAGTAGGTTTTGATATGGCGTACTTAGAATTAATTTGAAGCTATACAGGTTTGGAAGGAAACATTTGTAAGGGGCTAAGTAGGTGTTGACCAAATTTGGGAAGTTTTAGGTTGAATAATATGATTTTTGGGTAGTATAAATAAAGGTCAATTCTTTAATCTTGAGAAACATAAGATCAAAGTTAAGCAAAAATAAGGGTTGTGAAGAAAGATTTGTTCTGAAGAGTTGGGCGGTCTAATTATTGGATAGGTGACAAGAAACTGATAAAGGGAAAGGAAGCCTAAATAGAAATCGAAGCATCTAAGGAGTGAGTTTCTTTCTAAAGAAATGTTTTGAAAAGTAATTCTTTCTCTTAGATTATGCATTACATGATAAGTATGCTGCATGATCATGAGCTATAAAGCATGCTTGTATGATTGCACATAACGATTGTTATATTTTTACAAGTTATTTAACGTGTTGTTTTCAACCATTAGCATTGTTCTTGATTCTAAGCTAACTCCATATGCAAATGTGAGTGAGGGGCATGTCAAGCGTTGAGTATGTGTTCGCCTAGGCTAGTGTGTTATATCCGGATGTGTGAGTTTACCCACATTAAGGCTAATTGGTTGAGCAAGTGGTGTTGAACTTGTGGTTCTACTTAGGTGCTGGTGGTGTGAGTTTTTTCACTTCAGTAGTTTACGTGTGGTTTTGACTTGTGATGCCTAGTGAGGACTTGTCACACCCTCTCCCAGACTCTCTACTCCTAGCCTAGGGGACGACATGAAGCCAGTGAATCTCGTCCTTACCTTGACGATCCTCACTGACTATCTTAACTTAACTCTAACTTAAACAATACCA
>JBBPDJ010000017.1:10253307-10268042 GCA_037974625.1 Cucumis cinereus
ATACTCATATATATATTTAATTTCTTAACAAAAATAATTAACATCCCAAAAAAATTAGATCTCAAAATAAATCCAACCTTTTCTTTTAAGATAATTAACCTAAAATTATCTTTAATTTTTTGGATGTTACTGGATTAGATTTGGATTACCCTTTGATCAAAGACCAAAAGATAAGGAGAACTAGTGCCTCACTCCAAGTTCGAACACTCCACAAGCAAGATGATCAAACTTATCTGAATGTTCTGGCTTGCAACCCTAAATCAAGAATTGCAAAAGATGGCGAGGAGACTCTGTCATCTACCCAAAATTTTCATTCATAGAAAACGCTGAAAACTTCAATCATACAAAAAACTCTCTAAAACAACCTAAAGGCAAGGCTTAAATAGCCTCCCAATAAAATTCTAATTCATTGTGAAAGTACTAAATTATCCCTATTTAAATATTATTAAAAAGGATAAAACTAGAAAATATTAAAATACATCATAATTATCAAATAAAATAAAATTTATAATTTAATGCTTCGTCGGTTCATATCATCATCTCCTTCTTTTGAAGGATTCATCCTCGAATTTAAATCAAAGTCGTGTAAAGCAGTCTTGAAGTCACAAGAAGAAAATAATGTCAATCTCCATGGACTTTTTTTGGGTTGGTCTCCCTTGCAAAGCAACATCTAAGTCATGAGATATCAAAGGTGGACACCACTTTGCATTCCTCCAAGTTTTGAAAGAATATTGGTTCTTCAAATCTCCATTGAGTTTGTGACCATCAAAAGAACTTGAACCACTCATGGCATTTTGTTTTAATACTTCTACTTCCTGCAAAAATTCAAAGGAAAAACTAGGCAAACTTGGTGGAAGTTCACCTGTAAAAAAACAGTGTCTTTTGTTATCCTCACAAATTTCCAACCTCACATTATTCGCTTTTCTCTCATCAATGTTTGCACACTTTTCTTCTTCATATACTTCTATTGTTTTTTTTTTTCAGTCTCATGCCTTTTGTCTTCCAACTCATACACAACAAGTTTTTTTTTCTCTTGGAAGCAATGATACAACAGTAGGATAAAATATTACTTTAGAGTCTAATAAACTAGGAAGTATGTCATATTCAAGTTCACTACCATCTACTTCCTCTTTTCCACAACCATTAACACGTGCTTCTCTAGTAATAGGTGGTTAAACAACAGTGCCAAGATTACATTCATGTGAGACCTTGCAATCGAATGAGTTCCTAGACAAAACATCATGTTCATGCATTGACACAATATTATTACGCTTCTCTTTACTAATGGTGGCATTAACATTGATCTTGGATTTAGTGTATCTTGAAGATTTCTTTTGGAGTCGCCTTTCTATTTTAATGGCAACGTGCATCATTTCTTCTAAGTCCTCACAAGGTCGAATATCTTCTCGATCGGCAAGCATATCAGCAATTTGTTCATTAAGTCCATTGTAGAATCGATCCATGGTAGCTTTCTCTTCCTCATATATGTTAACATCCTCAAGTAGTAACAATAGCTCTTCATAGTAACTGTTCATACCTTTGCTCCCTTGCTTCAAAGCTGGCAATTTGTAGAAATCCTCAGGAACAAAATCCCTTCACATTAGCACCTTAATTTCTTCTCATGTGAGTGTTGCATGATTTCCTCTTCTCTTTTTTTTTTTTTTATTTGTGACAAAAAATATCTCCACCATGTTAGTACATATTCTTCAAATGTAGAAACAACAAGTTTTACCTTTTCCTTTTCACTGTAATGCTGATATTCAAATATAACATCTATTTTCTCCTTCCATAAAAGATACGCATCTGGACCTGAAGATCTTCCAAAGAATAATGGAAGCATGATTCGATCTACATAACTAGTTCTCAACTTCTTCTTTCTGTATCCATTACTTACAAAAATTCAGGTGTCCAAATGTTGATTCAGAGTTGCATGCCAACAATAAACCAAACAAGAACGACTGTAAAGTGTCAAAACTCAAGCCAAGAACCAATTGAATGCAACGAAAACGAAAACTAGAAATCAAGAACCTAATGTTCGAGATTCAACAACCTAGACAAGGAACAATAAAAAAAATATGATATTTAGAATTAAGAATGTAATATTCAAAATTAAAAAATTATGCAAGATGAACAAAGAAAAGCAACATACTAGACAAAATAATGATAAAAAAACAAAGAATTAAGAATAAAATCCAACGACACTAATTTTACCCAAAACTCAATTCAAAAAGTCAACCAATCGCCCATTTAAAACTATTATTTTTCTTATAAAAGTTAAACAACTTAAAACCCATGAAAATTCAGCAGCTTAATTGACATGTCTGCTTAACATGCATCAATGTTTTTTAAAAAAAAGATACAGTACCGTCGACCTCAACTTTGAAATTTTTTAATTTTGATTTTTTTTTTACGTTTTCTTTTCTTTTTCTTTTTCTTCTTCCTCTCTTCGATTACTATATTGAGACAAGCTAATTTTTTTTTTAATCAAGAACAAAAAAAGTTAAAAACTAAACTTTAATCAAGAAAGCGATTAACATATACCAAATCTAGAGCCTAGGCTCGGATACCAAATGATATGAAAGCCCTAGGATTTGTAAATTATGAACCTAATTGGTGAACCCCTAATAACAAATTCTAATACCCCCAAATCAATTTCACAAAAATCCAAGACAATTGATTAGATTTGAATTACCCTTTTATTGACGACCAAAAGATAAGGAGAACTAGTTCCTCACTCTGTGTTCGAACACTTTACAAGCAAGGTGATCAAACTTACCTGAATGTTCTTGGCTTGCAACCCTAAATCAAGAATTGCAAAAGATGGCGATGGGGTTCTGTCATCTACCAAAGAATTTTCATTCATAGAAAATTCTAAAAACTTCAATGATAAAAAACTTTGCCTCCCAAACAACCTAAAACCTTAATTCATTGTTAAAAGACTAAATATCTCTATTTAAATATTATGAAAAAGGATAAAACTAGAAAACATTAAAATACATCATAATTATTAAATTAAATAAAATTTATAATTTGATATTTGGCCGGTTTATATCACATATTCATGTAGCACTATTTGTTGATAATTTCACTTATGAAAGTCAACTAATTGACTCCAAGGAAAAAGATTTCATTTAATTAAATGATTTTCACAATCAATCTAACTAATTTTGAACAATCTAATTTTAGAAAAATAAAATAATAATAATAATTACTTAATATTGAATTTATTATTTTAGTCACAAATTCTGATCAATCTCATTGACTTAATTTTAATCCCTATTCAAATTTTAGATATTTAATATCATTTTTTCTCAATTTGTAATTATTAGTTATATTGAATATTACTAACGACTTTTTTTCTCAACAAATTCAAACAATTCGAATTTCTTGATCACTAAACTCTAAGTTTAAATCCACAACAGACTAGTAGATGGACCTAATGTTCTTACAGATCATGAGATCCAACGATTTGAGATTAATTGGCTAAACTTTGTTAACCAAGTTAATCAACATTCGCTAACTAATCGGGAATGTCCACTATAACCCGTAACTTTACTCTCGTCACTGTAGATTATTTGTGTCCACCTGATCTAACCATAATTGGTAAGTCAACCCTTCACAAGTTCTTCGTAATCTTGGCTGGGTCAATTTACCGTTTTACCCCTAAGACATATCTTGTTCTTGAAGCCTCAACTAATCCTCTAATTAACAATTGGTTTAGGGTCTAACTTTTGTCAAGACCTGAAGTCAACACTTAAGGAAACAACCTATCTACTAACCTTAAAAATAGGCATGAGTGAATTTCATCTTCCATCCAACGTCCCTATCTATTCACCTGGACTTACCTGTAAAATGGGAGCTCTATTGCGCCAGGGCTGATAAATTGCCCCCACCTATGAAGATGTAAGGATAATCTCGGATGAACAAGAGTTCATAGTTAGCTCAAGATTAAGGTCGAGCTACCAAGGTCATCTATAACCGAAATAGTTAGTTTTAATCAGTTAACGGTGTTATAATGTAAAAGTTACTATTTCATGGTCTTGTCTTATACAATCTCATTTCATAAGATGTCGTCACTCACATGTTCCTACATGAGCGTCTTAGGATCACTCCACTTGTACTAACTACAAAGTGAGTCGCTTCTATAGTGTCTGTAGAATAAGGCGTCCAACCTTATTCTTATACTATAGACCATTTAGACTATTACTCAAACTTGATCCACGTTTATGTCTCTATGTAAATTTCAAGTCTTCATACTATAGTTAAGGAACCTTTTTTCATGAAGGTATAAGAGTCCTTACGCTGCGGAAAAAAATTATAGAACCATCACTCAAATTAATTGAGAAATTAAAAATACCATACATTCGAAATAAAAATATAGAGATAAACCCACTGTATAATATTATGGCTAAACATGCTTCTAGAAAATTAAACCTAAAAATATCTATCAACATCGATATTATATTGTTATTTCTATCCTATCTTGACATTTTAAATTAGATACATTGATATATATTATGTGTATATGTTTTAATATTTATGACTTATTTTTTTAAATAAAGAAATCATGGCTTTTAAATAAATATCAATCAAGGTTGACATTTTATATTTCAAGATTTTCATAGGCATTCATGTTACGTTAGCATATTTTTTTACTATTTATCAAAATCTCAAATTATATATATCCATTAAATGAGAAATTTTTTACAAATAAAAAATCTTTGTGATATATTTATCAAACTAAGAAGAAATTACAAATGATCAAATTTGAAACCAATATATTAAAACTCACCATGTATCCCAAGATGATATTAAAGACAAGAGCTGATAGATCTCAATAATGTCACATGTTTTCATCGTGACTGTTGGATCAAACGTATGAATTTGGTCCAATATTTGGATCCAGGTTCAATTGAGATAAAAAAAAATGAACTTGATTTGACACAAAGATCAACCAATCTCAAGGGTCATGTCCATGAATTTACCAAATCCTACCCTTCAAAGCTCACATGAGAATTGTATACTTTAGACTCTATAAAAGTTATAAATGAATGTTAAATTAACATGCTAGTGAAAGAGAATCGAACTAAAACATTCTAAATTTCATGAATTGTGAGGGTTAAGCATGTTAATAAAATTGGAGGAAATTAATATTTTAGAACACTTACCTTTGAAACTCAAAATTATCCCTCAATTCTTGATGAAATTTGATGAAATCAAGTTGTGAACAACCAAAAGAGTCTTCTTTACTATTCTCAAGGCTTAGAACTTGATTGTGGGATTAGGAATGTAACGTCCCAAATTTTCAACCTTGACCCAAGGTCGTTACTTAAATAAAACCCTTAAAATCAATTTCAAAAGACGAAAATAAAACGAAAAAAATACTTTTATTTAATCAAAATAAACATTAAAAGGTTATCAAAACGATCAATTAACCAAAATAATGAAAAAGAAAAGTACCTAAACGGGATCCCTAAAATAGTTTTCTAAACCAAAATAATTACGATAAGTAAAAATAAACAATTTAACCGTAAAGAAAACAATGGCAAAATATCGTAAGCAGAAGTAAAAAGGTCTTCTGGTCCTTCACCATATGGTCACTGGTTCTACTTGTCCCTCGCTGGTCCCTTCTTACCTTTGCCTGAAATAAAACATAGAAAGGATGAGTATAAAATATACCCAGTAAGAAATCCACTACTAATCCCACTAAGTGACCGTTAAGTCCCCCTAATGACTTGTACTTTACGACATACAGTCAGGTGGTTGAGTAAAGACAGACATATCGGAACAAATCGCCACACAGGCTTGCCATCAGAACGGATACGTCGGAACAATGACAGTAAGGATGCTTATATGACAGTAAGATGTTTATGTGACAGCAAGGATGCCTATATGACAATAAGGTGTTTGTGTGACAGTAAGAAAGTTTATGTGAGAGCAAGAAATTTTTTTTGACAACTGAATTAATTGATTATGTGATGAACTTAATTGATTAGGAGATGAGTTCAAGCCGATTTTAATTTATAATTTTAATGTGAAATTATTAATTAAAATTGATATGCTATGATGATTTGCTATGAAAACCTATGAGTTATACAATGTTAGGTTTTTTTATGATTTGTTATAGAAAAACCGTAAAACATGATAATTATGTAACGTGCATGTGAATGTTGGATTGAACTTTCATGTATATGCTTATGAATGATTTGGACTAAGAATGCATGATTTGGACTAAGAATGCATGTTTTGGACTATGGTAGCTCTTAACTTTTTCTATTAGCTAGTATACCTTGTATGTATGTGTGTTCCTTCGAGTTCACCAGACAGTTATTTGAGTTCCTTCGGACTCACCAACCAATTACTTGTGTTCTATCGGGTTCATTAGATAGATACTTGTTTCTTCAGATTCACTCGACAGATATGTGTTCCTTCGGATTCACCAGACAGATAGTGTTCCTTCGGGTTCACCAGACAGTTACGTGTTTCTTCGAATTCACTAGACAAATATGTGTTCCTTTGAATTCACTAGACAATTATGTGTTCTTTGGGTCCACTGAGATGTGTGTTCCTACAAGTTCACTAAGGTGTGTGCTCCTACAGGATCACTAAACTATGTGGCACAAGGTATAGGTTTAATGGAAAATTAACAGTTCACCAAGCGAGCCTAGTAGTGGGTCCTTTACTAGGTATTTTTTAAACTCACCCTTTTCATGTTTATTTTTTTTCAGAAAAAGGTAAAAGAGAGCTAGCGAAGGACAAGAAGGACTCGTGACCATGCCATTGGGGACTAGTTTGACAAATGCTTCTGCTATACTTTTTGTGTTGAATAATAGAATTTTGTATGAGATAAACGATTGTTAGACAGAATTTATGTTAAACCTATGAGTTTTATTTAAGTAACAGCCTCAATATAGGTTAAACATTTAAGGCGTTCAAAGGCATTCAATTTCTTTGACTACTATCTTGTTTGACTTAATAAGCCTTAAAGCTAAGTTACCCACATGTTTTATTCAAATTTTGAATATTGAACTTGTCTAAGGTGCTGAAAATTTTAAATTTATTTGATATACAAAAAACATGGAATACAAGGGTGGAGAGAATCCGCCTGAATAAAAGAGAAAAAAAAAGGAAGAAATTGAAGTTATATGTGATAGAGCTCTTGTGATTTGCAGAAACACACAAGAATGATACGTGGGGGAGTTACATAAGATTTTCAAATAAGCTTTCAACATATTTCACTTTTATCTTTTTTATCTCTCTTGGATCATTTGTATATAGAATCTACTGATTTGTTGAGATAATAATGTAAAGTTAAAACATTGTATTTTGCTAATTTACTTATTGCTTTAACCTCTCTCTAAGTTTTGCGAAGATTATATAGTTCTAAAATCTCAAATTCATGTAATCTCCACCTCGATTAGATCTAAGTGTTTTAATCTTTTTACCAAATAGATTTTCAACTTCAGTTTTATAGTCTTTGAACTTTTTAAGAGTTTAAACTTATATTTCATTAGGTATAAATAACCATACACTGAATAATCATCTATAAAAGAGATGAAATATTCATACCCTCCTAAAGCTTTTACATTCATCGAACCACATAGGTCTGAATGTACAAGTTATAGGGGTTCTTTGGCCATATAACATTTTCCAGTAAAAGGTCTTTTAATCATTTTTCCTTCAAGACAAGATTCACATGGAGGTAATAAATTATCTTCGAACTCACTAAGAATACCATTCTTTACCAATCGCTCGATCTTATCAAGATTAATGTGACCTAATCTTAGATTCCAAAGATAGATATTGTTATTGGATAAATTTTTTACCTTTTATTTTGAGTATTAGCAGTTTTAAACATCTCATGATTTAAAATTGTTTTTGCTTCAGTACGTCTTAATACGTATAAGTTGTTTTATAACTTAGTTAAACAAACATGTACACCATTCCTAGAAATAAAAGTTTCATTAATAGAGAGAAATGGAATACATCTGTTCAAGAAGAGAATAAAAAAAATACAAGATGTCTCTTAATTTTTTGGAACTATATACAATTTTTCTAAAAATAAATATCTATTTCTAAAAAACAACTTCACATCTCCTAGTGCACGAGATGAAATGAAATCTCTTGTTCCAACCTTGAACATCAACTCACCCTCCTCGAGCTTCTGGAAGAAATTAGTTTCCTCTAAAGAAGAACAAACGTGGTTATTCGCTCGTGAATTCAGTATCCAAGCATTTTGGTCATTTTCCACTAGACAAGTTTCTAAAAAAAACAAATCATATTTACCTTCTTTTTTCTTCTTTTTCTCGACAACGTACTTGGGGAACCTCCTCTTCCAGTGTCCATCCACATTGCAGTGGAAGCACTTTTCCTTGTCAGCTACTTTAGCCTTCCTTTTGTCTTCTGCAACAACAACAACAGCAAGACCCTTCCCTTTTCCTTCTATCTTTTTCTGAATTTTCTTAGTCCCATAAGATGAAAGTGCAGACTTAGTTTCGGAGAATGAACCTTTCTGAAACCTTCTGGAACGGACAACATTTGTCTCTCATTCTTTTTATCTCTTATTTTTTTTATGAGAAACTGAAAAGTCTACAACTCATTAAGGAGGGTTGTTGTTGTTATGTAAAGGCGTAGGGTATGCGATAATAATCTAACAGAGCCATCATGTCAAGAACATGTTCGTCAATGACCGTTCTGTTCATTTTTTACATGTTGAAGTGAACCATCATGTCAAGAACTTGAATAACAGATTGTCCCTGCTTTTTACAGGCATTATAAACGTATTTTATAGCCTCGTGTCATATTTGAATGGATGGTTGTCCAAACATTTCCTAGAGAAAGTCCATGATTTGTGGTGCAGTGACCATGGCCTCATGCTTCTTGCTCAGTATATGCCAGACATACTGGCCAATATGTAGATATGGGCCTTGTCATTGGCCTTCGGTGGTATGCATCCTTGACGGTTTGAGATGTATTTTGAGGAGAGAAAGGAGGATATTCCTCCATTAAAACGAAGCATAGATCATCGATAACTAGAATCATATTAAGGTTTTACTTCTACGTCACATAATTTTCTCTAGTTAGTTTTTCATTCTTAAGCAAGGCAATAATTGAGGAAGACACATGCTGAAATAATTAACAAAAAGTTAATCGTATTAGTTATCTTTTCTTTAACCCATTTCAAAAATTATCCGATTAATTCAACAAAACAAACAATCAAAGAAACTTAATCAAACAAATGATTTAGTTTTTGCAACGATACTTCAGAAGTTTAGAGCAACAGTCACTGAAAGGTTATTAACTACTCCTCTCTTTAATTGAAACATTTCGACTAATTATTAATACCATAACAGCTCTTATTCCTATAGTTCTTAGCTATCGTTGTTCGATTAAGAATTCATCAACTAACTTAGTTTATTCCGTAATTGTAACCTTACCATTTTAAGATCCTAATGGTATGCTTCAACAGGCTACCGTTAAGAAAGAGAGCTATTGAATGTTAACCTAAGAAACCCTATCCATTTCTGAACTTTGCATTGTTCCAACTCCTATGATCAGACCCTTCGAAGGGACTGTCACTCCAAGATAACACGTAGACGAATCACAGAAATCTCACTGTGCAACCTAATGGAGAAGACCCTTGGATACTTTCACACGTGTCCTTCTTCCACTTAGTATGAATATGTTCCCTATTCACATTGTTATTAACTCATACAAACACTTTTCGAAGAGAGGCCGCATCCAGGGCGACATGAAGCCGAGTATGGATCTCATGTGTGAATGCTTAGGGATGTGAGAGCTATAAATAATATATCTCACATACCATTTTTCTCCCGCTAAAGTGTTCTAGTAATTTAGTGTTTGTTGTACTTAGCTAAATTCTAGCTAAATGAATCTAAGTCTATTTCAATTATAACTTTAATAATAAAACTTTACTCTAAAGTTTATAGTTGTATTAAACCATTTAATTTACCTAGAGATATCTTATGCTAATAGGAATTAGATTAATTCAATGCCCGTTTCGAGTCATTTTCCAGGTAGGAGGTGCTCCATAAACTGTCAACTTAAGTACCCCCAACCTTAGACATAACTTATCAATGGAGTTCCCTCATAACCTTAAATCTTATTTGTCCTACTTAGTATTATCAAACTAAAATAAGACATAATTCTAATTCTATTAGAATTATTGTGACCTTAGGTCTAAATTAGTTTTAAATATTTTTTAAAAAAACTAAACCAATATTCTAAGATCCTATATTTGCATGCAATTCTTTATTATAGGTTGACGATTTCTAATTATAAATTTTATAACATATAATAAAATTAATAAATTAGACCTAGAAACATGCATACTATAGTTAATTAATTAAAAATCAAATTGTGATGAATTTTTATAACCATATTACATGCAAAACAAAACTTTAATATAACCATTATATTAAACTATAGATGTAACATGCTCAATGCAAATTGATTTTCAACTTGATAAACATAACACTTATATTATATAACTTCATGTATCAACAAAGCATATACAAGACATTAAACCCTACATTAAATAACCATTATATTAAACTATAGACCATTTATATTTAATTAAGTAATGTCATGCATCATGCTTATCCAATTTCATATGTTTTATATATCAACATACATTAAATAACTCATGAAATTAGTTATCATGCATTAATATCATACATTATAACAATTATAATATATTAATGCACTTAGCCTATGGTGGAATTTATCTAAATAACATCCATAAAATATTTAAATAGCAATTAACTCGTTAAAAAATGGCACCTAAAACAAATTAAAGCAAAAAATTATAATAATTTAGCTAATTTTATCCTAAAAACTTTGTAAGCTTCAAAACTTGCCAAAAAACTCTCGAATGACTTCGAACCAGGCCCATAATCCATAAACGAGAGAAAAACAACACTGAATCGACCCAAAAACAGTTGAACCAACCCAAATATGAGTAAAATCGATGCGAACCTCCACCAAAAGGTGAACCAGAGCTGAACTAATTTGAACCGTGCAAGAAAGGTTGAACCAGAAAAAACTGGAGAGAACCAGTGCAAACCACCAATTGGACCATGCGAAACCACAGTCGAATTGTGCTTAACTAGAGAAAACCAATTAACTGTGCACCTGTTCAGTCGAGCCGTGGAGTCGAATCGTGTCGCCGAGTCACTCAGTCGTCTCTTTTAGTGCACGACATGACGTTAGCTCTTCTTCTTTCCAGATGCACTGCGTCAATTTTTCTGTCTCGATTTTTGTGGTAGAGTTGAAAATTTACAATTATTTGACCTTCCAATTTTTTGATTTTGATGAAATTGATGTCATTTTTTTTTCAGAAAAAATCTCGAATCGAAATATGGAATAAAATTTACAAGATTTTCAACATAAAAATGCCAAAAACATAGGGACTATACATTTGATCATATCAAATATAGTAAATCTGTGACCATTTTTACCGTAAACATTCAATCACAAAATTATACATTCATAAGGCAAAATCCACCAAACCAATACAAATTTTTAAAATTACTCATTAAAATTTGAGATGGCTCGAATGTCAATTGAATCGATAAAAGTCCTTGATAGCATCTAGAAATACGTGTTATTATACGCCAAATTCTTAAGATTTTTGTGAGAAATAATAAAGGAAATGAAACATGTATATTTGTATTTTATATTTTGTGAATGATATGTGTTCAATGGTTACAAAATTGTATTCTTTAAATTCTTTGATCGCGTGGAATTGTTCATCGTAGGGTTGAAAGCAAAAATGAATAAAAGATGTCTCAACACCTAAATTAGAAGTAGTGCTAAAGGAAATTCATCTCTTGATGCTTAGTCGAGTGTTCAAAGAGGTGTTGAGAGCTATATATGCGCTAAATATCCTATGCAGTGCAAGGTTTTTGGAACGTGTCTAAGACCCACTATGACATAAATAGGTGCCAAGAAACACAGAACGTGCGTAGTGGACAGCGACTGTCCGAGATATTTAAATACAACCTTCCAATCATCTAGATTTGTACATTCTCCGTCCATCAATTCCATAAGATCAAGAAGCTTTGCAAACATTCAACCACTCTTGAAGAACAAGAAATTGTGATTCAGAGTCTCTTTAGTGTTGTGTCATTCATTTGCATTCTTTGTGTTTGTATTTTCTGATTCAATCTGTGTAAACATTTGATTTATGAATATGAGCACTTGTTTTGCATCCATTTCCATGTCTTTAGTTTCTTTAAATCTTATGAGTAGCTAATGTTGATAATGGGTAAGGGATTTAGGAATTAATCTGTAGGTAAATAAAGTAATGTTCATTTTGTCTGATCTTCATCAAGTTATATACATGAACACATCGAAAGAATATGTTCAGAGTAAAGGTAGTCAACTGCTCGAAAGAGTAAGTAATATAGACCACAGTTAGCAAAGATAAGGAGTAACTTATAAATAAAAAAATAAATCTATCGCATTGTTAGTGCATCATTTATATCTAGAAATAGAATATTTGTGCATTAAGGCGCCAAAAGGTTGCTTGTCTTAATTACCACTGAATCATCAAATTACCATGTTTATGAATAGATTAGGATGACTTCTTGACCTTGTCTACCGCATTATTCACTTAACACAATACTTGCATCGCTTTGAGGTTAGTTAACACACATCCATATATCGCATCACAATTGTGTAGATTAGCTTAGGTTAGCTAAAGTAGTATAGTCTAGTATTAAATTCACTCAATCATCGTTTTATTTGCTCATTTTCTCGAAAGAACATCAATCCACACACTATTGTAATAAAAAAAATCCATGTGTTCGACTCTGGACTTAATAGGTACCTAATTTTGTTTATACTTGGACAAGGTTAGGAAAACTTGTACGCACAGTCACTTCATCTCATATCCATCAGATTATTATCGCATACTATACACATATACAACATCGAATAATCCTTATGCAGCGAAAGACATCACATAATCATAAACTCAAATTTAATCGATAAATAGGAAATACCCACACATCGACAAAAATATAGAGAACAAGCCTACTGTAAAACTAAATTAGGCTAAGCATGCATTTCAATTAAATAGAAAATATAGAGATTTAGAAACTTACTTTCGTTGATGTCTCTAAATTCTACAAATCACCAATTGGTAGTATCAATCTTCGTACACCACAACTTGGAATCTCTTATATACTCTGAGTAAATATAAGTTTTTTGGCTTATGGGAACCAGTTGGGATTGGGCACGATTTTTAGAGAGAAAAATTGAGAGAATTTTGTATTATGTAATCCTCCTAATTACGTCTGCTTATTACCTTTATCTTCTGCAGGTTATTGAAGAAGAAGAAGTGGTCAGTTGATGCATGAGAGAAAACGTGGGAGATTTCTACATTAAAAAGGGAGATAACATGGAAGTTATCTTCTTCACTTTTAATTTAATTTAATTGTCAAATTAAATTAAATTGAAATTTAATGAATACTTCATTTAATCTATATTTCAATCAAATTCAAATAAATATTTCTCTCATAATTTATAGTTTTAATTACATATACCCATTAATTTTAACATATAGTTTTAATATGAATCTAATCCACATTAAATTAATATTTGAACATATTCAAATATTTTACTGTCACACCACCCTCTTCAAGACTCTCTACTCTTACGCCTAAGAGATGGCGTGAAGCCAGTAGGTAACGTTCCTTAACTTAACGGCACTCACTGATGACTTTCTTACTTATCTTACTCTCAGAAACATACAGCGAAAATTACTGATAAACATGTAAATAAAATTTACTTACATAACTAGTCTTACAAGTGTCCCATATAATAGACTCGAAAATGACGATCTCTACAAGAAAAGTGAGAAAACATTTGAAAGGATGAGCTAACGCTCAGTGAGTGAAAATTTATAAACAACATATTTTAGAAATGACTCATAAACTTGGAAATACGTGTTACAACCCTTATGTCTTTTTAGGTAAATAACTTTGCTATATAAAAAAAATGGTTTTAATTATAATATTTATTTTATATTTACTTTTTTTTCTTTTTTTCTTTTTTTCTTTTTTTTTCTTTTTCTTTTCTCTTTCTCTTTCTTTTCCTTTTTTTTCTCTCTTCTCTCTTTCCCTTCGTCTTCCTCTGCGCGCAGACCTCCCTCCCCCACGCAGCAACCAGTTGCTGCCGGCCGTCTCCAGTCGATCGCGACGCCGCACGCATAGCCGCCCACGCCGTCGCACGCACAACCGCCTCGCGCCGCAAGCCGTCCGCGTTTCAGCCGCTGTGGCGCTTCAGATCCCGCGTCGTACGTCACGCCAGCACCGCGCTTCAGATCTCGCGCCTGCCCGGGCCACTTTGCACCATTACGCGCCGTCGTCAGATCTGCATTCTTGGCGACGCCACTGGTCTTCTCGTCCGCCAACGCAAGATCCAGCCGCGAGCCGCACCGGATCTTCCTTCCCATGCCGCGCCGCCACTGCTGTGAGCCGCACCACCACTACGTCGAGTTTGGTAAGTGCGGTAAGAGCATCATAAATCGGTCTTTGGAGATTTTGTTACCCTTTACCGTTTAGATTGGAATGTCATTGGATTAATGTAGGTTCTTATCGTTCTTGAAGGAACGAATCGTTGGTTTGATTATAGCATCGGTTGGGCGTCGACAGCAAGGTTTCGAGTAAACTTTGGGTAAGTTTGAATCAAGACTTTAGGCCCTTGTC
>JBBPDJ010000017.1:10268142-10289425 GCA_037974625.1 Cucumis cinereus
ATCTAATTAGTTTAACTTGGACATATTTATTAAAAAGTTTAATTAAACCCTATTCACCCCCCTCTAGGGTTGCCATACCGATCCAACATGGTTGACATACAAGTGGTTCATGTTCGAGTTATAACCTAAAATGTTTGCAATAAATGGATAGATGTTAGATGTCTTATCCTTGTAACACTGTGATACAACCGACTTTGTAATTGTTACATGAGATGTAAATGTTACAAACAATATGAAATATATTGTTCATGTAAAGACATGTGAGTGAGGGTGCCTTGTATAAATGAGTTTATACATAGATCAGACTGCAGAATAAATTCGTTTCTCTTTATAACACTGTTACTTGAAGGAACAACTATTTCTTTAGGATGACCATAGGAGACTTGACCTTAATCCTGCGTGAGTGGTAAACTTCTGTTTATGATGACAATCATTTGATATGTATGGATGGGAGTGACTTTAATAGCCGACTCAACAAGCCAACCGTATTGGAGTTTTGTTTGAGTAAGGAGATGGAAATACAACTACACATGATAAAATTCACTCCTTCCCATTCCTTGGGATAGTTTATAGTTGTTCCCTTAATAGCTAAATTCGAGTCTTGAATTAACTTCTCACTTGCCTGAAAGGGATTAGTTTATAGTTGGACTATAAGCTATTTGTTCATTAGAAGAATCGATGGTATTTAAGAAGTTAGATGTAACTGCATAGTAAAATGGTAATTTGACCCAGTTGTAGTTATGAGCAATTGTGAAGGGTCAACTCACTGTTGATTGGTTATATTCATGTAAAGGATGTAGTAATTTTGCAGCGGAAGCAATCGAATCAAAGATAATCCTAATTACATTAATTTAAGGATTTAAACATGCTTACTAAAACAACCAAAAAAAAGTTTAAGTTGTTTGAAGTTGTTGTCTTTGCAGCTCAAAATTTTGCACTTGTTTGAAGTTGTTGTTGATCACAAATCTACCAAGGACTATCATCTAAGTCTTCTCTACTATTCTCATGTCTTAGAACAAGGTTGTGGGACTAAATTTTTTAGGACTTTAGTGAGAGAGAGTTATGAACACAAGAGTTTTTTTAGCAAAATTCACTTATGTGCATCAAGAAATTACACAATCTAATTATGTAATCATATAGCCAAATCATATGCAAATCATGTTTGCAAATCAATTTGACACTTAACAATCACTAACTAAGTGAATTTGTTGGATCATTTGCTTGATGAACAACTCACCAAGCATATAGGTTATTCACCATATTTGGAATAATTCCACTAAATGTGGAATTATCCACTAATTCAAGGTCAAAGTCAACATTTAACTTTCAAAAGGTCAAATTTTTTTTGAATTTGAATTTTGTTTTAAGAATAAATTCAAAATTTTCATTTTTACTCTTGATGCGTTAATTTTAAATTAAATAACTAATTAATTAAATTTCACTTAAGCTCGATCAATCCGATTGACCTAATTCAAATATCTATTTGAATGTTTGATATTTAAATCTTATTTAAATGTCATTTCTCTCTCAATTTGTAATCGTTAATTATTTCAAAATATTATTAACGATTCTATCTTTAATCAATTTGAACAATTTGAATTGCTCGATCACACTGTTATAAGTTTAGTTTCATAATGAGTTAGTAGAGAGACCTAATGGACCTGTAGATCATGAGTTCTAATGATCGAGATTAAGTGGCTAAACTCTTTTAAACCGAGCTAATCAACATTCGTTAACTAAATGTAATTGTCTATTATTGCCCGTAGTTGCACTCTCCTCACTCTAGATATAACCATTATTAGTAAGTCAACCCTTCATAGGTTGCTCGTAATCTGGGCTGGGACAATTTGTCGCTTTACCCCTAAGATTACTTGTTTTTTAAGCCTCAGCTAATCCTCTAACGAACAATTGATTTAAGGTCCAACCTATAAACTGAATTTCTCTAAGACCAATGAGAAGGTGGGCTCCTTTGTTCGAGAAATGGAGTTAGAACTTAAGGGAACAACCTATCTTTAACCTTAAAAAAGGACAGGAGTGAATTTGTCTAGCACCCTACGTCTTCAGCTATTCACCCAATTTTACTCCTAAAATGACAGGTCTATTGGACTAGTGCTGATGAGTTGTCCTCATCTATGCAGATCTAAGGATAATTCTGTGAACAAGTGTTCATAGTTAGTTCAAGATTAAGGTCGAGTTACCTAAGTCATCTAAGTCAATATAGTCAGTTTTAGACAAATAATGGTGTTATAATGTAAAAGTGACTATTTTATGGTCCAATCTTATACAAACTCATTGGAGTTATCCAACTAGTCAAGGAATCTTGTTTATTGGATTTTGAGTTTATAATAAGCAAACCTCTTATTCAACAACTTATTGAACAATACTTCGACAACTACTTTATTAAATAATAAAATAGTATACCATTCGTTAAATCACGAGTTTTAGGACATAAAACCCAACATATTCTCACTTGGACTAAAACTCCAAAGGTATACAAAAGTCAAGTTTAAGAGAGAAAATAGAATACAATAAACTAGGCCATTCATAAAAAACATACCCTATACTTTCTCCTAGTTTACAGAACTCATAATCCTTGGGTGACTAGGTGACCCTCAAACACTTTAGTCGTGAGGGCCTTTGTAAATGGATCAACCAGGTTGTCTGCTGAGACAGTTTATGTGACTATCACATCTCCTCGGTGTACAAGTCCCTAATGAGATGGTACTTTCGCTCAATATGCTTTCCTCGCTTATGGCTTTTAGGTTCTTTGGAATTTCCAACTGCTCCACAGTTGTCACAATAAAGCGTAGTTGGCATATGCATATTTGGAATGACTTTCAAATTCGTCAATAACTTTCTTAGCCAATCTGCTTTTTTAGCTGCTACGCATGCAACTACGAATTCAGTTTTATAGTGGAGTGAGCAATATAACTTTGTTTGATGCTTTTCCATACTACAACTCCTTTGTTTAGAGTGAATATTGACTCTAATGTTGATTTTGTAGAATCTTTGTTAGACTGAAAATCAGAATCAATATATCCTGTAAGGATCAAATCCCCACCTCCATATACAAGCATATAGTTCCTCATTCTTCGAAGATACTTGAGGATATTCTTCACGATAATATTATGATCATATATAAGATTGGACTAATACCTGCTGACTATCCCTACTGCGTAGCATATGTTAGATCTTGTGCATGAAATTACACACATTAAGCTTCCAACAACTAATACGTAGGGAATACGCCTCATATTCTCAACTTCTTGAGATGTCTTAGGACACTGTTCTCGAGACGGATGAATTTCATGCCTAAATGGTAAAACACCTCTTGTGGAATTTTACATTTTATATATAGACAACATTTTATTTGTATAAGTTCCTCGAGACATAGCTACCATTTTGTTCTTGCGATTCCAAACAATTTGGAACCTAAGAACGTACTGAGCTTCACCCAAATCATTCATTTGGAATTGAGAAGCTAGCCATTATTTAATGTAATGCCCCGAATTCTCAAATCGAATCGGGTCGTTACTTAATTAAAAATCAATGAATTTTGAAAGACAGACATAATACAAATAAAATGTTTTTATTTAAATAAAATAATAATTTAAAATGTCACCAAAACAAATACTTAATTAAATTAAAAAAAATGCCTAAACGGGTCTCTAAAACAGTTTTCTAAATCAAAATAGTTCTAATGAATAAAACAAAATAGATAAATAGCAATGGCGCCAGAAAACATAGTGCAGAAGCAAAAGGTCTCGTGGTCCCCTACAATATGGTCACTGGTTCTTCTTGTCCCTCGTGAGTCTCTTCTTACCTTTTCCTGAAACATAACACAAAGAGGATGAGTATAAAATATACCTAGTAAGGGACCCACTACTGATCCCACTAGGTGATCATTAACTCTTTATTAACTTGTACTCTAAGACACACAGTCAAATGGTTTGGTAGGAACGTCCATACAACTCAATGCCAGGGTTGTCCTAGCAAACCTGTGGCACCTCATGCAAAAGCAATCATGTCGGGACACATGCCACACAGACTTGTTAACACGACCCTTGTGACGCACGCCACACAGGCTTGTCAACCTGTTCCACAAATGAAGTACATAAAGTTAATAAGTATAGTTAACAAACACCATAATCCAACAGAAACCACAATCAATAAATAAAGCAATCTCAACAATAATCCATTCCTCACGGTACAGTTATCATGTTTTACATAACGTACATAGTATTGAAAGGTCATGAATAAACTATACGGTTAATCACACATAGACCCTAAACATCACGCCACAATATAACCAAAGAATCAGTCGCCACATAACTCACATAAAATTTTACAATGCATGTGATCCAATCCATCTTCCACACTTATACACCTAAGGCGTGGATTCAGTAGAAGTATTCCTTACCCTTATTTAAAGAAATATCCTTGGCTCGAATAAAATCCCTGAACAAATCCTAAACATCACAACACAATTAATTAATAATTTTTCCTTAAAAATTATTAATTATTTTTACTTAACTCTCTTTAGTTTTAATCCTTTAATCTTACCAATCTATAGTTGACGTTCCAACTAATTTGCGGAGAAAACTCTATGAATTAATTAAAAAAGAAGCTCCAAAATTCACTTGAATACAACCAATTTAATTAACAATTTTCCATAAAAATTATTAATTAAATTTAAGTTTACTCTATCACAAACTTACCAATTAGTCGACGAAAATCCAAACCAGTTCATAGGAAAAATTCTACAAGTTAATTCCACAACGAAGCTCCAAATCAAACCAATCTTTGTCGAAATTCCAATCCAATTCGTAGAGCAAACTCTACGAATTAATTATGATGGAAAACTCCCAAATTGACCTTCAATAACCACGAAAACAACAAATTAAACCCAAATATTAATTTCTCCAACGAGAAGCTTAGATGTGTACCCAAAACACCAACTTCAAAACCTTACCTGCAGTCAACCAATAATGGCGACAACAACAGAACTGAACGGTGACTAGCGACGACGCAGCACGACAGGGTGTCACGACTCTCAAGATACAACTCTCGACTCCCAGAAGGAACACGACGCTACGTGGTTGGCGTAGGGCTGAGTGGCTCGGATGAGGAGGTGCGAACAAGTTCGGTGGCGTGCGGACTCAATGGTGCAGCGCGCAACGTGCAACAAGCAGACGATCGTGGCTCACGGGTCTTTGGTGTGCGTGGTTGCGCTTGCAGCTCGACGTAGAGCCAAGGGCACGATCTGAGGAGTTCTTGGCGGGGAGCGTCAGTGCCCGACAAAGAAGACTGTGGAGAAGGGAGGAGGTGGCGGTGGCGGTGGCGGGTGCAGGGTTGGAGAAGATGAATTGCACGCATACCCATAAACCTACTTCCTTTTTTATAAAAAAATAATAATGATATTATTATTATTATTATTATTCCTATTCATTTTCTCTTTCCACAATTAATTCCACCTGACCTCTCTCCTAATTGAAACTCACTTTCCCTCTCTCTTCAATTAAAAGTCACTTTCCTCTCTCTTCCTTTAAACTCACATTCTCTCTCTCCATTCACAAATATTCAAATCAATCCATAACTAATAAATAACTCCAATATAACTCCAAATTAAAATACAAACATCTCAACAATTTAAATAACCAAACAAACAAATTAAAATTAATTTGCTTAAGATTAAATAAATAATTTACCTTAATTTTGGGGATGTTACATTTAATGTCGATCAGGTATCTTACATCATTCCCAATGAGTAAAATATCATCAAGATATAATATCAAGAAAACTACAAAAGAGTTAACAATCCTTTTATATACACAAGGTTCATCAATATTTTGTATAAAACCATAAGATTTGATCACAATATCAAATATAATATTCCAATATCGAGAGGCTTGTTTTAATCCATAGATGGATTTCTTTAATTTACAAACCTTATAACCTTTTCCCTGTTCAATAAACCCCTCTAGTTGGGACATATAATTACTTTCATTAAGATAGCCATTAAAAAAAGTAGTCTTGACATCCATTTGCATATTTCGTAATCTTAATAGTGGCAATGGATAAAATTATTTTGATAAGGTTTTAATTCATTTGGTTGATCTATAAGTTCTGAGATTAAATTGAAGTACATTGACACTATTTTGAGGTCCATGGCTTTAGCCCATTGATCTTTATATATCATTCATTGCTTGTTTGTAAGTTAATGGATCCTCGATCCCGTCATCTGGTATGACGAGCTGCAGTTAAATCCAAGTAACCATCCACTACGTTGAGGCACTCTCAACTCTTTAGATGGATGCGATGGATCAGAAGTGCTAGCTCCATCTGTTACTTTAGAAGATGAACTAGTTTCATCAACAACTATTGTTGATTTATCTATATTTTTTAAGAAATAACATTTAATATTAGTTTACTGCAAGGTTGATGATTTCTGACGTGATCTTCCTCTAAAAATGTTGTGTCTGTCGATACAAATAGTCTATTCTCATGAGTATCATAGAATAAATCACCTTTTGTTTCTGTTGGGTAGCCTATAAATAGACATATTTTTTGAACGGTGTTCCAGCTTCTTAGGATTTTTTACCAACAAATGTGTCAAACATTCAGAGATCTTGAAGTGATGTAAACTACCATTATGTCCTTTCCTTAACTCATAGGATGTTTCAGAAACACTCTTAGAGGAAACATTGTTAAAAATATAGATAGTGGTCTCTAATGTATGTCCCCAAAAAGATTTAAGCAAATCGACAAAACTCATCATTGAGCGAACCATGTCTAACAAGGTTTGGTTTCTTCTTTTTGATACATCATTTTTCTAAGGAGTATTTGGTGTAGTGAGTTGTGATTTGATTTCATATTCCATCAAAAGTCTTGGAATCTTAAATCCATATCACCACTTCGATCAGATCAAAGTGTCTTTATAGTTTTACCTAACTCGTCCTTAACCACTGGCTTTTCAAGCGCTTCAAACTTATGATGCATGAGGTAAACATAACCATATTTTGAATAATCATCTATGAAACTGATGAAATATTTGTACTCTCCACGTACTTTGAGACCTTAAGGGTTCAAGACATTTTCCTATGAAAGATCTCTTTGTCATTTTACCTTCAAAACAAGACTCACATGGATGTAAAAAGTTATCTTCAAACTGGCTGTGATGAGCACTCTTAACCTATCTCGCAATCCTATTGAGATTTATGTGGCCTAATCTTAAGTGCCAAAGATATGCATTAGAAGAAACATTTTTTCGTTTGATTTGAGTTGTTCTAAACCTTTATGTATTCAGAACAATATTTTCCTTAGTTGGTCTTAACATACTTTCTAGTAATAGAAATCTATTTCCAAAAAATAACTTCAGATCTCTCACTGCTTCTACTGAGACTAGCTCGCTGTTCCAACCCTGAGACTTATTTGGCCATCTCCAAGAACTACTTTCATGAGAAAAACAACAAACATGATTAGTGGCTCCTGAATCTTGTATCTAGGTAGAATTATTATTTTCCACCAAACAAGTTTCAAAAAGGAGTAAATTATGAAGGTATTTAGGGCAATAACGTCTCCAGTGCCGATCCTGGTTGCAATGGTGACATTTACTTTTCTTTGTAACCTTTTTTTTTTTTCAATTCTTTGTAGCAGTTTTCTTTTTCATTTAGACGTGGAAGGACAAGACTTATCCTTTGATGATAAACTTTTCAGGAATTTCCTAGAAGTAGTAACATTTATTTATCGCTTTTCTCCCTTTGATTTCAACAAAGATTGATAAACCTGAAGCTCATTTAGTAGAGAAGTTAAGTTATATTTTATCTTGTTCATAAGAGCATAAGTCCTGAACTAGAGAAAACTCTTGGGAAGAGACTCAATGATAAAACTAACTTGACTTCTCTCATTGATGATAAAGCCATTCATTTCAGCTCTATTAAAATGGACAATCATGTATAGGACATGTTCTCTAACAGAGATTCCCTTGTTCATTATGGAGTTACATACATACTTAAGGTCTCATGCATCAATGTGAAAGATGGTTGGTTTGCAACGATTCCATAATCGCCCCTGCTATTGCCATTAATCCGTGACTTTTAGCTAGCATATCAGTTACGCTTGCTAGAATGTTGGCCTTACCCTTCTCATTTGTACAAACCCACTTTTCATAAGATTCCCGAACACTTCGATCATTATTTGAGTTAGGATTTGGAGGACGAACTCCTCCGTTAAGACAAACCGTAAATCATCGATTACTAATATCGTAGTTAAATTTGATTTCCATGTTGCAAAGTTATCACTGGTAAGTATGTCAGGAAGCTAACAAATTTCTCTTCGTCTTTTATTTTTCCACTATTTATTCTCTACATCATTTTCTTTAATCTGCCGCTTAACAACCAATCTGCGACATTCTTCTTTTTTTCTCTTTTGTTCTTCACTATTCTCGTTTAACTTCTCCTCCAAAACTACTGCTACCGCTTCCAGCTTCTTTTCCTCCATTCTCTTCTTTTTTTCTTTGAAGCGACGAGGGCAAATGAAACGTTGTCCTTTAAGGCTTTCATTTTTTTCTTAGCCTTCTTAATCGTTTCCAAAAGCTCTTCAACCAATTGCTCAGCTGAATTCATAGGAATGATCACCTATTCTTCAACATTTGTCGCTGCCTCCTCTACAATGTTGGCCACAAGTCCGGTCTCATTGCTTTCATTACCTTAGCCACTTCTTTCCTTAGTGGTTGAATTGAAAAACTCTCCTGTTTTTTTTTCTATCTCCATGTTATCCTTCATCTTGAATTCAAACACCTCAAGCATCTATTTCAAAGACTTCTAAGGTGATGCCCTAACCATTGCCCTGCTTCGTTGGCTAATTTCTACCATTTCCTCATCTCTATCGTCTACCTTCCTTTCCTTCATAATTTCTCCAAAGACTTCCTTTCTCCTTGTCTTTGGCCGTCTGGATTTATTCTTGACTGGATGCGACGAAGAGTCTGACCTCACGACTGGCATAGATGACGAAGGGATATGCTAGGTCATCTTTTTCTCCTCTGTTTTGGCCCGTCGGAGGCTTTGAACTATAATGTCGATCGGACTCCAATGAATTGCAACTGGTGTGCTTCAGAGATCTTGGTACTGGTGGATGATTCTGTGTTTTACTTTGATGCCACCGTCAAAAGAGATATACAAACCAACTAACTAGAACTGATAGTGTAGGCAGAAATCTAACTCGAGAGTAGTCTGAGTTTTGAGTTAAGCTTGAGATCACGACAGAGACAAAAAGATTCTTGAATCGTCCAAAAATAAAAATACGAAGTAGCCCACTTTTATTTATAGATGTAGTGGCTACGCGTGTCTATGGTGTCGGTGGAAATGATGAGAAACTTTTAATGAGATTAGACTATGACGACGACACGAAACCCTAGTTACCCCAACTGTTATAAACGTTTCAGATTTGACTGTGCGTTGGAATATTCTTGACGCATACATTTTCTGATGATAGTCCTAACACCTAAGTTACTTTCCATTAGAATTAAGCATATGCGATCAACGATTAGTGTTTTTTTTTTTTTTTTTAAATTTAGAAGTTTTAAAATTTGAATTTAATAAAATATAAATCTTAACAAAGAATAATCAAAGAGATAGAAATCAAACAATACCGTTCTAAATAAACAACTAAAGTATAGAGGTATTCTTGAATTTGACGTTTACTATTATCTAGTGCACAGGTCCCCTATACGGGAACTTTTCAATGCCTCAGTGGGGTTGATGTAGTACTTCGTCTTATCAACGCTTCCTCCATAATATGCTTTGACTCTCTACTCGTTTACTTTAGACGCATTTAAACCATCTTGAGTAACGAGTTCCAACACCCTATGTGGAAATATGGTTTGGATCAGATATGGTCCTGTCCACCTCGACTTCAACTTTCTTGAAAAAAGACATAAACGTGAGTTAAAAAGTAACACTTGCTATCCAACATAGAATGTACGCTTACTGATGTGGCTGTCATGCTACAGTTTCGTATTTTCCATGTATATTTTGGCATTTTCATAGACCTCGTGCCAACATTAATCTAATTCGTGTCCTGCACTATTAAAATCAAGGTTTAGCTTTTTCATTATCCAAAGAGACTATGTTCCAATTCAAGCGGTAGATGACATGCCTTGCTAAAGACCAACGCATAGGGAGACATTCCTATGAGGCCTTATTTTTCGTTCTATAGGCCTACAGGGTTCAGGGATAAGAGCCCTTGCGCAGCAAAAAATATTGTATAGAGTCATTACTCAAATAATTGAAAAAATAAAAATACCATACATTGGCAAATAAACACATAACACTATGGTTAAGCATGCTTTTAAAATAAATTAGAATTATAGAGAAGAGAAATCTTACTATCGTTGTACTCTCTGAATGCTACAATACACCGAATTTGAGCCACCATCACTTGGAACCTTTTTTATCCTCTGAGTAGTTGAGCTTTGGCTCGTGGGAAACAATATTGGATTGAGAATTTTTTTGGAAAAAAATAACAGAGAGCCAGAGAGAAAATTCAATTCTTTGCATGTAAACCTTCAGCAACCACTAAACCTCTTCAGTTTTGCTTTCGAAGTTAGAGAGAATTTTGTGATAACGTGGGAGCATCCTAACTTCCTCATTAGGGAGTTATTATTTTAATTTAATTTAAATTAAATTATTAATTAATTAATTAATTAATTAACAAATTAAATCATATTTAATTAATATTTCATTTAAATCATGTTTGAATGAATATCTCTCACATAACCTATAGTTTCAATTTAATTAATTTAATTAAATATAATTAGGAGTGTTCAAATAACCCGACAATATGAACAATCCGAATTACCCGACCCAAAATTGTAAGGGTCGGGTTGGGTTAATTTTTATTTTGGGTTGAATTTTTTAAATCAAATTTGGTTAAACCAAATCAAAACTAATAAAATATGATCGATTAATAATAAAAAATTAGAGTAAATCTTGCACATTTTTCTCAAATTAGCTAGATTGCAAACCAATAACAAACATTGCCTATAATGATATATATCTAATGAAAATTTATTTAATGTCGATACCAAATACTCTACATATGAATAAAATACAAAACTCTTTTATATGAATAAAATACAGAGTGTTGGAAAAGTCGTATCTTTCACTATGTCAAAGACAAAGTCGACATATTGAAAATACCATGCATGTGCACTTGAAAATTTATTTCATGACTCGATACCAAATACTCTGTATATGAATAAAATACAGAGCATTGGAAAAGTTGTATGTTCCACTATATCAAAGACAAAATCGATATATTGAAAATATTATGCATGTGTGTTGTGCGTGATTTGCCATAAATCTTATTCTCTGTGTTATTTTGCTAAAAATCAAAGTGACTCACCGTTTTTTTTGTCATTTTCTCCAATTTCTCAATTTTTTTAATGTTTTTTCGGGTTGAGTTGGGTTTGGGTTACATTTTTAAAAATTCGGGTGGACCCAACCCAACCCGAATTTCTAATATGATTAAAATATATATATCATAACTTATAAATATTATGGTTCATACATATTGTTATGAAGTTTGTGATGGTTACGTTGGATTTTGATATGTAATATTTGAGTTTTATGAAATTTTAGTTGTTAATATGTGTTGTAGACAAATTTAAGTATTTTAAGTTAATAAAAAATATGCTTGAAAAAGAAAAGAAAACAAATAAATAACTCGACAACTCAACCCAACCCAACCCGAATTTTAAGGGTTGCGTTGGGTTGAAGATCCTATTTGGGTCATTTGGGTTGCCAATTTGACAACCCAAAAATTCGGGTTAGTCCAAAAAATCTCTCTAACCCGACCCAACCCAACCCATGTACACTCCTAAATATAATTAAACTAAACTATTTATAAATTGTTTAACTAATCAATTACTAAATTAAATATCTTATGTTTAATTTAATCCAAATATGAATCATATTCACATATAACATTCTCTCATAACCTATGGTTTTAATGTGTATCTAATTCACATTAAATAAATATTTGAACTTATTCAAATATTTATTCTCTCATAAATTAATTTTGAATCACATCAAATATAAAATTTATATTATAAAGTTTAATTAAAATATAAGCTTTATATTATAATGTATCACCATACATTATTAATTTTCTAAGTCAATTTGAGCATTTCAAATTATGTCCAAGATATATCAACCTCATTACTCTTTACTAGCTAGTAAGGGGACCTAATGGATCCAGATCAGAAGCTACAACGATATGAGATTAATTGGCTAAACTCATTAACTACATTAATAAATATTGGTTAACTGTGTGTACATTCCACTAAAGACTCACAGCTGAACTATTCTTACTGTAGATATATTTCTATGTCCACGAATATAGACCAATAACAACAAGTTAGTCCTTCACAAGTGTCTGTAACACCACCTAGGTCAAATCATCGTTTTACCCCTGGGTTACTTCTTAGTTCTTTAATACCAGTGCTCCTCTAATGAACAACCTGTTTATGGTTCAACCAGTCCTTCTTGTGCCATAGAGAGGGTATGACCCTTTGTTCAAGTTCCGAAGACATAATTTAAGAGAACACTCATCTACTTATCCTAAAGTCGGGAAGGAGTGAATATCATCCTGTGTGATTATGTTTCTAGCTTCCCGCTCGATCTTGTCTCCAAAATGGTAGGCTTATTGAGTTGGCAATCTAGCCGCTCTCACCCGTACAAATCAAATGACAATTCCTCGTGAACAGGAGTTTATAATACACTTAGGATTAAGACTAAGTTGCCTAAGTCATCCATTTAAAATAGAAATCTAACTAGTCAATAAAGTTACATCTAGTGGTTACTATTTCGTGGTCCAGGCTTATGCAAACTCATTGCATAGGATACCTCAACTTGTGTGTCACCTAAACGAACACGTTGGATCATTGTGTTTGTATTAAATACAAAGTGGACCATATCAATAGTGTTAGCAGGATAAGGTATCCAGAGTTATCCTTATACTGACCCTTTAAGTTGTATCTTAAACATTGATCCATGTATGTCTCCACATACAGTTCAAGACTTAAAAATCAACTTAGGATGTTGGTTTATTGAATTTAGGTTAATAAGACAAAAATAATCAATAGCCTTTTATTGAAATTAGAATAATAACTCTTTATTAAAAATGATCAACGAATTACATACTATCTAGGAGTTTTAGGACATAAAACCCAACAAACTTCCATTTGGACTAAAACTCTAGTCTAGTGTGGTTTTCTATGGGTTGTAAATAATAAAATAATCCACTAATATCGAAAATGGTAAAATGCACAAGTATATTACATAAAACGTAAATATACAAATACAATAAACTAGGACATCCTCATACCCATTACACATCTTTCACTTGCCCAAGATTACCTAATGTACATATCTTGCAGACCTAGACTTTCTAGATGATCCTCGAATCCTTTAGCTATGAGTGTCTTCGTAAATGGATCAACAATGTTGTGCTCCGAAGCTATCTGGGTTACGATCACATCCCCTTGTTGCACAATCTTCCGTATCAGATGATACTTTCTCTCTATGTGTTTGCCTTGTTTGTGGCTACGAGACTTTTTAGAATTAGCTATTGCCCCATTGTTGTCATAATATGGAGTGATGGACAAGTTCATGTTTGGAACAACTTCCAAGTCATGTAGGAACTTCCTGAGCCAAACTGTTTCTTTTGCTGCTTCACAAGCAATGACGTATTCAGCCTCCATAGTAGAGTCTGCAATGCATCCTTGCTTGATGCTATGCTACACTACAACTCATTCGTTCAGGATGAACACTGATTCCGACGTAGATTTCCTAAAATTCTAATCAGTTTAGAAATCAACGTCAGTGTATCCCGTAAGGATAAAATCCTTAGCACCATACACAAGCATGTAGTCCTTCGTTCTCCTTAGATACTTGAGGATAATTTTAACTATTGTCCAGTGGTCTAATCCTGGATTGGACTCGTACCTACTAACTTTTTCCACTACATAACAAATGTCTAGCCTAGTGGAAAGCATATTATACATTAATTTGTCCACAACTGAGGGATAAAAATACGTCTCGTATCCTCAACTTCTTGAGGTGTCTTAGGACACTATTCCTTAGATAAGTGAATTCCGTGTCTGAAAGGTAATAAATCCTTCTTAGAGTTCTGCATCGAATATCGAACCAACATTTAATTGATATAAGTTGCTTGAGACAATGCTAGCATTTTGTTCTTACGTTTCTAATGATTTGAATTCCAAGAACAAACTGAGCCTCTCCCAAATCTTTCATTTAGAATTGGACTGCTAGTCAAGTTCTTATGTCAGTTAGGTATCCTACGTCATTTCCAATGAGAAGGATATCGTTCACATAAAATACTAAGAAAGCTACTTTACCTTTGTTAATTTTCTTGTATACACAAGGCTCATCAATGTTTTGGTCAAAACCATAAGACTTGATTGCAGTATCAAATCTAATATTCCAAGATCTAGATGCTTGCTTCAACCCATAAATGGATCAATTAAGCTTGCAAATATTTTGCTTCTAACCTTGAGTTATAAACCCCTCGGGCTGAGACATAAAGATACTCTCTTCAAGATTGTCATTTAGAAAAGCAGTCTTGACATTCATTTGTCACATTTTATAATCATAAAATGTGGTTCTGGACAAGAGATCTTTATAGACTTTAACATAGCAACAAGAAAAAAAGTTTTTTCATAGTCAACCCCTTTGCTTTGGGTATAACCTTTTGCTACATGCCTAGTTTTGAAGGTTTGTACCTTTCCAGCTAAATCTCTCTCTCTCTTAGAGATCCATTCGCACCCTATGGGTTTCATCCATTCAGGTAGATCTACAAGTTTTTACACTGAATTGAAGTACATAGACTCCATTTCAAGGTCTATGGATTTGACCCATTGGTCCTTGTCTACATCATTCATTGCATGTTCAAAGGAAAATGGATCCTCAATGCCATCATCTGACATGACAACCTGAGTTTCAGCTAAATCTAAGTAACAGTTAGGTTGTGGTACAATCTTCCCACTGCGTCGAGGAACTTCCAACGATTGAGAAGGATGAGACTGACATGATGTGTTGGTTTCATCAACTTTTGATAAAGGACCAACTTCATCAACAACTCGTTGATTCATCAGTACCTTCATTTAATACTAATTTGTTTTGTGGTTTATGATCTTTCATGTGATCTTCTTCCAAGAATGCGGCATCTATCGATACAAACACTCTATTTTCTTGTGGATCGAAGAATATACCACCTCTCATTTCTTTAGGGTAACCAACAAATTGGCTTAACCTTGAATGATATTCCAACTTCTTGGAATTTGTCACTAACACGTGTGTTTGACAACTCTATTTTGAAATGACTTAAACTAGGTTTACGTTCTCTCTATAACTTGAAAGGTGTTTCAGAAATACTTTTTGAGGGAACATTGTTCAAAATATGAATTACAGTCTCTATTACATACCCCCAAAACGAGCTAAGCAATGGAGCGTAGCTCATAGAACAAATCATGTCTAATTGGATTTTATTTCTCCTTTCTGATACACCATTTTGTTGAGGTATATTAGGTGCTAAGAGTTGAGATTGGATTTCATGTTCTATCATATAGTCCTGAATCTCAAATCCATGTACTCTCCACCTCGATCAGATCAAAGTATTTAAATCTTTTTATCTAATAGATTTTCAACTTCAGCCTGAACTTTTCAAGAACTTCAAACTTATGTTCCATTAGGTATAAATAACCATACATTGAATAATCATCTATAAAAGAGAGGAAGTATTCAAAACCTTCTCAAACTCTTACATTCATTAGACCACATAGGTCTGAATGTACAAGTTCTAGGGACTCTTTGGCTCTATAATCTTTTCTAGTAAAAGGTCTTTTAGTCATTTTTTTCTTCAAGACAAGATTCATATGATGGTAATGACTACTCCTCTCTTGAATTGTGACAATCTCAACTAATTACTAATACTAGAATAACTTTTATTCCTAAAGTTCTAGTTATCGTTATTCGATCAAGGATTCATTAACTAACTTAATTCATATTGTAAGTGTGACCCTACAATTTTAAAATCCCAGAGGTATACTTCAACAGGCTACTGTAAGGAAAGACAATTGTTGAAGATTAACCTAAGAAACCCTATCCATTTATGGAGTTTGCGTTGTTCCAACGACTATGATCAGGCCATGCGAAGGGATGGTCGCTCCAGGACGACACACATGCGGATCATAGAAATTTCACGGTGCAACCTAATGGAGGAGACCGTAGGATACGTTGACACATGTCCTTCTTCCATTTACTATGAATATTTTTCCTATTCACCTTGTATTGGTCTATACAAACACTTTTCGAAGGGAGGCCATGCCCAGGACGACAAGAATTCGAGTATGAATCTCACATGTGAACTCTTAAGGACGTGAAAGGTAAAAATTGATATATCATATATACCATTTTTCTTCCACTAAAATTTTCTATTAATTTAGGGTTTGTTGTACTTAACTAAATTTCGGCTAAATGAATCTAACTAAGTCTATTCCTATTATAACTCTCATAATAAAACTTTACTCTAAAGTTTCTAGGTGTATTAAACCATTTAATTTACTTAGTGACATCTTATGCTAATAGAAATAAAGTTAATTCAATGTTGGTTCCGCGTCAGTTTCCAAGTAAGAGGTGTTCCATAAATCGTCAACTTAAGAACCCCCACCCTTAGACAGAACTTCACTGGTGGAGTTCCCTTATAACCTTAAATCCTATTTGTTCTACCTAGTTTCATTAAACTAAAATAAGACTTAATTCTAATCTTATTAGAACTAATAGATCTTAAGTCTATTTAATTTTAAACAATTTAAAATTAAATCAAATTATTCTAAGATCTTATGTTTGCATGCAACTCTTTGTTATAGGTTCACGATTTCTAATTATCAAATTTTATAACTTTTATAAAATTAATTAATTAGACCTATAATCATGGATTCTATGGTTTAATTAAAAATAATCGAATTATAATTAATTAAAACAAACCATATTACATGCAAATCAGATAATTAATATAACTATTATATTAATCTGTGGATGTATTATGTTCAATGCAAATTGATTTTCATTTTCATTAATATAACACTTATAATAAAAAAAATTCATGAAAATCATACAAGCATATACAAGACATTAGTTAAATATAACAATTTATATTTATCTAAGTAATGTCATGCATCATGCTTATCCAATTTCATATATTTAATATATCAGCATACATTAAATAACTCATGAAATTAATTTATCATGGATTAATTCCATATATTATAACAAATATAATATATAAAATTGCATGAACATGCTTAACCTATGGTGAGATTTACCTAAATGACCTTCATAAAGCATTTAAATAACAATTGGAATAGTAAATTTGACCCCCCAGGATAAAATAAACCATAAATTACAATAATTTAGCTAATTTTATCCTATAAAGAGCTTCCAAAACTCCAAAATCCGTCCAAAAACCTTAAAAAAGTTTCAAACCGGACCCAAAAACCACAAACTAGTCCAAAAATTGACTAAACCGACCTAAAACCATTTGAACCAGCCAAAAATGGAAGAACTAGCCCAAAATGAGTAAAAACGACTGGACCAGTCGTCCTTGAGCCGTTTTAGGAGCTAACCGAGCCATTTTAGCCATGCCAAGCCGCAATCAGATAGCCGAGCCGAAAGGGATCTATTTTGAGCTACACTGCTTACCTGCCGAGTCGCCAAGCTGCACGTTTCACACACAAACCGCCACCTGTCCCTAACGAGTTGAGGCGTGTCTGATGGCTAACCTTTTGCTGACGTCAGTCCTTCTTCTTCAACCTTGCGCCACCGTTATTTTATTTTTTATTTTTTAATTTTCTTTCGTACAGTATTAAAACATGGTTGTTGTAACTTGGTTTCCAATGGTTCGATGAGAGCAAATTTGATACCGTTTTTCTTAGAAAAATTCTACGAATCCAAATTTGGACTCTAAATTACAAGATTTACAAAATAAAATGTCCAAAATTGCAAAGGCCTTTATAATTGATCATATCAAAAGCATTAAATCTATGGTCATTTTTACAGTAAACAACCAACTACAAACCCACATTCATAATGCAGTACCCACCATAAAACCAGTGCAAATTTTTAAAATTCCCACTTAATTGGTAAAATTGGTAAAAATGAAGCGATAAAAGTCCTTCCACAACAGAAAATATGTTATAGAACCCTTACTCAAATAATTGGTAAAATTAAAAATTCCATACATTGGCAATTAAACACATAAAACTATGGTTAAGCATGCTTTAAAAATAAATTAGAATTATAGAGAAGAGAAATCTTACTCTCGTTGTCATCTCTGAATTCTACAATACACCGAATTGGAGCCACTATCACTTGGAACCTTTCCTATCCTCTAAGTAATTGAGGTTTGACTTGTGGGAACCAATATTGGATTGATTTTTTTTCTTCTTTTTTTGATATCACATAGAGTCAGAGAGAAAATTCAATTCTTCATATGCAGACCTTCTGCAACCACTAAATAATAACTCCTTTGTTGAGTTATTATTTTAATTTAATTATAATAATATCAAAATAATTAATTAATTAACAAATTAAATAATTAAATCGTATTTAATTAATATTTCATTTAAATCATATTTAAATGAATATCTCTCACATAACCTATTGTTTTAATTTAATTAATTTAATTAAATCAAATTAATTACATGTAATTAAACTAAACTATTAATTAATTCTCCAGTTAATTAATTACTTATATTTAATTTAATCAAGATATGAATGGTATTCACAGATGTTCAAACTAAAGCATGCAGACTCTCTATCAAGAAGCTAAAAGGAAAGCTAAGAGTATTTCACATGTATGTTAATGATCTCATTTTTAGAGATATGTCTTGGAAAACAATTGAAGCTTTTTGTCCGACACATGCAGATTGCGTGTGAAATGAGCTTGATCAGAGAACTTACTTTTTTTTTTTCAAAGATTTCAATATAACCAGATGAATCTTGTGGAAGTAGTTCAATTTATATCACTCAAGGCAACTTTAGATCTCTTCAGAATTGACTTATAACAATTAAAGAAAATTTGGAAGGAAATGTGTGATGTTAATTACTGGGTATTTTAACAATGGAAAACCTCATAGGTCATGTCACTCAGTCCATCAGGTATGTTTCGATAGAAACTTCAATTCAGCTCACTACCTCTTGTATAACTTAAAGATAATACGTCCACTACTATATCTAGCACTTATGTAGAGAATTCCAAAAATGTGACTCTTCTTGACGTGCATGTGGGTTTTGTAGAATCTAGGATTGTGAATGTTGATTAAATTACTATTAAAGTTGATGGTATTTGTGATGGAATATGTGAAACCTTTTGACTATGTTGTTCATCATATTGAGTTGTCTAATATTCTTAATATTGGGCTCACTAAAACCACCATGAATAGCATTAAATTGATCGTTAAATGTTATTGGACATATCACTCATGTTGCAACTGTTGTGTCTGCTGGTACTGCCCATTTTGATGTTTCTACACAACTTATCTTTGGTTGTATTAAGATTTTATTAAGTGAATTAGATTGAATCATTGGTGCCTACAAAGTTTGTTGTTGCTTGTAATGAAAGTGTAATTTAACATATTGTGGATGTCGTGGTGCTTGTTGAGCATATGTGTTGTGTGATAATGTTGTTAATAATACTACTTTTGTTGAAGGTTTGGGTAAAGTCATTGTGTCTTCTGCTACTACTATTGAATTTGTTGTTCCAACTGAAAGTGCTGGTAAAATGAGACCTATGCTTAGTGTCACGTCTTAAAAATATAGAGAATGTTAAGTCTCTGTCTGCTGAACAAATTGAAATTATTTCTTCTGTTGCTGTTGGCATTGATTCCAAAGAAACTGTCGATCCCAATGTCATTATGGATAGTGATAGTGGCTATGTTGGTATTGATTGTGTTTTTTAAGTAAATAAAGTTGTTAATATTGCTTATGTTGGTCAGTTTGACGATGTTTCTAATGATGTGTTCGAGGATTTCAATGCTTCTATTGTGGAGTCTACTAGTGTTGCTACAATGAATCGTTTTGTTGCTTTGGATATGCATGAGAAAATTATTGTTGACAGTGGTCTGGTTGATCAAATGGTTGAGTACTAACTGTCTGGATGCAAGAGAAAATACCATTATTGAAAATGTTGAGAGAATTGAATCGAATATTGGCTTGCATTATGTTGTAGATAATGTTACTGTTAACGAAGAAGAAACTAATGTTTCTAAAAATATTATTCCTCTTGGTTTTATGAAGGTGGCTTCGTGACCATTTTGAGATTGAGTATGTTCCTGTTGTTACTTTCTCTAAAATTATTGATGTTTCAGAACATATTTTTGAAAATCTTGCCCCAGTCTTTGTTTTCTGCTGGTGTTAATAATGTGAACAATTCTGCTAAGTTTAGATTCATCTGAAAAAGATGTTGACTATGACCTGTTTAAAAGTTTACATAATTTTTTTTGTTGTGGTTCATGAGAATGTTATTGCATATTTCCATGACTCTGCTTGTGATGTTCCTGAAGTTAGTTCTTATAAGTCTGATGTTATTTAAAAGAAACTTGAAGATAGTGTTATGATTTGAAAGTTTGCTGTCTGTAAGGAGATTTATGTGACCGACAAATGTCTGTTGCTAGAAATATGGTTTGTATCTGTTACAATCGTTCCTGAAGTCATGGTTCTTGATAACATTTGGTTACAAGAATTACTCTGTCTGTAAGGAGATTTATGTGACTTCATATGCTGAACACTTGTTTGAAGACACTGAAGCGATTAGTTTGAATATTATGTTAAGAAGCTCGAGAAGAATAATTCTGGTGATGATAATCCTTTGTGTGTTTTTAGAAAGAAAAAGAAGATGAAAATTGTGGAGACTGTTGACTCAATTATTGAGGATTTCTCACGTTCGTCTGAGAAAGATAGTCTGCATCAGGTTGGAAATAATCGGTCTTCTAAAATTGGAATGATTGAGTATCCACACATTGTTCCTTTTGTGTCTCTAGTTGGTTTCTCAGTTCTCTTCAAGAAGAGTTTTAGTTAGTAGAAATATGTGTTGGATATTAATAGTGAAAGAAAGTAAAACTTTGGTTAATTTTGAAACTTAAGATTGGATTTAATTGTGTGATTAAATTCATTTGTTTGAAACCATCAAATTAAGATGTTGTTTC